>BTRK01000004.1:33319218-33919218 GCA_036245805.1 Pristionchus mayeri
GGACATTTGAGCAGCCGATTTCTGAGCTCACTCCCGACTTGGACACTTGAGCAGCGGATTTCTGAGCTCACTCCGGACTTGGACATTTGAGCAGCCGATTTTTGAGGCAACCCCAGACATGGACATTTGAGCAGCCGATTTCTGAGCTCACTCCGGACTTGGACATTTGAGCAGCCGATTTTTGAGGCAACCCCAGACATGGACATTTGAGCAGCCGATTTCTGAGCTCACCCCCGCCTTGGACATTTGAGCAGCCGATTTCTGAGCTCACTCCCGACTTGGACACTTGAGCAGCGAATTTCTGAGCTCACCCCCGCCTTGGACACTTGAGCAGCGGATTTCTGAGCTCACTCCCGACTTGGACATTTGAGCAGCGGATTTCTGAGCTCACTCCGGACTTGGACATTTGAGCAGCCGATTTTTGAGGCAACCCCAGACATGGACATTTGAGCAGCCGATTTCTGAGCTCACCCCCGCCTTGGACATTTGAGCAGCCGATTTCTGAGCTCACTCCGGACTTGGACATTTGAGCAGCCGATTTTTGAGGCAACCCCAGACATGGACATTTGAGCAGCCGATTTCTGAGCTCACCCCCGCCTTGGACATTTGAGCAGCCGATTTCTGAGCTCACTCCCGACTTGGACACTTGAGCAGCGGATTTCTGAGCTCACTCCGGACTTGGACATTTGAGAAGCTTATTTTTGAGGCAACCCCAGACTTGGACATTTGAGCAGCCGATTTCTGAGCTCACTCCGGACTTGGACAATTGAGCAGCCAATTTTTGAGGCAACCCCAGACATGGACATTTGAGCAGCCGAATTCTGAGCTCACCCCCGCCTTGGACACTTGAGCAGCCGATTTCTGAGCTCACCCCCGCCTTGGACATTTGAGCAGCCGATTTCTGAGCTCACTCCCGACTTGGACACTTGAGCAGCGGATTTCTGAGCTCACTCCGGACTTGGACATTTGAGCAGCCGATTTTTGAGGCAACCCCAGACATGGACATTTGAGCAGCCGATTTCTGAGCTCACTCCGGACTTGGACATTTGAGCAGCCGATTTTTGAGGCAACCCCAGACATGGACATTTGAGCAGCCGATTTCTGAGCTCACCCCCGCCTTGGACATTTGAGCAGCCGATTTCTGAGCTCACTCCCGACTTGGACACTTGAGCAGCGAATTTCTGAGCTCACCCCCGCCTTGGACACTTGAGCAGCGGATTTCTGAGCTCACTCCCGACTTGGACATTTGAGCAGCGGATTTCTGAGCTCACTCCGGACTTGGACATTTGAGCAGCCGATTTTTGAGGCAACCCCAGACATGGACATTTGAGCAGCCGATTTCTGAGCTCACCCCCGCCTTGGACATTTGAGCAGCCGATTTCTGAGCTCACTCCGGACTTGGACATTTGAGCAGCCGATTTTTGAGGCAACCCCAGACATGGACATTTGAGCAGCCGATTTCTGAGCTCACCCCCGCCTTGGACATTTGAGCAGCCGATTTCTGAGCTCACTCCCGACTTGGACACTTGAGCAGCGGATTTCTGAGCTCACTCCGGACTTGGACATTTGAGCAGCCGATTTTTGAGGCAACCCCAGACATGGACATTTGAGCAGCCGATTTCTGAGCTCACTCCCGACTTGGACACTTGAGCAGCGGATTTCTGAGCTCACTCCCGACTTGGACATTTGAGCAGCGGATTTCTGAGCTCACTCCGGACTTGGTCATTTGAGCAGCTTATTTTTGAGGCAACCCCAGACTTGGACATTTGAGCAGCCGATTTTTGAGGCAACCCCAGACTTTGAAATTTGAGCAGCCGATTTTTGAGGCAACCCCAGACATGGACATTTGAGCAGCCGATTTCTGAGCTCACTCCCGACTTGGACATTTGAGCAGCGGATTTCTGAGCTCACTCACGACTTGGACATTTGAGCAGCCGATTTCTGAGCTCACTCCGGACTTGGACATTTGAGCAGCGGATTTCTGAGCTCACTCCGGACTTGGACATTTGAGCAGCCGATTTCTGAGCTCACTCCGGACTTGGACATTTGAGCAGCCGATTTTTGAGGCAACCCCAGACATGGACATTTGAGCAGCCGATTTCTGAGCTCACCCCCGCCTTGGACACTTGAGCAGCGGATTTCTGAGCTCACTCCCGACTTGGACATTTGAGCAGCGGATTTCTGAGCTCACTCCGGACTTGGACATTTGAGCAGCTTATTTTTGAGGCAACCCCAGACTTAGACATTTGAGCAGCCGATTTTTGAGGCAACCCCAGACTTTGAAATTTGAGCAGCCGATTTTTGTGGCAACCCCAGACATGGACATTTGAGCAGCCGATTTCTGAGCTCACTCCCGACTTGGACATTTGAGCAGCGGATTTCTGAGCTCACTCACGACTTGGACATTTGAGCAGCCGATTTCTGAGCTCACTCCGGACTTGGACATTTGAGCAGCGGATTTCTGAGCTCACTCCGGACTTGGGCATTTGAGCAGCCGATTTCTGAGCTCACTCCGGACTTGGACATTTGAGCAGCGGATTTCTGAGCTCACTCCGGACTTGGACATTTGAGCAGCCGATTTCTGAGCTCACTCCCGACTTGGACATTTGAGCAGCCGATTTCTGAGCTCACTCCGGACTTGGACATTTGAGAAGCTTATTTTTGAGGCAACCCCAGACTTGGACATTTGAGCAGCCGATTTCTGAGCTCACTCCGGACTTGGACAATTGAGCAGCCAATTTTTGAGGCAACCCCAGACATGGACATTTGAGCAGCCGAATTCTGAGCTCACCCCCGCCTTGGACACTTGAGCAGCCGATTTCTGAGCTCACCCCCGCCTTGGACATTTGAGCAGCCGATTTCTGAGCTCACTCCCGACTTGGACACTTGAGCAGCGGATTTCTGAGCTCACTCCGGACTTGGACATTTGAGCAGCCGATTTTTGAGGCAACCCCAGACATGGACATTTGAGCAGCGGATTTCTGAGCTCACTCCGGACTTGGACATTTGAGCAGCTTATTTTTGAGGCAACCCCAGACTTGGACATTTGAGCAGCCGATTTTTGAGGCAACCCCAGACTTTGAAATTTGAGCAGCCGATTTTTGAGGCAACCCCAGACATGGACATTTGAGCAGCCGATTTCTGAGCTCACTCCCGACTTGGACATTTGAGCAGCGGATTTCTGAGCTCACTCACGACTTGGACATTTGAGCAGCCGATTTCTGAGCTCACTCCGGACTTGGACATTTGAGCAGCGGATTTCTGAGCTCACTCCGGACTTGGACATTTGAGCAGCCGATTTCTGAGCTCACTCCGGACTTGGACATTTGAGCAGCCGATTTTTGAGGCAACCCCAGACATGGACATTTGAGCAGCCGATTTCTGAGCTCACCCCCGCCTTGGACACTTGAGCAGCGGATTTCTGAGCTCACTCCCGACTTGGACATTTGAGCAGCGGATTTCTGAGCTCACTCCGGACTTGGACATTTGAGCAGCTTATTTTTGAGGCAACCCCAGACTTAGACATTTGAGCAGCCGATTTTTGAGGCAACCCCAGACTTTGAAATTTGAGCAGCCGATTTTTGTGGCAACCCCAGACATGGACATTTGAGCAGCCGATTTCTGAGCTCACTCCCGACTTGGACATTTGAGCAGCGGATTTCTGAGCTCACTCACGACTTGGACATTTGAGCAGCCGATTTCTGAGCTCACTCCGGACTTGGACATTTGAGCAGCGGATTTCTGAGCTCACTCCGGACTTGGGCATTTGAGCAGCCGATTTCTGAGCTCACTCCGGACTTGGACATTTGAGCAGCGGATTTCTGAGCTCACTCCGGACTTGGACATTTGAGCAGCCGATTTCTGAGCTCACTCCCGACTTGGACATTTGAGCAGCCGATTTCTGAGCTCACTCCGGACTTGGACATTTGAGAAGCTTATTTTTGAGGCAACCCCAGACTTGGACATTTGAGCAGCCGATTTCTGAGCTCACTCCGGACTTGGACAATTGAGCAGCCAATTTTTGAGGCAACCCCAGACATGGACATTTGAGCAGCCGAATTCTGAGCTCACCCCCGCCTTGGACACTTGAGCAGCCGATTTCTGAGCTCACCCCCGCCTTGGACATTTGAGCAGCCGATTTCTGAGCTCACTCCCGACTTGGACACTTGAGCAGCGGATTTCTGAGCTCACTCCGGACTTGGACATTTGAGCAGCCGATTTTTGAGGCAACCCCAGACATGGACATTTGAGCAGCGGATTTCTGAGCTCACTCCGGACTTGGACATTTGAGCAGCTTATTTTTGAGGCAACCCCAGACTTGGACATTTGAGCAGCCGATTTTTGAGGCAACCCCAGACTTTGAAATTTGAGCAGCCGATTTTTGAGGCAACCCCAGACATGGACATTTGAGCAGCGGATTTCTGAGCTCACTCCGGACTTGGACATTTGAGCAGCTTCTTTTTGAGGCAACCCCAGACTTGGACATTTGAGCAGCCGATTTTTGAGGCAACCCCAGACTTTGAAATTTGAGCAGCCGATTTTTGAGGCAACCCCAGACATGGACATTTGAGCAGCCGATTTCTGAGCTCACTCCCGACTTGGACATTTGAGCAGCGGATTTCTGAGCTCACTCCGGACTTGGACATTTGAGCAGCCGATTTCTGAGCTCACTCCGGACTTGGACATTTGAGCAGCGGATTTCTGAGCTCACTCCGGACTTGGACATTTGAGCAGCCGATTTCTGAGCTCACTCCGGACTTGGACATTTGAGCAGCCGATTTCTGAGCTCACCCCCGCCTTGGACAATTGAGCAGCCGATTTCTGAGCTCACCCCCGCCTTGGACATTTGAGCAGCCGATTTCTGAGCTCACTCCGGACTTGGACATTTGAGCAGCCGATTTTTGAGGCAACCCCAGACATGGACATTTGAGCAGCGGATTTCTGAGCTCACTCCGGACTTGGACATTTGAGCAGCTTATTTTTGAGGCAACCCCAGACTTGGACATTTGAGCAGCCGATTTTTGAGGCAACCCCAGACTTTGAAATTTGAGCAGCCGATTTTTGAGGCAACCCCAGACATGGACATTTGAGCAGCGGATTTCTGAGCTCACTCCGGACTTGGACATTTGAGCAGCTTCTTTTTGAGGCAACCCCAGACTTGGACATTTGAGCAGCCGATTTTTGAGGCAACCCCAGACTTTGAAATTTGAGCAGCCGATTTTTGAGGCAACCCCAGACATGGACATTTGAGCAGCCGATTTCTGAGCTCACTCCCGACTTGGACATTTGAGCAGCGGATTTCTGAGCTCACTCCCGACTTGGACATTTGAGCAGCCGATTTCTGAGCTCACTCCGGACTTGGACATTTGAGCAGCGGATTTCTGAGCTCACTCCGGACTTGGACATTTGAGCAGCGGATTTCTGAGCTCACTCCGGACTTGGACATTTGAGCAGCCGATTTCTGAGCTCACTCCCGACTTGGACATTTGAGCAGCCAATTTTTGAGGCAACCCCAGACATGGACATTTGAGCAGCCGATTTCTGAGCTCACTCCGGACTTGGACATTTGAGCAGCTTATTTTTGAGGCAACCCCAGACTTGGACATTTGAGCAGCCGATTTTTGAGGCAACCCCAGACTTTGAAATTTGAGCAGCCGATTTTTGAGGCAACCCCAGACATGGACATTTGAGCAGCGGATTTCTGAGCTCACTCCGGACTTGGACATTTGAGCAGCTTCTTTTTGAGGCAACCCCAGACTTGGACATTTGAGCAGCCGATTTTTGAGGCAACCCCAGACTTTGAAATTTGAGCAGCCGATTTTTGAGGCAACCCCAGACATGGACATTTGAGCAGCCGATTTCTGAGCTCACTCCCGACTTGGACATTTGAGCAGCGGATTTCTGAGCTCACTCCGGACTTGGACATTTGAGCAGCCGATTTCTGAGCTCACTCCGGACTTGGACATTTGAGCAGCGGATTTCTGAGCTCACTCCGGACTTGGACATTTGAGCAGCCGATTTCTGAGCTCACTCCGGACTTGGACATTTGAGCAGCCGATTTCTGAGCTCACCCCCGCCTTGGACACTTGAGCAGCCGATTTCTGAGCTCACCCCCGCCTTGGACATTTGAGCAGCCGATTTCTGAGCTCACTCCCGACTTGGACACTTGAGCAGCGGATTTCTGAGCTCACTCCGGACTTGGACATTTGAGCAGCCGATTTTTGAGGCAACCCCAGACATGGACATTTGAGCAGCGGATTTCTGAGCTCACTCCGGACTTGGACATTTGAGCAGCTTATTTTTGAGGCAACCCCAGACTTGGACATTTGAGCGGCCGATTTTTGAGGCAACCCCAGACATGGACATTTGAGCAGCGGATTTCTGAGCTCACTCCGGACTTGGACATTTGAGCAGCTTCTTTTTGAGGCAACCCCAGACTTGGACATTTGAGCAGCCGATTTTTGAGGCAACCCCAGACTTTGAAATTTGAGCAGCCGATTTTTGAGGCAACCCCAGACATGGACATTTGAGCAGCCGATTTCTGAGCTCACTCCCGACTTGGACATTTGAGCAGCGGATTTCTGAGCTCACTCCCGACTTGGACATTTGAGCAGCCGATTTCTGAGCTCACTCCGGACTTGGACATTTGAGCAGCGGATTTCTGAGCTCACTCCGGACTTGGACATTTGAGCAGCGGATTTCTGAGCTCACTCCGGACTTGGACATTTGAGCAGCCGATTTCTGAGCTCACTCCCGACTTGGACATTTGAGCAGCCAATTTTTGAGGCAACCCCAGACATGGACATTTGAGCAGCCGATTTCTGAGCTCACTCCGGACTTGGACATTTGAGCAGCTTATTTTTGAGGCAACCCCAGACTTGGACATTTGAGCAGCTGATTTTTGAGGCAACCCCAGACTTTGAAATTTGAGCAGCCGATTTCTGAGCTCACTCCCGACTTGGATATTTGAGCAGCCGATTTCTGAGCTCACTCCGGACTTGGACAATTGAGCAGCCGATTTTTGAGGCAACCCCAGACATGGACATTTGAGCAGCCGATTTCTGAGCTCACTCCGGACTTGGACAATTGAGCAGCCAATTTTTGAGGCAACCCCAGACATGGACATTTGAGCAGCCGATTTCTGAGCTCACCTCCGCCTTGGACACTTGAGCAGCGGATTTCTGAGCTCACTCCCGACTTGGACATTTGAGCAGCGGATTTCTGAGCTCACTCCCGACTTGGATATTTGAGCAGCCGATTTCTGAGCTCACTCCGGACTTGGACAATTGAGCAGCCGATTTTTGAGGCAACCCCAGACATGGACATTTGAGCAGCCGATTTCTGAGCTCACCCCCGCCTTGGTCATTTGAGCAGCCGATTTCTGAGCTCACTCCCGACTTGGACACTTGAGCAGCGGATTTCTGAGCTCACTCCGGACTTGGACATTTGAGCAGCGGATTTCTGAGCTCACCCCCGCCTTGGACACTTGAGCAGCGGATTTCTGAGCTCACTCCCGACTTGTACATTTGAGCAGCGGATTTCTGAGCTCACCCCCGCCTTGGACACTTGAGCAGCGGATTTCTGAGCTCACTCCCGACTTGGACATTTGAGCAGCGGATTTCTGAGCTCACTCCGGACTTGGACATTTGAGCAGCTTATTTTTGAGGCAACCCCAGACTTGGACATTTGAGCAGCCGATTTTTGAGCTCACTCCCGACTTGGACATTTGAGCAGCGGATTTCTGAGCTCACTCCCGACTTGGACATTTGAGCAGCCGATTTCTGAGCTCACTCCGGACTTGGACATTTGAGCAGCCGATTTTTGAGGCAACCCCAGACATGGACATTTGAGCAGCCGATTTCTGAGCTCACCCCCGCCTTGGACATTTGAGCAGCCGATTTCTGAGCTCACTCCCGACTTGGACACTTGAGCAGCGGATTTCTGAGCTCACTCCGGACTTGGACATTTGAGCAGCCGATTTTTGAGGCAACCCCAGACATGGACATTTGAGCAGCCGATTTCTGAGCTCACTCCGGACTTGGACAATTGAGCAGCCAATTTTTGAGGCAACCCCAGACATTTACATTTGAGCAGCCGATTTCTGAGCTCACCTCCGCCTTGGACACTTGAGCAGCGGATTTCTGAGCTCACTCCCGACTTGGACATTTGAGCAGCGGATTTCTGAGCTCACTCCCGACTTGGACATTTGAGCAGCCGATTTCTGAGCTCACTCCGGACTTGGACATTTGAGCAGCCGATTTTTGAGGCAACCCCAGACATGGACATTTGAGCAGCCGATTTCTGAGCTCACCCCCGCCTTGGTCATTTGAGCAGCCGATTTCTGAGCTCACTCCCGACTTGGACATTTGAGCAGCGGATTTCTGAGCTCACTCCGGACTTGGACATTTGAGCAGCTTATTTTTGAGGCAACCCCAGACTTGGACATTTGAGCAGCCGATTTTTGAGCTCACTCCCGACTTGGACATTTGAGCAGCGGATTTCTGAGCTCACTCCCGACTTGGACATTTGAGCAGCCGATTTCTGAGCTCACTCCGGACTTGGACATTTGAGTAGCTTATTTTTGAGGCAACCCCAGACTTGGACATTTGAGCAGCCGATTTTTGAGGCAACCCCAAACTTTGAAATTTGAGCAGCCGATTTTTGAGGCAACCCCAGACATGGACATTTGAGCAGCCGATTTCTGAGCTCACTCCGGACTTGGACAATTGAGCAGCCAATTTTTGAGGCAACCCCAGACATTTACATTTGAGCAGCCGATTTCTGAGCTCACCTCCGCCTTGGACACTTGAGCAGCGGATTTCTGAGCTCACTCCCGACTTGGACATTTGAGCAGCGGATTTCTGAGCTCACTCCCGACTTGGACATTTGAGCAGCCGATTTCTGAGCTCACTCCGGACTTGGACATTTGAGCAGCCGATTTTTGAGGCAACCCCAGACATGGACATTTGAGCAGCCGATTTCTGAGCTCACCCCCGCCTTGGACACTTGAGCAGCGGATTTCTGAGCTCACTCCCGACTTGGACATTTGAGCAGCGGATTTCTGAGCTCACTCCGGACTTGGACATTTGAACAGCTTATTTTTGAAGCAACCCCAGACTTGGACATTTGAGCAGCCGATTTTTGAGGCAACCCCAGACTTTGAAATTTGAGCAGCCTATTTTTGAGGCAACCCCAGACATGGACATTTAAACAGCCGATTTCTGAGCTCACTCCGGACTTGGACAATTGAGCAGCCAATTTTTGAGGCAACCCCAGACATGGACATTTGAGCAGCCGATTTCTGAGCTCACCTCCGCCTTGGACACTTGAGCAGCGGATTTCTGAGCTCACTCCCGACTTGGACATTTGAGCAGCGGATTTCTGAGCTCACTCCCGACTTGGACATTTGAGCAGCCGATTTCTGAGCTCACTCCGGACTTGGACATTTGAGCAGCCGATTTTTGAGGCAACCCCAGACATGGACATTTGAGCAGCCGATTTCTGAGCTCACCCCCGCCTTGGACATTTGAGCAGCCGATTTCTGAGCTCACTCCCGACTTGGACACTTGAGCAGCGGATTTCTGAGCTCACTCCGGACTTGGACATTTGAGCAGCCGATTTTTGAGGCAACCCCAGACATGGACATTTGAGCAGCCGATTTCTGAGCTCACTCCGGACTTGGACAATTGAGCAGCCAATTTTTGAGGCAACCCCAGACATTTACATTTGAGCAGCCGATTTCTGAGCTCACCTCCGCCTTGGACACTTGAGCAGCGGATTTCTGAGCTCACTCCCGACTTGGACATTTGAGCAGCGGATTTCTGAGCTCACTCCCGACTTGGACATTTGAGCAGCCGATTTCTGAGCTCACTCCGGACTTGGACATTTGAGCAGCCGATTTTTGAGGCAACCCCAGACATGGACATTTGAGCAGCCGATTTCTGAGCTCACCCCCGCCTTGGTCATTTGAGCAGCCGATTTCTGAGCTCACTCCCGACTTGGACACTTGAGCAGCGGATTTCTGAGCTCACTCCGGACTTGGACATTTGAGCAGCCGATTTCTGAGCTCACTCCGGACTTGGACATTTGAGCAGCCGATTTTTGAGGCAACCCCAGACATGGACATTTGAGCAGCCGATTTCTGAGCTCACCCCCGCCTTGGTCATTTGAGCAGCCGATTTCTGAGCTCACTCCCGACTTGGACATTTGAGCAGCGGATTTCTGAGCTCACTCCGGACTTGGACATTTGAGTAGCTTATTTTTGAGGCAACCCCAGACTTGGACATTTGAGCAGCCGATTTTTGAGGCAACCCCAAACTTTGAAATTTGAGCAGCCGATTTTTGAGGCAACCCCAGACATGGACATTTGAGCAGCCGATTTCTGAGCTCACTCCGGACTTGGACAATTGAGCAGCCAATTTTTGAGGCAACCCCAGACATTTACATTTGAGCAGCCGATTTCTGAGCTCACCTCCGCCTTGGACACTTGAGCAGCGGATTTCTGAGCTCACTCCCGACTTGGACATTTGAGCAGCGGATTTCTGAGCTCACTCCCGACTTGGACATTTGAGCAGCCGATTTCTGAGCTCACTCCGGACTTGGACATTTGAGCAGCCGATTTTTGAGGCAACCCCAGACATGGACATTTGAGCAGCCGATTTCTGAGCTCACCCCCGCCTTGGACACTTGAGCAGCGGATTTCTGAGCTCACTCCCGACTTGGACATTTGAGCAGCGGATTTCTGAGCTCACTCCGGACTTGGACATTTGAACAGCTTATTTTTGAAGCAACCCCAGACTTGGACATTTGAGCAGCCGATTTTTGAGGCAACCCCAGACTTTGAAATTTGAGCAGCCTATTTTTGAGGCAACCCCAGACATGGACATTTAAACAGCCGATTTCTGAGCTCACTCCGGACTTGGACAATTGAGCAGCCAATTTTTGAGGCAACCCCAGACATGGACATTTGAGCAGCCGATTTCTGAGCTTACCTCCGCCTTGGACACTTGAGCAGCGGATTTCTGAGCTCACTCCCGACTTGGACATTTGAGCAGCGGATTTCTGAGCTCACTCCCGACTTGGACATTTGAGCAGCCGATTTCTGAGCTCACTCCGGACTTGGACATTTGAGCAGCCGATTTTTGAGGCAACCCCAGACATGGACATTTGAGCAGCCGATTTCTGAGCTCACCCCCGCCTTGGACATTTGAGCAGCCGATTTCTGAGCTCACTCCCGACTTGGACACTTGAGCAGCGGATTTCTGAGCTCACTCCGGACTTGGACATTTGAGCAGCCGATTTTTGAGGCAACCCCAGACATGGACATTTGAGCAGCCGATTTCTGAGCTCACTCCGGACTTGGACAATTGAGCAGCCAATTTTTGAGGCAACCCCAGACATTTACATTTGAGCAGCCGATTTCTGAGCTCACCTCCGCCTTGGACACTTGAGCAGCGGATTTCTGAGCTCACTCCCGACTTGGACATTTGAGCAGCGGATTTCTGAGCTCACTCCCGACTTGGACATTTGAGCAGCCGATTTCTGAGCTCACTCCGGACTTGGACATTTGAGCAGCCGATTTTTGAGGCAACCCCAGACATGGACATTTGAGCAGCCGATTTCTGAGCTCACCCCCGCCTTGGTCATTTGAGCAGCCGATTTCTGAGCTCACTCCCGACTTGGACACTTGAGCAGCGGATTTCTGAGCTCACTCCGGACTTGGACATTTGAGCAGCCGATTTTTGAGGCAACCCCAGACATGGACATTTGAGCAGCCGATTTCTGAGCTCACCCCCGCCTTGGACACTTGAGCAGCGGATTTCTGAGCTCACTCCCGACTTGGACATTTGAGCAGCGGATTTCTGAGCTCACTCCGGACTTGGACATTTGAACAGCTTATTTTTGAAGCAACCCCAGACTTGGACATTTGAGCAGCCGATTTTTGAGGCAACCCCAGACTTTGAAATTTGAGCAGCCTATTTTTGATGCAACCCCAGACATGGACATTTAAACAGCCGATTTCTGAGCTCACTCCGGACTTGGACAATTGAGCAGCCAATTTTTGAGGCAACCCCAGACATGGACATTTGAGCAGCCGATTTCTGAGCTCACCTCCGCCTTGGACACTTGAGCAGCGGATTTCTGAGCTCACTCCCGACTTGGACATTTGAGCAGCGGATTTCTGAGCTCACTCCCGACTTGGACATTTGAGCAGCCGATTTCTGAGCTCACTCCGGACTTGGACATTTGAGCAGCCGATTTTTGAGGCAACCCCAGACATGGACATTTGAGCAGCCGATTTCTGAGCTCACCCCCGCGTTGGACATTTGAGCAGCCGATTTCTGAGCTCACTCCCGACTTGGACACTTGAGCAGCGGATTTCTGAGCTCACTCCGGACTTGGACATTTGAGCAGCCGATTTTTGAGGCAACCCCAGACATGGACATTTGAGCAGCCGATTTCTGAGCTCACCCCCGCCTTGGACATTTGAGCAGCCGATTTCTGAGCTCACTCCCGACTTGGACACTTGAGCAGCGGATTTCTGAGCTCACTCCCGACTTGGACATTTGAGCAGCGGATTTCTGAGCTCACTCCGGACTTGGACATTTGAGCAGCTTATTTTTGAGGCAACCCCAGACTTGGACATTTGAGCAGCCGATTTTTGAGCTCACTCCCGACTTGGACATTTGAGCAGCGGATTTCTGAGCTCACTCCGGACTTGGACAATTGAGCAGCCAATTTTTGAGGCAACCCCAGACATGGACATTTGAGCAGCCGATTTCTGAGCTCACCTCCGCCTTGGACACTTGAGCAGCGGATTTCTGAGCTCACTCCCGACTTGGACATTTGAGCAGCGGATTTCTGAGCTCACTCCCGACTTGGACATTTGAGCAGCCGATTTCTGAGCTCACTCCCGACTTGGACATTTGAGCAGCCGATTTCTGAGCTCACTCCCGACTTGGACACTTGAGCAGCGGATTTCTGAGCTCACTCCGGACTTGGACATTTGAGCAGCCGATTTTTGAGGCATCCCCAGACATGGACATTTGAGCAGCCGATTTCTGAGCTCACCCCCGCCTTGGACACTTGAGCAGCGGATTTCTGAGCTCACTCCCGACTTGGACATTTGAGCAGCGGATTTCTGAGCTCACTCCGGACTTGGACATTTGAGCAGCTTATTTTTGAGGCAACCCCAGACTTGGACATTTGAGCAGCCTATTTTTGAGGCAACCCCAGACATGGACATTTGAGCAGCCGATTTCTGAGCTCACTCCGGACTTGGACAATTGAGCAGCCAATTTTTGAGGCAACCCCAGACATGGACATTTGAGCAGCCGATTTCTGAGCTCACCTCCGCCTTGGACACTTGAGCAGCGGATTTCTGAGCTCACTCCCGACTTGGACATTTGAGCAGCGGATTTCTGAGCTCACTCCCGACTTGGACATTTGAGCAGCCAATTTTTGAGGCAACCCCAGACATGGACATTTGAGCAGCCGATTTCTGAGCTCACTCCGGACTTGGACATTTGAGCAGCTTATTTTTGAGGCAACCCCAGACTTGGACATTTGAGCAGCCGATTTTTGAGGCAACCCCAGACTTTGAAATTTGAGCAGCCGATTTTTGAGGCAACCCCAGACATGGACATTTGAGCAGCCGATTTCTGAGCTCACTCCGGACTTGGACAATTGAGCAGCCAATTTTTGAGGCAACCCCAGACATGGACATTTGAGCAGCCGATTTCTGAGCTCACCTCCGCCTTGGACACTTGAGCAGCGGATTTCTGAGCTCACTCCCGACTTGGACATTTGAGCAGCCAATTTTTGAGGCAACCCCAGACATGGACATTTGAGCAGCCGATTTCTGAGCTCACTCCGGACTTGGACATTTGAGCAGCTTATTTTTGAGGCAACCCCAGACATGGACATTTGAGCAGCCGATTTCTGAGCTCACCTCCGCCTTGGACACTTGAGCAGCGGATTTCTGAGCTCACTCCCGACTTGGACATTTGAGCAGCGGATTTCTGAGCTCACTCCCGACTTGGACATTTGAGCAGCCAATTTTTGAGGCAACCCCAGACATGGACATTTGAGCAGCCGATTTCTGAGCTCACTCCGGACTTGGACATTTGAGCAGCTTATTTTTGAGGCAACCCCAGACTTGGACATTTGAGCAGCCGATTTTTGAGGCAACCCCAGACTTTGAAATTTGAGCAGCCGATTTTTGAGGCAACCCCAGACATGGACATTTGAGCAGCCGATTTCTGAGCTCACTCCGGACTTGGACAATTGAGCAGCCAATTTTTGAGGCAACCCCAGACATGGACATTTGAGCAGCCGATTTCTGAGCTCACCTCCGCCTTGGACACTTGAGCAGCGGATTTCTGAGCTCACTCCCGACTTGGACATTTGAGCAGCCAATTTTTGAGGCAACCCCAGACATGGACATTTGAGCAGCCGATTTCTGAGCTCACTCCGGACTTGGACATTTGAGCAGCTTATTTTTGAGGCAACCCCAGACTTGGACATTTGAGCAGCCGATTTTTGAGGCAACCCCAGACTTTGAAATTTGAGCAGCCGATTTTTGAGGCAACCCCAGACATGGACATTTGAGCAGCCGATTTCTGAGCTCACTCCGGACTTGGACAATTGAGCAGCCAATTTTTGAGGCAACCCCAGACATGGACATTTGAGCAGCCGATTTCTGAGCTCACCTCCGCCTTGGACACTTGAGCAGCGGATTTCTGAGCTCACTCCCGACTTGGACATTTGAGCAGCGGATTTCTGAGCTCACTCCCGACTTGGATATTTGAGCAGCCGATTTCTGAGCTCACTCCGGACTTGGACATTTGAGCAGCCGATTTTTGAGGCAACCCCAGACATGGACATTTGAGCAGCCGATTTCTGAGCTCACTCCCGACTTGGACATTTGAGCAGCGGATTTCTGAGCTCACTCCGGACTTGGACATTTGAGCAGCCAATTTTTGAGGCAACCCCAGACATGGACATTTGAGCAGCCGATTTCTGAGCTCACTCCGGACTTGGACATTTGAGCAGCTTATTTTTGAGGCAACCCCAGACTTGGACATTTGAGCAGCCGATTTTTGAGGCAACCCCAGACTTTGAAATTTGAGCAGCCGATTTTTGAGGCAACCCCAGACATGGACATTTGAGCAGCCGATTTCTGAGCTCACTCCGGACTTGGACAATTGAGCAGCCAATTTTTGAGGCAACCCCAGACATGGACATTTGAGCAGCCGATTTCTGAGCTCACTCCGGACTTGGACATTTGAGCAGCTTATTTTTGAGGCAAGCCCAGACTTGGACATTTGAGCAGCCGATTTCTGAGCTCACCTCCGCCTTGGACACTTGAGCAGCGGATTTCTGAGCTCACTCCCGACTTGGACATTTGAGCAGCGGATTTCTGAGCTCACTCCCGACTTGGATATTTGAGCAGCCGATTTCTGAGCTCACTCCGGACTTGGACATTTGAGCAGCCGATTTTTGAGGCAACCCCAGACATGGACATTTGAGCAGCCGATTTCTGAGCTCACTCCCGACTTGGACATTTGAGCAGCGGATTTCTGAGCTCACTCCGGACTTGGACATTTGAGCAGCCAATTTTTGAGGCAACCCCAGACATGGACATTTGAGCAGCCGATTTCTGAGCTCACTCCGGACTTGGACATTTGAGCAGCTTATTTTTGAGGCAACCCCAGACTTGGACATTTGAGCAGCCGATTTTTGAGGCAACCCCAGACTTTGAAATTTGAGCAGCCGATTTTTGAGGCAACCCCAGACATGGACATTTGAGCAGCCGATTTCTGAGCTCACTCCGGACTTGGACAATTGAGCAGCCAATTTTTGAGGCAACCCCAGACATGGACATTTGAGCAGCCGATTTCTGAGCTCACTCCGGACTTGGACATTTGAGCAGCTTATTTTTGAGGCAACCCCAGACTTGGACATTTGAGCAGCCGATTTTTGAGGCAACCCCAGACTTTGAAATTTGAGCAGCCGATTTTTGAGGCAACCCCAGACATGGACATTTGAGCAGCCGATTTCTGAGCTCACTCCGGACTTGGACAATTGAGCAGCTTATTTTTGAGGCAACCCCAGACTTGGACATTTGAGCAGCCGATTTTTGAGGCAACCCCAGACTTTGAAATTTGAGCAGCCGATTTTTGAGGCAACCCCAGACATGGACATTTGAGCAGCCGATTTCTGAGCTCACTCCGGACTTGGACAATTGAGCAGCCAATTTTTGAGGCAACCCCAGACATGGACATTTGAGCAGCCGATTTCTGAGCTCACCTCCGCCTTGGACACTTGAGCAGCGGATTTCTGAGCTCACTCCCGACTTGGACATTTGAGCAGCGGATTTCTGAGCTCACTCCCGACTTGGATATTTGAGCAGCCGATTTCTGAGCTCACTCCGGACTTGGACATTTGAGCAGCCGATTTTTGAGGCAACCCCAGACATGGACATTTGAGCAGCCGATTTCTGAGCTCACTCCCGACTTGGACATTTGAGCAGCGGATTGCTGAGCTCACTCCGGACTTGGACATTTGAGCAGCCAATTTTTGAGGCAACCCCAGACATGGACATTTGAGCAGCCGATTTCTGAGCTCACTCCGGACTTGGACATTTGAGCAGCTTATTTTTGAGGCAACCCCAGACTTGGACATTTGAGCAGCCGATTTTTGAGGCAACCCCAGACTTTGAAATTTGAGCAGCCGATTTTTGAGGCAACCCCAGACATGGACATTTGAGCAGCCGATTTCTGAGCTCACTCCGGACTTGGACAATTGAGCAGCCAATTTTTGAGGCAACCCCAGACATGGACATTTGAGCAGCCGATTTCTGAGCTCACCTCCGCCTTGGACACTTGAGCAGCGGATTTCTGAGCTCACTCCCGACTTGGACATTTGAGCAGCCGATTTTTGAGCTCACTCCCGACTTGGACATTTGAGCAGCGGATTTCTGAGCTCACTCCGGACTTGGACATTTGAGCAGCCAATTTTTGAGGCAACCCCAGACATGGACATTTGAGCAGCCGATTTCTGAGCTCACTCCGGACTTGGACATTTGAGCAGCTTATTTTTGAGGCAACCCCAGACTTGGACATTTGAGCAGCCGATTTTTGAGGCAACCCCAGACTTTGAAATTTGAGCAGCCGATTTTTGAGGCAACCCCAGACATGGACATTTGAGCAGCCGATTTCTGAGCTCACTCCGGACTTGGACAATTGAGCAGCCAATTTTTGAGGCAACCCCAGACATGGACATTTGAGCAGCCGATTTCTGAGCTCACCTCCGCCTTGGACACTTGAGCAGCGGATTTCTGAGCTCACTCCCGACTTGGACATTTGAGCAGCCGATTTTTGAGGCAACCCCAGACATGGACATTTGAGCAGCCGATTTCTGAGCTCACTCCGGACTTGGACAATTGAGCAGCCAATTTTTGAGGCAACCCCAGACATGGACATTTGAGCAGCCGATTTCTGAGCTCACCTCCGCCTTGGACACTTGAGCAGCGGATTTCTGAGCTCACTCCCGACTTGGACATTTGAGCAGCGGATTTCTGAGCTCACTCCCGACTTGGATATTTGAGCAGCCGATTTCTGAGCTCACTCCGGACTTGGACATTTGAGCAGCCGATTTTTGAGGCAACCCCAGACATGGACATTTGAGCAGCCGATTTCTGAGCTCACCCCCGCCTTGGTCATTTGAGCAGCCGATTTCTGAGCTCACTCCCGACTTGGACATTTGAGCAGCGGATTTCTGAGCTCACTCCGGACTTGGACATTTGAGCAGCCAATTTTTGAGGCAACTCCAGACATGGACATTTGAGCAGCCGATTTCTGAGCTCACTCCGGACTTGGACATTTGAGCAGCTTATTTTTGAGGCAACCCCAGACTTGGACATTTGAGCAGCCGATTTTTGAGGCAACCCCAGACTTTGAAATTTGAGCAGCCGATTTTTGAGGCAACCCCAGACATGGACATTTGAGCAGCCGATTTCTGAGCTCACTCCGGACTTGGACAATTGAGCAGCCAATTTTTGAGGCAACCCCAGACATGGACATTTGAGCAGCCGATTTCTGAGCTCACCTCCGCCTTGGACACTTGAGCAGCGGATTTCTGAGCTCACTCCCGACTTGGACATTTGAGCAGCCGATTTTTGAGGCAACCCCAGACATGGACATTTGAGCAGCCGATTTCTGAGCTCACTCCGGACTTGGACAATTGAGCAGCCAATTTTTGAGGCAACCCCAGACATGGACATTTGAGCAGCCGATTTCTGAGCTCACCTCCGCCTTGGACACTTGAGCAGCGGATTTCTGAGCTCACTCCCGACTTGGACATTTGAGCAGCCGATTTCTGAGCTCACTCCGGACTTGGACATTTGAGCAGCTTATTTTTGAGGCAACCCCAGACTTGGACATTTGAGCAGCCGATTTTTGAGGCAACCCCAGACTTTGAAATTTGAGCAGCCGATTTTTGAGGCAACCCCAGACATGGACATTTGAGCAGCCGATTTCTGAGCTCACTCCGGACTTGGACAATTGAGCAGCTTATTTTTGAGGCAACCCCAGACTTGGACATTTGAGCAGCCGATTTTTGAGGCAACCCCAGACTTTGAAATTTGAGCAGCCGATTTTTGAGGCAACCCCAGACATGGACATTTGAGCAGCCGATTTCTGAGCTCACTCCGGACTTGGACAATTGAGCAGCCAATTTTTGAGGCAACCCCAGACATGGACATTTGAGCAGCCGATTTCTGAGCTCACCTCCGCCTTGGACACTTGAGCAGCGGATTTCTGAGCTCACTCCCGACTTGGACATTTGAGCAGCGGATTTCTGAGCTCACTCCCGACTTGGATATTTGAGCAGCCGATTTCTGAGCTCACTCCGGACTTGGACATTTGAGCAGCCGATTTTTGAGGCAACCCCAGACATGGACATTTGAGCAGCCGATTTCTGAGCTCACTCCCGACTTGGACATTTGAGCAGCGGATTGCTGAGCTCACTCCGGACTTGGACATTTGAGCAGCCAATTTTTGAGGCAACCCCAGACATGGACATTTGAGCAGCCGATTTCTGAGCTCACTCCGGACTTGGACATTTGAGCAGCTTATTTTTGAGGCAACCCCAGACTTGGACATTTGAGCAGCCGATTTTTGAGGCAACCCCAGACTTTGAAATTTGAGCAGCCGATTTTTGAGGCAACCCCAGACATGGACATTTGAGCAGCCGATTTCTGAGCTCACTCCGGACTTGGACAATTGAGCAGCCAATTTTTGAGGCAACCCCAGACATGGACATTTGAGCAGCCGATTTCTGAGCTCACCTCCGCCTTGGACACTTGAGCAGCGGATTTCTGAGCTCACTCCCGACTTGGACATTTGAGCAGCCGATTTTTGAGCTCACTCCCGACTTGGACATTTGAGCAGCGGATTTCTGAGCTCACTCCGGACTTGGACATTTGAGCAGCCAATTTTTGAGGCAACCCCAGACATGGACATTTGAGCAGCCGATTTCTGAGCTCACTCCGGACTTGGACATTTGAGCAGCTTATTTTTGAGGCAACCCCAGACTTGGACATTTGAGCAGCCGATTTTTGAGGCAACCCCAGACTTTGAAATTTGAGCAGCCGATTTTTGAGGCAACCCCAGACATGGACATTTGAGCAGCCGATTTCTGAGCTCACTCCGGACTTGGACAATTGAGCAGCCAATTTTTGAGGCAACCCCAGACATGGACATTTGAGCAGCCGATTTCTGAGCTCACCTCCGCCTTGGACACTTGAGCAGCGGATTTCTGAGCTCACTCCCGACTTGGACATTTGAGCAGCCGATTTTTGAGGCAACCCCAGACATGGACATTTGAGCAGCCGATTTCTGAGCTCACTCCGGACTTGGACAATTGAGCAGCCAATTTTTGAGGCAACCCCAGACATGGACATTTGAGCAGCCGATTTCTGAGCTCACCTCCGCCTTGGACACTTGAGCAGCGGATTTCTGAGCTCACTCCCGACTTGGACATTTGAGCAGCGGATTTCTGAGCTCACTCCCGACTTGGATATTTGAGCAGCCGATTTCTGAGCTCACTCCGGACTTGGACATTTGAGCAGCCGATTTTTGAGGCAACCCCAGACATGGACATTTGAGCAGCCGATTTCTGAGCTCACCCCCGCCTTGGTCATTTGAGCAGCCGATTTCTGAGCTCACTCCCGACTTGGACATTTGAGCAGCGGATTTCTGAGCTCACTCCGGACTTGGACATTTGAGCAGCCAATTTTTGAGGCAACTCCAGACATGGACATTTGAGCAGCCGATTTCTGAGCTCACTCCGGACTTGGACATTTGAGCAGCTTATTTTTGAGGCAACCCCAGACTTGGACATTTGAGCAGCCGATTTTTGAGGCAACCCCAGACTTTGAAATTTGAGCAGCCGATTTTTGAGGCAACCCCAGACATGGACATTTGAGCAGCCGATTTCTGAGCTCACTCCGGACTTGGACAATTGAGCAGCCAATTTTTGAGGCAACCCCAGACATGGACATTTGAGCAGCCGATTTCTGAGCTCACCTCCGCCTTGGACACTTGAGCAGCGGATTTCTGAGCTCACTCCCGACTTGGACATTTGAGCAGCCGATTTTTGAGGCAACCCCAGACATGGACATTTGAGCAGCCGATTTCTGAGCTCACTCCGGACTTGGACAATTGAGCAGCCAATTTTTGAGGCAACCCCAGACATGGACATTTGAGCAGCCGATTTCTGAGCTCACCTCCGCCTTGGACACTTGAGCAGCGGATTTCTGAGCTCACTCCCGACTTGGACATTTGAGCAGCGGATTTCTGAGCTCACTCCCGACTTGGATATTTGAGCAGCCGATTTCTGAGCTCACTCCGGACTTGGACATTTGAGCAGCCGATTTTTGAGGCAACCCCAGACATGGACATTTGAGCAGCCGATTTCTGAGCTCACCCCCGCCTTGGTCATTTGAGCAGCCGATTTCTGAGCTCACTCCCGACTTGGACATTTGAGCAGCGGATTTCTGAGCTCACTCCGGACTTGGACATTTGAGCAGCCAATTTTTGAGGCAACTCCAGACATGGACATTTGAGCAGCCGATTTCTGAGCTCACTCCGGACTTGGACATTTGAGCAGCTTATTTTTGAGGCAACCCCAGACTTGGACATTTGAGCAGCCGATTTTTGAGGCAACCCCAGACTTTGAAATTTGAGCAGCCGATTTTTGAGGCAACCCCAGACATGGACATTTGAGCAGCCGATTTCTGAGCTCACTCCGGACTTGGACAATTGAGCAGCCAATTTTTGAGGCAACCCCAGACATGGACATTTGAGCAGCCGATTTCTGAGCTCACCTCCGCCTTGGACACTTGAGCAGCGGATTTCTGAGCTCACTCCCGACTTGGACATTTGAGCAGCCAATTTTTGAGGCAACCCCAGACATGGACATTTGAGCAGCCGATTTCTGAGCTCACTCCGGACTTGGACATTTGAGCAGCTTATTTTTGAGGCAACCCCAGACTTGGATATTTGAGCAGCCGATTTTTGAGGCAACCCCAGACTTTGAAATTTGAGCAGCCGATTTTTGAGGCAACCCCAGACATGGACATTTGAGCAGCCGATTTCTGAGCTCACTCCGGACTTGGACAATTGAGCAGCCAATTTTTGAGGCAACCCCAGACATGGACATTTGAGCAGCCGATTTCTGAGCTCACCTCCGCCTTGGACACTTGAGCAGCGGATTTCTGAGCTCACTCCCGACTTGGACATTTGAGCAGCGGATTTCTGAGCTCACTCCCGACTTGGATATTTGAGCAGCCGATTTCTGAGCTCACTCCGGACTTGGACATTTGAGCAGCCGATTTTTGAGGCAACCCCCGCCTTGGTCATTTGAGCAGCCGATTTCTGAGCTCACTCCCGACTTGGACACTTGAGCAGCGGATTTCTGAGCTCACTCCGGACTTGGACATTTGAGCAGCCGATTTTTGAGGCAACCCCAGACATGGACATTTGAGCAGCCGATTTCTGAGCTCACCCCCGCCTTGGACACTTGTGCAGCGGATTTCTGAGCTCACTCCCGACTTGGACATTTGAGCAGCGGATTTCTGAGCTCACTCCGGACTTGGACATTTGAGCAGCTTATTTTTGAGGCAACCCCAGACTTGGACATTTGAGCAGCCGATTTTTGAGCTCACTCCCGACTTGGACATTTGAGCAGCGGATTTCTGAGCTCACTCCCGACTTGGACATTTGAGCAGCCTATTTCTGAGCTCACTCCGGACTTGGACATTTGAGTAGCTTATTTTTGAGGCAACCCCAGACTTGGACATTTGAGCAGCCGATTTTTGATGCAACCCCAGACTTTGAAATTTGAGCAGCCGATTTTTGAGGCAACCCCAGACATGGACATTTGAGCAGCCGATTTCTGAGCTCACTCCGGACTTGGACAATTGAGCAGCCAATTTTTGAGGCAACCCCAGACATGGACATTTGAGCAGCCGATTTCTGAGCTCACTCCGGACTTGGACATTTGAGCAGCCGATTTTTGAGGCAACCCCAGACATGCACATTTGAGCAGCCGATTTCTGAGCTCACTCCCGACTTGGACACTTGAGCAGCGGATTTCTGAGCTCACTCCCGACTTGGACATTTGAGCAGCGGATTTCTGAGCTCACTCCCGACTTGGATATTTGAGCAGCCGATTTCTGAGCTCACTCCCGACTTGGACACTTGAGCAGCGGATTTCTGAGCTCACTCCGGACTTGGACATTTGAGCAGCCGATTTTTGAGGCAACCCCAGACATGGACATTTGAGCAGCCGATTTCTGAGCTCACCCCCGCCTTGGACACTTGAGCAGCGGATTTCTGAGCTCACTCCCGACTTGGACATTTGAGCAGCGGATTTCTGAGCTCACTCCGGACTTGGACATTTGAGCAGCTTATTTTTGAGGCAACCCCAGACTTGGACATTTGAGCAGCCGATTTTTGAGCTCACTCCCGACTTGGACATTTGAGCAGCGGATTTCTGAGCTCACTCCCGACTTGGACATTTGAGCAGCCGATTTCTGAGCTCACTCCGGACTTGGACATTTGAGCAGCCGATTTCTGAGGCAACCCCAGACTTTGAAATTTGAGCAGCCGATTTTTGAGGCAACCCCAGACATGGACATTTGAGCAGCCGATTTTTGAGGCAACCCCAGACTTTGAAATTTGAGCAGCCGATTTTTGAGGCAACCCCAGACATGGACATTTGAGCAGCCGATTTCTGAGCTCACCCCCGCCTTGGACACTTGAGCAGCGGATTTCTGAGCTCACTCCCGACTTGGACATTTGAGCAGCGGATTTCTGAGCTCACTCCCGACTTGGACATTTGAGCAGCCTATTTCTGAGCTCACTCCGGACTTGGACATTTGAGTAGCTTATTTTTGAGGCAACCCCAGACTTGGACATTTGAGCAGCCGATTTTTGATGCAACCCCAGACTTTGAAATTTGAGCAGCCGATTTTTGAGGCAACCCCAGACATGGACATTTGAGCAGCCGATTTCTGAGCTCACTCCGGACTTGGACAATTGAGCAGCCAATTTTTGAGGCAACCCCAGACATGGACATTTGAGCAGCCGATTTCTGAGCTCACTCCGGACTTGGACATTTGAGCAGCCGATTTTTGAGGCAACCCCAGACATGCACATTTGAGCAGCCGATTTCTGAGCTCACCCCCGCCTTGGTCATTTGAACAGCCGATTTCTGAGCTCACTCCCGACTTGGACACTTGAGCAGCGGATTTCTGAGCTCACTCCGGACTTGGACATTTGAGCAGCCGATTTTTGAGGCAACCCCAGACATGGACATTTGAGCAGCCGATTTCTGAGCTCACCCCCGCCTTGGACACTTGAGCAGCGGATTTCTGAGCTCACTCCCGACTTGGACATTTGAGCAGCGGATTTCTGAGCTCACTCCGGACTTGGACATTTGAGCAGCTTATTTTTGAGGCAACCCCAGACTTGGACATTTGAGCAGCCGATTTTTGAGCTCACCCCCGACTTGGACATTTGAGCAGCGGATTTCTGAGCTCACTCCCGACTTGGACATTTGAGCAGCCGATTTCTGAGCTCACTCCGGACTTGGACATTTGAGCAGCCGATTTCTGAGGCAACCCCAGACTTTGAAATTTGAGCAGCCGATTTTTGAGGCAACCCCAGACATGGACATTTGAGCAGCCGATTTTTGAGGCAACCCCAGACTTTGAAATTTGAGCAGCCGATTTTTGAGGCAACCCCAGACATGGACATTTGAGCAGCCGATTTCTGAGCTCACCCCCGCCTTGGACACTTGAGCAGCGGATTTCTGAGCTCACTCCCGACTTGGACATTTGAGCAGCGGATTTCTGAGCTCACTCCGGACTTGGACATTTGAGTAGCTTATTTTTGAGGCAACCCCAGACTTGGACATTTGAGCAGCCGATTTTTGAGGCAACCCCAGACTTTGAAATTTGAGCAGCCGATTTTTGAGGCAACCCCAGACATGGACATTTGAGCAGCCGAATTCTGAGCTCACTCCGGACTTGGACAATTGAGCAGCCGATTTTTGAGGCAACCCCAGACTTTGAAATTTGAGCAGCGGATTTCTGAGCTCACTCCGGACTTGGACATTTGAGCAGCTTATTTTTGAGGCAACCCCAGACTTGGACATTTGAGCAGCCGATTTTTGAGCTCACTCCCGACTTGGACATTTGAGCAGCGGATTTCTGAGCTCACTCCCGACTTGGACATTTGAGCAGCCGATTTCTGAGCTCACTCCGGACTTGGACATTTGAGTAGCTTATTTTTGAGGCAACCCCAGACTTGGACATTTGAGCAGCCGATTTTTGAGGCAACCCCAGACTTTGAAATTTGAGCAGCCGATTTTTGAGGCAACCCCAGACATGGACATTTGAGCAGCCGATTTCTGAGCTCACTCCGGACTTGGACAATTGAGCAGCCAATTTTTGAGGCAACCCCAGACATGGACATTTGAGCAGCCGATTTCTGAGCTCACCTCCGCCTTGGACACTTGAGCAGCGGATTTCTGAGCTCACTCCCGACTTGGACATTTGAGCAGCGGATTTCTGAGCTCACTCCCGACTTGGACATTTGAGCAGCGGATTTCTGAGCTCACTCCGGACTTGGACATTTGAGCAGCTTATTTTTGAGGCAACCCCAGACTTGGACATTTGAGCAGCCGATTTTTGAGCTCACTCCCGACTTGGACATTTGAGCAGCGGATTTCTGAGCTCACTCCCGACTTGGACATTTGAGCAGCCGATTTCTGAGCTCACTCCGGACTTGGACATTTGAGTAGCTTATTTTTGAGGCAACCCCAGACTTGGACATTTGAGCAGCCGATTTTTGATGCAACCCCAGACTTTGAAATTTGAGCACCCGATTTTTGAGGCAACCCCAGACATGGACATTTGAGCAGCCGATTTCTGAGCTCACTCCGGACTTGGACAATTGAGCAGCCAATTTTTGAGGCAACCCCAGACATGGACATTTGAGCAGCCGATTTCTGAGCTCACTCCCGACTTTGATATTTGAGCAGCCGATTTCTGAGCTCACTCCGGACTTGGACATTTGAGCAGCCGATTTTTGAGGCAACCCCAGACATGCACATTTGAGCAGCCGATTTCTGAGCTCACTCCCGACTTGGACACTTGAGCAGCGGATTTCTGAGCTCACTCCGGACTTGGACATTTGAGCAGCCGATTTTTGAGGCAACCCCAGACATGGACATTTGAGCAGCCGATTTCTGAGCTCACCCCCGCCTTGGACACTTGAGCAGCGGATTTCTGAGCTCACTCCCGACTTGGACATTTGAGCAGCGGATTTCTGAGCTCACTCCCGACTTGGACATTTGAGCAGCCGATTTCTGAGCTCACTCCGGACTTGGACATTTGAGTAGCTTATTTTTGAGGCAACCCCAGACTTGGACATTTGAGCAGCCGATTTTTGAGGCAACCCCAGACTTTGAAATTTGAGCAGCCGATTTTTGAGGCAACCCCAGACATGGACATTTGAGCAGCCGATTTCTGAGCTCACTCCGGACTTGGACAATTGAGCAGCCAATTTTTGAGGCAACCCCAGACATGGACATTTGAGCAGCCGATTTCTGAGCTCACCTCCGCCTTGGACACTTGAGCAGCGGATTTCTGAGCTCACTCCCGACTTGGACATTTGAGCAGCGGATTTCTGAGCTCACTCCCGACTTGGACATTTGAGCAGCGGATTTCTGAGCTCACTCCGGACTTGGACATTTGAGCAGCTTATTTTTGAGGCAACCCCAGACTTGGACATTTGAGCAGCCGATTTTTGAGCTCACTCCCGACTTGGACATTTGAGCAGCGGATTTCTGAGCTCACTCCCGACTTGGACATTTGAGCAGCCGATTTCTGAGCTCACTCCGGACTTGGACATTTGAGTAGCTTATTTTTGAGGCAACCCCAGACTTGGACATTTGAGCAGCCGATTTTTGATGCAACCCCAGACTTTGAAATTTGAGCACCCGATTTTTGAGGCAACCCCAGACATGGACATTTGAGCAGCCGATTTCTGAGCTCACTCCGGACTTGGACAATTGAGCAGCCAATTTTTGAGGCAACCCCAGACATGGACATTTGAGCAGCCGATTTCTGAGCTCACTCCCGACTTTGATATTTGAGCAGCCGATTTCTGAGCTCACTCCGGACTTGGACATTTGAGCAGCCGATTTTTGAGGCAACCCCAGACATGCACATTTGAGCAGCCGATTTCTGAGCTCACTCCCGACTTGGACACTTGAGCAGCGGATTTCTGAGCTCACTCCGGACTTGGACATTTGAGCAGCCGATTTTTGAGGCAACCCCAGACATGGACATTTGAGCAGCCGATTTCTGAGCTCACCCCCGCCTTGGACACTTGAGCAGCGGATTTCTGAGCTCACTCCCGACTTGGACATTTGAGCAGCGGATTTCTGAGCTCACTCCGGACTTGGACATTTGAGCAGCTTATTTTTGAGGCAACCCCAGACTTGGACATTTGAGCAGCCGATTTTTGAGCTCACTCCCGACTTGGACATTTGAACAGCGGATTTCTGAGCTCACTCCCGACTTGGACATTTGAGCAGCCGATTTCTGAGCTCACTCCGGACTTGGACATTTGAGCAGCCGATTTCTGAGGCAACCCCAGACTTTGAAATTTGAGCAGCCGATTTCTGAGCTCACTCCGGACTTGGACAATTGAGCAGCCAATTTTTGAGGCAACCCCAGACATGGACATTTGAGCAGCCGATTTCTGAGCTCACTCCCGACTTTGATATTTGAGCAGCCGATTTCTGAGCTCACTCCGGACTTGGACATTTGAGCAGCCGATTTTTGAGGCAACCCCAGACATGCACATTTGAGCAGCCGATTTCTGAGCTCACTCCCGACTTGGACACTTGAGCAGCGGATTTCTGAGCTCACTCCGGACTTGGACATTTGAGCAGCCGATTTTTGAGGCAACCCCAGACATGGACATTTGAGCAGCCGATTTCTGAGCTCACCCCCGCCTTGGACACTTGAGCAGCGGATTTCTGAGCTCACTCCCGACTTGGACATTTGAGCAGCGGATTTCTGAGCTCACTCCGGACTTGGACATTTGAGCAGCTTATTTTTGAGGCAACCCCAGACTTGGACATTTGAGCAGCCGATTTTTGAGCTCACTCCCGACTTGGACATTTGAACAGCGGATTTCTGAGCTCACTCCCGACTTGGACATTTGAGCAGCCGATTTCTGAGCTCACTCCGGACTTGGACATTTGAGCAGCCGATTTCTGAGGCAACCCCAGACTTTGAAATTTGAGCAGCCGATTTTTGAGGCAACCCCAGACATGGACATTTGAGCAGCCGATTTTTGAGGCAACCCCAGACTTTGAAATTTGAGCAGCCGATTTTTGAGGCAACCCCAGACATGGACATTTGAGCAGCCGATTTCTGAGCTCACCCCCGCCTTGGTCATTTGAGCAGCCGATTTCTGAGCTTACTCCCGACTTGGACACTTGAGCAGCGGATTTCTGAGCTCACTCCGGACTTGGACATTTGAGCAGCGGATTTCTGAGCTCACTCCGGACTTGGACATTTGAGCAGCCGATTTTTGAGGCAACCCCAGACATGGACATTTGAGCAGCCGATTTCTGAGCTCACCCCCGCCTTGGACACTTGAGCAGCGGATTTCTGAGCTCACTCCCGACTTGGACATTTGAGCAGCGGATTTCTGAGCTCACTCCGGACTTGGACATTTGAGTAGCTTATTTTTGAGGCAACCCCAGACTTGGACATTTGAGCAGCCGATTTTTGAGGCAACCCCAGACTTTGAAATTTGAGCAGCCGATTTTTGAGGCAACCCCAGACATGGACATTTGAGCAGCCGATTTCTGAGCTCACTCCGGACTTGGACAATTGAGCAGCCGATTTTTGAGGCAACCCCAGACATGGACATTTGAGCAGCCGATTTCTGAGCTCACCTCCGCCTTGGACATTTGAGCAGCGGATTTCTGAGCTCACTCCCGACTTGGACATTTGAGCAGCGGATTTCTGAGCTCACTCCCGACTTGGACATTTGAGCAGCCGATTTCTGAGCTCACTCCGGACTTGGACATTTGAGCAGCCGATTTTTGAGGCAACCCCAGACATGGACATTTGAGCAGCCGATTTCTGAGTTCACCCCCGCCTTGGTCATTTGAGCAGCCGATTTCTGAGCTCACTCCCGACTTGGACACTTGAGCAGCGGATTTCTGAGCTCACTCCGGACTTGGACATTTGAGCAGCCGATTTTTGAGGCAACCCCAGACATGGACATTTGAGCAGCCGATTTTTGAGGCAACCCCAGACTTTGAAATTTGAGCAGCCTATTTTTGAGGCAACCCCAGATATGGACATTTGAGCAGCCGATTTCTGAGCTCACCCCCGCCTTGGTCATTTGAGCAGCCGATTTCTGAGCTCACTCCCGACTTGGACACTTGAGCAGCGGATTTCTGAGCTCACTCCGGACTTGGACATTTGAGCAGCCGATTTTTGAGGCAACCCCAGACATGGACATTTGAGCAGCCGATTTCTGAGCTCACCCCCGCCTTGGACACTTGAGCAGCGGATTTCTGAGCTCACTCCCGACTTGGACATTTGAGCAGCTTATTTTTTAGGCAACCCCAGACTTGGACATTTGAGCAGCCGATTTTTGAGCTCACTCCCGACTTGGACATTTGAGCAGCGGATTTCTGAGCTCACTCCCGACTTGGACATTTGAGCAGCCGATTTCTGAGCTCACTCCGGACTTGGACATTTGAGTAGCTTATTTTTGAGGCAACCCCAGACTTGGACATTTGAGCAGCCGATTTTTGAGGCAACCCCAGACATGGACATTTGAGCAGCCGATTTCTGAGCTCACTCCGGACTTGGACAATTGAGCAGCCAATTTTTGAGGCAACCCCAGACATGGACATTTGAGCAGCCGATTTCTGAGCTCACCTCCGCCTTGGACATTTGAGTAGCTTATTTTTGAGGCAACCCCAGACTTGGACATTTGAGCAGCCGATTTTTGAGGCAACCCCAGACTTGGACATTTGAGCAGCCGATTTCTGAGCTCACTCCGGACTTGGACAATTGAGCAGCCAATTTTTGAGGCAACCCCAGACATGGACATTTGAGCAGCCGATTTCTGAGCTCACCTCCGCCTGGGACATTTGAGTAGCTTATTTTTGAGGCAACCCCAGACTTGGACATTTGAGCAGCCGATTTCTGAGCTCACTCCGGACTTGGACATTTGAGTAGCTTATTTTTGAGGCAACCCCAGACTTGGACATTTGAGCAGCCGATTTTTGAGGCAACCCCAGACTTTGAAATTTGAGCAGCCGATTTTTGAGGCAACCCCAGACATGGACATTTGAGCAGCCGATTTCTGAGCTCACTCCGGACTTGGACAATTGAGCAGCCAATTTTTGAGGCAACCCCAGACATGGACATTTGAGCAGCCGATTTCTGAGCTCACCTCCGCCTTGGACATTTGAGTAGCTTATTTTTGAGGCAACCCCAGACTTGGACATTTGAGCAGCCGATTTTTGAGGCAACCCCAGACTTGGACATTTGAGCAGCCGATTTCTGAGCTCACTCCGGACTTGGACAATTGAGCAGCCAATTTTTGAGGCAACCCCAGACATGGACATTTGAGCAGCCGATTTCTGAGCTCACCTCCGCCTGGGACATTTGAGTAGCTTATTTTTGAGGCAACCCCAGACTTGGACATTTGAGCAGCCGATTTCTGAGCTCACTCCGGACTTGGACATTTGAGTAGCTTATTTTTGAGGCAACCCCAGACATGGACATTTGAGCAGCCGATTTCTGAGCTCACTCCGGACTTGGACATTTGAGTAGCTTATTTTTGAGGCAACCCCAGACTTGGACATTTGAGCAGCCGATTTCTGAGCTCACTCCGGACTTGGACATTTGAGTAGCTTATTTTTGAGGCAACCCCAGACTTGGACATTTGAGCAGCCGATTTTTGAGGCAACCCCAGACTTTGAAATTTGAGCAGCCGATTTTTGAGGCAACCCCAGACATGGACATTTGAGCAGCCGATTTCTTAGCTCACTCCGGACTTGGACAATTGAGCAGCCAATTTTTGAGGCAACCCCAGACATGGACATTTGAGCAGCCGATTTCTGAGCTCACCTCCGCCTTGGACATTTGAGTAGCTTATTTTTGAGGCAACCCCAGACTTGGACATTTGAGCAGCCGATTTTTGAGGCAACCCCAGACTTGGACATTTGAGCAGCCGATTTCTGAGCTCACTCCGGACTTGGACAATTGAGCAGCCAATTTTTGAGGCAACCCCAGACATGGACATTTGAGCAGCCGATTTCTGAGCTCACCTCCGCCTGGGACATTTGAGTAGCTTATTTTTGAGGCAACCCCAGACTTGGACATTTGAGCAGCCGATTTCTGAGCTCACTCCGGACTTGGACATTTGAGTAGCTTATTTTTGAGGCAACCCCAGACTTGGACATTTGAGCAGCCGATTTTTGAGGCAACCCCAGACTTTGAAATTTGAGCAGCCGATTTTTGAGGCAACCCCAGACATGGACATTTGAGCAGCCGATTTCTGAGCTCACCTCCGCCTTGGACACTTGAGCAGCGGATTTCTGAGCTCACTCCCGACTTGGACATTTGAGCAGCGGATTTCTGAGCTCACTCCCGACTTGGACATTTGAGCAGCCGATTTCTGAGCTCACTCCGGACTTGGACATTTGAGCAGCCGATTTTTGAGGCAACCCCAGACATGGACATTTGAGCAGCCGATTTCTGAGCTCACCCCCGCCTTGGTCATTTGAGCAGCCGATTTCTGAGCTCACTCCCGACTTGGACACTTGAGCAGCGGATTTCTGAGCTCACTCCGGACTTGGACATTTGAGCATCCTATTTTTGAGGCAACCCCAGACATGGACATTTGAGCAGCCGATTTCTGAGCTCACCCCCGCCTTGGACACTTGAGCAGCGGATTTCTGAGCTCACTCCCGACTTGGACATTTGAGCAGCGGATTTCTGAGCTCACTCCGGACTTGGACATTTGAGTAGCTTATTTTTGAGGCAACCCCAGACTTGGACATTTGAGCAGCCGATTTTTGAGGCAACCCCAGACTTTGAAATTTGAGCAGCCGATTTTTGAGGCAACCCCAGACATGGACATTTGAGCAGCCGATTTCTGAGCTCACCTCCGCCTTGGACACTTGAGCAGCGGATTTCTGAGCTCACTCCCGACTTGGACATTTGAGCAGCGGATTTCTGAGCTCACTCCCGACTTGGACATTTGAGCAGCCGATTTCTGAGCTCACTCCGGACTTGGACATTTGAGCAGCCGATTTTTGAGGCAACCTCAGACATGGACATTTGAGCAGCCGATTTCTGAGCTCACCCCCGCCTTGGTCATTTGAGCAGCCGATTTCTGAGCTCACTCCCGACTTGGACACTTGAGCAGCGGATTTCTGAGCTCACTCCGGACTTGGACATTTGAGCATCCTATTTTTGAGGCAACCCCAGACATGGACATTTGAGCAGCCGATTTCTGAGCTCACCCCCGCCTTGGACACTTGAGCAGCGGATTTCTGAGCTCACTCCCGACTTGGACATTTGAGCAGCGGATTTCTGAGCTCACTCCGGACTTGGACATTTGAGCAGCCGATTTTTGAGGCAACCCCAGACATGGACATTTGAGCAGCCGATTTTTGAGGCAACCCCAGACTTTGAAATTTGAGCAGCCTATTTTTGAGGCAACCCCAGACATGGACATTTGAGCAGCCGATTTCTGAGCTCACTCCGGACTTGGACAATTGAGCAGCCAATTTTTGAGGCAACCCCAGACATGGACATTTGAGCAGCCGATTTCTGAGCTCACCTCCGCCTTGGACACTTGAGCAGCGGATTTCTGAGCTCACTCCCGACTTGGACACTTGAGCAGCGGATTTCTGAGCTCACTCCCGACTTGGACATTTGAGCAGCCGATTTCTGAGCTCACTCCGGACTTGGACATTTGAGCAGCCGATTTTTGAGGCAACCCCAGACATGGACATTTGAGCAGCCGATTTCTGAGCTCACCCCCGCCTTGGTCATTTGAGCAGCCGATTTCTGAGCTCACTCCCGACTTGGACACTTGAGCAGCGGATTTCTGAGCTCACTCCGGACTTGGACATTTGAGCAGCCGATTTTTGAGGCAACCCCAGACATGGACATTTGAGCAGCCGATTTCTGAGCTCACCCCCGCCTTGGACACTTGAGCAGCGGATTTCTGAGCTCACTCCCGACTTGGACATTTGAGCAGCGGATTTCTGAGCTCACTCCGGACTTGGACATTTGAGCAGCTTATTTTTGAGGCAACCCCAGACTTGGACATTTGAGCAGCCGATTTTTGAGGCAACCCCAGACTTTGAAATTTGAGCAGCCTATTTTTGAGGCAACCCCAGACATGGACATTTGAGCAGCCGATTTCTGAGCTCACCCCCGCCTTGGACACTTGAGCAGCGGATTTCTGAGCTCACTCCCGACTTGGACATTTGAGCAGCGGATTTCTGAGCTCACTCCCGACTTGGACATTTGAGCAGCCGATTTCTGAGCTCACTCCGGACTTGGACAATTGAGCAGCCAATTTTTGAGGCAACCCCAGACATGAACATTTGAGCAGCCGATTTCTGAGCTCACCTCCGACATGGACATTTGAGCAGCCGATTTCTGAGCTCACCTCCGACTTGGACATTTGAGCAGCCGATTTCTGAGCTCACTCCGGACTTGGACAATTGAGCAGCCAATTTTTGAGGCAACCCCAGACATGGACATTTGAGCAGCCGATTTCTGAGCTCACCTCCGCCTTGGACACTTGAGCAGCGGATTTCTGAGCTCACTCCCGACTTGGACATTTGAGCAGCGGATTTCTGAGCTCACTCCCGACTTGGACATTTGAGCAGCCGATTTCTGAGCTCACTCCCGACTTGGATATTTGAGCAGCCGATTTCTGAGCTCACTCCCGACTTGGACACTTGAGCAGCGGATTTCTGAGCTCTCTCCCGACTTGGACATTTGAGCAGCGGATTTCTGAGCTCACTCCCGACTTGGACATTTGAGCAGCCGATTTCTGAGCTCACTCCGGACTTGGACATTTGAGCAGCCGATTTTTGAGGCAACCCCAGACATGGACATTTGAGCAGCCGATTTCTGAGCTCACCCCCGCCTTGGACACTTGAGCAGCGGATTTCTGAGCTCACTCCCGACTTGGACATTTGAGCAGCGGATTTCTGAGCTCACTCCCGACTTGGACAATTGAGCAGCCGATTTCTGAGCTCACTCCGGACATGGACATTTGAGCAGCCGATTTCTGAGCTCACCTCCGACATGGACATTTGAGCAGCCGATTTCTGAGCTCACCTCCGACTTGGACATTTGAGCAGCCGATTTCTGAGCTCACTCCGGACTTGGACAATTGAGCAGCCAATTTTCGAGGCAACCCCAGACATGGACATTTGAGCAGCCGATTTCTGAGCTCACCTCCGCCTTGGACACTTGAGCAGCGGATTTCTGAGCTCACTCCCGACTTGGACATTTGAGCAGCGGATTTCTGAGCTCACTCCCGACTTGGACATTTGAGCAGCCGATTTCTGAGCTCACTCCGGACTTGGACATTTGAGCAGCCGATTTTTGAGGCAACCCCAGACATGGACATTTGAGCAGCCGATTTCTGAGCTCACCCCCGCCTTGGACATTTGAGCAGCCGATTTCTGAGCTCACTCCCGACTTGGACACTTGAGCAGCGGATTTCTGAGCTCACTCCGGACTTGGACATTTGAGCAGCCGATTTTTGAGGCAACCCCAGACATGGACATTTGAGCAGCCGATTTCTGAGCTCACCCCCGCCTTGGACATTTGAGCAGCCGATTTCTGAGCTCACTCCCGACTTGGACACTTGAGCAGCGGATTTCTGAGCTCACTCCGGACTTGGACATTTGAGCAGCCGATTTTTGAGGCAACCCCAGACTTCGAAATTTGAGCAGCCGATTTTTGAGGCAACCCCAGACATGGACACTTGAGCAGCGGATTTCTGAGCTCACTCCCGACTTGGACATTTGAGCAGCGGATTTCTGAGCTCACTCCCGACTTGGACATTTGAGCAGCCGATTTCTGAGCTCACTCCGGACTTGGACATTTGAGCAGCCGATTTTTGAGGCAACCCCAGACATGGACATTTGAGCAGCCGATTTCTGAGCTCACCCCCGCCTTGGACATTTGAGCAGCGGATTTCTGAGCTCACTCCGGACTTGGACATTTGAGCAGCCGATTTTTGAGGCAACCCCAGACTTCGAAATTTGAGCAGCCAATTTTTGAGGCAACCCCAGACATGGACATTTGAGCAGCCGATTTCTGAGCTCACCTCCGCCTTGGACACTTGAGCAGCGGATTTCTGAGATCAATCCCGACTTGGACATTTGAGCAGCGGATTTCTGAGCTCACTCCCGACTTGGACATTTGAGCAGCCGATTTCTGAGCTCACTCCGGACTTGGACATTTGAGCAGCTTATTTTTGAGGCAACCCCAGACTTGGACATTTGAGCAGCCGATTTTTGAGGCAACCCCAGACATGGACATTTGAGCAGCCCATTTTTGAGGCAACCCCAGACTTTGAAATTTGAGCAGCCTATTTTTGAGGCAACCCCAGACATGGACATTTGAGCAGCCGATTTCTGAGCTCACCCCCGCCTTGGTCATTTGAGCAGCCGAATTCTGAGCTCACTCCCGACTTGGACACTTGAGCAGCGGATTTCTGAGCTCACTCCGGACTTGGACATTTGAGCAGCCGATTTTTGAGGCAACCCCAGACATGGACATTTGAGCAGCCGATTTCTGAGCTCACCCCCGCCTTGGACACTTGAGCAGCGGATTTCTGAGCTCACTCCCGACTTGGACATTTGAGCAGCGGATTTCTGAGCTCACTCCGGACTTGGACATTTGAGCAGCTTATTTTTGAGGCAACCCCAGACTTGGACATTTGAGCAGCCGATTTTTGAGCTCACTCCCGACTTGGACATTTGAGCAGCGGATTTCTGAGCTCACTCCCGACTTGGACATTTGAGCAGCCGATTTCTGAGCTCACTCCGGACTTGGACATTTGAGTAGCTTATTTTTGAGGCAACCCCAGACTTGGACATTTGAGCAGCCGATTTTTGAGGCAACCCCAGACTTTGAAATTTGAGCAGCCGATTTTTGAGGCAACCCCAGACATGGACATTTGAGCAGCCGATTTCTGAGCTCACTCCGGACTTGGACAATTGAGCAGCCAATTTTTGAGGCAACCCCAGACATGGACATTTGAGCAGCCGATTTCTGAGCTCACCTCCGCCTTGGACATTTGAGTAGCTTATTTTTGAGGCAACCCCAGACTTGGACATTTGAGCAGCCGATTTTTGAGGCAACCCCAGACTTGGACATTTGAGCAGCCGATTTCTGAGCTCACTCCGGACTTGGACAATTGAGCAGCCAATTTTTGAGGCAACCCCAGACATGGACATTTGAGCAGCCGATTTCTGAGCTCACCTCCGCCTGGGACATTTGAGTAGCTTATTTTTGAGGCAACCCCAGACTTGGACATTTGAGCAGCCGATTTCTGAGCTCACTCCGGACTTGGACATTTGAGTAGCTTATTTTTGAGGCAACCCCAGACTTGGACATTTGAGCAGCCGATTTTTGAGGCAACCCCAGACTTGGACATTTGAGCAGCCGATTTCTGAGCTCACTCCGGACTTGGACAATTGAGCAGCCAATTTTTGAGGCAACCCCAGACATGGACATTTGAGCAGCCGATTTCTGAGCTCACCTCCGCCTGGGACATTTGAGTAGCTTATTTTTGAGGCAACCCCAGACTTGGACATTTGAGCAGCCGATTTCTGAGCTCACTCCGGACTTGGACATTTGAGTAGCTTATTTTTGAGGCAACCCCAGACTTGGACATTTGAGCAGCCGATTTTTGAGCTCACTCCCGACTTGGACATTTGAGCAGCGGATTTCTGAGCTCACTCCCGACTTGGACATTTGAGCAGCCGATTTCTGAGCTCACTCCGGACTTGGACATTTGAGTAGCTTATTTTTGAGGCAACCCCAGACTTGGACATTTGAGCAGCCGATTTTTGAGGCAACCCCAGACTTTGAAATTTGAGCAGCCGATTTTTGAGGCAACCCCAGACATGGACATTTGAGCAGCCGATTTCTGAGCTCACTCCGGACTTGGACAATTGAGCAGCCAATTTTTGAGGCAACCCCAGACATGGACATTTGAGCAGCCGATTTCTGAGCTCACCTCCGCCTTGGACATTTGAGTAGCTTATTTTTGAGGCAACCCCAGACTTGGACATTTGAGCAGCCGATTTTTGAGGCAACCCCAGACTTGGACATTTGAGCAGCCGATTTCTGAGCTCACTCCGGACTTGGACAATTGAGCAGCCAATTTTTGAGGCAACCCCAGACATGGACATTTGAGCAGCCGATTTCTGAGCTCACCTCCGCCTGGGACATTTGAGTAGCTTATTTTTGAGGCAACCCCAGACTTGGACATTTGAGCAGCCGATTTCTGAGCTCACTCCGGACTTGGACATTTGAGTAGCTTATTTTTGAGGCAACCCCAGACTTGGACATTTGAGCAGCCGATTTTTGAGCTCACTCCCGACTTGGACATTTGAGCAGCGGATTTCTGAGCTCACTCCCGACTTGGACATTTGAGCAGCCGATTTCTGAGCTCACTCCGGACTTGGACATTTGAGTAGCTTATTTTTGAGGCAACCCCAGACTTGGACATTTGAGCAGCCGATTTTTGAGGCAACCCCAGACTTTGAAATTTGAGCAGCCGATTTTTGAGGCAACCCCAGACATGGACATTTGAGCAGCCGATTTCTGAGCTCACTCCGGACTTGGACAATTGAGCAGCCAATTTTTGAGGCAACCCCAGACATGGACATTTGAGCAGCCGATTTCTGAGCTCACCTCCGCCTTGGACATTTGAGTAGCTTATTTTTGAGGCAACCCCAGACTTGGACATTTGAGCAGCCGATTTTTGAGGCAACCCCAGACTTGGACATTTGAGCAGCCGATTTCTGAGCTCACTCCGGACTTGGACAATTGAGCAGCCAATTTTTGAGGCAACCCCAGACATGGACATTTGAGCAGCCGATTTCTGAGCTCACCTCCGCCTGGGACATTTGAGTAGCTTATTTTTGAGGCAACCCCAGACTTGGACATTTGAGCAGCCGATTTCTGAGCTCACTCCGGACTTGGACATTTGAGTAGCTTATTTTTGAGGCAACCCCAGACTTGGACATTTGAGCAGCCGATTTTTGAGGCAACCCCAGACTTTGAAATTTGAGCAGCCGATTTTTGAGGCAACCCCAGACATGGACATTTGAGCAGCCGATTTCTGAGCTCACTCCGGACTTGGACAATTGAGCAGCCAATTTTTGAGGCAACCCCAGACATGGACATTTGAGCAGCCGATTTCTGAGCTCACCTCCGCCTTGGACACTTGAGCAGCGGATTTCTGAGCTCACTCCCGACTTGGACATTTGAGCAGCCGATTTCTGAGCTCACTCCGGACTTGGACATTTGAGTAGCTTATTTTTGAGGCAACCCCAGACTTGGACATTTGAGCAGCCGATTTTTGAGGCAACCCCAGACTTTGAAATTTGAGCAGCCGATTTTTGAGGCAACCCCAGACATGGACATTTGAGCAGCCGATTTCTGAGCTCACTCCGGACTTGGACAATTGAGCAGCCAATTTTTGAGGCAACCCCAGACATGGACATTTGAGCAGCCGATTTCTGAGCTCACCTCCGCCTTGGACATTTGAGTAGCTTATTTTTGAGGCAACCCCAGACTTGGACATTTGAGCAGCCGATTTTTGAGGCAACCCCAGACTTGGACATTTGAGCAGCCGATTTCTGAGCTCACTCCGGACTTGGACAATTGAGCAGCCAATTTTTGAGGCAACCCCAGACATGGACATTTGAGCAGCCGATTTCTGAGCTCACCTCCGCCTGGGACATTTGAGTAGCTTATTTTTGAGGCAACCCCAGACTTGGACATTTGAGCAGCCGATTTCTGAGCTCACTCCGGACTTGGACATTTGAGTAGCTTATTTTTGAGGCAACCCCAGACTTGGACATTTGAGCAGCCGATTTTTGAGGCAACCCCAGACTTTGAAATTTGAGCAGCCGATTTTTGAGGCAACCCCAGACATGGACATTTGAGCAGCCGATTTCTGAGCTCACTCCGGACTTGGACAATTGAGCAGCCAATTTTTGAGGCAACCCCAGACATGGACATTTGAGCAGCCGATTTCTGAGCTCACCTCCGCCTTGGACACTTGAGCAGCGGATTTCTGAGCTCACTCCCGACTTGGACATTTGAGCAGCGGATTTCTGAGCTCACTCCCGACTTGGACATTTGAGCAGCCGATTTCTGAGCTCACTCCGGACTTGGACATTTGAGCAGCCGATTTTTGAGGCAACCCCAGACATGGACATTTGAGCAGCCGATTTCTGAGCTCACCCCCGCCTTGGTCATTTGAGCAGCCGATTTCTGAGCTCACTCCCGACTTGGACACTTGAGCAGCGGATTTCTGAGCTCACTCCGGACTTGGACATTTGAGCAGCCGATTTTTGAGGCAACCCCAGACATGGACATTTGAGCAGCCGATTTTTGAGGCAACCCCAGACTTTGAAATTTGAGCAGCCTATTTTTGAGGCAACCCCAGACATGGACATTTGAGCAGCCGATTTCTGAGCTCACCCCCGCCTTGGACACTTGAGCAGCGGATTTCTGAGCTCACTCCCGACTTGGACATTTGAGCAGCGGATTTCTGAGCTCACTCCGGACTTGGACATTTGAGCAGCCGATTTTTGAGGCAACCCCAGACATGGACATTTGAGCAGCCGATTTTTGAGGCAACCCCAGACTTTGAAATTTGAGCAGCCTATTTTTGAGGCAACCCCAGACATGGACATTTGAGCAGCCGATTTCTGAGCTCACTCCGGACTTGGACAATTGAGCAGCCAATTTTTGAGGCAACCAAAGACATGGACATTTGAGCAGCCGATTTCTGAGCTCACCTCCGCCTTGGACACTTGAGCAGCGGATTTCTGAGCTCACTCCCGACTTGGACACTTGAGCAGCGGATTTCTGAGCTCACTCCCGACTTGGACATTTGAGCAGCCGATTTCTGAGCTCACTCCGGACTTGGACATTTGAGCAGCCGATTTTTGAGGCAACCCCAGACATGGACATTCGAGCAGCCGATTTTTGAGGCAACCCCAGACTTTGAAATTTGAGCAGCCTATTTTTGAGGCAACCCCAGACATGGACATTTGAGCAGCCGATTTCTGAGCTCACCCCCGCCTTGGACACTTGAGCAGCGGATTTCTGAGCTCACTCCCGACTTGGACACTTGAGCAGCGGATTTCTGAGCTCACTCCCGACTTGGACATTTGAGCAGCCGATTTCTGAGCTCACTCCGGACTTGGACATGCAGCCGATTTTTGAGGCAACCCCAGACATGGACATTTGAGCAGCCGATTTTTGAGGCAACCCCAGACTTTGAAATTTGAGCAGCCTATTTTTGAGGCAACCCCAGACATGGACATTTGAGCAGCCGATTTCTGAGCTCACCCCCGCCTTGGACACTTGAGCAGCGGATTTCTGAGCTCACTCCCGACTTGGACATTTGAGCAGCGGATTTCTGAGCTCACTCCCGACTTGGACATTTGAGCAGCCGATTTCTGAGCTCACTCCGGACTTGGACAATTGAGCAGCCAATTTTTGAGGTAACCCCAGACATGGACATTTGAGCAGCCGATTTCTGAGCTCACCTCCGCCTTGGACACTTGAGCAGCGGATTTCTGAGCTCACTCCCGACTTGGACACTTGAGCAGCGGATTTCTGAGCTCACTCCCGACTTGGACATTTGAGCAGCCGATTTCTGAGCTCACTCCGGACTTGGACATTTGAGCAGCCGATTTTTGAGGCAACCCCAGACATGGACATTTGAGCAGCCGATTTTTGAGGCAACCCCAGACTTTGAAATTTGAGCAGCCTATTTTTGAGGCAACCCCAGACATGGACATTTGAGCAGCCGATTTCTGAGCTCACCCCCGCCTTGGACACTTGAGCAGCGGATTTCTGAGCTCACTCCCGACTTGGACACTTGAGCAGCGGATTTCTGAGCTCACTCCCGACTTGGACATTTGAGCAGCCGATTTCTGAGCTCACTCCGGACTTGGACATTTGAGCAGCCGATTTTTGAGGCAACCCCAGACATGGACATTTGAGCAGCCGATTTCTGAGCTCACTCCGGACTTGGACAATTGAGCAGCCAATTTTTGAGGCAACCCCAGACATGGACATTTGAGCAGCCGATTTCTGAGCTCACCTCCGACTTGGACATTTGAGCAGCCGATTTCTGAGCTCACTCCGGACTTGGACAATTGAGCAGCCAATTTTTGAGGCAACCCCAGACATGGACATTTGAGCAGCCGATTTCTGAGCTCACCTCCGCCTTGGACACTTGAGCAGCGGATTTCTGAGCTCACTCCCGACTTGGACATTTGAGCAGCGGATTTCTGAGCTCACTCCCGACTTGGACATTTGAGCAGCCGATTTCTGAGCTCACTCCGGACTTGGACAATTGAGCAGCCAATTTTTGAGGCAACCCCAGACATGGACATTTGAGCAGCCGATTTCTGAGCTCACCTCCGACTTGGACATTTGAGCAGCCGATTTCTGAGCTCACTCCGGACTTGGACAATTGAGCAGCCAATTTTTGAGGCAACCCCAGACATGGACATTTGAGCAGCCGATTTCTGAGCTCACCTCCGCCTTGGACACTTGAGCAGCGGATTTCTGAGCTCACTCCCGACTTGGACATTTGAGCAGCGGATTTCTGAGCTCACTCCCGACTTGGACATTTGAGCAGCCGATTTCTGAGCTCACTCCGGACTTGGACATTTGAGCAGCCGATTTTTGAGGCAACCCCAGACATGGACATTTGAGGAGCCGATTTCTGAGCTCACCCCCGCCTTGGACATTTGAGCAGCCGATTTCTGAGCTCACTCCCGACTTGGACATTTGAGCAGCCGATTTTTGAGGCAACCCCAGACTTTGAAATTTGAGCAGCCGATTTTTGAGGCAACCCCAGACATGGACATTTGAGCAGCCGATTTCTGAGCTCACTCCGGACTTGGACATTTGAGCAGCCGATTTTTGAGGCAACCCCAGACTTTGAAATTTGAGCAGCCGATTTTTGAGCTCACTCCGGACTTGGACATTTGAGCAGCCAATTTTTGAGGCAACCCCAGACATGGACATTTGAGCAGCCGATTTCTGAGCTCACCTCCGCCTTGGACACTTGAGCAGCGGATTTCTGAGCTCACTCCCGACTTGGACATTTGAGCAGCGGATTTCTGAGCTCACTCCGGACTTGGACATTTGAGCAGCTTATTTTTGAGGCAACCCCAGACTTGGACATTTGAGCAGCCGATTTTTGAGGCAACCCCAGACTTTGAAATTTGAGCAGCCGATTTTTGAGGCAACCCCAGACATGGACATTTAAGCAGCCGATTTCTGAGCTCACTCCGGACTTGGACATTTGAGCAGCCAATTTTTGAGGCAACCCCAGACATGGACATTTGAGCAGCCGATTTCTGAGCTCACCTCCGCCTTGGACACTTGAGCAGCGGATTTCTGAGCTCACTCCCGACTTGGACATTTGAGCAGCGGATTTCTGAGCTCACTCCCGACTTGGACATTTGAGCAGCCGATTTCTGAGCTCACTCCGGACTTGGACATTTGAGCAGCCGATTTTTGAGGCAACCCCAGACATGGACATTTGAGCAGCCGATTTCTGAGCTCACCCCCGCCTTGGACATTTGAGCAGCCGATTTCTGAGCTCACTCCCGACTTGGACACTTGAGCAGCGGATTTCTGAGCTCACTCCCGACTTGGACATTTGAGCAGCCGATTTCTGAGCTCACTCCGGACTTGGACATTTGAGCAGCCGATTTCTGAGCTCACTCCCGACTTGGACACTTGAGCAGCGGATTTCTGAGCTCACTCCCGACTTGGACATTTGAGCAGCCGATTTCTGAGCTCACTCCGGACTTGGACATTTGAGCAGCCAATTTTTGAGGCAACCCCAGACATGGACATTTGAGCAGCCGATTTCTGAGCTCACTCCCGACTTGGACATTTGAGTAGCCGATTTCTGAGCTCACTCCGGACTTGGACATTTGAGCAGCCGATTTTTGAGGCAACCCCAGACTTTGAAATTTGAGCAGCCGATTTTTGAGGCAACCCCAGACATGGACATTTGAGCAGCCGATTTCTGAGCTCACTCCGGACTTGGACATTTGAGCAGCCAATTTTTGAGGCAACCCCAGACATGGACATTTGAGCAGCCGATTTCTGAGCTCACCTCCGCCTTGGACACTTGAGCAGCGGATTTCTGAGCTCACTCCCGACTTGGACATTTGAGCAGCGGATTTCTGAGCTCACTCCCGACTTGGACATTTGAGCAGCCGATTTCTGAGCTCACTCCGGACTTGGACATTTGAGCAGCTTATTTTTGAGGCAACCCCAGACTTGGACATTTGAGCAGCCGATTTTTGAGGCAACCCCAGACTTTGAAATTTGAGCAGCCGATTTTTGAGGCAACCCCAGACATGGACATTTAAGCAGCCGATTTCTGAGCTCACTCCGGACTTGGACATTTGAGCAGCCAATTTTTGAGGCAACCCCAGACATGGACATTTGAGCAGCCGATTTCTGAGCTCACCTCCGCCTTGGACACTTGAGCAGCGGATTTCTGAGCTCACTCCCGACTTGGACATTTGAGCAGCGGATTTCTGAGCTCACTCCCGACTTGGACATTTGAGCAGCCGATTTCTGAGCTCACTCCGGACTTGGACATTTGAGCAGCCGATTTTTGAGGCAACCCCAGACATGGACATTTGAGCAGCCGATTTCTGAGCTCACCCCCGCCTTGGACATTTGAGCAGCCGATTTCTGAGCTCACTCCCGACTTGGACACTTGAGCAGCGGAATTCTGAGCTCACTCCCGACTTGGACATTTGAGCAGCCGATTTTTGAGGCAACCCCAGACATGGACATTTGACCAGCCGATTTCTGAGCTCACCCCCGCCTTGGACATTTGAGCAGCCGATTTCTGAGCTCACTCCCGACTTGGACACTTGAGCAGCGGATTTCTGAGCTCACTCCGGACTTGGACATTTGAGCAGCCGATTTCTGAGCTCACTCCGGACTTGGACATTTGAGCAGCCGATTTTTGAGGCAACCCCAGACATGGACATTTGAGCAGCCGATTTCTGAGCTCACCCCCGCCTTGGACATTTGAGCAGCCGATTTCTGAGCTCACTCCCGACTTGGACACTTGAGCAGCGGATTTCTGAGCTCACTCCGGACTTGGACATTTGAGCAGCCGCTTTTTGAGGCAACCCCAGACATGGAAATTTGAGCAGCCGATTTTTGAGGCAACCCCAGACATGGACATTTGAGCAGCCGATTTCTGAGCTCACTCCCGACTTGGACATTTGAGCAGCCGATTTTTGAGGCAACCCCAGACATGGACATTTGAGCAGCCGATTTCTGAGCTCACCCCCGCCCTGAACACTTGAGCAGCGGATTTTTGAAAAAACTGCGAAAAAAACATACCCCATTATTTTTTAAAAAAATATTTAACAGAGCCGGCTCGGTAAGTTTCGAGGGTCCTTCTGTTACGTAACGACCTCTTCGATTTCGATAAAAATAATTTTGCTGGATAACCCCAAGTGTCCTCATCACCAATTGGGGTACTATTTGAATCATGATCTTGAAACATATAAATTCCGGGTTTGCAAAAAAAATCAATGGCCAGATGTAGATCTGAGGCAACAAAAAAAGCGTTATATTTTGGTCCTAGAATTCAATCGCAAACTGATTTTTCAAAGTTGAAATATATATTTTTTTTAATTATTTTAAATTTTAAAACAAAAAAGCGCTACCCATCGAACAGACGGCTATGTAGAGGTTCAAATTATGCATCGAATAAAAATATTTCGAAAAAATCGGCATAGCCATGTTTTGTGATGATCAGGACTGAAAATAAACTTTCGAATTCTACCCTCGACTTTATACTCATTTTGTGGAGCTTTTCAAACGTATCACTTTTCTTATTTATCATTTTTCACATACCTCTTATTATAGCGACTTATGACAGCTCGAAAGGGTATATTTCACAATTTTTCAAAAATGCTTGAAAATGAGCTGTTCGAGCTGTCATACGTTGTTAGAATAAGAAGTACATGAAAAAACGATAAATATGAAAAGTGATCGGTTCGAAGAGCTCTACAAAATGTAGAATTCATAGCCGAAAAGCTGAACACAGCCGTCTGTTCGACGGGTAGCGCTTTTTTGTTTTAAAATTTAAATTAATTAAAACATAATATTTCAACATTGAAAAATCAGTTTGCGATTGAATTCTAGGACAAAAATATAACGTGTTTTTGTTGCATCGGAATATCTTGCCATTGATTTTTGCCGAATTATGAATTCATATACTTTGCTAACTCGGCATTTATATGTTTCAAGATCATGATTCAAATAGTACCTCAATTGTTGATGAGGACACTTGGTATTATCCAGCAAAATTGTTTTATCGAAATCGAAGAGGTTTTTACGTAGCAGAAGGACCCTCGAAACTTACCGAGCCGGCTCTGTTAAATTTTTTTTAAATAATGGGGTATTTTCGCAGGGAAGACTCAGAAATCGGCTGCTCAAGTGTCCATGTTGGGGGTGAGCTCAGAAATCCGCTGCTCAAGTGTCCAAGTTTGGGGTGAGCTCAGAAATTCGCTGCTCAAGTGTCCATGTTGGGGGTGAGCTCAGAAATCCGCTGCTCAAGTGTCCAAGTTTGGGGTGAGCTCAGAAATTCGCTGCTCAAGTGTCCAAGTTTGGGGTGAGCTCAGAAATCGGCTGCTCAAGTGTCCAAGTTTGGGGTGAGCTCAGAAATCGGCTGCTCAAGTGTCCAAGTTCGGGGTGAGCTCAGAAATCGGCTGCTCAAGTGTCCAAGTTTGGGGTGAGCTCAGAAATCCGCTGCTCAAGTGTCCATGTTGGGGGTGAGCTCAGAAATCCGCTGCTCAAGTGTCCAAGTTTGGGGTGAGCTCAGAAATCCGCTGCTCAAGTGTCCATGTTGTGGGTGAGCTCAGAAATCCGCTGCTCAAGTGTCCAAGTTTGGGGTGAGCTCAGAAATCGGCTGCTCAAGTGTCCAAGTTCGGGGTGAGCTCAGAAATCGGCTGCTCAAGTGTCCAAGTTTGGGGTGAGCTCAGAAATCCGCTGCTCAAGTGTCCATGTTGGGGGTGAGCTCAGAAATCCGCTGCTCAAGTGTCCAAGTTTGGGGTGAGCTCAGAAATTCGCTGCTCAAGTGTCCAAGTTTGGGGTGAGCTCAGAAATCGGCTGCTCAAGTGTCCAAGTTTGGGGTGAGCTCAGAAATCGGCTGCTCAAGTGTCCAAGTTCGGGGTGAGCTCAGAAATCGGCTGCTCAAGTGTCCAAGTTTGGGATGAGCTCAGAAATCCGCTGCTCAAGTGTCCATGTTGGGGGTGAGCTCAGAAATCCGCTGCTCAAGTGTCCAAGTTTGGGGTGAGCTCAGAAATCCGCTGCTCAAGTGTCCCAGTTTGAGGTGAGCTTAGAAATCGGCTGCTCAAGTGTCCAAGTTTGGGGTGAGCTCAGAAATCCGCTGCTCAAGTGTCCAAGTTTGGGGTGAGCTCAGAAATCGGCTGCTCAAGTGTCCATGTTGTGGGTGAGCTCAGAAATCCGCTGCTCAAGTGTCCAAGTTTGGGGTGAGCTCAGAAATCGGCTGCTCAAGTGTCCAAGTTTGGGGTGAGCTCAGAAATCGGCTGCTCAAGTGTCCAAGTTTGGGGTGAGCTCAGAAATCGGCTGCTCAAGTGTCCATGTTGTGGGTGAGCTCAGAAATCCGCTGCTCAAGTGTCCAAGTTTGGGGTGAGCTCAGAAATCGGCTGCTCAAGTGTCCATTTTGGGGTGAGCTCAGAAATCCGCTGCTCAAGTGTCCAAGTTTGGGGTGAGCTCAGAAATTCGCTGCTCAAGTGTCCAAGTTTGGGGTGAGCTCAGAAATCCGCTGCTCAAGTGTCCAAGTTTGGGGTGAGCTCAGAAATCCGCTGCTCAAGTGTCCCAGTTTGGGGTGAGCTCAGAAATCCGCTGCTCAAATGTCCAAGTTTGGGGGTGAGCTCAGAAATCCGCTGCTCAAGTGTCCAAGTTTGGGGTGAGCTCAGAAATCGGCTGCTCAAGTGTCCATATTGGGGGTGAGCTCAGAAATCGGCTGCTCAAGTGTCCAAGTTTGGGGTGAGCTCAGAAATCCGCTGCTCAAGTGTCCAAGTTTGGGGTGAGCTCAGAAATCGGCTGCTCAAGTGTCCATGTTGGGGGTGAGCTCAGAAATCCGCTGCTCAAGTGTCCAAGTTTGGGGTGAGCTCAGAAATTCGCTGCTCAAGTGTCCAAGTTTGGGGTGAGCTCAGAAATCCGCTGCTCAAGTGTCCCAGTTTGGGGTGAGCTCAGAAATCCGCTGCTCAAATGTCCAAGTTTGGGGGTGAGCTCAGAAATCCGCTGCTCAAGTGTCCAAGTTTGGGGTGAGCTCAGAAATCGGCTGCTCAAGTGTCCATGTTGGGGGTGAGCTCAGAAATCCGCTGCTCAAGTGTCCATGTTTGGGGTGAGCTCAGAAATCGGCTGCTCAAGTGTCCAAGTTTGGGGTGAGCTCAGAAATCGGCTGCTCAAGTGTCCAAGTTTGGGGTGAGCTCAGAAATCGGCTGCTCAAGTGTCCATGTTGTGGGTGAGCTCAGAAATCCGCTGCTCAAGTGTCCAAGTTTGGGGTGAGCTCAGAAATCGGCTGCTCAAGTGTCCAAGTTTGGGGTGAGCTCAGAAATCGGCTGCTCAAGTGACCATGTTCGGGTGAGCTCAGAAATCCGCTGCTCAAGTGTCCAAGTTTGGGGTGAGCTCAGAAATTTGCTGCTCAAGTGTCCAAGTTTGGGGTGAGCTCAGAAATCCGCTGCTCAAGTGTCCAAGTTTGGGGTGAGCTCAGAAATCGGCTGCTCAAGTGTCCAAGTTCGGGGTGAGCTCAGAAATCGGCTGCTCAAGTGTCCAAGTTTGGGGTGAGCTCAGAAATCCGCTGCTCAAGTGTCCAAGTTTGGGGTGAGCTCAGAAATCCGCTGCTCAAGTGTCCAAGTTTGGGGTGAGCTCAGAATTCGGCTGCTCAAGTGTCCAAGTTTGGGGTGAGCTCAGAAATCCGCTGCTCAAGTGTCCAAGTTTGGGGTGAGCTCAGAAATCCGCTGCTCAAATGTCCAAGTTTGGGGGTGAGCTCAGAAATCGGCTGCTCAAGTGTCCAAGTTTGGGGTGAGCTCAGAAATCCGCTGCTCAAGTGTCCAAGTTTGGGGTGAGCTCAGAAATCGGCTGCTCAAGTGTCCAAGTTTGGGGTGAGCTGAGAAATCGGCTGCTCAAGTGTCCAAGTTTGGGGTGAGCTCAGAAATCGGCTGCTCAAGTGTCCAAGTTTGGGGTGAGCTCAGAAATCGGCTGCTCAAGTGTCCAAGTTTGGGGTGAGCTCAGAAATCCGCTGCTCAAGTGTCCAAAGACAAGGGAGAGGAATTTCAAGGGGAACGCTGCTCAACTGTCCACTGCTTATCTGTCCTTTGCTCATATCTCCATTGCTCAAGCTTCTCCCATTGCTCAAATGTCCCCTGCTAACCTGTCCTCCACCCGGTTAATGTCCTGCGATATCAATTAGTACAACAGGAGATATTGGTTAGGGTACAAATGATTCTCGTAAAGTTCTTTAAGAAAATATATTTCAGATCTGGGAGGGCCGAACCACCTCCGTCAGTCTCTTTTTGATGCTCGGACTTCCTCTCGTCCTTTACGCCTATTTTCCCTTCTTCCCCGCGGTATTCGCTCCCACTTCCAACGGATACGGAACCTACATAGGTATCTCCAATCCTGGATTCACGGTGAGATTCTATTACCATCGTTAATCCTCTCATTATTTTAATCTGTAGTTAGATCACAAGAATACTTGCAGATCGCAAAAGCTATTGCCACATGCGGGTACTTCTTCTTCTTCTTTTGCTCCGTTCCCATGTGCCTCCTCTCACTCTGGAAACTTCGAAGCCAACGAGTCAGCGTACGTTCGCCAATCCCACTGAAAAACCCGCCGAAAGTTCCAAGCTTTCGAGAAAGCTTAAGAAAATCGTGTGAACAGAGTACTAGCTAGACTACGATTAGAGTTAGAGAAGCGATACGATGGTATCTTCATTCTACACACTCTCTCGACCGGTCGACAAACAGAATGTATGAAATAGAGTTGGCTTCGTGGGAAGGAAAATGGGATCCCAATGGGAAATTGCTAATTTTACATACTTCCCAGACCTCCTTTGCTCGCAAAATGGGAATACCACGTTTAGTGGGATTCCCACTTCCCACTCATTCTCTCGCTTCCTCAATTATGCGCCCGGTCTCCTCGTGTTCTGTGGCCTCTTCCGATTCCTCTCCTTGTACACTCTTTCCATTCGCCTTTCAACATATGTCGTCATAGTCTAATGGTTGTGGTCCAGTGATTGGTATCTCTTGCAATGGGTTCGACTCTCTCCCGAAAGAAAGTAAGACTCCTGATTTACGTGGGAATCCCAATTTCCCAATAACTTCCCACTAATTTTGCATAGATTATCGGGAATGAGTGGGAATCATTCTACCATCTCGCGGGAAATGAATCGGCCATTTTTCCCACGAAGCCAACCCTAGTATGAAATGAAGAGACAGCTACCCGAAATACTTACTAACTTCGATTGCTCAGGCCCGCCTATCAATCGAACGCCACGAGAAACTCCTCGCATTTTACGCCGTCGTCCTCACAACCTCGCACCTCTTCAAAGCCATTCTTCAGGTATTCTGATTCTTTTAACTATAACAACCAATAAATTCCAGTGTTCTTGGTTTTTCGCGTTGCTGGGCCAGCAAACTGCTCTACAATCGACCCTGATTGGAATGGTGATATAATTTACTTTTTAAGTAGCATATCATGCGCATGCAGTACCTGATTCCCAACACGCTGAGCGCCTTTGCCGAACCGGTGCTACTCCTCGTTACCTCTTCAAGGCTTAGGGCCGAGGTATACGACGATATGTTATGAAAATTTGCAATATTTTTAGGTCTTTCCTTGGCTAACGACGATCAGCACAGTACCACCAACCGCTTTGTCACTCTCGGTCCAAAGAAGTCGATAAATTCGAACTGGATTGTAATTTTACAGATTTTTGCCTATTACAATGCTGATGCAATAAATGTCATGTGCTGATGCAATAAATGCAATACACAAGCCTATTAATCGATCCAAACGGCCGAGCTCGAACTTCCACGACTGTCGGAATTTATTTAAACGTATTACTAAAACAACTATTTATTTATGCAACTATGCATAATAGATTATCAACCCACACGCTATCACACAATAAGGCAAAAAAATGATACTGACCCACACATGCATGTGCTAAATCACGATTGAATAATTTTTAAAATATTACAACAAGCCAATGGGAGGATTTTTCCTCAACACAGTATCCTGCCATTCAATCGTGTACAGTATCCTGTCATTAAATCAATTACGTAAACCTAAAATGGTGGGCTCAACCACAAAATCACGAAATTCATCGCAAGAGATTAGAACGGAGATTTACGATTATTTCCACGTGATGGCGAAAGGTGAGATTATAATCTTGAAGGGAACACTCACGAGTTTCATCGGCTTTCACTCTTTATCGCTTGGCTAATCGATCTTTTGTTCTTCTTATCGAGTGTTCCACTCCTTTTTTCAGTTTATGTCCTCGGTGGTCATATAAATATCGAATTAGGGGTAGGTCGTATGACCAATATCAGCATGCAACCAGCCGATTTCTTCACCGGAAAAGTAGCCATCGTGACGGGTTTGACATAATCTCACAATATCTTAATTTGATTAATTCCTTGATCGATCACGCTTTCCAACTGAATGTAAAATTATAGTACTTCATGATTCAAGATTTAAGCTAGTGATTCAAGGTTCAACATCCGGGATCGGAAGAGGGGCAGCCATTAGATTGGCGGCGAGAGGAGCTAGGATTGTTATCGTCGGCCATCGATGCCCGAAGGCTGAAGGAGATTCATTCGAGGTATCTCACTCACTCTCATCAGCTCGTAGATCTCGGCCAGTGTAAGATGTAAACGATAAATGTTGTAATGCCAATTCCAGACAACTAAAGCTGAACTGCTCAAGGTCGGCGCAAAAGAGGACGACATTATCACTGTACATAATCAATTTATATTCACTGACTTTATCATCAAACTAATTCATCCACGAACATTTCCAGATACCCGTTGATTTGCTCGAATTGGGATCTCCCGATAGAATTATTGAGACAACTGTGGAAAAGTTTGGAAAAATCGACATCTTGGTTTGTACTTCCATTTTGGCTTGTGGAATTGAAACCCATTTTTTCAGATCAATAGTGCGGGATTCATCCCTACAGACGTAGCTAGAAAGGGAGTGGATTGCCCCATTGAGCACTTCTATCCAATGATGGATATACATTGCAGAGCGTGAGCCATGACTAACGACATATTGGGGATGTTCATTTCAACTCTAGCTAAGATATTTTTTTTCATTTTTTCCATGGCTACTCCACAGGGGCATTTTTTTCGAAAACATATTTTTCCTCGGAATCCATCAAAACTGCTTGAGATTGAACTGATGGTCGGTCCAACCTATTCTAAGGACATTATTGAAACTATGAAGCTGAAATTCGGTATCTACGAAGCATCAAAAATTCGAAAAATCGAAAAAAAATCAGATTTTGACGAATTTCGTCGCACTTTCGATGGGATATTGCTTCATATGACTTGTTTTTCTTTTGAAAACTATTTAAAATGGATTGATTAACTCGCTTGGTCTTAATTTGCCTCATGTTGGATCGATGCGAGGCATCATAATAGCCTCAATCCGTAGCTACATGTAGAACTCGAAATGCGAGTTTCATAAAAAGTCGATTTTGGGAATTAATGCATGTAACTGCTCCCAAAAGGTCTCAAATTGATGAAAACAATATAAAAAGGCGATTAAGCATAAAAAATAACCCTATTGAAGCTCAATTGACAAAATAAGAATTTATTTTTGACCGAGTGATTACCATGTGCTCCTTTTTCTCGAAGTCATAACTTCCGGGCGCACCTATAAGATTTCGCGAAAATTGGGAACAAAGGGTAGTTTTACACGTAGATTCAGAAAATGAAATAACAAAATGTATATGAAATTATAAATTTTTCAGGAGGAGCAAAAAACAACGAAAATCGAGGTTTTCGACCGTTTATCGACCTCATCCGGTTTCCAAACTATCTTTTTCGTTATTTTCATCAAAAAATAGTCCTGGAAAACCTATAAAACCTTACTTTTCGAAAATTTGAAATTTTCGATTTTTTTGGGGCCTGGTCTGGCATTTTTCGGAAAGTGCACCACAGTCCTTCATATTGGGCCAAATATCAGCATTCGGTATGGGAACAACACCCGTGAAATATTGGGATAGGTTGTGAAAAAGTCATCCGTCAACCCCTCCCAAAAGCTACGTTTTCTCGTGGCACGTCTCTTAAAGGAGGAGTAAATGCAAACGCGCGCCCGGTTGGAACATATTTCACCTAGGGACGCACTCTCTTCAAGTCGCGCGCTATCTCGCCCCCCTTCCCTGAACTTTCCCTGTTGTGGCTCCCAGCCAACTAGTTATAACTCTGTTCGGAATGGAGATATCAATGTGAAACTTTCTGAGCATCTTATCGTTGTGGAGCTCTAGGCCGTGCACATGATAGCTGCAACAATTGAATTTTGAGTTTACTCCTCCTTTAACGAGCCGTGTACGAGAGAGGCAGCGGGAGTGAAAATGGGGTGAATGATGAAATAATTTAGCGCCAATAGGTAGGATGAGAACCCACCAGATGAAAACCAAAAATTGTATGCTTTCCGTATTCAGATATTTTTCCTGAATACTGGAAAAGGGTGCTTGTTCATGTCTCATCCGTCCTAAAAACCAATTGGACATTTCGTATTACTATCCCTCAAGTATTGCTGTGAGAATAGAGGCCGTTATCATTGGGGAGGTGTGAATTTTCCGCGTACGATCACTTATCGTACGTGATGGAAATATAGGAACGTATACCGTGAAGTTCGTAAAATACCACCTTTCTTGGATTATGGTGAATTTACATTTTTGTGACTTTTGATTTTTTTCATTCTTTTTTTCATATACGTTTACATAAAACGGATGGGTTTTTTCCATGAAAAGTGGCTAAATAATATTTAAAAGAGAAAATAAAAATTGAATAAAATTGCGAAAATTGCACTACCGTAATCGCAGTTTCGTCAGTTATTTGGCATCCGCGTCCGCGAGCGGACGTCCGCGCCATGAATTTTGCAATTTCTCGCTCCTACTTTTCTCCTTATTTTCCCTCGAATTTCCTGTTATATTGTTCAATTAAGTTTAATTTGAATTAGTTTCGCACTCTCATCTGCCCAGTTTCGTCGAGTAAAGTAGATTTGCCACTAGTTTTAGGCAGTTTACGCTCGTTTTACGAATTTTAGGCAGTTGACCTTATTTCTTAATCGGGCTCGTCGTATTTCGACAACATTTTTGCTTGTCTTTCGCGTTACTTTACTTAATTTAATTAAAAACTTGCATGTATATTGTTTCGCACTCACGCTTCCCCGCTTCACCCGCGTAAATTAGCACAAATCGCTAATATTAGGCCGCCTCAACTTCGAATTTGAACTGTTATCATTCTTTTTTGTTTAGTACTTTTGCTTTGCAGGTCGCGAGTATCGGAGTCATGTCGAATCAAACTCCGTACATCGGCAGCAAGATCAGTCTCATTTCCAAGCTCGATATTCGCTACGAGGGAATTCTTTACTCTTCGAGCACCACGGAGTCCACCATCGCACTCGTGAAAGGTTAATATAGAATATTTTATTTAATTATTCGAGCGTTTTAGTGCGTTGTCTGGGCACTGAGGACCGACCGGTATCCACAGACTGGATGGGATCAACGTCCATTATGTCCTCTTCGCCGCCCGCATCTCCGATGTCCTCTTCAAGGATCAGCTTGATCTCCCACTGGATGAGCGAGATCCCATCCGAGTGAAATGGCTAGAGGACGTGAGATATTCTAAACTTTATGACTTTCTTCACTTACCATAACCTGAAATGTCTGTATTACGGATTGCACTGTACTTTGTCGAATTCAACACATTTGCAGTGCTTGGATCATCGGCGCAAGTTCAGTTTGGCCGCGGACAAGGATCGTTACTGGAGGGATGCGTGCAGACGCATCGACCACAACTACAAGGTGCACATCGGCAAACAGGCAAGAGGTGATCCTCCCGTGGACAGAACGACTCCAAGGAGCAATCGGGGACCAGGAGGACAATTCGTCTCCAGAGTACAGCTGGGAGGAATTGCAAAGTCTCGCCCCCTCCGTCTTCCTCCTACTCATTCTCATACTAGACCCCTCAACACACCCAGAAGACCCGTGCCCTATCTCCCTCCTCGTTGGCAAAACCAGATAGTTATGCCAGAGGAAGAGGAGGAAGTGGAGATGGGGGAGATTGAAACGGGCAACGAAGAGGGTGAAGATGATGCCTATGATTATGCAGTAGAGCCCAATTTCGAGTCCCTGTACAGTCCCGAGGCCACATACTCCTATCATTGATTCCCCAGATTCCCACTCACCCCCTTACTGTTGTTGTTTTTTCATTGTTGAAATAAGACCATGGTAATGATAAATCTTTATCCACGAAAAACTCACAAATATAAATACAATTAGGCGATTTCCATCTTAACCAATCGGTTTCTGGCTTGCTTGGCGCGCATCAGTTTGTAGCTGTCGAAGGTGCTGACTCCTGAAAGGAGAAGTATTATTGTGCTCACAAAAACAGATTATTGACAAGATACTCGATCCTTTTTTAATAGAAAGAGCTAGATACAGTGTCCCGGTGCCAAGCATCGAGCTCAGGCCACGAAAAACTTCGTGACACGGATCATTTGATTACAAGTTCACAAAAATAAACAAATATTAAAAGACTGCTTCAACATCCCGGTCCCAAGCCTCTAATTCGTGTAGCCCGTGAATGGATCCGGGTACCAGGCAGTAGGATCCTTGGTAGCATTTGATGGGTTCGGGATAGCAAAAATATTTTAGAACATGGGTACTCTCTGACGGGACCCGGATCCGAATATTGGGCCAGGATATAGAAATAGTATAACAGAATAGCATATTTTAAAATAATAATAAATTAAAAAATACTGACCGACGGGAGAGCCCCCCTTCAGGCTACGGACGCTGCGGAGAACTCCGGTAGCGGGTCCATCGAGAAGAACCTGTTAATAAAATATTAAATTTAAAAGTTGTGTTTAATGGGATCTGGATGACAAAATGAAATACTTTTAGAACATGGTTACCCTCTGACTGGACCCGGATCCGAGGATTGGGCCATAGAACAGTAACATAGCCTTAAAAAATACCACATTTTAAAATATCAATAAATTTACAAATACTGACCGACGAGAGACTGCTTCGGTTCACTCCTCGAGCCCAATGGCGACCTTGAACTTAGTCTGCTGGAGGTCCTTCAGGTTACGGACGCTGCGGAGAACTGTGGAAGCGGGTCCATCGAGAAGAACCTGTTAATAAAATATTTAATCATGCAAAGTTGCTTATTTTTTAAAAAAGGACAATACATTTTCGAAAAATAAGACATTAACGTGGAACTGCTCGGGACCCGGGTTCCATGACTTGTCCGTCTCAATTTTGAGACATGGTACCACGCTGTGGAACCAGAGCAGCCTTTGATGGGTCCTGGATGGCCAACATATTTTTGGAACCTGAGTATCCTCTAATGGTAACCGGGTTCGGGAACACGATACAGAGTCGAACAAAATACCACATTTTTAACTCGAATATTTTGCTACTAATACGGGCATTTTGGAAGCAAAAAAGAGGTAAAAGGACTGAGAGATAATTGGCGTCTAATCCCTATCGGATGACTCTCGGGGCAGCAAAAAATATGGAACTGGTTTCAGTGGTAGCGATAAGTCCCGACCAATCAATTAGCCAAAATATAAGATCATACCTTGAGCTTTCCATCTTGATCAATCGGTTTATGGCTTGCTTGGCGCGCAACAGCTTGTAGCGGTCGAAGTCGGTGAGAGCAGAGCGCTGCAGAGCAAAATTGTGTCGAATTTATTCCCGGAATATAAACAAAGAACATAAAATATTACAAGCTTGCTGGCAGCGAGCTCCTTGGTCCAGGTGCTTCCCCTCCCACTTCATAGGAAATTTCGGCCTCGGATCAAGCCTTCTCTACTTTCTCGGTTCTGCAAATCAAAAGTACTCAGCAAAAAAGAACGATAACAATTCAAAATTAAATTTTAGGAACATCTTATGATAAAATGAGCGTAAACTGCTTAAAAGTAGAAGTGATGCTACTTTACTCGAGGAAACTGGCCTTGAAGATAATGTGTTCGTACGCATCATCACGAGTAGGGACAGGGTTGGATACCGGTCGGTCCTCAGTGCCCAGACAACGCACTAAAACGCTCGAATAATTAAATAAAATATTCTATATTAACCTTTCACGAGTGCGATGGTGGACTCCGTGGTGCTCGAAGAGTAAAGAATTCCCTCGTAGCGAATATCGAGCTTGGAAATGAGACTGATCTTGCTGCCGATGTACGGAGTTTGATTCGACATGACTCCGATACTCGCGACCTGCAAAGCAAAAGTACTAAACAAAAAAGAATGATAACAGTTCAAATTCGAAATTGAGGCGGCCTAATATTAGCGATTTGTGCTAATTTACGCGGGTGAAGCGGGGAAGCGTGAGTGCGAAACAATATACATGCAAGTTTTTAACTAAATTAAGTAAAGTAACGCGAAAGACAAGCAAAAATGTTGTCGAAATACGACGAGCCCGATTATGAAATAAGGTCAACTGCCTAAAATTCGTAAAACGAGCGTAAACTGCCTAAAACTAGTGGCAAATCTACTTTACTCGACGAAACTGGGCAGATGAGAGTGCGAAACTAATTCAAATTAAACTTAATTGAACAATATAACAGGAAATTCGAGGGAAAATAAGGAGAAAAGTAGGAGCGAGAAATTGCAAAATTCATGGCGCGGACGTCCGCTCGCGGACGCGGATGCCAAATAACTGAGGAAACTGCGATTACGGTAGTGCAATTTTCGCAATTTTATTCAATTTTTATTTTCTCTTTTAAATATTATTTAGCCACTTTTCATGGAAAAAACCCATCCGTTTTATGTAAACGTATATGAAAAAAAGAATGAAAAAAATCAAAAGTCACAAAAATGTAAATTCACCATAATCCAAGAAAGGTGGTATTTTACGAACTTCACGGTATACGTTCCTATATTTCCATCACGTACGATATTCCTCACATTTTCCGTGATCACTCGCCGCACATTTTAACCACACCAAAGGCTTCTATTCTCATTCAATTATTGGATTGTTAAAACAATAACCTAGAGAAACATTGGAAAACAACAAAATAAATTAAACGGGTCAACGTTATATATTCAGGAGGTCGCCAACTCTGGAGATCTGAGCCGCATCCAAAGGCGATTATTTTTTAATCTCCCCAGATTCCATATCAATCGCACACTCGCTATGCGCTTTCGCACACAATTAGTTATTTCAATTAGTTATTTTTTTAGTTATACCTATTTTACGAATTGAATAAATAAATCGACAACAACTTTCGATTCCAAATAATCACGATCCTTATTCAATCATAGTCAATCCGTGACGATTTTGGATTCGAAAAAACGGAATCACAAGTGTCCCGCTGGCTAACACTGTGGCTGCAGATTGCAATCTTACAAGCAAAATATGGAGCACATCATGATTAAACTTTACCTCCGATGCCGAAAAGACTCAGATTGTGCTGTTTTGCACTGCCGAAAATCATCGCTATCAGGATTAGAAGTGTAGACAATTGTGAGCACAAAACTGAAGAAAATCATTGAGATTATTGTTCTCACAGTTCATCAAAACGAGTGGAGATGCAGTTAGGAATTGATAGTTTGTTCAAACATATTGTAGATGAAACACCATAGAGCAAAAGCAACTCACTTATCATATTGGTTGGCATGGGCTGGAGAGGGGCGTCGCTAGCAAATACGCCGCGTGGCTCATCATCGATTCGCCGCTTATCTATTGTTTCTGTGTTGCTTCGTGACCATGAATGGGCCCAAAAGTGGAGAAAAAGAGAATTGGTATATAAGAGCTCTCAGACACAGATATCAACCACGTTTTAGCCCCGATCTTTGAGAATTGACTTCTCTTCATTAATTTGCTTGTTCTTTTTCAGAAACAGCAGCAGCAATGGACATCTGCCAGCCTACCGAGGAGCAAAAGAAGGGGTGAGTTTGCATCAAATGCTATCAATATTTCCAGCAGCATTGATCCCGTTTAGCCAAAAACTTTACTCGCGTATTTTCTATTTACACCAATGATATATTGCAATTCTCTCCATAACATACCCCCCTCAGATACTTCGATCGGGTTCCCTTCGCGTATACCTTCGACGACAAGGTCCTCATGCCGGGAATGGTAAGCAGCAATGAGGTTATTCGCTCACTCAAGGACTTCCCTCTCGACGAGGATGACGTCGTCATCGTGACCTACCCCAAGTCTGGTGAGCGAGAGATTGATTTCCCGAATATGCCGATCACACTAGCAAACATTCAAATTGAATAATCGTTTCCGAAATCGTCGGAAAAGTAGCGCATTTGAATATGTACAACTTTTCATTGATCGTGATCGATTTTTCAGGCACGACTTGGTCCTCCGAACTCATCTCAGCCATCGTTCATCAAGGAGACACCGAAGTAAGTTTCACATTTCCCCCTGAATTACTTCCCCTGCCTCGCATGTCCGCATTTTTCATCAATTAGTGTGTTTCTAGACTACTCTCCATCCCCTCATCACTCCTTTCATAGTGGCAACAATATGTGGCACCTTCATACTCAAAAATATATCTTTTGCTCTCAGGGCATCACTCCCGTCCCGATGGAGCAGCGCGTACCCTGGCTTGAGATGGACTACAAGTACATCCCCGAGGACTCATTCATCCACCCGAAGAATAGAGCGGCGCCCCTCCCTTCAGCCAAGAAGCGCGTCTGGTTCACGCATCTGTACCTCGAGTATCTCCCCGAAGCAGCCAAGCAAGGAAAGTGCAAGGTACCTTTTACACGGCTTTTTATTCATCCCATAAACATTCGCCCGTCAGAGTCATTTGAAAGAAAAGCGCGGGGAGTTCTCTCTTGCTCTGCATTTATTCACCTCTCGTCCACATTCATTCGAATTCCGAGTTTCGAATCGTAGGGAAATCACAATATGATCACAATCTAGGCACACAATATCCGTGTCGTTACTAGACTGGTGGAGAGAGCGAGCAAATTGATGAGTCAGTGACCGATAAGGCACTATTTTCCTTGAAAATGATTGATCGCATGCAAGCGACGTCAATACTATTTTCGTTCAGGTGCTTTACGTGGGTCGCAATCCCAAGGACACCGCTGTGTCCTTTCTCCATTTCCACTACATCGCCAAGCATCTCGGATGCCAGACTAGTGAGGAAATCACACCGTTAACTTGACATTGCATGGCAAGAATTGACTTTACACACTCTCTTACCGATCTCACCGGCGAGATATAGAATGAAGGCATCATTTCTTGCAAAATCAGCCCTTCCTTAAACTGCAAAATATCACTCAATCCAGACATTTATTCATTTATTCAGTTAGTTTGCGGGGGGTGGGAATCGGAAAAATAGAAGCGGGTGTATTCCAGGCATGGATTTCAACGAGTTCTTCCCTCTCTTCACCTCCGGATACGTGCTCGGAGGAGAGTGGTTCAAGCACAACACCGACTACTGGAAGTGGTGCCAGAACAACCCCAATGTGAGCACTTTCGAGAATATTTGAACACTCATCTGATGCTATAAATTTCGATCTCATTCACGTATAACTGACATGATTTTAGAGTGGACCCAAAATTTATAAAAAATACGCATTCGTTGAAGTTCATGAAGCATTCAGCTCTTCAAATGAACACAGAAATGCATGGAAATTCGTGAGACATGCTTAATTTCAGGCTCGTTTCGTCAAGTTCGAGGACATGAAGAAGGATCTGGCGAAGGAGGTCGAGAGCTTGGAGAAGTTCATCGGTGTGCCCCTCACTGCAGAACAACGAGCGAAAGTCGTAGATCACTGCTCATTCAAGTCCATGAAGGTATCTATTTATTGATTGATTTTGTTAAGTATTATTACTATATTAACACGTGTATCACGAGTCAGTGGAGGTGTGCGGGAACATTTTCAAAAAAATTATGTCAGATTCGACTCATATTTTAGTGTGAGAATACACTAGACTTAAGATTTCGATAAATATGGTTCATTGGTCCCAGAGCCTGCTTTTAGGAATTTTCCGGTTTTACAACCGGTTATGATGTATCTCACCTCCCTTATGAGCTAGAATGATGGCAATGGGCTAAAAATGTGTGGAAAATTATTTCCAAAAACTTTCATGTTTAGCGCAAGTCGATTAGACACAAAATAAAAATTATCTGGATGAAAAACCTGTTTTGTCATCAAAATATAAATATTCTCTCTATCACGCAGTATAGTGCTACAGAATTGTAATACAGATTATGAAAGAAGAAGTGTATGTGTATGCAATAAAAATATAAAAACTTAATTCGAAGTGTCTTCAACTTGGCAATTTTTACTCAAACATGCCACTATGAGGAAAAAGTCGAAAAAAATGACCTTTTCAAAACTGTGATTTTTCTTCTTCTAACGTTCAAATATTGTTGTTGGTGAAAAGTGAGTGTAGAAAATCGTATTTTAGAGCAGGGTTCTTCGAGGATGAGCGCGACGTGCTAAGATATTTCAAAATTGTGCAAAATTTTGAATATAAATTTTTTATCAAAAAAAGCGAGTAGAACCCTGCCCCAAAACACGATTTTCTACACATACCTTTCACCATCAACAATATTTGATCGTTAGAAAAAGAAAAATCATAGTTTCGAAAAAGTCATTTTTTCGACTTTTTCTTCATAGTGGCATGTTTGAGTAAAAATTGCCAAGTTGAAGACACTTCGAATTCAGTTTTTATATTTTTATTTCATACACATACACTTCTTCTTTCATAATCTGCATTAAAATTCTGTAGCACGATCCCGCGTGATAGAGAGAATATTTATTTGTTGATGACAAAACAGGTTTTTCATCAAGATAATTTTTATTTTTGGTCTAATCGACTTGCGCTGATTTCTAGCTCATCTGTGAGCTGAGATACATCATAACCGGATGCAAAACCGGAAAATTCCTAAAAGCCGGCTGTGGGACCAATGAACCATATTTATCGAAATCTTACGTCTAGTGTATTATAACACTAAAATAAGAGTCGAAATGGCATAACTTTTTTGAAAATGTTCTCGAGGGGGTCATTTTTTATCCACTGACTCGTGATACACGTGTTAAGAAGGTGGCAAAATATTAAAATAATGATTCCAGGGCAACAAATCAACGAACAGAGTGGAAATCAAGGAGTTGTTCGACAAGGAGAAGGGCAGCTTCATTAGAAAGGTAGGGAGACGTTCTTTTTCAATTTCCGCATTTTTGCACTAGTTAGTGAAATATCAGGTTGTAACATAAGTTTTGTCGCGTCATATCTCTTATGCATTCTAACCTCAGAAATTCTTCGAATTAATTTAATCTCAATTTCATTCTTCATAATCAGTGAGGGCCTTCGTACCCTTTCTTACGCACTTTACTTCAGTCCTATCAAGACAGATAGTGAGGCACAGTAGCCAGACAAAGTTGAAGTGAGATAGGGATTACAAATCATTTTCACGCATCAGCTCTTCTTGAAAAGGAGGAATTATGCCGATTTAGTGTGATTTGCGTAAAGTACTACATATGGGCATAATTTTGATCCACTCACGGATAACGACAAACGAAAATCGTTCTAGAAATTTAGACGAGTTTGTATAATGTGGATGGTAGGTGACGGTCGCGAAAACTTTTGCAAGCCGAATTTTCTTCTCAATAGATATCGAGATCCAAATAGTGGTAGAATATAGTTCACCCAAAGTGGTCAGTATACAGACAAAGTTGATAGGGTGCTGTTGAGATAAGTGGCTCCATTTAGAACGATGGTATGCAAATGGAAGTACTGAAATTGGCACTTTGTTCAAATTCCTACCTCACACACATGTTCAATATTTGATTTATTGTGTCCATCCGAACCATCAACCCTTCCCTTACCATTATCAACTTGGGATAATTTGGGAAATAAATAGCTTTTGAATGGCAATCTTTAATTCGAAACACCTAACCTGGCATTTTTTGGTAAAATTGTGCGCGAATTGAATTATTGAAAATTCAAATTTCCCGCAAGTAGAGTGTTCTTTCTCTCACGTGTTTAATGATAAATTAGACCTCCATGAGTGATAATTGGAACGCACTTATGTTAGTCACTGTTGTTGTAATTCTGTATGCAGAAGAGTTGATCAAGTTGGTTACGAATCAGCGGCTAACGTTACACTCACAACACTTGTCAGTGAAGTATATCTTTGATTCCGCTCAAAATAGCACCATATCTGGCATATATTTTGAAAGAGCATTGACGGGGAATATCATCTTGTTGTAGAAGTTTGGTGCATTATTCGTCTCTGCGAACTAGTACCCGATCAAACAAATTAATAAAATTTGCACCAAATTTAAATCAGTTCATATTTTAATATTAAAATATTTTTCGCTTAGCCAACGTGGGCAGTTCAGCTCTACCCTATGGTTTGAATGTACATGCACACCCCAAACACATAATAGGAGGTCAGGCATTGGGAATGTTTAAAAAGTATCCTTCATGTAAATATTGTGAACCTCCGGAATGCGACAAAACTTATGTTACAACCCAATACTAAACCAACTGGGAAGAAATAACACGAGGTTATAGAGGACAATACTTTTGGACACCATGAATATAAACGGCAGTATCTCCAGTGGTTTTAACAAATATAATCTATTTTAGGGAGTGGTTGGCGACTGGAAGAACAACTTCACGGTGGCGCAGAACGAGGCATTCGATGCGTTGTATAAGAAGAAGATGGAGGGATCGGGACTGGATTACGAGTTCCAGTGATTTGACAATTGCTGTACAAACTTTGAGTTTTTTCGGAATGTCCTTGAATAATTTTTCACAGTGTAATTATTTTCTCTAGGATATTTCACATTTTCTTCTTGTAAATTACTGCAATAAATGTTTTCTGTTCAACAACAGTGTTTTGCCGATGTTTGCATTGGATGGTCTTGATGACCCGAATAATGTTTTAATAGGAACGATTACCTGTTAGAAATCTTGTAAGATGTATTTCCCCTTGGCTCTTATTATTAGTGGTGTGTAATTTTAAGACATAATTTAAATTCCATTTTTTCGGATCTAAGCGATCACACTACTATCATGTGATCAATTTGCATAGAATCTAGACTTCAAATGATTTACCAAATCGGGTGTATGCCGAATCTATGCCTGGAACCTGGCCGGGAATGATAGATACTAGGTAGATGCAAAATTTTCTGACTATACAATTTTCGTAGATTCTTCCGGTGTATTTTGACTGCCTGACATTCCTGCATGGTTGTAGTTAAGAGACCGGCTCGGTAAGATTCCAGGGCAGGCCGGACATCATCATCGCCGATCTTGACTAAATTTTTTTCCTGGATACCCCCATGGGTCCTCTTCATTGAATCGAGTATTATATGGCTCATGCTCTTGAAACATTGAAATGCCGGATCAGCAAAATTTGCAAATTCGAAATTCGGCAAAATTCAGAGGTGAGATCTAGGTCCGAGGTTAGTGTGGTTTATTAACATACTAACCTAGGCAACAAAAACGAGTTATATTTCGATCCAAAAATTCAATCGCAAACTGGTTTTTCATGTTTTTAAAATCAGTTTTATTAATTTTTAAATTTTAAATCGAAAAACCGCAAACTAACCTACGGTGCATGTTGTAGAGCATAAAATTCTGCGTCGAGTGACCCCTTAGTGAACAAAAAATTTTGGTGCATGTTTTTCGATAATCGGCCTTAAAAGTAGATCAAAAATAAAAAATTTAAATGACTGTATCACATTTTCATGAAAAATGGTTAACATAAACTTTGATCAGCTCGACTAGCTCTACAAGATGAGCACCAACACGAAGGCATTCTGATAAATTTTTATTTTTGATCTACCTTTTGGGCCTTTTTTTTACTGAATTTTAAAACATGAAAAACCAGTTTGCGATTGAATTTTCGGATCGAAATATATCTCGTTTTTGTTGCCTAGGTTAGTATGTTAATAAACCACACTAACCTCGGACCTAGATCTCACCTCTGAATTTTGCCGATTTTCGAATTTGCAAATTTTGATGGCCCGACATTTCAATGTTTCAAGAGCATGAGCCATATAATACTCGATTTAGTGAAGAGGACCCATGGGGGTATCCAGGAAAAAAGTTTGGTCAAGATCGGCGATGATGATGTCCGGAAACAACAGGCGAACCCTCGAATCTTACCGAGCCGGTCTCTTAAGGACTTGCTAGTAGACTACAATAATATGTTTTTAGCCAATACAGCTCATAGTGTGCCTGAGAAAATCACGTCCACATCAAAACGCGCAAAAATAGTGTATTTTTAGTGTTTTCGATTGAACCCTGCCCCTTGCGTAACTGTGTCCTACCGAATTAGCCAACTATATCTGTGATAACCCTAAGAGTTGCTTGTTCAGTTAATGGTGAAAAAACAGGTCTGCCACATATGTGAGTGAAAGGAAATTGTAAAAAGTGTCGTTTTCGGCGTTCGATTCTCTACATCCCGATTTCGAAGCACTGTATTCCTGAACAGGTATATGAATGCGCTCCTAAATTTAACTGTACACTAGTATGGAGGGGTACTTCAGAATGTGCAACAACTTTTCTTTATTATTCGATCCGCACTTGTAAAACCCCTGAAAATGCATATTCGCAAAATTACAACTGGTGCTGATCTGTCCTGGTGAGGTGTGAACAGTCCTATCCGTATTGATCGAGTTGACCCAACATAGCGCTAGTAATATGATGTTCCCAAGGCCCTATCAACCGCCGACAACTATTAGTTGATTGACCGATTTCGAAGAACGGGAGAGGTCATTATGCCTGAACATGAAAATAATCAGAAACTTTTGCATCAGCCTCATAGTTTGCGAAATAGGAGAACGCGCTCATTCACTCCTCGAGGCGCGCTGTCTCGATTCCTCGGAGAAATACTCTAAATGGGGCAATTGGTATAGCTGTCACAACCGAGTGCATGACACAAATAAACTCAAAGAACTCACATAAATTTTTCATCTTTTAAAATGGTTAGGCCCTTTTTACAGGCAGTATCACAATATTGCTCACCATGTGAGTCACTGAAGACATTCTACCATGATGCGCATTGCATGGACATCGTGAGACGATTACAGCTGAGTTTGAAGCTCTAGCATGGACAGGAGCCGCCATTATCCGCATAAGCCACACTTTTTTCACTCGCCGCTCCCAACAATCAGTGATCACAGCATTAAATATCACAAAAAATGTTAAATATGGTGTCGCTGCTTGCAAACGATCAGTGTCAAGATCGCAAGAGCAGGCATTTGTGATTCTGACTTGAATTGAGCATTCAAAATCACGACAATGATGTGCACATCTGTTATGTGAAACATGAATTGCATTAATGTAAAATGCTCTATCAACGATTATGCATCCCATGTTGAACAGTGCGACAATATGGTTAACTATACGTAAACGAGAACGACAATTTTGCGCATACGATTTGCACTGCGATTTGCACAGAATAGTCTAGTTGGATGAGAACCGTCGGATGAGAACCCACCGGATGATAACAAAAATGGAACATTCTGCAGAACTTTCACAGAAGCATTTTGACACTGGGAACCTACCGTGAACATGCTGGAGAAGATACATTTTTGGTTCTCATCCAGTGGGTTCTCATCCGACCTATTTATGTCTAGCTCCTTTTTCAAATGGGGCAAATCAGCGCTTTCGTAATACGGCTCGCTGTTCGACTCGTCATCCCGAATGTACAGATCAAGAACGATACATCTGAGAAAGACAATCTAGTATGGACGCAAGAGCGGCTATTATCGGTTTCTCCTGGACAGATATGCACGGAAAATGCACAGTCCCGTGATTGTGTCCCCACATCGGCGAAAGATTACCAGTGTCAGGGCCGAGGGCGTAGATGAAGACCATTCCATAGACCAGGAATGTGCATTCTGATGAGCTTTATGCATCGAATCTGCACGTATTTCCGTCTTCGCCTTCATTCGCTGAGTCAGACGACTTGTTGACATCTGAACCCATCATCATCTTGTCAATGCTCAGTTAAATATTGACACATGAAGAGTAACACGGTCATAACAATGAAAAATCCGTGCCACTAAATTGGCAAGTTAAAAATACCCTTTTCAAAATATGGCGCACGCAGGAACATAATTCAATTCAATTCATTTATCATGACGTTGTCTAAATAAGTGATGAGAGAAATTGGAGTAAGATGAAATAAGACTACATGAAATACATAGAGAGAGGGTGAGAGAGTATTCACGTAATCAGGTACGTGTCCTTGTTCATTCTCTTCAAGATCACGCACATTATGACGCTGAGGTCGCTATCAAGCAATTATCAGACCCTCCTCATTTCCCACACTCTCTCGCCGGTAAGAGAGCATGAAAAAGGTGAGAGTCTGGCGATTACTCTCGCTATCGAACTCGACGCATGGCATGTGTCGAGAAATGCCTTATCAGCTGTTATTATGAAGATTTGTGACTTGAGCAGAACTGCAGGAGTGTAGTATAAATGGAGCGATTGCACCGATCCCGCGCCTTACTCTCGTGATACCAGCCTCGTCTTCTTTTCCAATAGAGGAAAATAAGTCGAAGCCAATCAGGAACTTTGCCCAAGTCAAAATTGTTCGTGTTTGTTGTACGTTGAATCGATCCGCTCACAATATATCAACTGAAGGTTCACTCGGGCTCTTTTTTCAGGCGATCAAGGTCAAGAATGAACGGGTACTATCGCTTGCGGTCAATAGCAATGGCCATCTACGAACCTACGGAAGAGCAGAAGTGAAGGTGAGCCCACTTTCAACCCTATTTTCTCCATAATGCGTTGTGACTAGGTATGCCACACTTTTTCACGAATGTGAATGTGTAGAGTCAGATCAAATTTTCTACATAGTGTTTGACCAGTATTCCGAGATAATATATGCTAATTAACGGGTAAACTCTCAGGTACCTCTCTCGAGTCCCTGCTCCCGAAGTGTACCGCGAGAGCGTCCTTCCTGGAATGGTGTGCAGCTCCGAGAATATGCTCTCCATGAAAGACTACCCACTCGACGAGAATGACGTCGTTATCGTCACGTATCCACGATCAGGTACACTCGGAACTTTTTTATGTTTATATTTACCGTAATTCTCGATTTCTTGCTTAGTAGATCAATAATCCGATCACTCAGGAGCAGCGTGGTCCTCTGAACTGGTATCCGCAATCGCTCACGAGGCTGATATCGAAGTGAGTTCTTATCAGTTTTCAAGATTCTCATGCCGCTGCCAACCAAATGCCCCGTTTGGAATGCAGCGACTCCCTACAATCTACTCTATTCCAGGAAATCGAAGCAGTCCCACTGGAGCACCGCGTGTCATGGCTAGAGATGGATTATCGATACATCCCGGAAGACTCGTTTATCCACCCGTCGCAGAGCACAAATCCCCAGGCTAAGAAACGAATCTGGTTCTCCCACCTCCATTTTGAGCATCTACCGCTGGCAACCCAACAGGGAAAGTGCAAGGTAATGATGAAATTTAGCAAAAAATTTACAGTCAAAGTATGTTAAATGTACGTGAACGTGAAATCTTGTAAAAAATAACGTAAAATGAATCCCGTATCGTAACGTCTGCAAACAATCCCTCGCCTCTCTCGTTTCAAGAAGAGAGTCTTATGCTTTTTTACGAAACCAAAAATGAGTCACGAACATGCTAAAAACAAAAATATCTTAGGTGATCTACGTAGCTCGAAATCCGAAGGAAACTGCTTCATCATACTGTAATTTCTATCGAATCACCAGGGATCGAGAACTGCAGAGAGGTTAGACTAACATCATTCAATCGACAATTAAATAATGATTTAGACCTGTCTTTCACTGACTTCTTCCCCATCTTCACATCCGGGTACATATTCGGGGGAAATTGGTTCAACCACGTCAGGGACTACTGGAAGTTCTGCCAAAACAACCCCAATGTTAGTCTTTCATTTGTATTCTAATTGCAATCTCCAGCATTCAAAATTACGGCGAATCTTTCCAAATATTAATTACAGTAGACAATTCAGGCTACATTCCTCAATTTCGAGGACATGAAGAGCAATCTGACGACTGTCGTGGAACACCTGGAAGAGTTCATCGACGTGCCTCTCACTGAGGATCAACGACAAAGAGTCGTCAGACACTGCTCGTACAGATCCATGGAGGTACCACATTTCCATATTTGATATGTTGAAAATTTACCAAAATACGCATACTACTAAAAAATCCACCCGTTTATCCTTAAAATTGCTTTTTTCTTCCTATCGCATAGGTAATTTCTTTCAGCTATTATTTCCACTGTCGTTTAGTTTTTGTGTTCAGAAAAATCATATTGAAGGGAGAAGCTCGCGATTGGAAGAACACGTTCACGGTTGCTCTGAACGAGGCCTTCGACAAATTGTATAATAAGAAAAAGGAAGGATTGGGACTGGACTTCCTGTTTGATTATTGAAATTTCACTCTTTCTGTACCTAAACTGTACATAAACTCACAAACATACATGTTTTCCATCAATTACTACTTTTAAAATTGATCTGTTTATATTATTTCTGGAATCACTCGTTATGTTTCGGCCTTTATTTTTGTTGTTTCTGTCACTGCTCTAAAATGTTTGTCATTACTTCAATCCTCAGATCCCTGATAAAAATGCAGAATCGATTTTTTGAAATTCCAGAACTATTTTTGAAGAAGGCGCATCTGAACTGATTTATGTTTTGAAATTGTCCTGATTTCACCATGGGTCCACTCCATGACAAACAAGGAAGAATGGACTCGCTCTCTCCATATCATACACTCTCTCGCTCACTCCAATAGCCGAGAGAGCATGTGGTTTGGGGAGAGTCAGACGATTCCTCCAAACAAGTCGTGCCTAACTTTGCATTTCGAAATATAATAGTTCGACGGAAGTGATTTCCTCGGTCATTCCTGAAGCGCAATATGTATTCAATTTGCAAATTGATCTGAAAAAAAATCATATTTAGCGATATCAACATCGAAATCACGCCATCTGCAGGTGGATTGCAAATACGGTGAAAATCAGGTGAATACGGATGCAAGTTGTTATCTTTGGAATACGAGATTGCATATCTTGAAGCCCCCTTGGTCATGTGATTCGCAAACAAAATAATTTTTAAAAATATGTTAATGTGTTTTCAAAATGATAGGTTAACACGAACTGATCGTTAAGTGTATTATGGTCGTATATTCTTTCCCTGACGAATATTTCGAACAGACGCAGTTGAAAACATTTCCTCCTTACGCATTTTCTCTCAACTGATCAAATAGTAGTCAATTTTTTGATTAATTCATGGATCTCACAATTGAAAGGGCTCTCGGTAGCTCGGCGTTGTAGCTATCAATATTATTGTGTGCACTGGAGCGTGAGTTAGTTGAAAGCAGAAAATTACGTTGCTGATATCTTAATTGAACTAATTTTCATGTAATTATTTGTGTTAACTGACCCGGTGTTAAATCAACCGCTATCATTGAGTACGCGTCCACCATCAGCGGCACCATTTGTACAATCAAAGGGATAAATATCTAAAATAATAAACATACCAAAAATAATGAAATTGACAAAGGAACCTACCTGAACGATTAACATCCACATTAATTTACGTTGCAATTGCTTTGTTTTGTCGCTCATTGCAGTGTGCTGAATTATATTTTCATGAATAATTAACAACAGTAAGACTTACCTGTCTATAAAGTAAGTAAAATGAGCCCAATACGAAGAATGCAGAGAGTAATAAGGTGAGAATCATCAACTGAAAATATAATAACCATAATCGTAGGGACACAACTATTATTGACAAACCGATATGATTGTTGTTGCGAAGAAAATTGTGTATAGTGGATACACTGTGACATCGTAAGCCACTGCGTGGTACTTCGGATCTTCATAGAAATAATAGAACGATGGAAAATTCTCAACATATTGTGTGTGTTTAATCAAAAATAGAACGTGCTTTTCGGACAAATTCAGGTCCACTTTCCGCATGTCCATACAAGCCCATGAACGAGAAACCAGCGATACTATACAGAAGAAAAATGATGATTCGGAAGAATATGCGAGATTTTTGCTGTATAGTATATAAATATGCGTATCACTAAAAATAAAAACTCACTGAAACAGTATGGTTTTCGACATTCTGAGAATGGAAATGAACTTAAAGTGAAAGCAATAAATGACAGATAAAGCCACATACGCCATAATCCAAAAACAAATTGTCTGAATTATTGTTGATAAATGTTCAGATTATCGGCACTTACCATTCCCGGGTGTCCGTCGTATCCAAAAACAGTGCAGAGTATTCCTGTGCAAATGAACCCTGGACAAGGAAGGAGGAGTATTTCGGTAGTGAGAAATCCATTGTTGACATCCACGATAGTGATGAACGCCTGAAATAGCAGAACTTTCTTTTTTGCAAATATCTTAATTATTCATTTTTAAGTTTGGTAGTAAAATAGGTCCGAAAAAATACAATATCGGTAGTACTGCGTGCTTCAGGTTTACAGTGAAATCTATGAATATGTAGTAGGCAGCTGTGTGATTCATTTATTATGAATCACGCATTTATATCGTAAAATACTCTACGGCTGTTGGGAAAAGACAAAAAATACCATACCTGAAGTGCCATCAAATATCGGGCGAATGCCTTTCCTGCCTTGGGCGTTTTCGTGATCATTAGATAGAAGGCAACGGCAGAAATCAATATGGTGGCTGTTCCAACGCAGTGATGATAAACAGGCATTGCGGTGTGCCACGAGGGACTGAGCGAGAGATTCAGCATTTTGGTTGTCTGAAAGGATACGAAATTTACTGAAAGATCCCCTGATAAGTTTGTCACTCCTACTTCAAGCTGAATGTTGATGAAAAGCCATCTCCAGGTGATAGTGTTGTAAATGCTTCCTTTTCATTAATTTCGTCGATTTTGTCATTCATTAGAATTCAATTTCGTTTTTTATTTTTCATTCCGGAAGCAAACTTCCCAGAAAAATGAGGCGAAGAAGTGAAGAACAAAAAGGATAGCACATAAAAAGGAATTGATTGCAGATGCGTTACCAACGGATGCCCACCTCTGTGGATCGGTAAGGAAATTGCATAGTTAAAAAAAGACAATATTTGATTTGTTAAGGGTGCCTTGCGTGCCTCTGAGATGCGACATTTTACGGAGCGCAGAAGGGAGAACTCGTTTTCAAGAAGTGGCATACCACGGATGACCACTCTTCATTCGTATCATCATTGAATCTTGACAATAAGCCAGCGATTGCGATATCTTCGTTAAAGTTACCCAACAAGGACGAAATTGACCCATTATTTTTTGTCCTCCATCGAATAGCCGATGGTTGAATTAGTATAAAATGAATATACAAAAATGCTAAAAATCAATAATAGCCTTAAGAGAAAGCCGGAAATGATCCGCGCTCTCTCATTTTTGCATACTCTCTCGTGCACGCGACGGGATCAGGGTGAGATCAGGGTTTCGTCCTTGTTGGGTAACTTTAAAGATTGTTTACAGTAATTTACTCGAATAATATTTTAATTTAATCGAATAATATGAGGATGACCATTTATTTCATGATGTATCCACTTTTTACATTTTTTCTTCACTCTAGCAGAATCACTGTCACAGCTGTGGGGTGGGCACAGTTCAGCAGAAAAAAAATCTTGATTCTTAGCTGAATGAGTAGGTACGCCACCTCCAGCTGCTTTTCTTCAGAGATCGATTCAGGTGAAAACTTGTTATCTTTCACCGTGTTATATGGCTCAGCTCAATACAACTCCTGCTCTTGCTTCCTCTATCGTCATTCATTTGCACATCATTGGTGGAATCTCCGCTATATTTTCCGCGACTGTTTTCTATTTTCTTTTCTTTAAAACGCCAAAAAACGTCGCGAGTTATACGAGGCATCTTATTCATGTACAAGTAAGTTGTTAGTTTATTATTTTTGATTTTCTTCAAACAGATGTGCAGTTTTTATCATCACAGTTTAAAGGAGGACTAACAGTAAGCTTAGCCTGCCCAAACTGACAACACAATTTTTTTAGACATTAGTAAACTGCTGCATATTTTTTGCATAGGTATTTTTAAATATCTATGTTTGGAACCGACCTAGATTTAGGAATTCAAAGTTAATCTTGCCGCACAGCCAAACGGTGCTAGATCAAAATGAAATGAGAGAGCTCTCATTCCTCGTTGCGCGCATCGACACGAGCGGTTTTGCTGCTAATCCTACGTTATCATATGATGCTCACCCAGTTTGGTCGCTTGGGAGCCCTCTATCTCCTTATTACATGCTCTCTCATTTCTCTGGCCGACTCCCAAGTTGGGATCAAGTTGGGAGCAACTTGGAAATTTGCTTGATTCCAACTCGGGAATCGGTCATAGATACGCGAGAGTGCGTACAATAAGGAGAGAGAGGGCGACCAAATGGCGACCAAGATTTTACGCCATTCGAAGACACACACCAGGGTGATTGAGGTGTGGGTGGTGGTCGTGGACATCGCAGTCTGTCTGCTGCTCGTTCCAGTTCCTCACTTCCCTGTCTTTGGCACTCTCTGCTATGGATTCCTATGCGAGTTGGGCTTCCATACGCACTGGCTCTTGGTAATTTCAGCTCTTGTCTATTGTTCATCTGCCATTGAGCAAAACGAGTTGATCATACGTAATATTTTTATCTCTCCTTCCCCCCAATTCCGAACTCGTTCCCCGAAGGAGTGCGAGCTCACAGGGAAATAAGTCTACGACTTTAAAAGTCTAATCTCGTTAGGCTTCGAAAGTCTAAATATTAGACTTTCGAAGTTATGATATTAGACTTTCCAAGTCGAGATCCAATCAGTTTTCGATTCACTTGCGCGTCTACAGTACGCTGCCCATATTCGAAATTCATTTGATCAATACTCTACGTTGTTTCTTCTGAGTTATTTACTGTTTTGTTGCTTCTTTGTTTTTGCATTATCATGTATTCTAACATCAGGTTACTTTAATTCATCTGTTACCACAATATGCAATCTATGTACACAATCAAGGAGGAGGAGCAGGAACAATATCAGATAAGTACTTTTCGGCTATTCAGGTTGCTTGTGCGAAGATTCCAGGTCGCTCGGGACGATTCAGTTTTCTTTCAAGTAATGATAATTAAATACTGAACTACACTCGCCAAAAGGTTTACTTTTGTTTACTCAGTCCAAATTCATTTTTCAGATTCGTTGTGTAGTTATTCTATTATCAAGTTACTACTCTGCGTTTGTAATCTGTCCAAATAAATCGCTCAAATTTTAATAAGAACTATTCAACAAGAATCGGACTTTGATTGTCTAGTTCGCTCCAGTTTACCCTTTGATTATTTATGAATAACGCTATTATAAATCGCCAATCGTTGTACTCAGTCCATTATCTGATGTGATAAAAAATACTTTGTACGCAATCTTGTTCATTACTACAACAACTAGCAAAAGTCTTTGAAAAATCTGCTCCACCATGCGCTCTGTTTGATCTGGTTACTGTAGTTTTCCGAGGCTACTCTGTGAAGATTTCAAAGTCTAATTATTAGACTTTGAAATCAGTAAATTAGACTTTGAATATGAAGTCACACCAGAGGAGTTGTAAAGTCTACACATAAGTCTAATATCGTAGACTTATTTCCCTGTGAGAGGGAATTGGAAATTGTTTTTGGAATCTAGAAATTGTGCACTATTCCTATTACAAGGAACGATTTTCTACATCGGTTCTTAGAATAGGAACCAGTCCGTGCCAACATCGAAAGATTGCAACTTAGGTGTTTATTTTACTATCTGCGGAAAATGTTGCATCTACGATCAACGTCTGCTTCCACTTTCGCTACGAAGCCGCACTTGCAATATTCCGTTTGGCCGGGGTGAGACAAAATACAAGGAAAACTATATTACTTCCTACACACAAATTCAGCAAAAAAACAGTGATCTTGTTATATTTCAGCCGTCACAATGGGCTCACCTTCGAGTAATAGTCGTTCGAGCAGCCATGATAGTAATGATGACGCTTCCCGCTCTCTCATTCGCTTTCAACAAACCTTACTCCGATGAGGAGATTGCGCGACTTGGCGAAGCGAGTTTACTTGAGAAATTAATACCACTACTGACGTCGAGAATTCAGATTCACGTCGATGTAGCTTGGATGTTGAAGCGAAACTTGTCAATCGTAGCATATTCTAAAGGTGAACCTGCGGCTATAACAACATTTGTAGTGATTGCTACAGTGCGATCCATTATTTCTTCAATCGGTCAGAGTGTCGTATTTCAGATAGCAATCACCACTACGATCGCATTCATTTACCTTATGATTTCGACGTTCCGAGCTCTGCGCCAACACGTGAGAATGCAAACATTTGCTATTAACGCCAGTTTCAGTCCGATAAGGTCAGTGAGCGCACAAGAAATGTGCAGAAGAAGCTTACAGAAAGGCGCATTATCCAGGTTTGAATTTATTTCGTCCCTTTTATATTTCAAATTTTCCGACTATCTTCCCAATCTCGCTGCTCGAAGTTCCGTTGGGCGTTTACGCTGTTTCTGTCGGCCTTGATATGCTTGAGAAGAGTAATTTTAAATTTATTTTTAAAATTTATATTAATAAAATACAGGAACCAATGCGATCTTCGTTTGTATTCAGATGCTGCATTCAATTGTGCATTCTTCTCTTCTGGTCATATTGTCAGATATCTATCGAAAAACAATCGCCAGGCGAGTTTTTAGAGAATTGCAGAACCAAAAACACTTTCAGACGGTTCGGAATCGTTTCGATTCAAAATGAAACAATTACTGTTAGGCTAAAGAGCAGCGCCAATCTGACGCAGATTTGAATAACTAAATCTGATGTAAAATACCCTTCCATTGGCTTAAATCCATTTTCTTCAGGCTACACCTTGAGTAATGTAATTCTATCATTGTCATGTTCATGAAATTAAAATGTTGCTGCATCATGCTTTTTTTCTTAATTTCATGACATTATTTTTGCCTGTAACCGCTCTTTGGAAAGCTTCATCGATGCGCTAATATATTGATATAAAAAACGTACTGTTTTCTCCTTTCTCCTTCATTCGTCATGTATGAATTCCAGTTGTATTGATGAGGGATGCGATCCCCCTTGGTCGTCAATGGTGAGTTCGATCACAAAAGTTGTAAATGTATTAGTTATGTGAAATTTCTCGGGGCAACTCGTTCTGAAAATGAAGAGAATTTGCGCCGGAAAGATTTATTTTAGAAGCAAGGAAGACCACTCGCAAACTATGATTTCACCCAGCACCATTACCAAATGATTGTCTCACGCAATTTTGTCATGAAATATTGGATAATATTCGGACACTATGCCTAGTCCCAGTATGTGAGACTGATATTTTTCAAATGCTTCGATATTCTAACAATAAATCACTAATTATCGTTTTAAACCGTTTTGATGCATTGTTTAATGCGTTTGCATCATCCCTATGCAAGAGCGTGTGATTTGTGTGAGTAGGGACAAAGGCCATATCAGAAATGCAGTTCACCATTCCACCTTTGCTAAAACTGATCATTGTGATCAAAATAAGGTCATGTTGTTGCCCGTCTGTTGATATCTTATCCCTGAATCGCGATAGGGCACAAAAACAAGGAATGGCAGCGACGGTAGGTTAGAGATATTGAACGAGACCTAGTGCGATCGAAACAGGATAAAATTCTAAGAATTTCTGCGTTTTCATATATGCTAAACGCTTCTGTGGAAGTCTGGGTGGTAGTGGAATTTCTGAACGTATCTTAAGAAATTAACGGTTTTACACCTCTCCCCAATATGAGCCCAGACATCCGTTTAGCAGCTGTGACAAACGTAGAAGTTTTTAGAATTTGATCCTCCTTCGATTGCGTTAGGTCTCGTTCAAAAAACGCCGACCTACCTCGCGGCAATTTCTTGTAAGTGAAAAGCTGTCAACAGGCAGAAACGGAAAAGCGAGCCAAGGGAGAAAGGGGACGGAGCTTACCGCGACCTCACTTAAATCACCAAAAATTTGGGCAAGGCTTCGACCTTTCCCGGTTCACACCATTATTAGAGTTGGCAATACGAGGGGAGGTCACGAGCATGTTATCCCTCCCCCTCCCCTTCTTTCGCGATACGAGATGGGGGAGGAATAACGAGCTCGTATCTCTCCCCTCGTATTGCCAACCCTAGAGGTCGTTACGCCTCTCCCTCCTCGGATTGCGAAATAAGAGTAGGGAGAGGATAACGACCTCGTAACCCCCTCGTATTGCCAACCCTCTCTCTCTCTCTCGTAGGCGCGCTGCTCTCTGCACACGCTATTGCAGAAACAGGCGCGAAAGAGAGGGCGAGTTCCGCGTTTGCCTCTCTCTCTCTCTCTCTCTCTCTCTCTCTCTCTCTCTTTCGTAATGAGCGCCTCTAAAACTGTTCTTCTTTAAAATACGGGTCAGCGCTTTACCTTTTGAATGTTTGGTTTTGATAGTAAGTTTCCTTAGGCCTTGAGTAACAAACACCCAAAGGCGGAGCTAAATGCTTCCACTTTGACGCACTCTTTCACCTTCTCGCAACCTTTATGTCACATGCTGACCTACAAAAACAAGAAAGTGCATGTTCCGCCTCATGTCACTGATTTGGTTGCGTTTATTATAGCCCGTGCTGCATAAATCGCACTTTTAAGAGGAATTGTGCGCGCGCCAAGTGAGCGGAACTTGCGGAGTCTATGTATGAGGTACCAGAAAGTGATCACGATTCCCCAAAGTATATAGTTAAAATTACTCTAAAATTTTGACGAATTCTTATGTCGTCGATATTGTACGTTCCCTGTGGCTAACCTCCATCTATCACAATACTTGACCCACAATGCTCAGTACTGCCCTTGCCATCCCACTTTCATTAGAACCAAGCGTCATCACGCATGCCCTGTTTCTAACGTTTGTTTAAAATACTTTAAAACAACGCTCAGTACAGTCAGGCCCATCGCAGTTGCATACACACTTCGTTCATATGTTCATTCCGATTCATTTATCATGTGTTTGTTTCAATCAATAATTTTGCTACAGTCGCAAGAAGTGATAAATATTGATTGATTCCAGAAGCATGAAAAAGGGAGGGAGATCTACTCGTTACTGCCCGGAATGCGGCCGAGCCTTCACTCAGGATTCTCATCTCACTGCGCATATGTTGAAACACTTCCGTATGTGTGTTTGATGGAAACGATTACGAACCATTTGCAATTGATGACATGGATTCATAATTTCGAAATTTGTCTGCAAATTATTCGCTTTTTAATTAATACTGTACAAGGTTTTAAAAATACTTTGGCCCGTAGCGTTCGCAATATGAATTTGCAAAATAATATGAGGCCGTTCGTGTAAGAATCGAACAAATCGGAGAAGATCTGGCACAGCAAAAAATGGTCCATTTCCTGAAACTTTGACTACGGGGGTTTTCGAGGGTGCTGATCACGATGAGCACGTTCATTTTTCACGTAGATTCTTCGCTGAAGCTAGACGACGTTGCGTCGAAAACAGACTATTGCTGATATCTTCATTACCAGTATCGTTAAAATTAAGCGAATACGTATCCCCGGGTAGAATTCGATTGCGATCACGACCACATTCTTATTTTATGATTATTTATTTTTATAATTTTTATAATTTTTGCAATTTCTTTGAAATTAAAATGTGTATCACGAAGACAGCCTAGATCGATCCATTATGATGCGGGAAATCCAAAACTATTTTTCTTTTTCCAAAATTTTGTGTACTTTGTAGTGAAAATGAATTAAATGTGTCGAAAAATGAGAGAGAACAGTTGACCTTCTCCTTTGATCTACCCCGAGTCCCCTCGCCATCTCTCTGATCGATTCCCTCCCCCTACGTACTCTGACCGTCTGCGCTCTCGCCTCTTTCTCCTCTTGCTCGTGTTTGTCTCACAATTAATTCATTTTCACTACAAAGTACACAACATTTTGAAAAAAGAAAAATAGTTTTCGATTTCCCGCATCATAATGGACCGATCTAGAGTGTCTTCGTGATACACATTTTAATTGCAAAGAAATTGCAAAAATTATAAAAATTATAAAAATAAATAATCATAAAATAAGAATGTGGTCGTGATCGCAATCGAATTCTACCCGGGGAAACATATTCGCTTAATTATAACGGTACTGGTAATGAAGATATCAGCAAAAGTCTGTTTTCGTCGTCTAGTTTCAACGAAGACTATCCGTGAAAAATGAACGTACTCATCGTGATCAGCACCCTCGCAAACCCCCGTAGCCAAAGTTTCAGAAAACCGACCGTTTTGGCTGTGCCAGAGTTTGCTCGATTCTTCCACAAACGGCCTCATATATATTTTTTTCTAAATAATACATTTTCTAGCTGCCGGAGTCCCGGGGAAGAAATCTCATCAGTGTGAGCAGTGTGGAAAGAACTTTTGGGACCGAATCTCCCTCCAGAGACACCTGGTGGTGCATGAAGGTGAAACCAATTATTTTTAATGTAGTTTCGCAAAAGAACATATTATTTTTTCGATCGTTTTCCTTGTAAACAGCGATAATAATAAAGCGATTTATCAGTAGTCGGGTTCACCGCACTAGCGTAGTCGACTCTTTACTAAGGTTGGCAATACGAGTGGAAGTTACGAGCTCGTTATCCTCCCCTACTCTTATTTCGCAATCCGAGGAGAGGAGGCGTAACGAGCTCGAAACCATCCCTCGTATTGCCACTCTACTCTTCACGACTGAACAATCGCTTGACGTGGTTGAACCTTTACTTTTTTTCAGAGGACGATGAGAAGAGAAATCCGTATGAATGCCAAATTTGCGGCAAACGCTTCAGTTTTGCTGTTAATGTCACGACCCATCAGAGGATTCATGAAGGTAAATATTTAAAAATTTCATAATCAGTGATGATGATCTAGCGTACTGAAAATGAAACAAAATAATAAAGAAATATTTTAATACAAGAACAAAATTATCCAGGTTCATCCATTCACAATAAATAATGTTCGAATTGATTTTTTTTTCAAAATCTGGTCAAGTTGTGCGATAGATCACTGGTAACGAAACCATGGAATCTACTACCGAACTATGATATTTTTCAAAGAACATCATTCAATTCAGAAAATGAGGAGCAACGACTGCCTTACAAGTGCACGCACTGCGACGACAGATTTGGAACTAAAAGAAATCAACTGAGGCACGAGGCGAAAATGCACTTTGGTAGGAAGAAATTAACGGTCCAATAATTGCTTATTTCTTACACCCTTTGATCGTTCCCGAGTGCTCTTGCAGTGTCCATTCCCGAAGTATTGAATAACACAAATAATACAATTTTGTACAGTACAAATTTTCCCTTTTTCAGACCCAAACGATCCTTCACACGCGAAGTTCAATATAACATTTGACTGCGACTGCGGGCGAATGTTCACTGAGAAATCAGCGCTGAACCGACACAAGAAAAATTCTTGTCGTAAGTCAATATTTATATTCTAACGTGATATTTGTGATCACTTGCTGTCATGCTAGTCTGAAATTTATAACATGAAAATTGGATGCATGGTAATTTCGCACTATTGGGGTGTCATCTAATCAAAACATTCTTAGAACCCACTGAATCGTGAAAGATATTGTCGGAATCATCATTTTTATATCTTATTATGTGTAAGCGAAAATAAGATATATTGCAGCTCTGACAAGCTCTCACGTGACCAGAAAGAGAAGCAGTGGACCATTTCCCCGCAGATCAGTGAATTCGGCAAAAGCGATAGTTGGTTTTTATAAATAAAATATGATGTTTGTGCAGTATCTTGATAGACTGCTCTAGGTTGAATGAGATCCGTCGGATGAGATCCACAAATAATAACCTACCGTAGTATTTTCGCAGAATACGTTTTGCCAGTGCGGGAACCTGATCTGGGAATATTAGAGCAGGGCACTGTTTGGTTCTCATCCGACCTATTGCCTGATGGACACTTCAGAATGCGCCCGACACACCATCAAACCCACCGGCCATGAATTCCAATCAGACGCTGATGGCACTACTCAACAACATTCAAGTCGGGTTTGTATTTGCAGAAAATTTTTACGAATTTCATTTTTAATGATGTTATTCTTATTTTAGTGTAATTGCAGAGACGATGCTCCTGGTGTCGTGCAGCATCACCAACAGCAGGATCAGCAGCAGCTGCTGCAGGAGCCGAAGCAGGAGCCAGCTGATGATGATGATTATGCAGCAGCGGCTGCAGCTGCTGCAGCTTCGGCTCCTGGCCCATCCACTCAAGCTGCCCCTTCTAAAGGAACACCGACTGAAACACACGGTAATATTAGTGCTAGCGCACATGATGCAAAATAACAACTAAGCGATAGAAAAGGTTGCAATTTTCCATTTCTTTGTTTCTTTTACATCATCTGCATATCTTACACAAAATTCACTTCAGCGACTCTGAACAACTCCAAATGGAATCGAGTCACGGTGGACCAGTTGACGTCCGCCCTCGTGGACATCGAAGCTCCAGAAGAGATAATCGACATCTTCGATAAGGAGGTAAAAGCGTTTTTTTTAATTTTTAAAATTTTTTTTCATTATTACATTTTATTAGCATTTTATTAAATTAAATACTCATTTGAATATGTAAACTATCGTAGGCGATAATTTGCACATCTATTTAGCATATTTATGGGAAACATATTATTTCAGGGAATGGATGGACGCCGTTTGATTTCATACACTGCTGCGAGACTCACCAAGGAGTTTCGCATCCACCCGTACTGGGCTGGACGAATCTTCACATTGATAGAATATTATGAAGAAGGGAAATTGAAATGAATCCGTTGCAACATTCTGATTTTGAAATTGTATATTTGAAATTGTATAGTTTATGAGGCTCATTCAATGTTCCATTCGAATTGCCTTTTGCTCTCTTTTGGGTGTACGAATAATTTTTTGACACTTCCAGCTAAAATATTCGACCTGTTTAATCTGCCAAAAAGATGCGAGAAAAGTTGCGTAAAAAGTTGCGCAAAAAGTTCGCGAACTTCTGATTCTCTCCTGTTCGTGTGCTCTCTCTTCTTCTCTAACCAGGTCCTTGAAAAGTTCACGAACTTTTCGACGAACTATGTTCGAAATTCGTGCTTTTCTTTTGTTTTACTTATTTTTAGGGATTATTTTTGCGTTTAGCTTATGAATACTTTGAAGGACAACCTTCCCTTAGCTGGAATAGCTGCAGAACAGCGTAATGAAAGTAAACACGGTTGGAGTAATTTTTTCGATTATGGGTCACCACTTTAACCACCCTGTAATGTCAAGCTATTCCATCAGAGGGAAGGTTGTCCTTATAATCAGTCATAAGTTAAAAGCAAAAATAATTGATAAAAATAAGTAAAACAAAAGAAAAGTACAAATTTCGAACGAATTTATGCCGGTTTTTAACGAACTTTTCAAGGAGCTGCGTGAAAAGTTAGAGAAACGCGAGAGAGCACGCGTTCTTGAGAGAGGGAAAAGGAAGCAGTGATTGTTTACTTCCTTTTCCCTCTCTCGAAAACGCGTGCTCTCTCTTCTTTCTCTAACTTTTCACGCAACTCCTTGAAAAGTTCGTAAAAACCGGCCTAAATTTGTTCGAAATTCGTACTTTTCTTTTGTTTTTCTTATTTTTATCAATTATTTTTGCTTTTAACTTATGACTGATTATAAGGACAACCTTCCCTCTGATGGAATAGCTTGACATTACAGGGTGGTTAAAGTGGTGACTCATAATCGAAAAAATTACTCCAACCGTGTTTACTTTCACTACGCTGTATTCTGAAGCGATTCCAGCTAAGGGAAGGTTGTCCTTCAAAGTATTCATAAGCTAAACGCAAAAATAATCCCTAAAACTAAGTAAAACAAAAGAAAAGCACGAATTTCGAACATAGTTCGTCGAAAAGTTCGTGAACTTTTCAACGACCTGGTTAGAGAAAAAGAGAGAGCACACGAACAGGAGAGAATCAGAAGTTCGCGAACTTTTTACGCAACTTTTCTCGCAGATTTCTGACAGATTAAACAGGCCGATTGTTTATTAGATTGTGAATTTTGTTTTTAAAATTTAAACAGGTAGGGCCAGTAGTATTGAGCCGAAATAAAGTGCTCGTTTTCACACCCTATCGCTATCGCATGCACTCACTCATATTATTGCATATCAGGAAAATGGGGAATGAATTCCCTGGAATCTTTCATTATTCAATGACAGCAAGCGCTATCTTCTTTTCTGTTAAATTGCTCAGACTTGTGCTATTTTGATACTTTGACTGTGATTAGTGGAGAGATCAAATCGACAAATAGTGCTTGGAATTGTTCCCCTCTGATGTTAATCAAATGATAAGAATTATTGGAATATGCAAGTGCGAACAAAGCATTCCTTATTTGTGTTGCATGCTCTAAGGTATGCATTCATTTCATAGGATCTCAGCAACCATTCATTCGAAACACATTTTAAGCTTTTGGTTTATCTAATTAAAGGCACGTTTATTTCCCACGTGTTGATGTGGCGAAATGCGTGTCGGATAAGCATCTGATAAGGCTCCAAATTGCCAATGGTTTGCACAACACGGAAAACAATCAAACAGCCAGAATGCTTTCGAGATAAGTACAACGATAACATGTTGCAGTATAAAACGTTGCAGAGCCGTGTCAATAGTGCATAGCCGTTTGTACTATTCTCGAAACATGATGAAGACAGTGTCGCCGTCTAGACTTTTATTTTTTTTAGATTTGTCAGCAGTCCGTCTAGACCGAAATGAGGATATCCTTTCCCACTCATTTTCCCTCTAATTTCGGAGGATACCAGCTGGATTCGGTTCGACTCACGCGCACTGCAAGGTTCTTGCTGATATTGAATCACGTTGATAACGAGTGGCCAGGTGCTCTGAAAGTATTCAGGCTTCATTTCTTCCACAGCTGAACCACATTATGGATCATCGCATCCAAGATGTGTCTCACAAATCGACATTAATTTCATATTCCTACAAATAGGCAATACGAATCCGATAGTCCATTCTCAGTTCTTGAATTCGATCAATCGGTGGCCATGGTTTGATTGCCGTTTACATGATAGACTTCATAGTCTGCATCATCATGCTGATTAAGTATCATGTCTACTCAAATTCGCAATATTCGAGGGGGGAATTATGATATCGAAATTCTGCTCCGAATTGCCAACCCTAATGCTGATCATCACACCCAGGATGTGTCTCATAAATCGGCATTTAGTTCCCATTTCTATAAATTGGCATTATGAACAAAATGGTCTCTACTCAGTTCTTGCATTTGAACAGTCTAGTGCCATGGTTTGATCGTTGTGAACAACGGATTGTTGATCATTACACCCACGATGTGTCTCACAAATCGGCCTCCGACCACTGATCGGCCTCTGGGGTCACCGCTGGTTGATATCATCGCAACGCGCGTGTTTTACGAGGCGATAGTTGCTTCTCCGCTGAGACCGTCGGTCGAGGATTATTTCGGCGTCATTCCTGAGGTGTGCAGGCGAGCAAAAGTGATAAGTGGGAAGGGGGAGAGAATGGGACGAGCGATACGTGGATAAAAGAAGAAGCGTCGATGAGGATAGTGCCGGGAGATAAGAGCGATTGCGTGCTGTGCTGTAGTGATTACATGCAATTGCGGGATGAGATTAGCGCTGCCAGATACACATTATTCCTAGCATTCCATGTTGTCTCCAATTCTAATCCAATTAATTTTGGAATTGGAAACGCCATGGATTGCTATAAATAGTGAATCTATTTGAATCGTTACTCTTGCCCTCATCACCTTGTGAGAGCCTTGTACTGCTTTCTATATTTCGACGTATTGCTGGTCCTGTACGATAATTGTTTTTTTTTAATTTATGATTTGTTTTAGGGTTCAGAGATGCTGATCGTGTTGATACTGACGGCTCTCGCTGCCTACTACTACATTCCCTGGCTGAAGAAGTTCATCGGCGGCTTCCTCTACCAGTACCCCCACATTCAGAAGTTGCCAGGTGAGTATTTTAGTCCAATTGGTGCTCATTCACTCCTCCTGTCCCATGTATTCCTTTCCAAATCCCGTAATATCTGTAGTGAGACCGGGATCGAGCACGAGACGAGGCAAATAATTGGAATTCCTTGCAGGACCCAAGCGACTCCCGTTCATTGGATGCGTCGGTGACCTCGCCGGAGACACCACTGGTAGGTTTTTTTCGAATGGTTTTGAGCATAAACTCACAGTAACACTTATTTCCATACGTCGATCTACTGCGTCTTATGCGCAACATCTGGATTCTTTTCAGTCCCTCTCAAATTCTGGATGAGTGAGGCGGAGAAGGCGCGCGAGAAAGGAGATGGAGTGTTCGCCATCACTGTCCTCGGAAGAAACATCACCTTCCCCGTCAATGGAGACACCCTCAGGGTTCGAAGCTCATACACTGTATTCAGCCAAAGAACGATAGGAAGATTGCCAGCTAGACTTTACTAGACACGTACCTCGTACGGTTTCCATGACTGTCAAGTGCTCATGGTTGGCATTGTATGTTTCAGTACATCCTCGAGTCGCCGGAGGAGATTCTCAAGGGCAAGGACTACGATTTTCTCGAGGCTTGGATCGGTAAAGGAATTCTGACACTGTGAGTTGTTGCTTATTTAGGATCTCGAATGATCCTATCGCGAATAATTTAACGTTTAATGACCAAACAGTGATTGCGTACAACTCTAGTACTAGATAGACAACGATCCACCCACGTTATGTCCCTGATCATTGGCCTCTGTCTCCGACGGCGCACTTTGCACGAGGAAATCGGAGAATTTTAGCGATAAGTATGTCCGTTTCTGTGCGCTTATCAGCGTATGCGATCAGAATGATAGGAGAGACAAAGACCACGCACACTTTGACATAAATCTCCCCGCGATGCTGGCAGTTTCACTGAATGGATGGGTTTAAAATTAGGAAAGTGATTGATTGATGGCAAGAATGCGATTTCAGAATTGGTCAGCCGTGGAGAGACAGGAGAAAGTCGTGGACGCCGCTCTTCCACTTCTCCATGCTCGAAGGTAAGGAGAATGAGCTGAGGGACAACACTGTAAAAAACAAACCGTGTTTCGAATAGAAAACAATAAGAGTCTATGAAATGAGTTCTTCTTGAGGTTACATCGACACCTTCAACAAGCACGCCCGCATCCTCGTTCAGGTTCTGCAGGACAATGCCGGAAAGGAAGTGAGTTCTGATGAAAGACTAAGCATCTGAAATAATCACTTGGAGCTGCGATACATCAGAGCGACTCAAACCTACTCAATCAATGGGAAACTTTTAGGTCGACATGCAAGAGTGCGTGAAGCGTCTTGCTCTGGACGTTATCTGTGGTAAGAAAGAAGTTTAGCCAATGACATCCAAAATGTGCTGCAAACGTACCTGCAAAATGTTACGTTTTCATAATAGAACGCATAAAACCCATTTGCAGACGGTGCGATGGGCGTGAGTCTGAACACGCAACTCGACCCTTCTCATCCCTATCTCTTCGCCGTTCACGACTTCACCTACATGGAGCAGCGATACATCAACGAGCCCCAGATGTGGATCAAGTGGATCTGGTGAGAAACAAATTTGCATTTGTTCATTGGAGAGAGAAAAAGAAGAAACCGTTCCCACGTTTTTCTAGGTCATATTCGACCATTAGCTTCATTAGCTATGAAAACATTTCGCCTTCATTTCAGGGCGCTCTGCTACCACCGCCGCTACAAGAAGTCACTGGACATTCTCAATGACTTCTCCGAGAGAGTACGTGTTATTTTTTATTTCCATGCATAAACAATAACAAAAACATCAAAACATAAAACTTCTGTGTTCAGATCATGAACGACCGTCTGAAGAAGATTCAAGCTGGCGAGGTCGATTTGACTGCTAAGAAGAAGCCCCTCATAGATCACTTCTTCACGCTCTACGAGATGGGAGAATGGACGCTAGAGGACATCCACTACGATCTCAATGGAGTCATCTTCGGAGGTGAGCAGCAAATGATGTAGGAAGACTCGCTTAGGATATTCTGCTTAGTCGTTGTTGTTGTTGTTGTTATTGTTGTTGTTATTGTTATTTCTACACAACAATGATTTACAGGTCACGACACTACCTCTGCTTCTCTCACGTGGATCTTCTGGGCGCTGGGCACGCAGCCACACTTCCAGCAGCAGTGCTACGAGGAGATCAAGTGAGTGAGAAACAGGAATGGACATTCGATGGGAAATAGCGAATAAGCCATACCTCGCCCTCCTCAAACCACGAAATTAGCCAAGGGAGAGCGGAATCACAGCGGAATCGCTATCTCTCACCGAACGGTCCTAGTGAGCTCTAACAAAAGAAATTATGTGAATAGGTAGAAGAAGAATATAAAACTTTTACACAAAGGTTCGAAAAAAGAGTCCTGAGCATGATTTCGGTGTGCATTTTGATCGAAAATCGCGTACTTTCAGGGCCATCTTCGGAGATGAGGACAGAGATTGCACGCACGAGGACATGAAGGCCATGGAATTCACTGAGAGGTATCCCATTTTCCTTTTTCTTCTCGGTTGCATCTACTCTGCAGAGGCAGCAACCAAACGAACAATTTTTTTCAGCTGAAACACGTTTTCGTAGCAGATTTGGCTCTGCTCTAGTAGCAACCAAACGATCTATGAGTTCGCACATCAATTTTCTCGTTTTCTCTTCAGATTCATCAAGGAGTCGATGCGCATCTTCCCTCCCATTCCTGCCGTTGAGAGGGAGCTGCAGAAGGACCTCCAGCTGGCCAAGTACTTCCTCCCCAAGGGATCGGAGATATTCGTCGCCCCCCACGTCATCCACCACAACCCCGACGTGAGTTCTCGTCTATCATTTAACTAGTCCGGCTGCCTCGTCCTAGCGGACCGATTTCCCAATCTGGACAGACGACGGGACGATGGCCTTTAATTATTATTGAAAAAGATTTATTAGAGTTCGAAATTCGGCTCAACGTCTCTCGGTTTCACATACTCTTTCTGTGAGAGATTGCATAGATGAAGATAAAGTGGTCTTGATTTTAGAAGTCTAGACAAATCAAGCTGTCATCTCCTTTTTTCGCAATAGATTCCGATGTCAAAGTAAAGGGTCAGTACGCATAACCCGCTGTCTGTTATTCCTGAAGCTGTCAGTTTCCACTAATCTCTTATCTTCTCTTGCTTGACGCCAAGAGCAAACAGCCCATTGATAAGAAGATTGGTAGGAGTATTTTGTGCTCAGATGGGACGATTACTTGGTCTGTGGTCGCAAGCACCACAAACCATGGCGATCAGCAGTTAGCAACGACTGAACATGCAAATTCGATCTGGTTTGACATCTAAAACAATAAGTGGGCCGGACTTCCTGGCGGACAAAATAGGGCATGAGATGAGTGAACCATGGTTTTCAGGTGTATCCCGATCCGTGGAAGTTCGACCCTGACCGCTGGTACATCGATGAGGCCTCGAAGAGGAGTCCCTACGATTACGTGCCCTTCTCTGCCGGACCGAGAAACTGCTTAGGTGCGTACTTGAGTTTGCATGGAATTTCGTGGCACCTCTGCAATATTTCCCACTTTTTCACACCGAGACGGCTACTCTAATTGCGCGCGCAAGGAATATTAATTACGGAAGCCATACATATTTTCCCGATAATCATCACAACAATCCTTTTTCAGGCCAGAAATTCGCGATGCACGAAATGAAGACAGTTCTTTCCTGGACGCTGCGGAAATTCTCCTTCTCCACCGACCGCAAATTGTTGGATCAAGGTACGTTACGTTTTTCCTTATTTTATTTTGAAGACTACTTGATCTGAGAGGCGAATCACGTATTTTCTCATGTTTGAAAGTTTGGACGAATGTTAATTCTCTGAATCTGAAGTGATGATAAGAAATGCAATTCTTTGCAGGATTCGCAATTGAAGTAATCTGCAAGCCGACAATTCCCGTCAATTTGCTGGTGACGCCCAGAAAGTAGAAATGCTCAAAAAGGATCTCGTGTCATTTGCCATCGTCCTGTACACAATGTGATGTTATTTGTTTGCACTTATTTGTTCGAATAGGTATCAAGTTAAATTTGATAAACCTTCTTTGAAACACTCATCATCATCGGTTCATAAACACTCGATCATAATTACTTTACGAGCAAGAGTGCGAGTCTCGAATCTTTGCTGAAAACTGCTTCTTCCACGGCTCGAAATAACTCGGAATCGGGTTCAGGAAGCTCGATTGGGCCAAGAAATTATGAAAACACAAATAGGATTTTTCATTTACCAGAGTTGTCCTGCTTCTCTCTCTAGAGGCGTGATCGTCCTACACAAAATGTGATGTTTTACCCTTGTAAACTGAGACAAAATAAACCTAAATTTCGAAGTTGAAAACAACAAAAGAACTCCAGCCAACCGGATTCGAACCAGTGACCTAAGGATCTACAGTCCTCCGCTCTACCAACTGAGCTATGGCTGGTCGCGAAATCAATCTTGCTAATTGCGCCCGTCCACTCACTCTCGTTTATTTTCAGGCATGCCAAATGTCTTCATTAACACTCCCTCATTACTTTGATCCCCTTGTGATAGTGTCATTTTAGTGATTTTAGTGATGTGATAGTGTCGGAGCATTTTGTGGGGAGGGGGATTAAAATCGGAGTATTTCCAACCTCGAACGCTTCTTCATCCATCCGAACATGTAATTATTTACCAAACAGTAGATCCTTAGAAAATTTTCCTCCGTTTTCCAGTAACAAACGCCTGTGTTACACAACTAAGGCGTACTTAAAATCTCAATGTTCCTTTTTGCGAAACTAGTTTATGCAAATCCCTCCTTCCCTAATCCAATCATTTCGATTTTCCACTCTCACTTCATTTCCACTCCTCTCCTCCCCTCACTCTTTCACTCTTTCACTCGCGACGCACGGTCGACTCCGCGATGGCTGACAATATCTCGCGTGAGTTTTATATTTTTTTCCTTATTTTTAGATATTTTTGCGTTCCTACTGAACTCAATTTCGCAAACCATTTAGTCTTACATAGTCGTCTTCTAACAAAAATTGAATACCTTTTTGGTATTTAGTTTTGGCATCCTGCCAACTCTCCGAATAATCCGCTCCGTCCATATTTCAGTGGACGCTCGTCGTGTTCTCGCTCGCACGCGCGTCCTCAAGTCTCGCCTGAAGGTGATCTTTGATCTCATAAGTGTTTGGTTATCTTTGATAAAGTAGTCTACCGTAGTTTTATAATAATGACATCGAGATTACGGTAGACGTTGATTACCGTAATCAATCAATCAATAAACCAATCAATCGATCGCAGGCGCGCGTCGCCGATCTCTCGCTGCTCGCCGAGGGCAACAAGGAGAAGGCCGAGACGCTCAACGACCTCAAACTACGGTATGCTGAACAGTCATTAATCGATTGAATAACTACCGTAACCTTCTCATGCTCACTAACCAATCACTAACTGACTTCTTTCAGTTCGGACAATCTGATCGAGGAGCGGCGTCGCATCGAGAGCGCGGAGCAGTCGCGCACTGCATCGATGCAGGCGGGCGGCAAGCAGGCTGCGGCCTTCGATCGACCGCCCGTCAGTTGGAAGAGGGGAGGGGAAGGAGATGAGCATCGACAGCTTGTAGTTGTTGCATAAGCCCATAAGAGGGCTGCAAAAGCTGCACCAATATTAGAAGTTTCCTGAATTGTGTCAGCACTTGCTGCATGGTTCTATTGTGTGCTGATTTCGAGATTAAAAAACTCAGCTGTACGTGGTGCTGCACTCTATGCGGCATGCTGCATGTGCGTATCGTGCTGCAAGAAAGATACCGATGCAGGCAGCAGCGAATGCTCAGCTGCACTTGCTGCAACTCTCTCCTTTCAGACGGTCGGCGGGCTGCTCAAGTCGTGCACACACGACAACGCCAAGGACTTCATCGGTGAGCTTCTCGACGATCACGTCATCAACTGTGATCTTTGATCGAGATGATTGTCAATGAGATACAGTAGTCTATCATGCTTTTTAATCTGAAAGATTACGTCATTCTAGTCAACATTTAAACTCGTTACGGTACTCCAGATTACAGTAAAGATCGATAATGTCACTCTCTCATCGCTACCGTAATCTCCCTTTTCAGGTGCGGTGGCCGACGTTCGCGAGGCTCTCATGCAGCTGTTCAAGTGCACCGACGAGAACGAGAAACTCGCGCTCTCGGTGGGTACCGTAACCGAGGATACAGTGTGCCGGATATCGTAATCCTAGATATAAAGATATAGTAACCTCCACTACAGTATCAGTGATATCTCACCCTCATGTTACCGTACGCTCATTCAGGAGGCCGAGAAGCTGGAGGAGCTCCATCGCGAGCGCGTCAAGGTAAAGGCGATGGATATTTTCTCAACTAAAATCGAGAATCTCACAATGTTCGAGCTCCTTACTCATGCGAGCTTTGTGAAACATACATGAACAGGTCAAAACTGCTAACTGAAGATGCGTTATGACCGTGGTGATCTTATGGCTAGATGAACAGATCGATCAAATATCAAAAAGAAAAGAACATAGACCATTGACTAAAGATCAAAGATCACCGCAGGACGCTGCCTCTGGTCTGCGGCTGCTGCACGACTCGGCGGATCGGATGCAGCTGAGAGTGGAGAAGAGAGCCAGTGACGAGAAGAACGACAGCACGGTGAGAGAGAGCGGAGGGTGAATTGTAGAGAACTGAAGTTCAAAAGAAGCTGTTGCGCGTGGTGCCTTGAACGAACCTGTAGTGGTCTCGAATTGATCTTTAGTCTCCCTCCCTTAGGATACCGAGCGTAAAATTGAAACTCAACTGGGTAGTGCGAAACCAGAATATTTTTTTCTAGCCAATGAAGTCTAGACCACTTATCATGACATACCAGCAAAATGAGGAACAAAAAGTTGATCGTTGATCTCTTCTTTATAAGACGGAACATCGTTCACTTTGAGTGAAGTAGAACACCGGTTATTCCGTGAAAAATAGGGTGTGTTTCCTGATCTTGAATTGATCTTTGATCTTTGAAAGTTAATCTATTGGCTGTGATCTTTGATCTCTCCTTCAGGAGACGGAGCGTCTTCGTCTGCTCATCGATGCTCGTCGTGCTGAGTGCGAGTTGTACGAGGCGAAGCGAGCCACGCTCACCAAGGAACTCGAGCTGATGGGCACCCAGAAGGGACACGGTAAGCAGGGTACTGTAGGGTACTGTAGGATACTGTAGGATACTGTAGCCCTGGTTACGGTACCATGGGATACTCAGAAGGACAAAGGAACTTTTGATGGTACTGCAAATCTGCCGCCCGTGAAGGCCGACGAGGGAGCGACTGCTCAGCAGCAGGATACGGTAATTTTAGATTATCGATTTTTCTCTAATTTTGAAATTGCAGCCCGATCTACACGAGCAGATCATCGCAACGATTCAGCGTGCGCTCGATGAACTCGAGAAGAATCCCCGCTAATTAAGCTAATTAAGCGTTCCCCAATTGCCGTCAAGTAACGCAATCTCTCTCTATCTGTAACGATCCTCAGAACCGTTCCCTAGTGAATAAAATTCGTTCAAAAAAACGCCAAAATGATAGCAGCCCGATACGGGGCTCGAACCCGCGACAGCCAGATTAAGAGTCTGGTGCTCTACCGACTGAGCTAACCGGGCTAACGGACGACTGTTCAATGGTGTGAACCATGTAAATCAATTTAAGAAATTGAAAGTTTGAACACTAATTGCGAGTTGATTGAGGCTTCGAGTGATTAGTGGGAATTCGTATGCCCTTTGATTCCCTTTCATCTTCCAAGCATTCACCCCTTAAGCTTCGTTCTTGCCTCAAGCTTGTTTGTTTTTTGCTCCTTTATCTTCTCCCAACGGTCACCCTTAGCCGCTTCCATCGTTCAGGGCAATTAATCACCACCTTGGGGAGAAGAGCAAGAGGAGCGAAGCGGGGCAGTTCCGTATTCTGCAAAAGCCGTTTATTTATCGCCTAACTTCTCTCTTTCTCTTGTTATCTCAAGCAATGAGAACCAGATCGGTGAGGTCTGATCATTAACAGCCGACAAAGGCGGAGCAGCCACCAGCTTCCAAGGAAATGAGAAATTTTGAGCGTATCGAATTACCTGAAAGGAACACAAATTATGTTGCAATGAGTGGAGATCGATTAATCTCTACTAACTTTGGTTTTGAGTCAGATCAACAAAATCTAGAGCAATCTATTGAATCTTAAACCGACAAGTGACACTTTTTCTAGCTCTTTCCGACCTCTTCTTCTCTCACTGGCAAGGGCAAACCAAACAGAAATAGATGATAAAAAGAGAAATTTCACGGTCACTCACAGTACGTGAACCGGTAAACACTGGCGAGGTGCTCTCGACTCTATATTCCCCCCTCATTTGTTAAGAACTCGAGCATTGTATTCCATGTTCTCTTCATTAACCATGCATACACAGTTCTTCCACATATTTCTGTTATAGTTGTCGAAATCATTACAGCACAGTTCCAGGTATGGAACGCAAGTGGACAATTCTTGAGCAATTCTGCATCGTGATAAACGAGGTTGTTGCAGCTGCAACAGAAAGAGGATTGAGCAAACATCACCACGATGATGTAATGCTCACTCTCGTAAGTTGTTCTCCGTTTGAAACTCAGTTCTACATTTTGAAACACTTCCCCAGTAATTAATAATATTAAATGAGCAAATTGAGTGTATTTTGTCAAATCAAAATCTCCAACTGTGACGACTGATTTCGCAGTGCGTTGCATGCTTCGGAGACTACTTGCGAGACGCTAGGTCCAAGAAGAGGGAAGATACTAGTTATATGTGTAGGCTGCTCGCTCTAGTTCGTAGCATCCATCTCATTCTGGTCCACATTATGGGAGGCAATAATGGGATTCGTACAGCGCGCAACAACGTAGCAACTAAATTAATTTGAAATCAGATGCGCTTCCTTATTCCTTCTCCTTTTTTTCTGGCTTGACGAAAACTATCGTTTGCTAACTAAATCTTGAAAAAAAACAATCCGCACGACTTTGCTACTGTACCGTCTTGAAAGGCTGATATTTTTCAATAAACATCATTTCTTGGAAGTAAAAGGGTATGTTGGGTGCTTGGAAAGACTATTCGTTCTTCTTCTTCCCCCCATCTCCGTTGTATCATAGCAGAGTCAGAAGTGTCAGTCAATTCCTCATCAAAATTTCAAATGGCCTCCGGCAAAGTCTCCCTCCCATGCTCCCAATAGTAGTGCCCACACTCATCTACTTGTCCCATTTCTTGCTTCCCCAGCGCGACTACAGTATCCCGCGCATGCTTACCGTATCCACATCTTCCATATTTGTCCTTCCATCGTATCACCATCGATAGGACCCCGATCGGCAATGCCAAATGCGAATCAATTTTCAGTCCTCTACATGGTTCTCTCGCTGGACGTCTTCTCGATCGTTCTGAAGGATGAAAGCACCCCTACCAACATCAATCCCTCCTCCCCACTCTCATGTTTGTCCACTTTGGTCTTCAGTAGGTCGTCGTGTATTTCTCCCTTTCCTTTTCTTTCTCACTTTCTCGCGGTTTCCAACCGTTCCTTTGTTAATGGAGAGAGAATATGAGAGTGAGGGGGTGCGAAATTATGAGTTTCCAAGTGTAAAGTTCTCCCTTGGATAATTCCTAGTGCGGTGGTGGTAACTCATATCATATTTATCCTGACGTCAGGCACAATGGTCCTGCAGGAGGGTGACTTCAGTGTGGAGGGAATGGGGATCTTCGGTCTCAGAGCGTCGTTAGGTCAAGGGATGGGATCTTCTTTGGCTTCTCTGGTCAACTGTAGGGACGATCGTGACGGATCTCCGTTGAGCATCGAAGTAGATCATCCTGCCGCCGAACACCTGACTTGCGCCGGTTAGGAACTCACAACGCAGACAGCGGGGCTTTCTTGACGGTAGATCACTCGAGACGATGGGAATCCGTCCGTGCTCCTCCTCTTGAAGTGTACCAAGTAGGCGATACTCTCCGGGTTGCCCAAGCTGACGGGAGAGGATTCCCCAAACTAGGTCGGAAAAGAGCGGGGTCAGGGACGACCGCTCATCACGAGCTCTAGAATGGAGAATGGAGAATGGAGAATGGAGAATGGAGAATGGAGAAATGGAGAATGGAGAATGGAGAATGGAGAATGGAGAATGGAGAATGGAGAATGGAGAATCGCACAATTCAGGAGAGGAACTGTTGAGTTTCAGACTCAAATCCGGGAGGGGGATATGTTTCAGAAATGTATCAAGTTTCTGAGCATGCTCTTGGGTGGAGGCGGGGATTGTGGACGGCACCTCGCACAATTCAGGAGAGGAACTGAGAGAACTGAGAGAAGGAACTGAGGAACTGAGGAACTGGAACCGTTTTCTCGTGGAATGTCTCTTAAGTTCAAACGATTAGGAAAACTAAAAAGGGCTTAAGTCACACCCAATATCACCAAAAGTTGTCAGAGTTGTCAGAGGTAACTGGAGAGTGCAAAAGATTAGAGGTTAATTGCAGAGCCCTCGTCAATGATTCCATCTTAAATAAATTGAATCTTTCTGAAATACAATGAACACATTGTAGACACCCTTCACGGGGTTGTGGTTAACAATAACGTGAACTGCGTAGACCCGGACAAGCTTCCCATCTACACCTGCTCAGAGGGAGAGCAGATTCGGGTGCACACTTCGAGCGTTTCGTATACCGGCGCATCTGCAAGCCTCGCCGGATCTTTCTGGTTAGAGCTTATTCAACGCTTGTTGCCATCAAAACGAAACACATTTGAATGATCTAAAATATTTCTTCAGGGTCACCTTTTCTGAGGACGAGAAGGGCCAAAAGGCAATTAAGGACGATCATCGAGTGTGTTGTCTTATTGAAGATGGAATTGCAATAATATTAATGTGCACTTATTTGCTTTGTAATTTGAGCGAGGATGTATTATGGTTAGAGGAATAGCTTTGATCTCGAAAAGTTTCATAATATAACTATTGTTATCACTTCCAAACAAGTACTATCTATGTGAATTCTCAGAAAAATTTTTTAAAACATTTGGAAAACGAGTGGACTAATCAGTAATTTCTTACATGCCTGCAAAATTCATCAACACAATTGCTTTATACTCAAGAAATAGATTTCTCGTTGTTATTCACCAATGCAGGCGACTGTAATTTCAGCAGCATCAAGTTGGAAGAACCCGGTTGACTCCCACTTCTTCGATGTCGGATTGCAGTAGATAGAATCGTACTCAACACCCTGAACACATTGAAATAGGATGACTGTTTCACACAATCAAAGAAACTTGCCGTTTCTTCGACATAGAATTTGCCTCCTTTGCAGTCTAGCTCAGGGCACAATGTAGGGTAATAGCAATGGCGTTCTGGGGCACTGTATTGATTGCATCGAGCCAACGACATTGAAGGTTTCGGTCGAGTGCAAGGGATATCGATGATAATGCATCGCCTTGGTTCTGAATAACATGAAAAACAAATGCTCAAAAGACCAACCCTTATCTAGTAGAATACTGCCAATCCGAAGTAAAACAAAGAAAAACGAACGCATTCTTAGACAGCAACAGACGAGATCCACTGATAGCAGGAGGAGAAACAAGATGCGCATAATTTCGAAGCCCTATCTATCTTCATTCGATCCGTTATAAACTATTGGGATGACTAGGAAACGGGTATTATCTAATGGCGCACCTTCCTTTTCATCTTCCTTTTTCACTTTCCTTTTCGTAAGCTTGCAAGGGAATTATTGCACTTCTATATCGACCAACTAATGTTTTCTTTCTTAGTTACATCTTGTCAGTTCGATCCACTTGTGCTTGAAAATCAACCAGGAGAAGAGAACCTATAGCTCCATGACAGAGTGGCGAAGAGAGCGAGACACACCGCTAACCTGTGGTCCTTACAGATACTGAGAAATTACCGATACTAATTAGTTCGCTCTTCACAGAGATAGTACTTTATCAAATATCGTATTAAAACAATGTACAAAGTAGCTATGTTTTTTTCTTATTGAGAAGTTATCACTTTAGCTATACTCACTTAAAGGAGGAGGAAAGGGAAAATGAACTTCGTCTACTAAAGATATATCCGGATTTATTCCTTGAACGACAATAGAAAGCCAAAATTTGAAAAACGGAGATCAAAGATCAAGGGAGATACGCGCACGGGTACTGTAATTGATAGCTCAGGGAAATGGCTGCGAAAAGATTGCGCAGCGCACACTATCTCACTACCTCTTTCTCCTCTTTCTAGTTCGATCTGTAGAGCGGCGACAACGAGAGTGGGAAAGGGACAGGTTCGATTCCCGCCGAGGACTAACATTTTGCCGCGGTGGTTTCTGCATTAATGCAATGAGGGAAACCTATTTAGCATATTGTGACACTCATTTCCATTTCTTTTATCAAACATTTTCATTTTTACAATGCAATACAACAAAACAGTACAATAAAGAGATTGAAGAATTCGATTTTCCGTACAAATTCAATCCGGTGAACAATCATGATTGTAGATCATTCGTTTGAGTCTCTATTCTGACCCTTTAGACAAGTGTCTAGTCAATCGATGAAAGATGCACGTACGCAAAGAATGGGACAAACAGCTCTTTTCAAACGATTTTATCATTGTCTTGATTGTTTTTTTTTCATTACACAAGTTACATTATTGTATCACTAATTGATCGATTGATTGATCTCTAGATGACATCACTTCCCGATCCCTTTCTCCCCGACCCCAAGCAAGCGGACAAGATTCTGGCTAGAATCAAAGCAGCCAAGGAGAGGGAGCAGAAGATCTTCGCAGATGGGGTTGACCTCGAGAAGACTGTGGAGTGTTCCTGCACTCGTTGTCCCCCTAGAGATCTCGAGGAAAGCACGATTACTGCTGCAAATCGCTGTTTCTCTACCCTCTTCTCAAGAAAGGAAATCTCTTCAAGGAGGGATTGCTGGATAAGCTGAAGGACCACGGTAGGAAAGCCTGCATTACGCAGGATCAATACTTCAAGGAGTACCTGCTCACAGAAGCGGTTAGGTACTTGTTGATAACTTTCATCTCAATCACTCACTTGAGGGTACGGAAGCTGCAGTTGCCCTCTACGGCTATGCGAGTGGACATGTGGCCATCGATGCGAATCAGTGAGTTCCCCTTTCCAACAATCGTTTACTCTATTGAAAGGCTATTGTATCCGGAATACACTATATCAATCAAATAGTTACCATTGATAGAAAGAATGAAACTTACTATTGAGGGCGAGAAGACACGGGTGCTATCGAGTGATAGTGGCCTCTCTTCTCGGACCACTCGGACGAGGACAGAGAGTTCGACTCCCCGCTTGTGTCATCGATGCCGTCCGGAAGAAATGGCCAAGTGCCGATGGACATTACACCGGCTTCAAGCCATCTGCGCTATTCGATGAAGAATAGCTATGTCATGGACTAAATGATAAAGTATTTGTATACCCACAAGCTAGTATTGCTAATTGAAATGTAATATTCATGTGCAAACTATCGTCGATACTATATCGTCTGCTAATGTAATCCTCCCTATCAGATGCAACGACGAGCTTGCGTCGTGTGCCATCAGAGGAAATTCCAGAAAGAGATGCACGCATTTACGGAAAATGAGAAGAAACGGACAACGTGGATAAACGCTGTCCGTTCAACCCCAGAAGGAAGAAGATCTCTCATGGCAGTGGTGAATGCATCCAAGTGTCCCTATCTCTGTGCAAGTCACTTCTCCCCCTCTGACTACACATACTCGGCAACTGCTACCGTACTTCGACCTGATGCTGTCCCTTCCTTTGTGGTGAGTAATATACACAATTAAACGGGAGAAAATATATTTATCTATCTCATACAACGGAAACAGAGGCCTTTAGGAGACGACTGCTCCATCTACAGTATCCCAACCATCTATCGTACTCCCTCCTACCTGTTCCCCTCTTCTCTCGCCCTTCCCCTCTTCATCTTCCTTCGTCTTTCCTCGCCCTCGTCCTCTTCAATCCTCTCTTCCGTCTTACGTCCGTCCTCCTCCACTCCTAACTCGATCTCCTCCCTGCTGCGTCTGCTGTTGCCGACCTGAACAGGTATTCATTAATTATCATTACTGCATTCCATCTCGCACTAAACTAACTCAAATTAGATTATTAAAAAAATGAGGTATTTTTGATAACTACTTGAAGGCTCGAGATATGAACGAAAGCTCCGAATGGACTCCTCCTACCCCTGCCACTCCCCGCATCGAAAGTGTCCCTCTATCGAACTACATGATAGTGTCGAAGGAGTCATTGACCTCCCTCCTCCTAGAGTGTCCCAAGTGCGAACAGGGATAATGTCATCTATCCTTCCACATGGTAGGACTCGCGGCATCATGCACGAGGGAGTGCAACAGATGTGATTTCACTGCCACATGGCAAGGCCTCGAATAAGGAGAAACTGCCTAAGATCAATGTAGATTTCGTCTCAGGAGCTATACTATCGGCAGTTGGAGGCACGGTCAGTATTTCCTATACGCTAACGCTTCAATGAGTATTCATTGAAGAAACTGAGGCTTCTTCTCATGATGAGTGGAGTGACTCCCCTCTCTACCACTTCATTCCACCGTTTGAAGAAGTTCTACGTTAGTCCTGCAGTGGATGAATTATTCTTCAAGAAACAAGGAGAACTAATCGATGAACTCCGGAAGAGAGTTGCCAAGGTTCGATTAGAATACTTTTAATAATAGAAAGGGAATTGAAGGGAGAAAAGATACATATTTTTGGAGACGGCTCATTCGATTCGCGCGGTTATTCGGCGGTCTACTGCCGTTACTTCCTACTGAATGCAGAGACGGGAGAGGCAATTCACTATGTGCTAATCCACAAGAGTGAAACAGGAAGCTCAGCTAAAATGGAGGTGTGTTTGTCACATTTCGAACCAATAGGTGAACAAAATGTTAGGTGGCTGCACTGGAGCAAGGGCTACGAGAGCTCTCTCTCATGATTGGAGGATCGAAGGGAATTGCAAGTGTAGTGACGGATAGACACTCTGCTGTGGCCAAGATGATGAAGGAGAAGTACCCAGGGATCAAACACTTCTATGATCCCTGGCACTTCTTCAGAAATATCACTATGACTCTTCTCACAGTGAGTTCGGTAGATATGGCAATGGAAGAGAATGAGTGTCATTCTAGGTATGCAAGGCCAAGTATATGGAATCGGTTAGATTTTGGGTAAAACCAATCATAAACCGATGCTATGATGCCGTGATAAGTGCTCAAGGCAATGGGGAGTTGGCACAGGAGAAGTTCAGGGCCATTCTCCTCTGCATTCAGGGCAAACACAGATTCGATCAAGTGTGATATTAGAAAAAAAACAGCATGGGCGAAGTATTCGTGAATTATTCTAGGATCCCTCGTTCAAGCTCATCAACGAGTGTGGCCACACGTCCTCGTACAATCCAGAATGTTATATCAAGACTAAAAGGATCATAGATAGGCTAGAGGAACAGGTATTATCATATCTAACCCCCTCCCATTATCACTCTCTCGCAATAAATACATATAGATATTCACCAGCAAGAATATCGAGGATATCGCATCTGTCTCATGGATTCTGCAGACATCTCCTTGTGAGAGCATAAACGCTCTCGCTTGGAGATACGCGCCGAAGGATTATTTTTACGTCAGGTATTTAGTCTTCTAAGGTAAATATTGAAACCATTAAATAGATCTGGACACGAAATGCGCACTCGATTAACTATACTGCACTGGAATCATCTCAAACAGGGTGTGATTGACGGAACGAGACCAGTGGTAGGAGAGCAATTCTAATAACCTGCACTAAATGTTTATTTCATGTGGGAAAAAAATCATACACCAATCCGTCCCATAAAAACAAAGTGTGGAGGAAAGTGAGGAAAGATGCTACCCACACTTGGAGGACTGACGTCAAGAATCTCACGTACCTGGTTCGGATTGTGATATAAAAAAACGCGCCTACACTCCTACCCTAGGTACGAGGAAGGATGATCGAGAGCCCAGAGACTACGGAGAAGAAAAGAAAAATTGCTCTCGCCGAACAAAAGGTAAACAAGGAGAGGTAATCAATTTACGAACCATTTTTAATTAAGAAGTTGTGGGAGACACTCACCCGTCCTCTTCGTCCTCATGGAGTCGACAGCAACTTGGAGGAGGAGGCGCCCGAGAACGACGACGAGGGCGAGGACGACGCCCTCCTCCCCCCTCCTCTTCCTCATCTCCCTCTCCTCAATTCGATGGCAGACGAGGCCCTAGGATATATGACTGATGAGGAGTAGTAATAAAAAAAGTTTATCATTGCTACGGACTGATATTTATTGCTTTGATTAATTTTCTAGCGTAATATGTTCGTATATTTTTAATATTTCTATCTAAATTGTTATTTGAATATCCTTAACTTATTTTACGATAAATGAATTGAAAAGGTAATCATTCACAAATAAAACACGAGTAATATTTAAATATAGGCCGAAGAAAGAGAAACGAACCTTTTTCGCGATGGCCTTTCACCATCGGAAGGGCCATGATCTTGGCCGGACGACGTTGGACGTAGTTCTAAAATACAAGAATGAAATTAATCGATACAGCAAAGTGGGAAGCAGCCAAACTAACTGACAGGTCTGGGAGAAGCGAAGGCAGCACCGTCCATGCCCATTTTTTATCATCGGTGATGACCGCTGACCTGGCTTCAATGAACAATTAATTAAACGGTAGAAAATAAAGAAAAAAATGAGCAATTAAGCAAGGTTGAAAGCAAAACATGTAAATAATAGATGGGCCAACGACGAAAAAGAAGAAGTAATTAAGACGACGCATTTAGGGAGAAATTGTGGCAATCGGGTCAAAAGTTAGTTGAAACAGAAGCAATTTAAATATTATCGACGTGGAATGAGTAGAATCACAGATAATCGCCCCAAAGAAGAAGATAGAACTCATGAATCCAACTGAAAGGAATGCGCGCGTGAAAGGGGTGGATGGGAAGAGATCACACAATCGATCGATTGAAGTAATATTGATTTTGAAATAACAGGATGAACTAGAGTACAGATATGCGTTTAGCAACAACGCAACACAATCAAAGCGAGCAAACGCAAAAAATAAGAAAAAAAAGAGAGACGCTCCGTAGCCAAGAGCCGCGTCGGGGACCGGTAATTGGTGTTACTTTCACTGTTTTTAGCATGGCCTGTTTTTAGCACATTGACAGCCGGGGCATTTCGTGGTAGGATGAAATACGTTCAAATTTCCAGCTTTCGCTTTCATCCTCCTTTAAGTGTTGAGATCAAAGCTATGCCTCTAACCATAATACATCCTCGCTCTAAGTACAAAGCAAATAAGTGTAGTATTGAAATTCCATCTTCTGTTAAACAACACACTCGATGTGAAGGACATCGTCCTTAATTGCCTTCAGTCCCTTCTCCTCTGCAGAAAAGGTGACCCTGAAATAATATTTCACGTCATTCGAAGGTGTTGATCGCAATAAGCATTGAATAAGCACTAACCAGATAGATCCGGCGAGGCGGACAGATGCGCCTGTATACGAGGTGCCCGAAGTGTGCACCCGAATCTGCTCTCCCTCCAGACGGAAGCACACGGGAAGCTTGTCAGAGTCGTGGCACTTTGCGTTGTTGTTAACCACGACCTCGTGGAAGATGTCTGAACTTTCTGTATTGTATTTTAGAAATTTTCAATTTATTTAAAATAACACACAACAATATTCTAATAATCTTACAGGTGCCAGGAGTGGAAGAGGCTGAGGGGTTTCCAAAGTCGGTGTTCGATTCTCCACCTGAAATCACTATCCGTTATAATGAAATATTGGAAAAGAGACCATTTCAACGAAATACCGAATTCTCACCAGAAGTGGGCTGGTCCGAATTCTTCTTCGGGGGGAGCTTCGATGACGACGACACTGTAAAAATTACATTGGTTTTGTGTATGAAAAAACCCGTTGGAAATTAGAAAAATGAGCCCACTCTTGACTCGCGTGGAGGCCTGTCCGATGGGCACTCCCTGAGCAGTCACTGCAAAGATGTCGATGAGGGAGGGAAATGCTGACTATGACCAGGAGGGATCAGGATGGAATGTGGACTAGGTACTCGAGAGATCATACTCGAGAGAGGAGGGGTGTCCTTGCTGATCAGGGTGGTGACAGGCGCTGAAAATATTTGGAATTTACTGTTTCAAAGTAGCCGTTATAGTTTTGTAATGTCTTACACCATTACTCGCCCGCGTTTCCTTTCTGGCAAACAAAAGTGAAAGGAAACGTATGAAAGAACTAACGGGAGTAATCGGTGTCCTTGATGTACACCGTCTCGGGCAGTCTGCACGTGTACTCGGACTCCGTCGGGAGTTTGAGTGCGCAGACTCCTCCGTGCGAAAAGCCCACGCACCGGAATTGAATTATCCGGAATTCGACAAGACTTTCTATAAAAGTGTTTCTTGACAGTGGTGTAAATACGGAAATGTGTGTTTGCTTTCGATAAGATGCTGATGATTTTCGTTTGTTCACCTCTTTCTCTCCGTCGCACAAGACCTCGCAGGCCTTGAGGCTGGTGTCGCTCGTCCTGCTCATCACAAGGTAGTGGGTCCTTGTGCTGACTTTAGTGTAGCAGGACGCCTCCGCGATCTGGAGAAAGGTAATGGAGAGTTAAACGAGCTTTTTATCCCAAGCGACTCTTGCTAAATTCTTATACGACCTTTTTGTTTATTGCACACTCTATGACCGATCTGACTGCTAAGAGAGCGCAAGGAAATGAAAACATTAGGGAATCCTCACATAATTAAGCGTGTTTGTAGTAGTCAAGTGACGAGAACTTTAAGGTGGGGCAGTTCGGTGAGGCCGGTCGGTTGATGGGACTACGCATACACCAAGTGATTCTTGAAATCATTCCCTAAGGGCCTGAGGCTAAGGTGATGACAATCTTTAGCTACACTCAATTGACAGTAACTTGCCACTATCACGAAGGCTAAGTAGAGAATCGGGCGAAGAGCTTCCATCGTGGAAGAAGGACGACTATAGTGGAAGAGGACCACGAAGGGGCTGCTTCCGAATTATGACGAATCAGAGTTGACAGGCCACTCGGAGATCATTCATGAAGAACTAAGGGAGCATTAAGCAAACCAAAGTACCAATACAGCACGCAAAAACGATAAAAACAATCGTTTTGTTCATTTACCAGAAGCAATGAGATCAATCATCGTTCGACATTTCTATCTATCTATGAACGTGTTGCCGATTCGTGCACAGTTTCCAATAATGCAGTTTGGGCTTTGACAACTACTATTCGATTCTTGTTATGCAAACGGACTCATGTTTATGACAGGGGAAGTAAATTGGACCACTAAAGAGATTCAGTTGTCGATTGTGGATATGGTAAGTGAGTGGGATACTGTATCCAAGTGACGATGCGATAGTCTGGTGTGAATACAGTAGCCGATTGAGCGAACGACGGCCGTCAGCACGGTAGACGAGAGTGAATAAGGCAGCCGTGCTGTATACGGTAGTCAGTGTTGAATATAATATCCGAGGGGGTACGATAGTCGGTAGTCGATACAGTTGCCGATTGAGGGCACGGTAGCCGAGTGAATACGGTAGGCGAGAGTGAAGACGGTAACCGAATGGGTATATGATTATCGTGTGGGGAATACGGTAGCCGGTTTTGAATACAGTATCCCAGTGGGATAAGATCGTCGATTGCGGATACAGTAGCAAGGTGATCAGGTATCCGATTTTATGGGCAGTAGCCGGATAGAATTACGATATCCGCATTTGGATAAGATGGACAATTGGGTGAACGGTAGCCAAGAGGTGAGAGTAAATACGTTATATCAGTGTATGGTCTGTTTCTTATGCAAGATGAACTAATAATGCTTCAAATTAGTAGTGTCAATATTGTTTGGTATAGATCTCATTTTCGTTCAAGCGCATCTATAGTCGTAAAGAGACGCTAACGCTCGGTGGAGCATTTCCATGAAACCGGCCGCTAAATAATACTACGCTTATCCCAGCTCATTCTAGGGATCATTACATATGACGATGACAGCAGTTTTGTACAATCAACGATAGTCGATTGTACAAAACTCAATTAACTTTGGCTTACCAGATTTCTCGATCTCCAGCATCCATATTTGTGATGGCACTAGGTCGGATGAGAACCCACCGGATGTCTGAATAGAAACTTCTCGGTGAAATCCTAAAATAGCGCCTTTCAATAGTCTGTTCACGGACTTCAGCAGAAATTCTGCAGGGGGTTACTGTTTTAGTGTTCCTTAGCAAGATAATCATTGATCATCCAACTTTAATGCCCGAGATATTGCGATTTAGAATCCAAGAAGGTGGATCTATCAAAGAGCTATTTTCCGCCTTTCCTGCTGGTATTGATCTGCCCTCTCCGAACTGGTTCAAATTGCGATAGAAAAAGAGGGAAGGAGAGAATTTAGACGATCAATGAACGGCTTTTGAGAAATAACGAACTATCCATTACACTCCTCTTGGTCCGTCCTCTCAAAAGGAAGTGATTAACTGCCTTTGTGATATAAAGTGGGACAGAACGGAAAAGGAGGAAGCCAACGGCGTTTGGTTAAGAGAAACGCGTAAAAAGCAAACTAGCTGCAGGCAAAAGCAACAATCCAATATCGTTCGCAAAGTGAGGGACCAAATTAGGTAATATTGGATTAGAAATGTATGTCCTACACCATGCCGAGTACGCGACTAAACAAGCGTAACGAAAATTAGAAAGTCATTTCCTAATATTTTCCCTGCCGCATATGGCCTTTAATCCCTATAGCCTGACATGTGGTGATGATTGAACGCAAGAATTGAAATTAAAAACACTTTTAAGAGTATAATAATTAAAGTACTAAAAGCCGGCTCAGAGATTTAGCGGCTTAGGTGGTCAACTAGCATTGTCGGAACGTTTTAATAGTGCTATACTTGGAGTTGGGGAATTCCGCCAATTCGGGCATTTTCGAAGCAGTCGAATTGCCCGTATTGATGGGTACCGTAATTCCAGATAACGCAACCTTCGATGGAAATATACTGCAACCATAACAACAGTACCCATAAAAAGCAGTACTCGGCTATTACGACAATGCGCGCTCTCCCGCCTCCACACCAATTCGCGTTCAGCTTGTCCTGAGGATGTCAGCGATGCATGAGGCTAATCGCCCGTGTTGTGTGCACATTCTGTGGGATGTTACTTTCGCGATTTTTTGAACCACGTCTGTGGATGTGGGCAATTAATTTTACAAAATAATATAGGAGCAAGATTGAACGATCTTACAGCTTGTTGTTTACGCAAACGCTGTGAAGCGCAAGAAAGTCGCAATTGCTCTCGGATAATTGGGTTAAAAATTGTACCGATATTGAATGTTTTCTATTTCTCTTCTAATTCTCTATTTCTCACGAAATGAAAGGAATGGTGTACGGAAGAGCTCCAGTAACTACATACTGCTGTAGATCCTCAGAACCGATTCCAATTGAATAATTAACGTGCAAAACACGAGCAAAATGTTAGCAGCCCGATGCGGGGCTCGAACCCGCGACAGCCAGATTAAGAGTCTGGTGCTCTACCGACTGAGCTAACCGGGCTAACGGGCGCTTCTCAATTGTCAGGAAACATATTCTTGTTTTGTTGAGATGGAGAGTCTGAGTCACTAATTTCTTCTTAGATGGAGCCTTCGCGTGATTAAGGAGACTTTGTAGCCACTCATTTGCCTTCTGAGTATCTAATTTTCCTTCTGGTACTTGTTTGCCCCAAATGATCTCCGAATCACTGCTCGTTTCCCTTAGTTTCCACCCTCTTTTGCGCCGCCACTCTTCTCTTTCCACTTTTCTGTTTCTGCCTCTGACTCAGTACTTCTCGGGTAGAACAGGATCACAAAAGACAATGCTCAGAAATGTTTTGCCAGCGTTTCTGATTCCGTTTCTTTCAAAATCTCACCGTATTTCTCAACCTGATTCGCTTTTGTCAGATCTATGGCAAAGAAAGCAATCAAAGCAATAGTGTTTTCACTATTTCTCAGCGGGAATTTTCTGGATAATTCTTTTATCTTTTCAGTTTCCAGACAATATTGATGAAGGCTTGCGCGCATTTCATATTCTTACTGGATAGCAGGTTTTCAGACAATGCCATTGCAATTTCGTCGCACGCTACCATCATCTTGTCTCCCATTTCCTTACGACGGAACCCAGACTCTGCCAATTTCCTTTCAAGTGCATTCTACCTCTTTTGCAGTGTTCTCCGAGATTCTTTCTCATTGTTTATACTTTCCAGAACGTGGGAATGTTTTGGCAATCATTGAACAATTCTAATTGCATCTCAGAGCACGATTGAGTGCGCGAGACCTCGTTAGCCCCTTCTTCACCTGTCATTAAACCACCCTTGTCTAGATTTCTCCTCTCCGCAACTTCTTTCTCCTCTATAACCAGTGAAAGAGAACGCGCACTGAAGACACATGTTGTTCGGCTGTCATTAAGCCCCTCCTGTACTAGCAAAAACACGCCGAAATTGCTCTAATCTCGCCTTCGATCTCTCAGACATCATTGAAACCTTCTCAAATATGGCTCAGTTCGTTCTATTTTGGCAAAATCCCCTGTTTTTCCACCTCTGTTACCATGGGCGACTTCTCCCTTCTCCTCTCTCATCCCCTCATTGGCACGTCTTCCTCTCCCTTCTCCCAATAGTACGAATGAGTCGCGTCTATTCTAAGTCTGATCTATTGAGTGCCAACGGTTGTGCACGGCGTTTGCCTGAGTTTACCAGCACTCGCACATTTGCACGTCCTCTTTGGCTCTTCTCCTCTCCCAATAGTACTAGGTAGGGATGTCCGCGCAAGAAATTACTCTGTTTATTCCGCCCGTCCTCTCATCTTTCTGACTTTCTAGAGAGCACACTGAATGGAAAGCCTCACCTCGAAAGAACCCATCTCTAGTACTATGAAATTTGACTCCCGCACTCCATTCAAAAGCTGCTCTATTGGGTGCCATCGGTGGTTGAGCACGGCGTTTGCCCGAGTTTCTCCGCATGCTCTGGCCAGTTAGGGAGGCGAGAGAGCGTGGGAATCGAGGAGAGCGCGACGTTGACCTCACGGGCAGAATGCGCATCTCCTGTTTACTTTTCCGCTCAAAAGAAGCGCTTCGCCCATTCAATCCTAGAAGATCACTGTTCCCCACGCTAACTACTTCGCGTCTGTTTTCAACTCCCAAACTCCCACCACTTTCTACCACTTCATTGACCTTGCTGCTCTCAAGTGGTTCTAACAACTCTTGAATGTTTAATTGGGCAAACGCTTTAGGACCTTCGTGTACAAAACAATTTTTCGCTTTCATAACACTCATCTGAATCGCTTTTTTCACTCAACCCTGGCGGTACTAATCATCCTCCTTAGAATGGGTCAGCCGGCTCTGACTCACTCGCCCCTTAGTCAGTTCCATCCGGAGCACTACTTTCCCGCTTTCTCTCTATACCAACTCGGCGCGCGCCTTTCCGACTTGCAAGGGGATCCTCAAACATCACGCTCTTCCACTCGCCTTATCACTCTGATTGCGTGAAGAGGCTGATATTGATAGGCGCCTCTGAATTCCCCTGCAAATGCGCTCAGTCCCTTTCCCGCATAGTTTCTGCCTGAACCTCCACACACATTGTTATTCTCATTTCCTGCCTTCTTTTTGTAGTTGTCCTTCAGAATCCCCCTATATTAGGTCGTTTTGGGTACATCCATAAATCCCCCACGGGCTTCACACCTCAGATGCTCGACTGATAACACCCGATATCACCTTTTCTTTCCCATTTTTCTACTGTTTCTCGCGTTTCCGTCGAGTGAGTCGATGAGCTCCTTGGCAGTTGCGATGACGATTTCCTACTCGACGGGCTTCTTCCGGCTGATTTTCCGCTGGTACGGATCGATCTGGAGGTGAGATTCCGCCCACATGTTGTCATTCACATCATCAGATGTAATCCTGATTATATGCGTGAAAACTAACAAACTAGATATGTCTGATGCAAGTTGTGGTTGTGATCGTAATCGTATCCATTTCATGGAAAACCCATACTATTTCGCTGCTCGGACGCATCAATAAGCAAAATCTCAGATCCATCTACAAGGAGCTCATCGTCTACCTCGTTCTCTTCTTCTCTGTTCGACTATTCTACACACTAGCCATTCCAATCATTGACCCCGATCAGGAATACAGGATGAAGTAATTGTTTTCTTCTTTTTTTGAGCCGATAGCGCGCTAGAATCATTTTACGCTCTTCCGATAGATTTTACAATGACTCTGAAACATACCTGAAATTGCGTGCAAGACACTTGACATGTCGAAATTTCCAGTGAAACGAAACAGAAAACACTTGAAAATTATGCATTCGCATTCTGTACTCAGCAGTCAGGTTCAACCATAGATCAAAGATCAAGTACCAATTCAGAGCTCGATTCGAGGCGATTTGTCGTCAGTTCAACGAGTATACGAAACTCATCCCGCTCACCTTCCTGCTCGGATTCTACGTGAGCAATGTCGTGTCCAGGTGATGGAGAGGACATTTAATAGATATTATTTTCGATAGCCAATCAGATGTGAACGAGTACAGTATCTAGTCGAATTTGATAAACGAATCTTCGTCTCTTTATTTCCAATACTCCCAATTCGGCGAGAGAGTGTGTAGAATGGATACAAAGGTACGTTTATCGACCTGTAGTATCCCATCAGATCCCGTTCTTGAGGAATACGTGTGTAGAATCTAAAGAAACTGCTTTTGATAAACTGCCAAGGCATTGATACTACAAATTTCGGCCTTTGGCTCACTAGTTGATGCTTGGTCAACGACACCTCGCACTCACTGCTCTTTTGTTGCTTCAGTTTATGAATCTTTCAATACTTTTGTTAATGACTTGAGGGAAAGTTTGTTATCGACTCCCAAAATTGAGAGTTAGAAGGAAATTGAAAGCTACACTGCTCTAATTGGGCCTTTAGCTTACCCTAGGCTTTAGTCGCTCGCAAACAAGTCCTCTGAGACAGGTGTTTTCACGTTTCGTTGCTCAGTGGAGTTGATTCAATGTTCGATAGGGTAGAATATTATTTTCGACAGTACTATCAGTGTTTATAGATTTATAAAAACAAAAAAGCGAATAATAAGAGGTGTAGTGTAGAGTTCGAGAAAAGATACCATGGTCTCTTCATTTTACACACTCTCTCACCGCTCGACCGGTCTAGAGAGTGCGGGAAATGAAGAGACGGTGACCCGAATTACGAACTCTAGTGTAGTGATCCCATTGACGGATTGCTGAAGCGGAGAGTATGGTAATAACGCACTAGGAGGGGGGGGCGTACGGGGAGTGTATTATGATAATGTACAACTAAATTTTCCACTTCATTATTTTCATCTAAAACTTAATGCTCCAGATGGTGGCGGCAGTTCGAGTGTCTCAACTGGCCGGAGGATCTGCTCTCTCTTCTCTGCGTCGCTGTCAATGGCACCGATGAGCGATCGGCTCAAGTCAGATTCTTTTCATATTTTTTAAGTTTCTTCAGTATACATACACGTGCTAGATGTTCCGAATCCTTCTGCTCGATTCTTACTGAAACGGTCTAAAAGTTCAACGATTTTCTCATGAAAATGTTCAGGTTCGTCATCGAGTCGCCCGCTACATCAATGTGACCTACGCACTGGCGTGGTGAGTGGTGTAATCGATCTGTGATATTCCTGGTTGATCTTTGATCTTTAGGCGCGACATCTCCGACAAGATCCGTCGCATCTTCCCTTCAGTTCGATCCATAGTCAACGCTGGACTTCTGACGGAGAATGAGTACAGAATACTGATGACGCTAAGCGTACGCTTTATCTAATCTAGTAAACAATACGTGTACGACAAGCCCAAAATTTGAAGTTTTCATGCCAAATTTAAAACTTACTAATTGTTAAAACTACAGGATAAGGAAGAGTCCCCGTACACGCGGTGGATGACCCCGCTGCATTGGGTGCAGCAGATTATGTCAGATGAGGTAAAAATTGCATTTTTGTTGCCCCGACCATCTTAATGTCAATCTCGAATATGTTTCTCTGGCTATTTTCACTTCATGGTGATAACCAGATGGATTCCATTGAGCTTTCGTCGCGATGTGTATTTCTGAATAATTATTTTTAGGAATTAATATATTTTAGGAAAAAAAACAAGTGCACCCAAAACAATATTAATTTTTGCATGTCCCTTCAGGTAACTAAACAGGGCATGACGGTCACGTATCTCACCAACTTCATCAGTGAGCTGAAGAGCTTCCGCACCTCGTTCAGGTACTATAAGAAGTGTTATGCAGAATTCACTTGAAAATAGAATAAATGAAAATTTGAAGCAAAGCTGATAATTCAGGCGTCTCTTCTGCCACGATTGGGTGTGTGTGCCACTTGTCTACACGCAGGTATACGGTAGCCCATAAATAAATCAGATTTAGTATGAGTGGGACAGAAAAAAAATTATTAACCGGCATTCCAATGGCTATTCAAATGTATGCATCATTTGAAATGACTACACAGTATTTGTGAGAATCTGATATTAGTGTGTTTCAGTCTCTAATTATCAATAGTCTTCACACATTAGGGACGATTCGTCATGGGTTTTCTCTGCAAAAACAAAAATAAAATAAACAAATTATTGATTTCCTATCTCTCAGGTCGCGGCCATCGCCACGTACGGCTTCTTCTTCTTCGCACTCTTCGGTCGTCAAAATATCAACGGAAGTGAGAAATCACTTTTCCATTTCCTTGAACCGGTTATGCTTCACATTTAATATATCACCTCTTGTGAAATTATTCTATAATTTCTCTTCACTCGATTCTCGAATAACAATTCTAACATGACTGACCGGAATTAATATCTCTCAATCGCCTTTAACTTTTTGTTGTGGAAAGGTGCCCTAAGGGGATTCTCAAAACCGTTTTCAAAAGTTTCCAAAAAAACCTATGATATGTAAATATCGATTTTCTCAGATGACGTTGACACGATCTTCCCGCTCTTCACCGTCGTGCAGTTCCTCTTCTTCGTCGGATGGTACAAAGTGAGTGAGATCAAGTATGCATCATGACAGTGCATAGTCGACGCAATGAGTTGGGGAAGGGAAAAAATGTATGTTGTTTGCATGGACAAATCACAGTACGATTTCATATCCAATAAGATTACAACAAATGAAATGCTCGTCTGGTTAATGTAAAATTCTCCTTTTCTTTCACTTTAGAAAAGAAAAACAAGAATATAAAGCAAAACATAACTGGAGGGAATCGAACCCCGGACTTCTCGCATGCAAAGCGAGCGCTCTACCCCTGAGCTATATCCCCGGATGAGTAAGTACGTGTGGTGCCAATCTATGTTGCTTGCTCTCGTATAAATAACAATATGCGGATGAAGGGTCTTTCGTATGTAACAATATGTTTTGCGTACAAGGGGATTAGCATTGGCGGGAATGGATCTACGGAATCTATCAGCGCCTGGGAGAAAGATAAATAGGATGATGAGAATGATAGTGCAGGATAGCGTGTTAGGGAGAAAGAGTGATGGGAGTTCGACGGGCAATGATACCTTTCGTGAAAAAATAATACAACTTAAAATAACAGCAAAAGAACGTAGGGGGCACCCGGAGTTGAACCGGGGACCTCTCGATCTGCAGCCGAATGCTCTGCCACTGAGTGGTGTTGGTTCTAGAGCGCTGCCTCTCGATGTCTCTTTCTCGATCATTAGCGCACACAAATAGAGAGAAAAGTGTTCTCTGGCCAGAGGGAACGGGAACGCTAACAAGATAGAAAAAGCAAAACATAACTGGAGGTATGGGGAATCGAACCCCAGACTTCTCGCATGCAAAGCGAGCGCTCTACCCCTGAGCTATACCCCCGGATGGGTTAGTGCATGTGCTGCCAATTCATGTTGCTTGCTCTCGTATTATTGACAATATCTGGATGTAGGGACTTTTTAGGTAACAAAATGTGTTGCTTACAAGGGGATTGGCATGGCCTGGAGAGTGAATGAATATATATATAAAATCGTGAAATTACGGAAACTATCAAAATGAAGGTAAAATCAGCAAAAGAACGTAGGGGGCACCCGGAGTTGAACCGGGGACCTCTCGATCTGCAGTCGAATGCTCTGCCACTGAGCTATACCCCCGCGTGGTGCTGTTGCTACCGCGCTGTCTCTCATTGTCTTTTTACCAATCTATGGCGCATACAAATAAAGGGAAAAGTGTTCCCTAGCCAGAGGGAACGGGAACGCTAACAAGAATATGAGGCCGTTCGTGTAAGAATCGAGCAAAGTCTGGCACAGCAAAAATGGTCAATTTCCTGAAACTTTGACTCCGGGGGTTTTCGAGGGTGCTGATCACGATGAGCCCGTTCATTTTTCACGTAGAGTCTTCGTTGAAGCTAGACGACGCTGCGTCGAAAACAGACTTTTGCTGATATCTTCATTACCAGTATCGCTAAAATTAAGCGAATACGTTTTCCCTTGTAGAATTCGATTGCGATCGCGACCACATTCTTATTTTATGATTATTTATTTTTAAATTTTTTATAATTTTTGTAATTTCTTTGAAAATAAAATGTGTATCACGAAGACAGCCTAGATCGATCCATTATGATGCGGGAAATCCAAAACTATTTTTCATTTTCCAAAATTGTGTGTACTTTGTAGTGAAAATGAATTAATTGTGAGAAAAAACGGGTAAGAGGAGAAAGAGACGAGAGCGCAGACGGTCAGAGTACGTAGGGGGAGGGAATCGATCAGAGAGATGGGGAGGGGACTCGGGGTAGATCAAAGGAGAAGGTCAGTTGTTCTCTTTCATTTTTCGACAAATTTAATTCATTTTCACTACAAAGTACACAAAATTTTGGAAAAAGAAAAATAGTTTTGGATTTCCCGCAGCATAATGGACCGATCTAGGCTGTTTTCGTGATACACATTTTATTTTCAAAGAAATTGCAAAAATTATAAAAATTATAAAAATAAATAATCATAAAACACGAGCATGATCGTGATCGCAATCGAATTCTACCCGGGAAAACGTATTCGCTTAATTTTAGCGATACTGGTAATGAAGATATCAGCAAAATTCTGTTTTCAACGCAACATCATCTAGCTTCAACGCAGAGTCTCCGTGAAAAATGAACGTGCTCATCGTGATCAGCACCCTCGAAAACCCCCGTAATCAAAGATTCAAGAAATTGACCATTTTTTTGCTGTGCCAGATCTGCTCCGATTTGTTCGATTCTTACACGAACGGCCTCATATAAAGCAAAACATAACTGGAGGTATGGGGAATCGAACCCCAGACTTCTCGCATGCAAAGCGAGCGCTATACCCCCGGATGAGTAAGTACGTGTGGTGCCAATCTATGTTGCTTGCTCTCGTATAAATAACAATATGCGGATGAAGGGTCCTTCGTATGTAACAATATGTTTTGCGTACAAGGGGATTAGCATTGGCGGGAATGGATCTACGGAATCTATCAGCGCCTGGGAGAAAGATAAATAGGATGATGAGAATGATAGCGCAGGATAGTGTGTTAGGGAGAAAGAGTGATGGGAGTCCGACGGGCAATGATACCTTTCGTGAAAAAATAATACAACTTAAAATAACAGCAAAAGAACGTAGGGGGCACCCGGAGTTGAACCGGGGACCTCTCGATCTGCAGTCGAATGCTCTGCCACTGAGCTATACCCCCGCGTGGTCACTCCGCTCGAGCGCTCCCTCTCGTTTCCTCTATCGCTATCCCTAGCAGGACACGCATACACAGGAGAGATAGGGAAAGGTGTTATCTCGCCAGCGGTTACGAGGGGTGACACCTTTTCATCCTAATTTGGCAGAATTGGGCATCATTTGAGGAAGAAAAGCGGAAATTGTAAATGGCTACTCGAAATGTCTTCGAGTAGCCATTTAGTAGTGAAGAGCGCTCACCAGACTTTATTGAGCGAGAAGAGAGAGGGCTTTTCCAGGTCGGTCTCGATCTGATGCGTCCCTTCGGTCTCGACGATGACGACATAGAGTTGTCGTACATCCTGGAGCGCAACATCAACGTCTCCTTCGCCATCGTCAACAAGCTGCAGATGAGCGAACCACGTGAGTTATGAAGGAAGACTTTTGAAAACTGGCGCATTGTATCGTTCACTAAGAGAACGATACAATGTCACTAGCACTAAGAGGTGTTAGTATGCACATTATTCCCCTACTAGATGAAGATGACAATAATATGGCACATCCTGAAAATATTTACAATTTCAGCGCCCTTCGAGGAGGACGTATTCTACCGAAACAGACAAAAAGTTAAACTGCATGCAACAATTGACGCGGCCCACAACGATTCGCACACTAAAACGCCCAAGCTGAACACGTGAGCGTATCCTATCTAGCCTTATTTTTGTTGTCAATAATTGTCAAATGTAGAAAGAATATTTTTGAGATTACACTTAAATAAGAAAACCTCAGGAAGAAGAAGTACATGAACATCCCTGAGGAACACCACGAAAAGGATCTGGAGAAGCAAAAGATGGGCAGTTTCCTGGATGTCGCTGAGAAGGTTCACCTCTTTAAATTATTTTTAACGAGTTACAGTGATGGGAAGAACATATATTGTGGAGCACTGAGAAAAAACAAGTCACCAGTTCCCGAAAGTAGTCTTGGAATAAAACACTAATTGCATCTTCCAACTCCAGAATTGCAGGTAATTCGCGAAGAGCGTCGTTCTCGCGTGCAACGCGGAATCAATCGATGGCTTCCCACCTGGAAAGAGGACATACCCAGAGAGCAAAAGTGAGGGAGTAGTTTAAGCAATATGCCTGATTTACCTCGTTTGATAACCTTCTGGATGATACCCAAAACAATGATTCGTTCTGAATGGGTTTTCACAAAATGTTTCCATACTGTCACTAAGTCTTCCGCGAAAATATTGTACAAAATTGCACGTTTTGGTTATCATCCGGAAGGTTATCATCTGACGGTGGTCATCCGACCTAGTTCCGTTCTTTCCATGCCTACAAGAATCAGCAATTTAAAAATAATGACACTTAAAAAAAAACAACAAAATGCAGTGGAACCTCAATCCAGTTATATTTTCCGGACATTTTTGCAGGGCCTTCTACTGGTGATGCCCCTCGCACCATTCCGTCCCTTCTCTCCATTCTTAATTCGGAACGCGGGTCCATCCGATTCTCAAAAGTATTTGTTGCGAACATCATATTATCGTGCATAATAAACATGTGAATTTTTCACATTGAGCAGATAAAATGCTCGAGATAAACCATTTGGGAATTAATGAGAGCTGTATACCTACTTGAGGCACTCTGAAAAAATTGAATTGCAATGATTTTGAAATGTTAATTTGCGAGCTCTCAACAGTTCCACTATAGCCGGGGCAGATACTACAGATGTGAATCAAGAGTAACAAACAAAAACAAAGTAAAAATGAAGGTGATCACGTGCGTAAATGTAAATTCGCAACTCATTTCTATGCAAATCATCCAATTACTCTCGAACAATGGCCTCCCCCTCCTCATCCTCCCCTCTCCAATTCATTCGCTCGTCTCTCCCTCCTCTCGGGCTGTTAGACTCGTCTCTCTCCCTTCTCCTCTCCTCCCTACCGTACCCTCCCATAATGGATCGATTCTCCCTCCTGCCCGATTTATGCATTCGCCATCTCTATCACCACTTGAACAGGCACTTACTTAATTGCTTAATAATGCTACAAATGCATCTCATCATACTCTTTTACTGTTACTTTTACGCCCAACCTAACATTTCACGATTCTTCAGGACGGGCATCAACTCGCTGTCAATGACGTCCAGAAGGATGTACAGTCTGGCCGACGCCTCCCTGGGCAGAGTCAAGTACGAGAACGGGCGGCTGGAGATACGCAAGGTGCAACATGCTGCATGATCCTACAATGTGTACATGCGCTTCTGGGACGGATGAGAACTAATACTTAGAGCCGCCTGTGACATAGCAAGTCGGCATAAAGCAATATTTAACATCCGATCTCGTGCCGTGCACCCATCACGGGCATATATTTTAACTTGTTAACAAAATCACTTCTCAGAAATGGAGCGGATACGATGTGAATCTGAAGATTCGAGAAGGAGGATACGTCGAATGGCGATCAGCATAAGTGGAGAGGGAAGCAGATGGCAGTTGGAGGGTTACTCGAGGAAGGACGAGATCGAATCGAAGCAATCCGAGCATGGTAAGCATCGATCGCTCATGGATGATGAGATATTACAAATAAATTAATTCGAAATGAAACATGGCGCACAATTTTAATGAGCACGCACATCAATGTTGATTATTTTCGTAGGAGCTTTTACTTTTTTATAGAAAATATTTGCAAGACGTAATACTGAAAGATGTAATAAATATTGATTGATTGATTGATAGGAGCGCGATGCGATGACCTACGCGACTGTTCTTCCGGCTGAGCTGCTCGATACAGTTGAGGCGATGATCGATGGAGTGACCGTCACTGAGATCGTCATCGAACACGTTCGTTCTATTCCAGCTTCTTTGAATCCACTGGCACTAGGTCCGATGAAAACTATGACGTCATGCCGCCTTTGATATATCAATGGCGGCATGACGCCATAGTTCTCATCCGAACTAGTGCCCATTCGTTACACGATCTTTATGCGCATTGAGCAATTAGTACAACCTACTTATGTTCAATTCTCTCACCATCTGTAGCCTGACCTACAGAACAGGATCGAAATGTAATCTTTGATCTTTTCCAGATGCCCCTCACTTCGTCCTTCTACGATGCTCTCTCCGCTCTGATCGGCCATCACCCCATGCGCGAGTTCAGCGTCCTCTCCAACTCTGCCCAGCCCTACAACAACCAGAACAGATTGAGGTCAGCTTCCTAACTGAAAGCAAATGAGAATTCGAAATTTTAAAAATGCAGCACATTCTACTCTCTGTTTCTAATTGTGGGAAATAGTTCAATGAAGAAAATGAGCTTTAAATATTTTAGTTGGTCATATTAATGTAGAATGAGCTAAGAATGTCCAAAAAATGCATTGCGCATTTACAAAACATGACCTGCTTTGTTGCAGCATTACTCGGATGGCGCAGCAGGCGCGCATTGTCTCTATCCCTATGGTGCTCTCTCATTCATTCCTACGCGCCCTCTCTGCTACACGTAACTGCCGCTCGCTGATGGGGGCCAGTACCATGCCATACAATCAGGTTGGTGCAAAAGGTGCCCGGTCCTTTCCGTTCTCCGGCGTTTTCGAGCGCCATCTTGCTTCGATCTTGAAGAATCCCATTTATTTCAGACGGACTTTTACGTACAGGATGCCGCTCTTCTACCCTTTCTCTCCACCTTCTATAATCTCGACGCTCCCTCGATGGTTCTCCCTGAGGACGAGGTCGCAAGAATGATGATGGTGAGCTTATATAGATCGGAGTCTGCATTGAATTCCTCTTTCGCAGGCATCACTGGACAGTACTGACTGGGCGGAGCATGTCAGGTACTGGTGCTTCAAAACCAATCAGCGACAGACTGCGCGCCGCGTCGCGAGCCATCTCAGGGGCTCGAACTACGCGGTGAGAATGGTGATAATAGCAAAAAAGGGGGGTATGACATTTGAGCAACGACATTTGCGCAACGACAAAATTAGGTGCGCAAGCGACATTTGCGCAACGGGCCATAACTCCCTTCAGGATCATCGTAGAGTGCCCAGATTGGGTACGTTGGGTAGCTATGGGTTCACTCTACCGTAACCCACACTGGTCTTTGGTCTTTCTCCTCGAGGGCGACATTTGCGCAACGGGCCATAACTCCCTTCAGGATCATCGTAGAGTGCCCAGATTGGGTACGTTGGGTAGCTATGGGTTCACTCTACCGTAACCCACACTGGTCTTTGGTCTTTCTCCTCGGGGGCGACATTTGCGCAACGGGCCATAACTCCCTTCAGGATCATCGTAGAGTGCCCAGATTAGGTAATTTGGGTAGCTATGGGTTCACTCTACCGTAACCCACACCGGTCTTTGGTCTTTCTCCTCGGGGGCGACATTTGAGCAACGGAATTTATCATATGAAAGGCGTAGGCGATCCTCTACGAAGTGTTCGATTCTTCATCCGATATCCTCAATGGATTTCTTGTTATCTTTGTTGTTCACGATGAAAAATTAAGATGAAAAATGAAAAAAAATAAATTAAGGTGGTGGGAGAATATACCCAAAATTAAGGTGGTGAGAGAATGTACCCAAAATTAAGGTGGTGTGAGAATATACCCAAAATTAACGTGGTGTGGAATATACCCAAAAGTAAGGTCTTTCTCCTCGGTAAAGTTACGGTAGAGTGAACCCATAGCTACCCAACGTACCTAATCTGGGCACTCTACGATGATCCTGAAAGGAGTTATGTCCCGTTGCGCAAATGTCGCCCCCGAGGAGAAAGACCAAAGACCAGTGTGGGTTACGGTAGAGTGAACCCATAGCTACCCAACGTACCCAATCTGGGCACTCTACGATGATCCTGAAGGGAGTTATGGCCCGTTGCGCAAATGTCGTTGCTCAAATGTCATACCCCCCAAAAAAGGTTGGGAAAAGTCTGCGTTTGGATATTCTTTGAAAACTAATAGATGATTTCACTCGTGTACTATTCCAATTATATTAGGGACTCTTTCGGTACCCTAGTGTCAATGAGGAACCGCATAATAATTGCGAATGATTCAGGTCGTCCCTGCTGATGTCAGCGAGCCGGGCATCGTGACCATTGTGGATAAGGCGCAATGCAGAACAAGGGCCGAGATTGATGCTACGGATTACTTCAAAACAGTCAAGATTACGCTGTGGAGATAGGAGCCAGCCATGTTTTAACAACATAATTAACCAGTGATAACAGTTCATGTCTTCCCGATGAATACATTTCGATTATGTGAAGATTAATTTGCTCAAGCGTGGTGTGCGTTATCACCTTTTTTTCAAAGACATATGCAACCCATAATTCATCGGACACAGCAGATGACATTAACTAAGCTTTAAAATTGAGTGCAACGAAAATTTTACATGGATGGGCTAGTGTCCCTTGTTATTCGGTGTTGTACTTGAAACAACCCATGAAGAAAAAGGAGAAACCATCTTCTTGATGATACTGCAAACTATTAAATAAAATTAATTGTCATATTATTTAAAAAAAAAAATTTGTGCTATTGTTCAAGGAAATGCAGTGGAATCTCAATCGAGTTATATTTTCCGGACATGTTTACAGGGCCTTCTACTGGTGATGTTCCTCGCACCATTCCGTTCTTTCCCTCCATTCTTGCTTCGGATCGCGGGTTCATCCGATTCTAAAAAGTATTTGTCGCTAACATCATATTATCGTGCATAATAAACAAGTATAATTTTCACAATGAGCCAATACAGAGTGCGAGTACTGGGAGCTGAATAACTTCTGGAAACACTTTGAAAAAATTGAATTTCAATGATTTTGAAATTTTAATTTGCGAGCTTTCAACAGTTCCACTGTGACTACGGTAGATCCTACAGATAAATCGAGTAATTACAACACCAAACGCGTACGTGTCGATTCGCAGGTCATTTAGATGCAAATCACCCAATTACTCTTGAAAAATGGCCTCCCCCTCCTCGTCCTCCCTCTCCAATTCATTCGCTCGTCTCTCCCTCCTCTCGGGCGGTTAGACTCGTCGTGCTCCCTTTTCCTCTCCTCCCTACCGTACCCTCCCATAATGGATCGATTCTCCCTTCTTCCCGACCTGTGCATTCGCCGTCTCTATCACCACTTGAACAGGTAATTATTAGGTTGAACAGAAAGTCTTTATAAACTGTTTTGCTCGATCACTGCTCAGTGCACGAGACCTTTGGTGTTCCCTCGCCTCTAGTGAATAACACATGACAAAGGGACTATGTGGTCAACAACTCCCCATTCCACGCCTTTCATTCTGCCACTAGTAAGACCACGATGTTTGTTCCCACGGCCTTGCACATCCGCAACGTTCTGTTATTCGTATTCCTCTCTCACACTACAATGAAGGAATAGGAACGTCATTTGGCTGAAGTGTACGATTCATATGCCACTCACTACCAGACCATGCCCAATTGGTACCAACTCTTCGAGAAGGGGGACTTTTCCATGGATGATCATGACCGGTCTGGGAGGCCACCCGAGCTGGATTTGGATGCGCTACGGATCGTAGTGGAATTGGATCTTTTCCAAATACCCGCGACATGGCAGCCACACTTGGGGTATCGCAAAGCACCATCGTAAAATGATTGGTCTCCATTGGCAAGAAGAAGAAGCTAGGCCGTTTAATACCCCACAAATTGACCCAAGGCCAATTTGACCACCGTGTCGACGATTCCCTTTCTCTACTCACTTTTCACGCTGGAGATCGATGGTTGGACCGTCTCATAACAGGGGTCGAGAAGTGGGCCTGCTATGAGAATCACCATAGGAGGGCACAGTGGGTGGATGCCAATGAGACCCCACAGGGCGTCGCAAAGCCTGACCTTCACCCTATGAAAATCTTGCTCTCTGCCTGGTGGGGAGTGGATGGCCCGATTTACTGGGAGCTCCTACCCGAGAAGCGGATTATTACTGGATATGTCTACACTAAACAACTACGGAATCTCAAGAAGAAATTCGCACAATCTGCCCTGAACGGCAAGAAAGTGTACAATCAACACGATAACGCCCGACCACATGTTGCACGGCAGGTCAAGCATGAGCTGTCCAAATATGGCTGGATGGTTCTCCCTCATACACCGTATTCTCCTGACTTGGCCCCTTCGGATTATTGGTTGTTCTCGGATCTGACCCGTCATCTCGATAAGAGATCCTTCACTTCCCGTGGGGCGATCGAGGCCGCACTCAAGCAATATTTTGATTCGCGCCGAGATGGGTTCTATAACGAGGGAATCCATAAGTTGCCTGAACGTTGGAGATTTGTCGTAGATAACAATGGTGAATACGTTTGATTTCGCTTTTGCGCTTTATTGTCAGAAGAAGGGAAATAAAAAGTTTATAAAGACTTTCTGTTCAACCTAATATCAGGTTGATGCAAAAGTTTCTCCCTTTTTTTAGAAATTTACATTTTTGCTTCCCCTGACCTCCAAGGTAGATCAATTCTCTTACGGTCTTGTGCAATAAAAGGGTACATGAATACTCTTTATAACGAGCCGTATCCCAGTTCTCGACAATTAGCAGCGTCGATACAGCAATCCATCAAATTTCGCAAAATTGATTTTCAAACTAATTTTTTATAATGTTATTGCAAAATGGGGAAAAGAGATAGGGTTAATCATGCATACCAGTGTAAAGTATGATAACTGGGGATGCTCATGAATGTAATTCAATATCAGTGTGCCGTCATGCCAAGTTGAGATGAGCGCCTAATTAGATAATTCCGCGAGATAAATTTCTGCTGAATTACATTTCATAGCCCCGAATGTTTTGCCGTTGGCTCAGTAAACCATATTGTTGTGGACAATGAAGTACTCGCCAGTCCTAATATTACCCTTAAACTGGAGAGGGCTACTCGTGCATATATGCTTGATACAACAAAATTACGAAATTTGAACAGGGAAATCAGCAATTTTGATAATTCTCAGCTTTCAACGCCTATTGAAGGTTTGATATTTTCTAATATTCTTGAAGAGCAACTTGAGTAGTATCACTTTTCAGATGGGCAAAATCAATTATTAGCGTGCGTTCAAATGGTAGGGTTCAACAAAGTACACAAAAAATTGAGATTTTGGCATTTTAATTATTTATTCCCGTACTAAGCTTTCCCGGATTGAATTGATACAGCGATTGTAATCTACCAATACGCCCACAACTACTGTTAAATGGAAATTACAGTCAGGCAAATATGGCTGGAGAAAGTTTAAAAAATAAAATAGGGAGAAACTTTTGCATCAACCTAATATCAGGTTGGAACAAAAGTTTTGCACGGTTTTCATTTTTTTGTTTCCGTCATACCCCGTCCTGTATTTGCAAAATTATTTATTATTGTTTCATGTATTCGTTGAGGGCTTGGATGCTCTTTCTATCACACATTAGTATTACCCATACCATTTCATACTGTGGCGAAATTTTAAAGTCAAAGTTACTACATTTGAGAACTGAACTACATAATTTTGGGGTCTGCACTCTATGGGCATCGACGGTATTGCAAATATCAAGGTTTATTTCGAAAGTGTGATTAACAGGCATCTTAAAAGAGCATGTAAATGGGGATCACCACAAATGGCGTTCTAGAAACTTAGGCTATTTTTGATCTCGCTTCGAAAAGGACTTGGTCTGAAATAGTTGCCTTCACCGCATAGCCGTAGCCGTAAGTCTATCGATCTCAAATGCACTTAAACTTTAAGTACCTTCCATGGTAAGCTCACAATTATTTGCGAATGGACATACAATATTTCTATTAAAAAATGCAATATTGAATTCTCAGATACTGATATTAGAGTGTCGAAATTGATGTTTCCATGAATGCCATGTTTCCAGCATAAAAGGAAGCTTAGACTTTATATGGTTAACTGAACAAGCAACTCTTACACTATCATTTATTGACTTGGCAGAGTCAGGGGATAGCTTCCTTTTGAGGAGATCGGCTCGAACTATGTACACCGAATTTCAATATTTTGGCTGTGATGACCATGATTCAAAATTTCAGAAAATATAAAATTTCTTGAAGTGGAAAAGGGTATGCTCCAGCATTCCATTATGTTATAAAGCCCCACGGTAGTATATGTAGAAGAACTTACGATCGAGCCAGTATGATAGATTGTCGAGGCAAGAAAAGCGATCCAGTGAGCAACGTTACCTCGCGAATGTTGGAATTTAATGGCCTGTAATCCTTGCTAAATTGAAGCAACCACTAGATCCTACAAAACCTTAGAGAGAACTACCAACGGGCTTTTCACTCGACTATGTTAGATTATACCATGAGCTTTTCTATCATAATAGGAGCGTGATAAACAAATGTCAATGTAATTCGAAAATTTCACATTTAACGAAACCTGATTTTTTTCGCAAACCCTCAGAGCAGGATTCGATTCGAAGTAGCGGGTATATTGTACAAATAGTCCCTAAATATATGCTATCCGGTTAGATCGGCCCATTTAAAGTGAAGCCTTTTAAGCGATTTCAAAAATGGTTGAAATCGTGCAAAACTTTTGTTCCAACCTAATACTTAATTGCTTAATCGTAACCCATTTTCTATGTGAATCTTGTAACAAGCGTCTACTGTTACTTTTATTGCCAATCTCACACTCTATTCAGGACGGGTATCGACTCGCTGTCAATGACGTCCAGAAGGATGTACAGTCTGGCCGACACCTCCCTGGACAGAGTCAAGTACGAGAGCGGGCGGCTGGAGATTCGCAAGGTACTGCATACTCCTACATTGTGTACGTGCGGATCTGGGACGGATGAGAACTATTGCGTCGTGTCGCATGTGTCATTCCAGGTCGGCATAACGCAATAACTCGGCATAACGTTCCATCAATGATTCTTCCCGAGGCAGAGGTCGCAAGAATGATACTGGTACTAAGCTGGTTGCACTCAAAGTTGTATTCCTTTGCTTGTTCTTCCTCATTTTTGTCAGTGCATTTAATTCCTCGGTCGCCGGCATCACTGGACAGCGCTGACTGGGAAGAGGCGATGAAGTGGTGGCGCTTCAAATCAGATCAACGACTGACTGCGCGTCGCGTCGCCAGCCATCTCAGGGGCTCGAACTACGCGGTGAGAGCGGTGGTAATTGCACAAAACGCCGGGGCAAAGTCTGTGTGGGGCTATTTATTGGAAAATAGAGGATGCGTTCGTTCGCTCGTGTACAATTCCAATCAGTTATAAGGGGATATCAGTTATAAGGGGATTGCAATAGTGTGAAGCTGCATAATGATTGTGAATGATTCAGGTCGTCCCTGCCGATCTGAGCGAGCCGGGCATCGTGACCATTGTGGAGAAGAAAGAGGAAAGAAAGAGGGCTGAGCTTGAGGCTCGGGAATACGGAAATGGAGTGAAGATTACGCTGTGGAAATGAGACCCAGCCATGTTCTAACAACAGAACTGACCAATGATAAACGTTAATGCCTTCTCAATGAACAAATTTCGATTTTAAAGGGTAATTTGTTTAAAAGGGGTGTACATTATCACCTGTTCTTGAAGGACAGATGCAGCACAAAATACATGGTACACAAAAGAGGATATTCGAAAAGCTTTAACGTTTAGTGCAACGAAAGGTTTTTCATAGATGAGCTAGTTTCCATTGCTATTCGGTGTTGTTCTTAAAACTGCCCATGATGAAGAAGAATAAATCATCTTCTTGATGATACTGCAAAGTATTACATTAAATTAACTTAAATGACATTTTTTTTAAATTTGAGAGTTTTATTTCATTCTTAGAGGTTTACTTTTTCATCTCTCCTGACATTAGCAGGAAGCAGATTGGATAGGCGGCGGCGATGGAGAGATTCAACAAGTTTTCGATGTATGCAATGCCAAAATATCGGAAGAGATCACTAGGAGGAGCGTCTGACATAACAACTACGCAAGCGATGGATAACTGAAGTGATTGAACTTCCAGCAATCGACAATGTAATGGTTTACCGCGTAAAACGCGAAAACAACGAAACTTTGTTTCAGAAGCTGCATTTCAACTTGGGAAATTTTTGAGCTTCTTATTCTCACTGAGTTCATTTGCGTTCTGAAACATTAGGCAGAATTGATAATGAGAACATCCAAATATTATAATTGACCTCAGAGAAACGAAAATGATGATGTAGAGAAGAAGAACTAGGTCTGCAGATACATAGCTAATGTACACCAGACAATTCAGCAAGTTGAGTGACATGTCGTTATCACGTAGTTTTAGGCACTCATTGTAGTACAATCTCATCTCAATTGAAACAAACATGCCAATAAACATTTAATTTTTGCAATTGCACAACATATTTTTAAAAAATTAGACATACTTTTTCGTCATACATATATATTGGCATTCGAGAGAATAGAACATAACCGGAATGATGACTGAGAAAATCCAGACCAGTAAGCATGAAAGGGCCATCTTCCATCTGTGAAATACATTTCAGTTTTTTCAACTGCTTTAATTATTGTAATAATTTAAATATTACTATACTTTTGCCGAACAGTAGTTTGTTGTGTGATTTTAATTAAAGAATTGGCAACGAGAAATCTGTTGATGGCTAGTAGAACGGAGAAGAATAGTACACCTAGCATTCGTTCATTATCGAACGTTTTTTTCTGAATAACCAACCGTAATCTGCCAAAACGGAGAGATTGAAAATGAACAACTCATATTCAGTTGAGAAATATCCGAAAGTCTATTTAGTAATTGATTTTGAATTGGTTTTAGTTTACTTTTGAGGTCCCACCACTTCGCATGAAATAATACGGCAAGATGAACGCCAATTCTACGAATGCTTTGAGTGATGTGCACACGATCAAATTCGTGAAAATTATATAAACATTGTTCTCAAAATCAATATGTTTTGACTAGAGCACAGAGCTTCAGCACTAGGTCGTATGAGAACTATGACATCGTGTCGCCTTTGATATATCAATGGCGGCATACTAGTTCTCATACGACCTAGTACAAAGAGCTTGGACACCTTGAACAGCGTTCTCCATCCCCTGATAAGAGTGACATGAATTACTAGGTTGGACATGGCAACTATTAGTCCAACCATCGTTTCAATAACCAGCAATCCGTAGTAGTGTCCAGTGATACGAAATGCTACCACGCCAAGGACACTGCCATAGTAATCTGAGGATGACGGCTATAGATCAAGAAATGTTGTCAATATGCCAGGGATCTAAGATCCTTGGTAGCTGCTCTCTTCCAAACTATCCCATTACCCCCAATCTCCTGACTCATATCACTGATCAGTCACTGATCAGTGATCCGAGAGACGACAATGAGTCAGGGGATTGGTGATAATGGGACAGTTTGGAAGAGAGCAGATACCAAGGATCTTCGATCCCTGACAAATAATAACTTACCGTGCACGAAAACCATGACAATGCAACGACTATTCCGCTCTGCGGACTAGTGCACACACGAGTGGGTGATAGAACAGCGAGTAGTCATGGCTACTTTTCTAAGAATCATTGCACCTGCTTGTTTTGAGTGTGAGTGTAACGGAGTACCCATGGGTTGTTCATTTCACTCTCAAACGTTCCCCTAAAAGGAAAATCTCTCCAATTTTCAGTTCCAATTTGTCATAGTGTTCGGGACAAAAATGCAATCAAGACAGATAAATTTATTTACAATGCGAATTAGATGGGTTAGGTAAGACTTAGAATATGTCTACAGACATTTACACAAATTCATCGATGTGCTTGTTGAGAACATCCGGTTCGTCCTGTTGAATCCAATGAGATGCGCCCGGGATGAAGTGGAGAGTCGCGTCCTCGCACCACTGCAAATCATCTTTCTTTTGGCAGAATCCTCATCACACCCCGCTATCAAGGAAGTAATATTTTATGTTTATTATTGACTTCATTCTGTACAGCTATTCATCTCGTTTTATTCCAAAATTGAATCATATCAACTTTTATTTTCGAATCTTTCTCGTCAATCTCCAATCTAACCTGTTCAGCAGAAAGAGTTGCTCCCTCCTTCACTAGGAATTTATCCCCGTCTCCCCACAGGATCAGCGTCTTGGGCTTGCATTTACGCTCGAACTTCTCATCTTCTGGATACTGGAACTTGCAGCGGTAGTAGTTGATGGCGCTACGTAGACAATCTGAAACAGCTCTTGGATAGACCACTGAAAAGGTCTTTAGCCAATTCGATCCTCTTCCTATTACATTACATCTCCCAACCTGGCTGACTGAAGGTGTACTTCCACGCCTCCATGTCCTCTGCGGTAAAATTATCCTTGTTCCGCAATCCGGTCGCCTTGTCCCAGAACAACTTTTCAAGTAGCTGCAAATAAGATGCATTTTTTTCGCCATATTTTAGGGCTGAAATATATCCAAGAAAATATAAAAAAGATAATAATGTCTACCTCAAAGTCATCAGCGGCGATCATTGCCTCGGGAATCCATGGCGTCTGGTAGAAGAATACGTACCTGAATCAACAAATGTTCAAAAGAAAATTAGTGGTGTTTCATAAGTGTTCAATCAGAGAAGGATGCGACTAATGCTCGTTATAGCTTGTGTGCCGTGCAAAATGTTTCCTATGCTAAACCCTGCGAAAATAGTAGAAACCACACGATGAGAAACAATTCCTCACCAGCTCATCTTCCTCTGTTTCTCGTTCGTCTTCAGCAGCCGCCCGTATGCAGCAGGATGAGGGACGTTGCAGATTACGAGACGACGAACGCTGGAATGTGTTATCAAATGAGAAATAATCACATCGAGCATACTCTTATTAGATTTCGGCTAGACATGATATCACTGGAATTGTATAAGTGTGTGAGAAAAACTAATATTCCGTCATTACTAGGCGAACTTTCAAGTGTGGGTAAATCTTGAAACACCAGCAAATTAATTGGGAGAGATGAGTACCTTTGAGGGAATAGAATGGCGTGCGCCCATGCGACGAATGCTCCCCAGTCATGGCCGACCACCACGGCATCGGAGTAGCCTGAGCGAGAAACATCGATTCGATCAGTCCAATGTATTTTCCTTAGTATGAAATCGCTCTATCTAACGTTATGAACCGAGAGTGATCGGTTTTGTTGCACTGGATAGATAAGAGCACACATTTTGTGACTTCACTTTGACTGATGCAATGTCAACAACGCTTTTCAGCAAATATAATCATGCGCAACACTACTTCCTGCTACACATTCTTCTCACCTAAGCCATGGATCAGATCGTCGATATCCTTGGCCAGCAGTGTCTGGCTGTAGTCTGCGATGTTCTGAGGCTTCGAGGATTCGCCATATCCACGCTGGTCAATTGCGACCACTCTGCAAAGAAACTGTTTTTTTGTGAAATCTACATCAAAATTGTTGTTCGACTCCCCTTCCCCTAGCGATTTAGCCAAACGAGCCTTTCATAAGCTTTCGTTAACGGTGATTTTTGTGTTGATGATTTTTATGTGGTGAAATGATACAAATAAAAAAAATGCAAACCTGAATCGATCTTTGAAGTGCTCGATCTGGTGTCGCCACGTGTACCAGAACTCTGGGAATCCGTGGACGAAGACCATGAGCGGAGCAGATGCGTCACCTGAAAGTGAATCCGAGCGTAAATTTTGAAACGATTATAATACCACACCGCCCACCTGCTTCCACATAGTGCATGTTGACGCCCGATGGAAGCATGATGTGCTTGTGCTTGTAGCCGTAGATTAGTTTTCTGAAAGGGCATATTTCTATTTCTAGTTAGAAAAGTATATTCCGTAATTCGGAAATTCTCATCATTTCCCACACACTATCATAGTTTAACCAGTCGAGAAAGTGCGTATGAAGATGCGGCTTCCTTAATTACCAGCTCTGGTTTGAAATTACCTGGACAGGCGCCTATCCTTGGTTTCCAATGCCTTTCCGCCAGTTCGAATCCATCTCCAAAGCAGATGCAAACTGACGAGGAAAGTGACGACGAACTGCGTGAAGCGAGCAGCCAGTGGCAAGCCCATTACTGACGTCAGAAGTTTTGGTTTTCATAAATATCGTAAATACTGCCTCAGAATATTCGAATTCTAGTAAAAATCATTCAAAGGTAACGAAGAAGCACGAGACCAACATGTGAAATCACTCTCTACGCGGAAAGAAATCGATGATGTGTTGCGATTAGAGAAAGACAAATAAGCGCACGTCTTAGCTCCAAGCACTATCAGTGGAGAGTAAAGAGCACGAGCGAGGGAGAGAGACGACGTGTAGCCATACTTTATATTGTGCGCGCTGTGCGAAATTCTGCCTGTGACGTACCGAGAAGAGCGCAAATCGCACGGAGTTTAGCTCAATAAACACTAACAAGTTGGGCAAGAGAGTTGAGGGTTACTGAACTGCACAAAGTATACACCGTGAGTAAGCACCGGATATTGTTTTTTTTTTGTTGTGGAACGGGCCTCTTTGTTATGAAACCATGCAATAACATCATCCAGAGAATACTATGAATGCTCAATGAGCATTTCTCATCATGGGTTGCCCAAATCAACCCATGAAATTGTTAATATTACGTAAAATCAAATAAATATTCTGGCAATATTGCGTGGTACGGGCGCACCCAATCTTTGTCATTTGCGTCAAAACGCTCTGTCATTTCAGGGCCAAAATGTAATGAGATCTTAGCTGGCAAATTATACGTTTTGATCTCAAAAATTGGCCCTTTCGAGCGATGCAAACAGTCTCGTGCCCAGGGAAGCTCCATGTTTTCCCATCTTCCTCAGAAGTCAAATGTACATCTACCTCCCACTAGAGCTGCAGGAGTCTCTCTTTAAGTGCCAACGAGTCTTCTTCATATTCACTTGTGTTCTCAATGCAGTGTCTCTGTTCTGTCTCATCAAAGAAACTCCACCGAATCAAGCAGGGATTCGATCATATCTGCTGTTCATTCAGGTTTGCTATTTTTTGTGTTGGAATATAAGGCTGAAAACAATAAATTATTTCATTTTAAAGATCATAGTAATATCTTCGAATGTTTACATGGATCTCCTCTTCCAACACATTCCCTTGTTCCCCGCCATTGCAGGCAAGTTTGTAATTGTGAACATTCATAACCTCTAAAGCGCACTTTTTCCCATCCCAGTAACCCCGCTTCAGGTTACTGTCTCGGGTTTCTATGCGAGTGGGGAATCAGTCCGCACTCAGTGCATGTAAGTCATTTTTCTTGTAAGTCTTACAATGCAAATCACTCGGAAAGCTTGTTGCTAATTGTAATTCTCAAGGTAGCCTACTGAATCACCCTAAGTGAGCAAATTCAGGCTGGTTTCAACCTTCTCTCGTGGCTCGTGGGGAACTCGATTTTGGCATGTATAATATATCGCCACCAGTCGATCATTCCCGTTGATAGTCGACTGAAAATCAGCGATGTGAGTAGAGGGTTCTTGCTAGAATTGATTATAGATAATAATAACCATTTTATAATGGGATCAATTGCAACGAAAAAAAAAAATACAAACGTGATAAAATGAAGTATCAGATCGTAATGTACATTTTCTTGAGCGGGCACGTTGGATGGGGCAGGCAATAGCGATATGCACTCTAGGATCAGTTCCGATTGTCTACGCTGCTTATACCTTTGACAGGAGTGAGATGGACAGGCTTCTGAGACAGGTTGTTATTTTGTAGATAGTTTTCAATTGCATCTACTCTACCCGATGGTTTTGTTCAGAGTCGCTATAACATTTCTTGGGTCGCTAGTCGCGGTCCTTACTACATCCATGAGAAGAGCACTGTAGTCATGATAGTGTTGTGCATGGCGGAAACGGTGAGATCAGGAAAATAAATACAATAGAAGAATGGACATTTAATGTGTCAAACATTAGCATCATATTTCCTAAAGGGTGGTCATTTTGAAATGATTTCAGCAAGTTATTTTAAGCTGCCTCTTGACGATTTTCCTTTTCTGGCACATGTTCCGGGTGCTCCAAACAGCGGTAAGACGATCTCTGATACTAATTCAATACTATTTTCGCGCCAAAGAAATTATGTAAATCCGTTAAAATGGTATCGGATTTTCTTTCATAAAATGCTGACAATGTTGCCGTTTAGAAATACCGAAGTCGGTTATCAGTAATCAATATCCGACGATCGTTAAACATCCTTTTCATACAGGTTGGTGTGCATTTCTAATAGTTCTTCTAAAATAGTACCATTATGACCCATTTTCTAAATATCATGAAAACTGATCAAGTGTTCCCAGATTGCAGTACCATTATGGTCGCTTGTAATTCCCATTGTAACCGCTTTAATGTCAATGGCTTGCGAGTGCATTCCGTTCGGTGAGTTCTTGTTTTCGAATTACTAATTATAAATTTACTGCAATCATAAAATCGGTCTGAGGACTTTTTTCAAAAAAAAGTGTTTCTATTCAATGGCAGTGAAAAGAGTAAATTGCATTGAAAATGGTGTAATGTTGCACTTCTCACAATTCCCACATTATCATTTAGCCGTGACCCTCCCAGCACACTTCATTCTCAGTCTTCATCCACTCTTCCACAGTCTAATTCTGCTGCTAATCACCCCAACCTATCGACGATTCATTATCAATACACTCAAACGTTTGATACCGAATAAAGTTCGTCCAACGTGACCCTCTGCTCCGATGCATGGTTCGAACGTTTCAAATAATGTGCGGAAATGAGGATCAAGAAATGTCAAAATTGAACGGGATAATGTGAAAATATTGAGGAATGCTGCGAAAAGTATTGAGACGAATTTTAGAAAATGCGCTAAAAGCGAGCATAGTCTGAAATTCGAGTAGATACCTCTTAATTTCACTCATTCTCTGATCGATAAAGCGGTCGAGAGAGTGTAAAAACGATACAATTGTTCAAATTGCGAACTCTAACTCTATTCTATTAGCGAGAGCGCCGGACGGACAGAAAATCTGGAAATTGCTCGCTCATCCCTTCGTTCATGCTGCCCTTGCAATCAAAAACGAGAAAAGTTGACAGCTTTCCTCTGCTTCTCTTGCCATTATCTTCGTTTGCTTTTTACTGTATCTCACTCTTTCGCTCATTGCAATCAATTGTTCATCCTCTTCCGATCTCACTCAACTAAATGTCAAATGCCGCTTCGGAACATTTTAATACCTCATGATTTTTAAAAATAATCTTCATTTCACACATTTTCAGTTGTCTACATCAACTTACTATCTATAGTCGTCGAATACGGATGATCGTAAGCTGAAGGTCGCAAATGAAATGGAAACTTCTTGTAAGTCATTTCCGCTTAATTATTTCTATTGGAATCTTTTAATTATTCAGTTACCTAATCGAGGAAATTCACCCCAAAAGTATTTTGCAAGAGAGCCGAACAGCTACGTGCTTTCAAAACGATTCATGTCATTGCGAGGAGTTAACCACCTCGGGATTGACGGAGGACCTCCTTCTAGTTCTTCTTGTCAATCGACCGAGCGCATTTTACTGAAAGAAACGAGTAATACAATTTGCAATTGTTCTATGTGCATATTAAAACATCTTTAGCAATGGATGCCATTCGTTTTTACATTTCACTCCTTGCTACTGCACTCGTAGCCACAGTCGTTGTGAGCAGCAGAACCCTTCTTTGCACTCACGCCTCGCTCTGTTGCCACACTACATCGCCTCTCCCCTCCTTGTAACCGCGCCACCTGCATCGCAATGAGTGAAACAAAACGCGCGAGTAGCAAGAGTGCCATACGGAAACGCATTCAACACACACTCTCCACTTCACTCTACTCCATTCTGCCCTCGAATGCAAAAAAAACGAGGAATGTTGCCAGATCTTCTCTGCTTCTCTCGCCACTTTCTCCGTTTGCCTTTCTCGTTCCCTCTCTTTCGCTCGATGCAATCAATTGTCCCTCCTCTTCCCTTCTCACTCGATTAACGTCAAACAACACTGGGCAACATTATTTCTTTCAAAAGACCCTTTTTAGCTCACTCTTTCCCGATTATGTTAATTACGATGCTTTAATTTATCATTTTCAGTTGTCTACATCAACTTACTCTCTCGATGTTTCCTCAAATGGAGTGGAAACTATTTGTAAGTCATTCCCGCTTCATTATTTCTAATGAATACTTTTACTTATTCAGTGAACTATTCGAAGAAATTCAAGCAAAGGTTATTTTTGGAGAACCGCACAGATATGCTCCAGCACGAACTCTGTTATTGCGGGGATTTAATCACCTGGGAATGGACAGACTTCATCCGAGTGCGTCTACTCAACAGACTGAGCTCATTTTACTAAAATGTGTAGTATATAAACAATGCATCCTCACTTTGTAATATGTTATGAATCTTTCAATCATCTGTTCCAATAAATTTCCTTATATTGGGGTGTCCGGAAAGTTCGTATAATTTTTTGTTTTTATTTTTTATTCATTGCTTTACAATTCTCAGTGACCAATGTATGCCCCTTCTTTCTCACTACCTCCCTCCAGCGATTGGGCAGGGTCTCGATTCCTCTCTTCCAGAATGCGGGTTTCTTCGAGACCGCCCAGTTCACGAAAGCCCTCACAACTTCATCTCGATTCTTGAACTTCTTTCCTTGCAGAAGTCAGAGAGAGAGCGGAAGCAGTGGTAGTCGCATGGGGAGAGATCCGATGAATACGGTGGATGGGGAATCCTCTCGATCTTCAGCTCGTCCATTTTCTTCTGGGTCATCTTCGCTCGATGTGGGCGAGCATTGTCCATCAGAAGAAGAATTTTGCCCTGGTTCAGGAGTCTGGGAGGGACTCTGATCGCGACATCTTCCATTTGTTCAGAGAAGAGGTCGGCATTGATGCTGGTGCCAGGGGCGAGGATCTCCCAGTAGATGGGACCGAGCACTGAGAAGAAGAAGCAGAGGAGTTCCTTCTTTCCGTGCTCTTCCTTCTTCGGGACGGGCGTGGGCTTCTCATCTGCATCCACCCATTGCAGTCTCCTCACAGGGTTATCGTACGTGGTCCACTTCTCATCTGTAGCGATGATGGAATTGACCCATCGAAGGTTGGATCTACGATGGAGTAATTCCCGACAGACTTGAACACGATTTTTCAGCTGTTCGGGGGAGAGGTCATGGGGAATCACTTGTGGGAGTTTCGGCTTCTTCCCAGATCGATGAAGGATATCGGACACCGTTGATCTGGGAGTACCAGTATCCTTCTTCAACTCACGCACACTGGCCATGGGCTTGCGCTTCAGTGTGCGAAGAACGAGAGGCTGATCGAGGGAGGGAGGGCGTCCAGAGCGGGGTTGATCATCGAGACCAAACTCCCCTTTCTTGAAGTGGGAGAACCACTTATAGCAGAAGGGTATGGAGGGGGCGTCAGCTCCTTCCGACTGGGCCAGGGCAGAGTGGGCCTCCTTCACGGATCGGCCAAGACGGTAGTAATGAAGTAAAACTGCTCGGAGGTAGAGATGGGAGTCCATCACAAGAATCAATGTAGCAACTAGGAGACTGATTAAATCCTCTCACTACTCAACGTCAGAATGATGCAAGACATTGTTGACAAACAGATTGCGCAATCACTGCATTTGATCGCGAACTGACTTTTTTCCGAAGCATTATACGAACTTTCCGGACACCCCAATACTTTTATCTAATCGCGAATTCCAATTTGCTTCTTGCTACTCTTCTCATTACCAGTAAGTCTTTCATACAATTCAGAAAATAAATAAATAACTTAATTCTGGCACTTTCCTTTTCTTCATATGTCATTCCACTCATCTCTACTGCCATTGAAATGCATAAATAGGATAATCGTTTTTTGGACATACACTTCCTTACTCTACCTCTATGCTTCGCATCTCTCTCCTTGTAATCGAACCCCTCTTTTTTATTGGTTGCTATTCAACGGTCCTACCGCGCCAAATGCTTTACAATGAGTGAAAAATGCGCGAGAGTTGCAGATGGACCGGCACGCAACACACTATTGTCCACTTCACTACATTCACCTTCATTCTGCCCTTGCATGCAAAAAAACGAGGAATGCTGACAGTTCTTCTCTGCTTCTCTCGCCACTCTGTACGTTTGCCTTTCTCGTTCCCTCTCTCGCATGCATTTCGCCAAAGGTCGCTTCGCAAAATAGCGCTTCACTCTACGTTACAGAAGTGAAATATTACAGAAGTGATTTACAACTTCTTTATCACGTGATGTTGCGTTCATGAGTAATTTGCTTATGATACACTGATTTTCAATTTCACATTCCCTTTTCCTTCTCTACGCTATTTCTCTTCTCTCCCCCTTCACCGGAACTGAAGCTCATCAAGAGTAAAACCGTTTCTTGCACTAACTCTCTCTTGCTATGTCATCTGGTTCGCGTCTAATTGCAATCGTTTTTTCTCTCTCTCTGTTTGGATATTAGTCAAATGCCGTTTCACTACCTTAACACGCGTCTTCTGAGAGAATGCATGAAAAAGACACCCCTGAGGAACTAGCTGCAAAAGTTTGAGCAATTTCCAAAAGAAAATTATAGCAGATTCTTGTGGAGACGAGAAAACTTTTGTAGCAGCGATTTGTCCCGGAACCGGCTTTTAGGCATTTTCCGGACTTCGTTCCGGCTCTGACGTAACATGGTTCATTTTTGAGCTACGGTGGTCAGCTTGTGCTCAAAATGCGCGGAAAATTATTTTAAGAAACTTTCATGTTCACACCAAAGCCGGGCGAGTGCGAAATCGCGTTGAAAATCTCGAAAAACTAGGTCGAGATTCATTTAAAAAATCATATCTCGCTTGGAACCCCACCCTTAAGTAGATTTTGACTGCAGTTTCAGAATCAACGTACCCATATTAGTCAAGGAAAAATGCGAGTGAGAGTCGGTAGGGGTTAGAATATGTTACGGTAATGCAAAATGTGTGCTCAAGTCGCTAATTCGTGAATTACAATTTCTTATTTTTAAGTTGCAATCGCTCATATAAATCGTTTCTTTCATAATTATATTGTTACTAACCTAGATATGTTCAATTCCGTTGAAAAAATCGAAGATTTCCACATTTCAAAAAAATCATGTTTTTCACCTCGATATTTCTCAAATTTGTAGGTTCCAAACTCAAGATTTCGCGGTCATGTCACGTGTTCACTATATGGATTTTATAGCATGCTAAACCATAAGTAATATCTAGTAGTACGGGCCTGCTCAACGATTTTAAAACTCGATTTTTGACACTCTAAAACGCTAGATCGAGCGTGTCGGAAATATAAAAAAATCGATAGTGAAGTTGATTTTGAGAATTATGGTTATCTACAAATTGGGAAAGTGTTTTAGTAACCTGCGGCGTTAAATATAGGCGAAAATGCGACAGATTTCACGTTTTTTTCAGAAATGTCAATTTCTCACTCTCGAAAAATTCGCAAATTTAGAAACGAGAACATTGACGAATTTCGCATATGTTCCTGACTAAGTACTTCAAGGAAACATTTTTTCCAATTTGTAGATAACCATAATTCTCAAAATGAACTTCACTATCGATTTTTTTATATTTCCGACATGCTCGATCTAGCGTATTGGAGTGTCAAAAAGTCGAGTTTTAAAATCGTTGAGCAGGCCCGTACTACTAGATATTACTCATGGTTTAGCATGCTATAAAATCCATATAGTGAACACGTGACATGACCGCGAAATCTTGAGTTTGGAACCTACAAATTTGAGAAATATCGAGGTGAAAAACATGATTTTTTTGAAATGTGGAAATCTTCGATTTTTTCAACGGAATTGAGCATATCTAGGTTAGTAACAATATAATTATGAAAGAAACGATTTATATGAGCGATTGCCACTTAAAAATATGAAATTGTAATTCACGAATTAGCGACATGAGCACACATTTTGCATTACCGTAACATATTCTAACCCCTAAGTTTCTTAAAATAATTTTCCGCGCATTTTGAGCACAAGCTGACCACCGTAGCTCAAAAATGAACCATGTTACGTCAGAGCCGGAACGAAGTCCGGAAAATGCCTAAAAGCCGGTTCCGGGACAAATCGCTGCTACAAAAGTTTTCTCGTCTCCACAAGAATCTGCCATAATTTTCTTTTGGAAATTGCTCAAACTTTTGCAGCTAGTTCCTCAGGTTCATGCAATCTCTCAGAAGACGCGTGTTAAACACACTAAATTTTTTTCTAACACACTTGTTAAATTTTTGCGTCTCGATCGCATTTTGCAGCGTTGTTTGCTGTATTTTCATTTATTTCGAGGACATATCATTTGCAGTTGTCTAAAACAACTCAGCAGTCATCTAACCTGGACCAGTAGGGTCGAAAAGCAAAGCTCGGTTTACGCCATAAGGTGAGCCTTCATTTTTAACATAAAATGTAAAGTAAGCATTCATAACATTTTCCTCAATAACATTCTCAATGAAATTATATTTATTCGTTCACTTACTATTGTTGAGATAATACGCTCAACAAAATCATGCTAAATATTGTGATAATTTTGAGTTTTATGTGGGAATTTTTTTTCAGGAATTCGTGGATCTATGTAATTGCTTCTCCGATGATAGAAGACTTCATACATTATAAATCTGGCAAATATATGTGAGTATATCGAGTTGTGATCAATATACGGAGTCGTAATATGAAGAAAGCTCGTACCAGTCAACTGATGAGTCGACAGAAAACTGTGAAGAACTCGATATGCAATTATAGGGCATGGACAAGTGTAGCAAGGATACTCGAAGGGGCAACATCTTTCGTGGTTGGAATAACTTGGGCGGAACAGGATGGATCTCATTTACTGCCAATTCTGTTGTTGTAATGAGCACAAATTAGGGAATATAAATTGTTGCATTTTGTGGATACAGCGATATATAAATAATCATAAAAAAGAATGTGGTTGATACATGCTAAAGTCGTAAACATTGCAAATCCTTTCTATCGATTCATCGTGCACGAATTGCTCTCTCTATCTCTCTCTGCCATCTCTCCCATTCTAGTTTTGTTATTCCATCCTAAAAAAAGCTGGAGGAATGCGCAATCTTCTTCTCGCATTGTATTCCCTCTTCCCTTTTCATTTTCATCTCCTCCGCTCTTCTTCTCTCCTTCCAGCCGACCAACTTCTACTTTGTATACGAGTGAATACACAACAACTAAATAATTTATTGCCTAACGATCACACATTTTCAACGAGATCTGACTGAAATACGATAAACTTCACAGAATGTCAACGAACGACCCTGCAGAGGGTGGGGGCTGGTTCACGAAGATCGATCCTCCCTCGTTGATGGGCACTTCGATCTCGTCTCCTCTGTGGGAATCCGTAGCGATAAGCAGTTCTCCAAGTGGAATCTCCAATCTCCTTCCGAATGCTGGCTCCATGTTGACTTCGATTGAGGAGAGAGGGATCTCGATTTCTCCGCTGAGTGGGGCAGCATAGATGGAGGAGAAGAAAAGGACAACGATGAGGAGAGGGCGGATGGAGATCATCTGAATACATTGATTTAGTTGTTGGATGGATAAATCCAAAAGTAAAGACACGTCACATCAAAAATCATTTTTTTGAAGCTTTCATATGCGCGGCCTAGATTTTCCCAACGTTTAGAAGCTCCGAAATTATCACGTTGATATCTCCACTACGGACATATCTATCGGAAGTTGGCGGGGAGCCAAATCAGGGAAAGCTCAGGCAACGAGCGAGAGAGCACGCGAAGAGAGTTTTCCTCTAATTGAAACATATTTCAACCGGGCGCGCGTTTGCCTTTACTCCTCCTTTAACTAGTAGAAGAATCAACAACTGATTGTAAAGCAACACGTGCTAAGGAAGAATAAACGACTGCTGAACAAATCTTATAATAAGGAAACACGATATAAAATCAATGCAAAAGAACAAATAACTTCGAGAGTGCGGAAGAGGACCGGACATTTCAGAGAGGGCAGATTGTGTAATGATTCCGCTCCTCTTTCTGTCTGCCCTTGCAAGCAGAGCAGTTGTTCGCATGGAGGGACAATGCTCTGACTCTCTGTTTGCGCGTTCTCTCGAGGTTAGAGAAAACGGGAGAGCATGCACTCCGAAGAGAGTCAGACGAGAACTCGCCTGGAGGGACACGTAGACAGGTAGTGTGATTGAATGCCGGCGTGCAAAAAATGTCTTCCCTCCCGAATGTTCTGTTTGATGAATCCGGGCCTAGAGCTTTACAGTCAGAAAAAAATGTTCCATTATGTTTATCGGATAGAGAGACGAAATCCACTGCAGAGCGAACAAAAATATTGGTGAACGTTGAAATTTAAAAGGCTGACAAGGAGACGTCGTGGAATGTCCATGGTTTTCATAACGAGACCTAGCGCATTCGAAAGAGGAGAAAATTCTAATAACTTCTGTTGTTTTGAAATTTGCTAAACGAGCATGTGGTAGTCTGGGCTCATAGTGTGGAAAGGCCAGAAGCAGGCTATTTCTGAGGTCCCTAAATTTCCATACAGCCCCGACCTCCACAAGATCGTTCAGCAAATTTGACAACATCAGAAGTTCTTAGAATTTTCTCCTCTTTCGAATGCGTTAGGTCTCGTTGTGAAACTCCATGGACACTCCGCGACGACAAGGTTCACTCACCAACTTGCGTATACTTCTTGTATACGGCACATATGATATTCAAAGAACGCCTCCTCAACAGTGCCATCGAGGGCCGACGTTTCTGAAATTATCATTGGATGTGGATCAAGTTCTGTAGATTTTATGACGCTTGCTTTGACTTTTAAACGTGTGAAGAGTGTGGGCAACAAACGAACCGATGAAGAGTAGATTGTTCTGCTTCGCGAACAGCTTCGCCTCATCTAGGGGAACAGCCCTGAGTTCTCGCAAATCACTCTTGTTTCCCACCAGCATTATCACGGCATTTTCGCGAGCCCTTTCGAGTACTTTCGAAATCCAGTAATTGACTTTTTCGAACGACTTTCGATTAGCTGCACAGGGTCATGGACATATATTTTAATAGTTGATTTCCGCTCTCAATCTTTTAGTGGTGAAGTTCTAATACCGAGTGGTGATATGTGGCCCAGTTAGAGCGCTCCTAGCGCACTTTCCGAAAAATGCGAGACCGACTTTTAAAATGGCGAGTTTTTTCAACCAAAAATGAAAGTATTATAGCTAGGGACCACAAGGGGTATGGTATTTGAATTCCAATGGACAATTTTTGATCATAGATTGGGTGGCTTAGCATAATTTCAGCCACGTCGACTGTAATTGTTGTCAAGGAACGGCGAACAAGAACCGTGTCAATTCGCTTTCTTTCTCGATTTATTGATTTTCACTAACTCAAATTTCTAAGGACCCGATGCGCCAAAAGTATGTTGAGAGGGTTGTTAAGACTATTGAATGCGACCTTGATTAACGAAAACGATAGTGCAATAATTTATGCCACTTGATTTATTCATTTTTCTTCATCTGAAAAGCAAGAAACACTGTAGAAGATGTATGGGTTGAAACGTGAAACAAGAGACTTCATGGAATCAAGTGAAAAGAACTTAGGAACACATGAATATATGGTATAGGCGATAGTTTGTGAATTTCGGGGAAGTTCGAAAAGAATTATCAGATGAAAATTGAATCGATAGAAAATAAACTAGGGATGGCAAAAGATCTGAATATGGAATTGAGAAAAAAAGTAGACAAGATATTTCACAAAATTTTATTTGTTTCTGCGACACGAATACTAAACCATTATTATATTTGTTTAGTAATCGGGACAAGGTCTTGTGGGTCTTGGTGATTCTCCACCGTTACTGTAGTGCTTCCAGTCATAGCTCGATCCAGGAAAGAAATCGAAATCGAAATACTGATCCAAATCTTCATCGTTTGAAATTTCAACGACAGCGCCGGTTTTGTTGAACACCACTCTATGTATGTCTTTATTTTCGCCGTATACATCAGGAGGAAGCAACTCGATTGAGTACTGAAAAGGGTTCACTAATATTTAGCATTTCATCAAAATGAAGTCAAAATACGACTGACACTGATGTAGACGTAGAGATTTTATCTGCATTTTGAAATAAATATGTTTAAAAATATTGAAATTACTCACCTCAAATTCTGGAGTTTGAGCAAAGGTATCGGCCGTTATGGGCTGCTCAACTTGCACAGACCAAGTTCCGCCAGATTTCATTCTCTCGAAACGCATCTGCAAGTAATGTTTAGCATTCATAATGCAATCCCACTAATTGTAATGGTTAATAAACTAATTTTCAAAAATTACCATTATGAAGGGTACGATCAAATCATCAGTGATAATCAATGAGCCGGCAGAGAACCATTCCATGTGCGCGATGCGAGAGAGGTCTTCAAGCGAAGGCAAGAGACGATTCTCCTGATAATTCAAATGGACACCAAGTCAAATTAAAACCAAAAATATTGATACGCTCCAGTATATGGAGTGGCACTCAAGGACCGAATGAGGAAGGAGAGACTGCGGGAGATCACTGGAGTACGCTTCTGGAATAAGGAGGCCCTCAAATGCAAAGCGAAATGGGCGCCGAAGTTACGGGAGATGCGTGTCGACCACTGGACACGTGCGACTACCGTGTGGACGCCCTACAATCGTACACGCCCTCAAGGCCATCCCAAGACTCGATGGCGAGATGACCTCAGGAGAGCCATTGGATCCCATTGGTTGAGCGCATCCTATGAAGAATATGGCCCCAACCTCACCTGAGCACTATTGCCTGATGTGATAAATAATAAAAAGTAGTTTCAATGTATGTTTCTAGATTGTATTTTTTATAATTTTTTTTTGCAAAATCATGCTGAAGGATACAGTTTTTAGTTGTCATTCGTTAGGTTATCATTCGACCTAAAGTCTCGGAAATAACTTGAACATTGCATTGAAAATGTTTGTTTACTTCTTCTTCATCCGTGTAGTAAGCGAAGCTTTCCAATTTCGATTCACTGATAACATCGAATATTTCCTCATTTAGGCGATATTGATTAAAAGATGAAAGACGCAATAATCTCACACTTTTGATGAGATCATGAAAGCTGAAACGAAATAGATAATTCAATTGTCGAAATAGGAAATCTTCCGAAATCTTTTTGTATCCCTAACCTCTTGCGTGTTTCAATAGAAGCAATTTCACCAGTCATTTCTTCAAATTCAATCTTGCGTAATTTATGTCCGTTAAGAATTTCCTTCAATTTCTTGAACAAAGAATCTTCAAAAGGCATCTGAAATTATAGTTGAAATTTTTTTCTGAGTATATATATAATTTTCGAATACTTAGTTAAAGAAGGAGTGTCAGCAAAGTTGAACTTTTCCCGCTATGACAACCATTCCCTACATTGGCACAACCACAATAGATTCTCAGAATTTCACATTCATATCTCTATTTTGAACCGAATTATCATTAGCTGGTAGAATGCCAAGGAGGCTTGTAGGGCAGGGAAGAGCGGGAATTCAAATATCTTGAAGATATGTCAAAACATTCGGTGGGAATCGAACCCGCAACCTCCCGATCACATGGCGCCTGCTCTATCACTGAGCTAAGCAATCGATGTTGCCTACCTCCTAGCTCTTGCTAAGATCTTTGGAGGGTGGGCTAGGTCATGGTTGTGACAGCGTGCGTCAAAAGTTTAACTTTGCTGACACTCCTTCTTTAAGTTATGATGTCTATTTCAATATTTAAAAAGAACACCACGAGTCAAAAAACCAACCCGAAGAATGTGCACACACTCCACTTGATGTTTCAATAAAAGTTCCTTCAAAGCGGTATATAACTGGTCAGGTATGGGCAGGTTATGAATACCGTCTCTTTCCCATTTCTGAAATATGAGTTGTCTGTCAATGTCCGACTATTCTTTATGTCTGGTTAAGAGAAGCATTTCGAGAAACAAACAACCATCGAGTATCACCAGAATATGTAATTTGATATTGGTATACACAAATTGCTCCTTCGAGATCACTCTCATCCGGGCAGGGATCAAAAGAGAATGAGTAGCCATTTTCAATCTGCAATATTGAAGCTCAAAGATTTTACTCGTCTGCAAATATGCAAGGAACTAAGATCATAACTAGTACCTGAAATAGTGAAAGCTGCGCCTTATTCCATTTCACTCTGTCGAGAGACGGATCATCACACATGGAGCAGATCCTACGATTCGCGCTTGCGACGCTGCAGATATCCATTCTGCAATTGAACACCATCTAATTTGAATCACTAGAGACGATTAGAACATGATTTCCTTACCTCTTGAGATTCTTGAAAATCTCCAGCAAGCAAAGGTCGGGCATGCGGGAAAGCCAATCCTGAAACTCATATTGAAAGGTCTCGCGTTACAAGTGCTACGCAGTTATGCAAATACCGTACAGGTTAGCAAAATCGGAATGGCCACCGAGCCGCACCGGGCAAATTTCAAACTTCAGAGTAATCGCGAATATGAAAATTTAAGCTGTGATTGTTCTCATAAATTTTATCGTGGGCGATTTGCCGGAATCGACCCGGATATGTCCGGCCAATTATGACTAGAAATCGATAAATTAAATACACAATATTTTGGTGTGATTACGGTAAAACACCGTAATCGCACCATAATTGTTTGCTTCGGATTTATCGATTCCGGCAAATCGACCAATGATACAAATTATGAGCACAATCACAGCCTCCAACTTTGGCCGTTCCGATGGCCGTTCCGATTTTGCTAACATTTACGATATACGCAAGAATGCGAAACTGCGCAAAAAATCCAAATGTAAGTACTTCTTTGCCGAGGTCACACGATCCAATCTGCCCATTGTATTGTATCTTCCTCTTAATGGCCTGTCCACTTCCTTCATCAGATGGAGCTGCTTCCGGAATCTAAAAATAACGTGATTGCAACGCATTGGGAGAAGTGTTTGTATAAGTGTATGCATTTTCTCGCTCATTGTTTTTCAGGATCGCTTTATCATTTTAGAATTTACCTATAATATCAAATAATGCTTTCCCACCTCTTTTTCCTTTTTGTATGACTGCGGTCCTTGACACTGAGCGCGTTGAGACATTCCGAATTAGCAACAATATTCACAAACAATTAGAAACAATGAGCAAAATAGACGCGGGAAGAAGATGAAGAATATATACGTGACCTTTCGTTCTGCTTGCACCAGGAACGCCCGCCCTTCTCACCTCTTTATTACTGAGCAAGCAAATCCACAGGGAAAGGTGTCGAAAGGTTAAGGAACAAAGGTGTTATTAATTTTGCTCTGTACAACATATCAGCGGGTTCAGAAGTGGTCGGCATTCCACCGGAGAACCGTGAACGGACGACCTCTTCATACCTGAAACTCTTCCTGGAATTTCAACAGCAACTACTCCTCAGCTGTCATTCGAGATGCTGGAATATTATCCCAAGTCCTCAATCGATGGATAATTAGCTCGAAATGTCCACAATTAAGGGACAAAGGACACATTGCTCAGTCTCCAGCAATCGCATTTTACACACATACTTGCATGCCGAGTTTATGAAACATTTGATAGTTTAGAAAGCCCATGTAAATTTGTTTAGCAATTTTCACGATGCCTTGTATTTCACAATGGATTATTGAACGATAATTGTCTGAAAAAGTTTTATTATGACCATTATCTTTCCCGACCTCATATTCTTGAACAGTATGCTAAATCAAACCAAACTATTGACTAATAATAGCCTTCACAGAGTTTACAAATGAAGCTATGTCGCATGTATCATTATCTCAGATTGTGTGAACAAATTAGTGATTAGGCAGAAGTTTCTTGGCCGTCTCGATCGTTTCCTCGAGTGACTGGAATGGCATGTTCTCGGCGGTCTCTTTGATGTCATTGTAGAGCACTGTTGACCTTGAAATCAATCGATATTCCCCGCAATCATCTATTTGTTTACTCACAGGTATCTCTCTCCGGAGCTGTTAACTGTAGTCACGATAAGCTTTCCTGCGTTTTCCGGACGCTTGGCTAACTGGGAAAGTATTCTGTTCATCAGAAGAGTAAGTTCCACTTTAATAGAATAGCTTCATTTTGACTCAATAGCTTCAATCCCGAACCTCAACTGCTCCTATCACATTCGCTCCGGATGAGATTCCACCCAGGATGGATTCCTCCAGAGCAAGACGTCTCGCCATCTCCACTGCGTCGTCTGATTTCACACTGTAATTATAAGGAATTCATTTTCAGCCGGCACTCGCCGTATTTTCACGGCATGGACTGCACTAGCTTCGTCGTTTACCGAATGATTCCGGTCAGCAGCTTCTTATCCAGGATATCCGGAACGATACCTGCGCCAGTTCCTGCAAAATTCAAATAAAATTCACATTGTGCGAAAAGTGCCTGACTCCCTCTTCTCCCTTCGAATTCCAAGCAAATTTCTGAGGCACCCTTGTGGGTCACGATAAGTCAAAAACATTAGATTACAATCCAACCTTGGATCTTGTGCACATCTGGAGGGAATCCAGAGATGACCGAGCTCTCGTATGGCTCGATTGCATAGACTTCCACCTGGAGAATATTGATTAGCACTAGTCTTGGTCTACCGTACACCTCAGGTTTCTGCTCTCTGAGATACTTGCCGACTCCGGTTACGGTACCGCCCGATCCGACTCCAAAGCAGACGATATCCACCTGAATAAATGAGTGATTTTGATAGCGTTGATGATGAATTGATGACACACTAATGTCGTTGAATCAGATTTATCATGTGTTGAACGCGAAACATAATTTAGTGGAATTGATAGCCTTGCGTGTTCACCTTTCCCCTAGACTGCTTCCATATTTCCGGTCCCGTCGTGCGGTAGTGCATGTCGACGTTAGCTGGATTGCCGAACTTAAATCTTTATCGATTAGTTGCAGCAAAATATGAAGTTTTAATCAACGGATACATTTGTAAATTTGCACCTGATTGAGGTAGAAGAAGTTGGGATCGGACGCTTCGATCGCTCTCGCTCGATTCATCAATTCCGCGATCTTGACCGTGGGATCCGAGATGATCAACTGGAAATGGAAAATATTTCTTCAAAATTCAATTTGAATGTGGCTTTCTAATATTTGCAAAGGAAACATGCTTTGGGAGAACCTCTGCTCCGAGTGCGAGAGTGAGAGCGCGTCTCTCGATCGAGTAGACAGAGGGCATAAGGAGAACGATCTTGTACCTACAAATATCAAAGATAAATTTTCATTTCCCCTTTTCCTTGCTGATTCTGCAAGATTGTTCCATCTTCGCGAGAATGTTTGTGTTTGGGTGTATTGAGCAATGTTAAGATGTATATTCCGTATCAACGCTGCAAAATACATGATTCATACCCTTTCATTCTCGCAATGAACGCGAGTGAGATGCCCATGTTGCCCGACGTCAGCTCGATCAGCACTGACTTCCCAGGAGTGATGAGACCCTAAATTAAATTGTTGCGCAGAGGTTTTCAAATTTTCAAGTATTTAGAGCAAATACACTCCAAAAGATTCACACACGAGTATCATTGACGAAGAAAACTATTCAAGGGACGCATTCATATTCTACTAGTAAGAAATTTATAAATTAATTAAAAGATTCTCCATCACACCTTCTTCTCTGCCGCTTCGATCATCGATAGTGCGGCTCTGTCCTTCACAGAGCAAGTCGGGTTCATGTACTCGAGTTTAACCGCTGAAATGCTGGGATTACACTCATTTTCGTATATCATGTTCACGCAACTTGAAATGGATAATGAAGAAAGAGTCAACTCAATCGTACCGATCTTAGCAGGTAATCCCTCGGAAATTCGATTGAGCATCACGATGGGAGTGTTGCCGATTGCCGCGGCAGCATTGGGGAGGATCGAGGAGGATTGTTCCATGCCTGAAACTGACTAAACAATGAATGCAATGAAAGAATGGAAGGCACATTCAACTACTCCACCGAATTGAATGGAGTGTAAGAGAGCGGCCAATCACCCCCTTCCATCGCCTCGCAACAAGTAAACAGTTGTGAGTGTGTACGGATTAGGGAGAACAAGAGTGGTGACTGGAGTGGTCAACAACATGAGGCACCGAAAATTACTCGCCATGTTGATCAACAATAAGGGAGTAGTAAAAAGTATTCTCACGGTTTCACATTGTCAGATAAGAAATGACATATTATAATAGATCGTAGTTTAGTGAGATCAAGTGAAGAGGCAAGAAGGTTGAGGGACGAGGACTAAGGGCATAGCCACCTTTCCATGAGCGGACTTCAAAGCAGGGTAATTTAGCATGAAGAACAATGCTGAGAATGACAACTCCTCTAATTTCTGGGGTTTATATACTAGTCAGTAAGTAGGCCGAGTGAGAACCCGCCAGTGCCTCTCTTTCTTTCACATTGTCTCTGGTTCTTATCAGTGTTGCATCATCTTTCTTACTTAATCAATCATCTTTCAATAGCATGTACGTTTGTCATGGTCCACAAGCGTTATTTTAGTAGTTTGGGCTGCGTGTGTCCTTTCTATTCAATCCCATCCTCGCTTTAATACGAGAGTGGGTGATGATGAAATATATAATGAAATTAGTTGAAGAGGCGAAGAAAGGGAGTTTTTCTTATTTCCGCCCTTCAGTCTTTGGGCTCTGTCCGGTTTGGGGGACAAATCGTCGGTTTGAGGGAACATATCGTTGGTTTTGGGGGGAATATCGGGAATTTCGGTTCGAACATGACAGAAGACCCAGAGGCGAGCAATCCCCCCTCCTGCTACCCAAGACCCCCACGAATACGATCCTGACGTTGTCAACTTCTGGGTGACGCCAATATATACGGAAGGCGCAGGGGAGGTATGGATGAAGCCTCTGATACCTCATCGCTACTACTGTGTTTACCACAACTGATTCGGTCCCCTCCGAGGTAGAAAATATAACTTACTCGGTTCAACACGGATGACAATGAAAACGACGGTAAATCTGTAAAATTCATTACCAGGTAATAAACTAGCAATTTATTTTAGCAACGTTAGATTGGAGGTACATATTATCGGTATGGGTGGACATATGCCCCCCCAACCGACACCAACCCCCAAAACGATAGACAGAGCCAGCCTTTGTTGATCTTATCCACTCTTTGTTGTTATCAAGGGTATTCTGTAAGAATGCGGGACAAATGTTCATGTGATAATTGCACATGAATTGCGAACAAATTAGAGGTTTTATAGATATAAGAGTCTTGGCAGTTGTAATCGAAATCTCAAGTGACTGGAAAAGAATAACCAGAACAGCACTGTTTACAATGGAATAAAATCTCAATTTATTCGGTTTTGAGAACACATTAGTGATAGGAAAGAAGCTTCTTGGCTGTCTCGATCGATTCCTCGAGTGAGTGGAAGGGCATCGATTCGGCTGTCTGCTTGATTCCGTTGTAGAGCACAGTCGACCTGAATCGATATTCGGAAACAAACGATTTTGGTCACTCACAGGTATCTCTCGCCCGAACTGTTGATTGTTGTTACGATAAGCTTCCCTGCATTCTCCGGGCGCTTGGCTAGCTGAATAAACAAACATTATCATAATATCCAACCATAAAATCATGGTTTGCACGTTTTCACAGTTACCTCTTTATAATATAACAGTTTCACGGGCTTTGTCTGGTTTGATGAGTTCCTTTAGAAAAATGGGCCGCATGAAGTATCTTCTGGTCGGGCTAATAAAATATAACAGAGCAGAAAATCGAACCTCAACTGCGGCAACGACGTTGGCTCCCGAGGTAATTCCGCCCAGAATGGATTCCTCGGTAGCCAATCTCTTCGCCATTTCCAGAGCATCGTCGGATTTCACTCTGAAATGAGTTGATTTTGTTTCTTTTCAAAATCGAATTCGATAATCAGGAAACTTCTTCTCAAAGAAAAATGTAACATCTTACCGAAGAATGCCCGTGAGCATCTCCTTGTTTAGATTGTCCGGAATAATTCCCGCTCCGATTCCTGCAAAATCATAATTGAAAGCCATTTGAAACCTTGAATCCCCACCTTGAATCTTGTGCACGTCGGGAGGAAAACCGGAAATGACCGAACTCTCGTACGGCTCCACTGCGTAGACCTCCACCTGAAGATTATCGATTAGCCCGAATGGTGAGTTACCGTATACCTCAGGGTTCTGTTCTTTGAGGTACTTTCCGATTCCGGTTACCGTACCGCCGGATCCCACGCCGAAGCATACGATATCGACCTGAAACAAAAAAATTTTGCTGGAGTTATCATCTGTATGACCTAGTAGCTCTGTTTCGCATTTTACGCACTTGATTAGTGCAAATTTCTCACTAGAATCTTCAAAGCAGAGCACAAATATAAAAAGCTAGCTCACCTTTCCTCCAGTCTGGCTCCAGATCTCAGGTCCCGTCGTGCGATAATGCATGTCAACATTAGCGGGATTGCCGAACTACAACAAGGTGTATTTTCACACTCGCACACTCATAAAAAATCTAATTTTATTTCTATTTCTGACTGCATTGCAGGAAATATTGTGCAAGAAGCTCTACCTGATTGAGGAAGTAGAAATTGGGGTCGGAATCGGCGATCTTTCTCGCTCGTTCCATCAATTCCGCGCTCTTAACTGAGGGATCCGACAGGATCAGCTGAATTATTGCTGATTCATTTCCGCTACCATTTAAACTAAATAAAGTATAATTTGAACGAACCTCGGCTCCGAACGCGAGCATGAGAGCGCGTCTCTCCAGTGAGCACACGGAGGGCATTAGGAGAACAATCTTGTATCTGCAAGTTTATTATCTCCAACCAACACTGTGCATGCCGAAAAAACAACTGCATTTGTATCAAAATAACGATTGCTACCTGGTCAACAATGCAGATATTGCATGATACTTAGAGCCTTGAGAATGACTTCTATGCTACTCAACTCAATCGAATTGATACGTAATCATACCCTTTGAGTCTCGCATAGAAAGCGAGAGCGATTCCCATGTTGCCTGAGGTCATCTCGATGAGCACTGACTTGCACGGGGTGATGAGGCCCTGAAATTCGCAGTTTACATTGTATCACAGTAACAAAAGAAATTGAGATTTTGGATCAGTAAGCGATCTCATCGCCTTCCACACCTTCTTCTCTGCATCCTCGATCATCGCAGACGCAGCTCTGTCCTTCACGGAACAAGTCGGGCTCATGAACTCCAGCTTGACCGCTGAAACACTTGAATAACATGCTCAAAACAATTCTAAATTAATTATACAGAAACTCAGTAGAGTTCGTAATTTGGGTAATACATATATATGTGCTACACACTCTCTGGACCGAACGAGCGATGAAAGAATGTTAATAATGATAAGACGATCATCCGAATTACGAACTCTGGAAAGAAGTAGACTCATTCTTACCAATCTTGCCAGGCAATCCCTCCGAGATTCGATTGAGCATCACCATTGGAGTATTTCCAATAGCAGAGGCAGCATTAGGCAGGATGGAGTCCATGGCTGAACAAGAGTTGCTGACGTTCGCGAATGATTTGGATAAATACGAAGGAATGAACACAGTGCAGGAAGCGTAAAACTAGTGCGCTCCGCTTCAAGAAAACAAATGCATGCACGAGACTGGCACTCGTTAGCCCGGTTAGCTCAGTCGGTAGAGCACCAGACTCTTAATCTGGCTGTCGCGGGTTCGAGCCACGCATCGGGCTGCTAACATTTTGCACAAATAGTACACAAAAGTGCGATCTAGACAGATGAATTCGAAAATGTGAACTTTTGTGCGAGAATTTGTTTTCGCTCAACCCAACCTTGTTCTTCCCTTAGGTGAACGCCGTCACACAATAGTGCCAAATGATGAAAAGTACGAAACATCCCTGTTGAATGCGCCTCAAATTACCTAGGATACGTATTAGCGGGATATCTATTCATACAACCATTCGAGTAAACACGGCTACGCGATAACAAGGCATGCCGAGCTCCCCTACTCTCTGTTCACACTGCGCAGAGGCAGCGCCTTATATCGTGAGAAGCGTGCAAAAAAGTAGTCGATACTCGAGACTACAGGGAGATTTGCTTGTCCACAGACAGCGACTGAAGCGGGAAGAGAGCAGGGGAAGGGAGGAGAGGGGGAGGAACGGATGGAGGGGGGGGGGCATTAATCTAGCCACAAACTCGAAAGTGGAAACGTGGGGAAACGCACTTCGGATGGGATGAAAGGTGAGAGTGATATTTTATTCTGCACGTACGCATTTGAGCAAACGCGCACTCACTACGCGCGTCACAATCTCTAGACAATTCGCGAGGGAGGGAATGGGGGGAGCTCAAAGAACTACTCAGGCCCGAGCCTGAGAATTTTTGACCGTGTTCTCTCACGCTTGTGGTTGCGTTATGTGGATCGTTCATAACTACAGATTTATGAAAGATCCAGAAACCGATGGGTGGGATTGAACAATGTCTCCATGGAATTAAGAGAAAGAAAGTAGAATTCGGCTATCACGACAAGGCGTGCTCTACCGCCCGCGCCAATTCAGCGTTCAACCTGTCCTAAGGAAATCAGCGACCAATGCGCAAGGCTATCCGCCCGTGTTTTGTGCACGTGGTGGGGGATATACTTTCGATTTTTTCCAATAGAACGATTTATCCCAATAGAACGATTTAGAATGATTGCTAATTACAGTTGTAGAGAAAATGGAAAAAGACACAACAGTAGAGGAGGGAGGATGGAGGAGGTTTATCAATTCACGCCCGCTCTTTAAGTAGTAGTGAACCGCGTAGTGCAGCACAAGCGCTGTGTGTTTTCAGTAGTAAACATGAGAGACTAGAGGTTTGATGCACACTTTTGACCTCTGAGTGTGTACATTCTCTGCACTAGCTCTCTTCATTTTCAACAAGTTGTGATGAACGGAGTACATCGTAAATTCCAGTTCGCGATTACTTTTTAAAAACAATGTTAGTAGAAATAAGTTTCAGCGTATTCATCTCGATTCTGATCGAGTAATACATGAATCATAAGAAAGGAGCAGTCGATGGATGGATAATGCATTTCCCTTTTTGAATGAAGTTCTATGCTCGAATTTAAATATGACTAAACGTAGAAGCACATGACTAGAGCTGTGAAGATGGTTCAGTAGTAAGTACTCGAAGTTCAAGTATTTATCGACACTGGTTTGTTCACTTTCTGCGTTCTTCATCGAAAAATTCTGTCGGTGCACATCGTGTCGAGTGAGTCTTAATCGCTTTACCACGCGAGGTTTGGACCCTGCAATACTTTATTGTGATCGTTGATCTCTGTTCACCAAAGCTTTTTGTTCCCAGGGATTCAGCTCGAACTTCTCTCCTCTCTCTTCGGCCTCCTTCTTCTGCAATTGTAGGAAGATCAAAGATCAATAATCAAATCTCACTTTTTCACGAATGGCTTCTCGTTCTTCCCTTGCTGCTTCCTGCTTTCTTGCGTAGTAACGCTTTCTGTTGTCGTACTCTCCCTAAAAGTGCATGGATGCCATGTTGTCGTTACTCCACACTATTAGTTTTAAATGTTTGCCTGCAGAGGTCTTGAACATGTACAGGGTGCGAGAAAAGTATGGTGACAAAATCAATTTCACCCTACTCGATGTACACTGTTTCAAATTATCTCTATTTTCTACATTGTGTTCCTTAGATATTTAGCTAATTAACGCATAAATTACATAGATATATTCCTACTTGCTTGTGAGTATTAACTTATCAAAGAAATGATGCATAAAAAATTGCTTTTTTACGATACTAAATACGACGTGTTCTTTGTTGCCCCATTAGAACAACTATAGAGATGAAGCAGTCAACCCATTTTTTCTGATTAGTACAACACTATATCAGTCTAAATATGTCACCCATTTACTTCGGGGGTTAGGTTCTACACCAGAAACAGTTTTTAAATGGATTTCTTAGAAACGGCCCTCGAAAAAAATTTGTTGTACTCAGAAGTTGCATTCATTAATCTCGAAAGTTATAATATTCGCGTTATATTTAATATGATATTTAACCACTCAGGAGCGTAAGTTTGCATTGAGTTTCCTTTGGGATTGCGAACCTGGTTCTTTAGAGTGTTCGAAATTATCCCAACTGGCCATACCAGCGATATTTTACCATATCTGATTTCCATACTACGACCACGTTTTTATTCAATTTGATACATCCAAAATTCACAATACGACCCCGTAATATGTGAAACAAAGTTATGTTAAGAAATATGCATGCAGAATATGAAAACTGAAAATGTCACTTTTCAAGTTTTGTGTCATCATCAAAGTATGCGCTCGATAAGTTGATATTTTTCCGATATCTAATAAGATAGCTCTAGGTTAGCAAGAGTAATCTAATGCTGAATGGTTTCTCTATTTAATCAAGCTAAAATAGATAGGTAATACTTATCCGAATTTTTGGAGTTATCATTTGTACGAAAAATGAGCTGCGGGTCAAGGCATCATAAATTCCAAGTTGAATTTCGCGCAGCTCTAAGAGCCTAAGATCCTAGGTGGGAAACTAAGAAGCATATCTTGGAGCTATTATGCTCAGGTATTTTGAGGCCCAACCTGGATGCATGATGATTGCGAGCTCGTGAGATATTACACATAATATTTGTCACCATACTTTTCTCGCACCCTGTATATTGCTCTCTATTTTAGCGATATAGAATATAAAAATAAACAAGAAAACATCGAACGATGAAGGTTTCGGTAAATTCATCATAACCGATCGATTCGAGTGGGGTCTGAAATAAGAAAAATGCTCACAATTTTCGGTAATGTTAATTTCAATTCCTGATTTGCCTTTTTAGCAATGTTCCTGGTAATTTCAGGAAAATATGAATGTATTGCTCACTCGTTCATAGTCCGTGAGTGCTTCCCACGGCTCGTCTTCCTTGTATTCCACTTGGGGAATCATCAGAGACTCTGCAATCCGGGAACTGACGCAGGACTAGGGCCAGAAAATGGGAGAAGTTCAGAATATCCTGTACCCTGCCTATATACGTTCATTGAACTTACCCTTCGATTTGGGGAGCTTCTCACTTTTCGATTTGGGGCGTTTCGATTGTTGGGCGGGTGGTCCTGAAAGTGATTCTGGTTCGCAATTATATTCACATGGTTTGTTTGCCTTTCTTATTCTTCTTCTTGCATCCAAAGATGACGACGGGAACGATCAGAAGAGTCACGAGAAACAATGCGAGAATCATGACCTGAGTGAATTTTTCCATGACAATACACACTATTTTGGCTATCGACTCTACATCACGGCCTCAATGCCTATCGAAATGAGTGAAAAAACAGTGGCACACATTGAACATTCAGATACCTATCGCAAAAACCAACAATACCATGGGAAGATAAGCCTATTGCCAGAAACACTACTCATTTACTAGATCCTAAGCGTCAATTTAGACGACTAAACTCACAGATTTCGCCGATGGAGGAGAGGGAAGAGAGGACGAGCGACTGCTCGCGATGAAGGAAAGAGCGGGAAATGAATGGAGAATGAGACGGATCGTGCAGGACAAAGGAGTGGAAGAGAATGACGAAAACAAGATGAGTGAAACATAAGTGAAACATATTGTTGTTTGGGGTTGATGTCCGAACACTTTGCATTTTAGGAGGACGGCAATCAACCTCGGATCGTAATCTGGTGTGTTTATCTGAATTCTGCAATTCTGCATAAAATTTCACCCCTGGAGCCAAGGTTTCAAGAGCAAGAGTTGATTGGAATGTGGTGAAAGATTTGATTGAACAAAACGATATTGCAAAATTTTCACTTTTTTCTATATTTTTCGAACACCTGAAGGATTACGGTCACGGAACTTTGGATTCTGACATAACTTTTCATGCTCTTTCGAATGATTTATAGCATGTGGGGCTAAAATAAGTTTGAAAATTTTCGATCTGAAAGTTCAAAGATCAACTTTTATGGTCAAATTTCCGGCTGAAATGTGTACCCACAAAGTTTGAGCGCCAGGAGATGATTTTGAACGATTGTGCCACTCCCCCTCCGAAATCTGACGTTCTTACGGAGACAGCGTTTTAAATAGTTCTCTTGCGTTGGCCATGAGAGGAAAAAATAATAACAGTAATACACAAATGGTTTATCCTTGTTTGGACATTCTTATTGCATCTTCGAGTTATGATATCGAATTCCTTGCCATTTCTGTTCAAAAGAGAGAAATTTGAATTATTGAGATCATTGTTGAGCTGTCTGCATCAGGGAGGACTGCACCATTGAGGACTGCAAACACTGAATTTCGCATCAAGAAGATCATCAACCTGCTGCACTTGCGTGCTCCTCAGAAACGGAATCACTTTTCTGTAGTTCGACGTAAGTGTCATCAAAATAAGATTGTGCCCGATCGAATGAAGAGGAAATATAAGATAGGCGAACAACATAATTTCTGAAAAAAAAATGTTTTGGTTTCATTTTGACATTATACATGAAATATTTTTGTAAAAAACCTCACCAAAATTCAATAAATCTTCAAACACCATTCCGAGAGTGAGAATAATACACGGAGAAGTGAGTAGGGACAGAGGAATTGCAATCTTAAATACGAATGGGAATGAAATAATACATTTTTTTCAAAAGAAATGAATAGTATACCTGCACAAATAAATTCCGAAGCGATCTCGAAATAGTTAGACGAGCAGCTGAGCTTCTCTGGGCCCTCTGAATTTCATTGAACCTCCTAAGCTTGCATTTGCCATATTGGACTCACATCAACTTGCAACATATGAAACATGAGTGCAAACAGGCCCACTACAAGAACGGCGAATGACATCGTTAACTGGAATGATCTTTGGTCTTCAAATGATTGTTTTGAAGAGAGTACCACCAGGGCGAATGCGAAGACCAATGACACGATAGGCGTTCGCTTTTCGATGTAATAAAGTCCTCGTTCACGCACCCAACTAAGGCCATGTGGATCCTAGATGAGTTCCCCATTTGATCAATTATAATCATTTTAAAACTTCATTTCGATATTAAAAGATGGTCTCACGGTCAAAAGGAGTTGCCCGCTGATTTTCTGGCCGTGGTCTACAAATGCCCACGCGATCGGTGCCGCAGGAACAAAACAAATGACAATTGCTTGCGCAAAGAGAAACGTCTTCTGCAAGGTATTGATTGGGGATTTGGGACTGTCTTCAGAAAACACTATCTCTAACCGATCTGATCGGCAAGAGAGTGCGCAGAACGAAGATAGACTCTTTTTCGAAGTCACCCCTAACACTGATATGATGTGAAAGTAAACCATTACACGAAAATACAGACCCGGCTGAACTTGAATGGGTTATCCGGAAGTGCAATTGACTGGTGTCGATGGGCAATGCACAGTAGAGTGCTCACACCGACATATGTGAATATCATGAGCTGCATCGCCTCAAAGTGTTCTACGATCTAAACAACGAATACGCGTGTTTCGATATTTTCTCAAGCTTTTTACTTTTTTGTTCAATATGCTTTGAATTGTAAAAATCGAATCATCGATACCAAAACATAAACTTACCATGGTTGTCTTTGGCGAGACACCCAGATGAAAGAGAAGACCGTTTCCATAGAGAGCGAGAGCGGGAAAGAGAGGAATCGAATGGATTCCGATATCGAGATGAATGTCACTGATGGCTATCCAAAACTGCAATCTACATTGTCTACTTTGGACAAGTTGTTTCCCTTTCTGATTGTCAATGCTTTTAGTTTTTTCACTCATTATTTTCATTCCACCCACTGCAATACAATGGTTTCGGTGTAAATTGCGCAAATACCTTATTTAGAGATGGCAATACGAGGGGAGGTTACGAGCTCGTTACGCCACCTCCTCATCGGATTACGAAATAACAGTAGGGGGGATAACGAGACCTCCCCTCGTATTGCCATCCCTACCTGTATTGCAATGAGGTACTTTCGCACGATCATTTGATTGGGAGGAGTTCGTCTGAAGAGGAGAAAGAAAGCGATCGAGTGCAGCGGAATTGCACAAGAAAAGATGATTTTGAGATAGAGAAAGACTCGGTTCTCATTCTGTTGCGAGAGGAAGATCGAGCGCATCTGGAATAAAAAAATGTAGATCAAAAAATTCGATAGAACAATGGGTGAATATTGAATACATTGCCATGTCGAGATAGCATGAATTGCATAATCGACTACCATAACTATAGGGGTATTTGCCTGATTCTTTTATTATTTCCGTTACAATCCCCGAGGGAGAATCAAGAATCAAGCATTTCCTTAGTTTTACATGCAATACGATTGCAAGGGATACAACAAATTTGTAACGGTGCTCACTCAATAATATGCGTTAAATCATAATTCTACCACAATCACAAATTTCTCGAAAACAGAGTTTGTGAAAAAAATCAGCAATTATACTTCACATTTCTTTGAATCACATGCAGTCACATGCAGCGTAAATTGGCGTATCTTTTCCATCTGAAAAGCATTAAAAACAAATAATGCCAAAGCACAAAGTAAAATACTCTAGACATAAAAGGTCACAATGTCTGACTTCAGTGAAAGTATTCACACATCATTTCCCTTGTTCAAGCTCATCTGATGTCACTTCATTCAATCCTTGTCCATATTCGTCGATCGGATGTCCTACCTCAATGATATGAACTTTCCATAGTGATGACTTCGCTTAGTGCGCTGTACTCATTCTCCCACACAGGTCATTCAATCCATTGAATTTTCCGAATCTGCCACAATTTCTCACACGTCTTCTCACGGAATAAAGATCAAGAACATACTATAGATTAGGAGAGCACCCCAGAATAATGCCACTATTTTCGAGAGCGATGGTTCTTCAAATAATGCGAGTAATCTGTACATTAGAAGGCGCAGTTGGTTAGTTTTTCAAATATTGGATAAGCTTTGTATGTTTCTGGTTACATTCAGGATTTATGCTCAACGTATTCCTTCTCTATTTCCTTCTGCGTGCATATAGGAGAGCTGGAAGCATTTTTCAAGTTCATTTAGTCATATTTCGCTAACAACAAAACTAGTTTCAGTTTCCAATGCTCGTTTCATGCTCCGTCGGACTATACTTAACCTTTTCGATAGCTGTCCTGAATTTCGTAATAATTTCATAAATATTCGGTGTCTCCATTAACATATCTTTTTCAGACTCATATTTTTCGCGACGGCACACTTGTTGTCGTTTTAATAAGTCCTCTCTCCGAGTATTTTCCCAGCGGCGTTAGAGATTTGATGTTTGAGGTAATGTGACTCAAACTTGCATACCTCTGTGTAACCGAAATCATCAAACCATTTGGAAAAAGACATGCGAAACATCACCATGCCAATATAGTTATTTCAGGCGGCATTCGTGTTGATGTCTCTGATGTGGTCGTTCACTCCTTCCACTTGTCTGTTACAGTTATCTGTCCTGGCCAGGTATCTATTTTCGAAATCCTGAAAAATGTGTTAGTTTCTGATTCAGATCACATTGGAGCCCCGCCAGGAAACTGATAGTCTCATCAGCATTTACATGCATTTGCCTAGTTTTCGTTGCTGTAAGTTTGAAAGTCTAGACAATCTATTTATTTCTCCTCTGAAGTTCACTATTCCCATGATCATGCCGACTCGAGAACTAGCTCTGATTATGGAGGAGTCAATGAAGGAACTTTTCGAGATTCCCTCTTTACAATTTGTTCAAACTTACGGCATCAGCATCACCTATCAAGCCATCAATGTACAATATCCTAAGTATGCCAAAATTAAGTTCAAACTTTCAGAACGGCAAGAGCATAGTGGTCTTCCTTTCGATGTTTGTCATAGTTCCATACTGCATATCATACACTATTATTGTCACCGCGATGCTTCACGTATCAACAAAATATTAGTGTTGTCATTCAAACAAAACTCAGATACGAAAGAGACTCTCATCCAACGGAATGGCTCTCAGTAAACGAACTATGACTATGCAGCGCCAATTCTTCATGATGCAATTTCTTCATGTTTGTTTAATCTTGGTCCTATTGAACAAAATAAACTTTAGTGCGTTCTACCTCTCATCATTCTGAGCATTCCCGTAGGAATTGTCACATATGGGGCGATAGTGAATGCGGATCTCGGCTTGGCAACACTGCCTCTCACGGCATTCGTCTGGCTATGTCCTGTTGCTCAAGTAAATCCTTTATATATTCTTTATCCATTTTGTGCTACCCTTTGTTTGCTTTTATTTTCAGTCGGCAGTTCAACTGCGGTATGCCCACAAATCGTATACATCAACTCCAGAGAATTCAATCAAGACGAGAACGATAACGACACGAGTTCGAAGTGCCACAACGCACATACTCCAATGATGAGTATGTCAAAGTTCGTGAGAAAAGTGTGATATGACTATAATGTGCCTTGAATGTACTAGTGATATAAATAAAAGACTATAGTTTATTATCTCACAGTCGAGAATAAAAATAATTGAACAATATTGATAAAATCGTTTCTATAGCTCATAATGATCAAATGTCGCTTAGCTGACCCAATCAAATTAGTCTGGTTTTCGCAGCAATATTTGCTTGCGATACGCACTCGAATTTCCCGTTGTCGAGAAGTCCCTTTATATAGCCTGCACAGCAAGTTCTGCAAGTTATAACTGCGTTTTCACAGGGACCATTTTGCGGTAATTAAGCGTTTTCGCACAATTTCAAAATATCGAAGAAAAAACAATCTTCTCTTGTGACTAAATAATAATTACACTGACTTTCCCCTTGTGAAATGACACATCTTTGCTCCACACTCCTCATATCGTTGAGAGACGCCCCTATAAACATTGTTATGGTTTAAGTGATGCATTTCAGCGGTACTCACGAGCACTTTCCGGGCGTGGGGCAACTTCTCTGTGCGACCACTCGCACACCACCACAATAACCACAGTCATCCGAGCAGGGAGCATCCGGCGTCTGTCAGAGATTTAAAAAATATAGCGATTCAAAATTGATGAAAATCGTTGTCAACTCAAAAATGTATTTCTTATCACTGACCTCTTTCCATGCAGTCCATTGAACGACGTCAATTGCTGTGGAGCCAATGATGAGGAGAAGAACGAAGAATGGCTGCGCATCGTAGAATCCAGTGCGTTCTGGCAACTCCTGCTTTTTCACCAAATTTATATTCGTCTGAGCGTCCCTCTATTTCTTCCACTCAGCTAGTCAAACCAACACGCGACTCTAGACCTAGTGGTAATTTGGTTCGTTAGTCTCTTTCTATCGTGTGCTTCTCTCACATACTCTCACTGGTGAGAGTGCATGTGTAGTTACGAAAAGTGATGTCTAGTTCATCTCCGTTCCCTATCCAGACGTTTGCTCAGCTTAAGCAAGTGCATTGCGTCACTCTTTCGGTGGATCTGTTCGAGCAAAGGTCTCGCTCTCTCCAAAACGCACACTCTCTCATCGGTTACAGAAACGAGAGAGTATGAAAATCGAGGAGAGTCAGACCGTTACTAATCTGTTCATTTTATCCCGATGAAAATATGCGAGATTTGCACCCTATTTGAATATGGTACTAATCTGAAAGGCTTCTTGTGTACGCGAATTCTTGTCAGTGTTCGAGCATATACTTCACGCCTGAAATCGTCGCTACTGATGAGAAAAGGTGAGAGCAGTGAAACACAATCCCACAGTGGGACGAGACGACCGTTACTTCTCCGTTTGACTAGCCGTTTAAGCGAAAAAAGTGGGATCCACTGAAATTTCATGTTCTGAACCTGCCAAAAATGGGTATAAATGAATCCAATAGTAATACATAATTGTCTTCATTATTATGCATGAAACATCACAGTTATATATGCATCATTCACAGTTGACATTGAAATCAAATTATTTCACAGAGTTGGTGTCAACGATTTAGTAACCACGTGGCCTCTGATGTGACTCCTATCAAAGTACTCATCTTCGTCCTTCCTCGACAGATGAATTATCCTCAAGGTACAATCATGCTCATTTGCTGAAAGTATCATCGAATTCTTAAGATGAATCCATACAATTGTACTTGCTTTTGATCAAATAATCATCCGAAATAGTGTCCAATGAAGTGATGTCGCAACTTGTCCTAAACCAGACTTTCTTGCCAATGCCAGGCAATTTCTGAAACAAGTTTGATGAGAAATAAATCAAAACTGTAGCGTTTTACCCCTCTCAGGGTGTCAATACTTCCAGCGGAAATAAATCTTGAGTGGCAGGTTCGAATCGACAGCTTGTCGAGTTTTCTTGAGAACATTTCCAGTATAATTGGCGCCCAATCGAAATCGTGAATTCCGAAGAAACATTTGCTGTGGGGGCTCGATAACTGGACAAATTGATCGATGAACATGACTCGAATCGCCGAAGATAGTTGGAGAAGAATTAATACTGCAAAATGAAATTAAAGAAGGAATGTCAGCAAAACAAAGATTATCAGTTGGAGCAATGAGCATAATCATCTCTTGAACGACGATAGAAACCCAAACATAAAAGAATTATTCCGAACAGAGATAATCACGCTCAAAGTTTACCTGCAGGGCAGGCAAAATACAGTATACAAATGCCTAAGCCTCATCTTGAATGAGCGCTCAACATTTCGAACTGTCTATTCTCACTTGGATCAGAACAAGTAATTTCACGTAGAGAAAGGGAGAGCATGTCCGGGCTATGTGCATCAATAATATCCAAAATATGGCTTCTGTAATTACAGCTTTCCCTTTTTAAAAGACCAGTAAAGCGTTAAACTTACGCAAAATCGTCGCAAAGAGTATCCACACTGACTCTCAGTTTCTCAAATTGCGTTCCTTCCAATAGAAAATACACGACTTCCATCACGTTTTCTTCAGCACAGTTGAATAGTATAACTTTGTCAACATGATCTCCAATGCATTCTTTTAAAAGCTTCAGCAGACTCGTATCCTCATCAAGCAAGTCCAACTCGAAAACATAACACTGGAATTACTCTACTTTTCGATTACAAAATATTTCTAGGGAAAATAAATATCAAAGATAACTAACATGAAACTGTCGTGATAAGCGCTTAGACTTGATTCTAGAATTTAATTCAATTGAATGTTCCTGCAGCTTTAGACGTAATCCAAATATATTTTGCAAATATTTTGGAACGCTGATGCCTATTTCAATGAAACTCGAATTGGGGTCCTAAACAGCAGGGGTAACGTTTGGAGTATTCACAAATTCATACCGTTTTCTCAATTCTGAGATTTTCGACGAATGATGCAATTCGTGGCAGAAGAAGATACTCTTCTACTCTCGATCTGAGAGTTCTTGAAGTCTGAATGATGACCTCGCTCGACTTTTCCCCACGTATTGCAAGTTGAGATGTCAACTCACCAATCTGAGTTCGAAAATTGATTCAGGCACAAAGTCTAGAATCTTCCACGCAAGTTCGCCGGGCAATAACTCGAAGGGGGAGGCGTCTTCACAACTAGTCTCGACTACCGGAGTTGATATTTTGTTGTGCATACATGGGGATTTATCAATGGTTTGTTTATGGTCTCGCCGAAGAGTATCTGAATTAGTTTTTATTATTTGTATTGATGCGCATACAAAATGTGGAATATTTGACGCAACACAAAGTTTGATAAAATAATTCGCAAATGATTCAAGGAGCTAAATTATTAATACTGGTACCTCTTTTACGAAACCTCTTAGAAAGTCGCCGAAAAAGACCCATCTCCTGGCAATTTCTGTAAAAACGTTAAAAAATCGATTCACGGAATAGTGATATCACTTGAATGGCACGCGCAAGTCTAGATGAGGAATTCAAGTGGCAGCCTCTCTAAATGAGCACTAGTGTCGAGTGATAAGAGCATGTGGACGCACATCAACGCACTCTTCAAGCGTGCGTCGTTGATGACTCATACTATTGCGAGAGTGAGTGTGGAATGCATCATGTTTTATCATTGTATGCAATTGGAGAAATGCCTGAAAAAAATATCGTACATGTTGGCGAAATCAGAACGACCGCCGAGAGTATCTTACTACTACAGACCGTCTAACGAATGATCAATCGAGTAATGAAATTGATACTCGATTGACTCAATCGAGTATCCTTTGTTACTCGATTGATTGCCCTTTCTGTCCCCTCGTCAATCGATTCATTTCGCTCATCTTTCGTCGAACAGTGCTGCCTCTCGCGCTCCAATTTGATTACTCGAGCATCCTTTGTTACTCGATTGACCAATTGAGTAATCAATCGATTGGGAATCGATTTAATTCATCAATTGATTGATCTGCCACTCGATTGACCAGTCAATCAATTGACGAAGGGAATCGAATGAGTTTCATTTCTCGTCAATCGTGAAATGAGTAATTCAATTGACGGTCTCTACTTACTACACAAAGCCTTTTTTGAAGAATAATAGTGATAAAAAATGTTGTGTTGAGCCATGAGAAGAATCGTAAGCAGTGAATTTATCAGAAATGAAACAACGATAGAGTGTGAACAACATACGAACAATCAACTCGAGCTGAGTTTAGTTGTCGGTGCGACCGCATCAGTTAGAGAGGATTCGCCGAGGCCTGAAATCATTTTCAAGCACTTCACTTATTCTCTGTAAAGTATGGAGCAGACAAGTGCAACACCACATCAAACTGCTTTGTTTCGTTTGTATTCATACTAACCGGTCCGCATTCTTCTTTGGTGACGCAATCGCCGATGCTGTTCAGGTAGAAGCCAGGTTTGCACTCGCAATTATTAGGACCGCACGCAACCAATGGGCAGACTTCCTGAAATGCAATCTCTTAACATTCAAGTCATTCACTCTATTGCACAGGATGATGTGGTGAATATTCCAAAGGGATCTTACGGGCGTTCCACATTTCAGGGGACAAGGCGAAGTACATTTTTTGTAGATTTGATTCTTCTTGCACTGTCGAGGACTTTTCTGTAATGGCTATACGTGGCCAAATCACCCAAAGATCTCCGCCTTACTGTTGTTTAGTAAAGGGAGTGCTTAATTTGTACTTCCTCAAGGTCTGATTAACCAGACACTTAGGCAGTTTCAGCACCGAAAGAGAAGAAGATAAAATATATTTGATTGATAAGGATTCAAACTAACCGGGCATTCTTCTTCGGTGACGCAATCGCCGTTTTTCTTGAGGTAAAATCCAGGTTTGCAGTGGCACTTGCTTTTACCGCACGCCCTCGGGCAAACTCGCTGAAATGAACCTCTTCACATTCGAGTCATTGACTCTGTTACACCGTCCGAGGTGGTGAATATTCCAAAGATCTTACGGGTTTCTCTCCACACTTCAGACAAGTCATAGAACATGGCGAGTAGATTTGATTCTCACTGCACTGCCCCGCAGCTGAAATTATGTACACGAATTTTAGAGAAGTATCGAGCAAATTCTGGCCAATCTTGTGATAATGCACTAGGTCAGATGAGATCTATGACGTCATGCATCCTTTGATATATCAAAGGCGGAATGATCTCATAGTTCTCATCCGACTTAGTTCCTGTGATAATGTTCAAAATATTGAGAAGATTGGCCGAATTTAACTCACTCTGAGCCGTCGCCAGAGATGCACAAACAGCAACAGCTTGCAATGTCATTTTCCACTCTCATTTTCGATCTGTCGCCACTTATACTGATCATGAACCAATAATGCGTCACTTTATTTGCATAAGTCTGAATGTGTACAGAAAAAAGATAAAATAATACTCACCAAAATCACAATTACATTCATTTTCGAAGTTTCTCCAGCAGATGTCTCTCTGGATCTGAAAAAAGAAATTCACATAAGAAGTAAAATAACAGTATAAGATTGAAAACACCAAGTGAACGATCGGTGTATGTCAACCCCTACGGAAATCCTTTATTATATACCCTACCTTTTCTGTCTGTTCTTTAATCGACGACTGTCTTCAATTCATCGGAACAACGACTTATTCATGAGGAACCAAGGGAACAAGCGATCACGGTGTTGCCCTTTTTTCGCTTCCTCTTGAATAATTGTAGATAACGCTCAAAGAACAGTATTCGCGATCAACTTATTACCCGAAACTTATTGTGAATGAACGATGCCGGAGGTGCAGCATGGTGATTTATTGAAATAAACTGGTTCGATAGTGGATCGAAGAGGAATTGAAATGGAAAGTGGGGCTGTTTTCAAACAAGGGGACAAATGGATTTGGAGTACTGGAGTCGCACAACTAGTCTGCATACGTATTACGAACCTTCCTGAAGCGAAAATTTACGTTAACGTGATCAGCCTGAGAAATTGCGCACATTTATGAAGTGCAACTTACGAGACAAAAGTTCAATCATATTCTGTTCAAATAGTGTCTGATTGGAGATATAATGGATGACTATACCCAAATCAAACAATCGCAGCTGTTTATTTCAATAAATCACCATTCTGCATATCGCTCATTCACAAATATTTTCGGGAAATAAAAGTTGATCGCGAATACTGTTCTTTGAGCATTATCTCCAATTATTATAGAGGACGCGAAAAAGGGCAACACCATGATCACTTGTTCCCTTGGTTCCTCATGAATAGATCGTTGTTTCGATGAATTGAAGGCAGTCGTCGATTAAAGAACAGTCAGAAGAGATATAAAAGGATTTCTATAGGGATTGATATACGCTGATCGTTCACTTGGTGTCTTCAATCTGTTCTTTTATTTCATATGTGATTATATTTCTTTCAGATCCATCTGCTGGAGCAGTTTCGAAAATGAATCTAATCATGATTTTGGTGGGTACATTTTTATCTTTTTCTGTACACATTCACACTTATGCAAGTAAAGTGACGCATTATTAGTTCATGATCAGTATAAGTGGAGACAGTTTGAAAATGGGAGTGAAATTCATTACAGGCACTAGCCATTTGTGCTTCACTGGCAACAGCTCAGAGTGAGTTAAACTTGGGAAATCATCTCAATGTTTTGAAGATGTTCACGGGAATTCGGTCAGATGAGAACTATGACGTCATGCCGCCTTTGTAGTTCTCACCCGACCTTTGCTTATCACGAGATTAGATAGCGTACTAATTGATAACCTTGGAATCCAAGTAATCATTTTTCGATTTGGCAGATATTTTTGAAAAAAAATGAAAGAGGAGAATCGATATTTCTCTAAAATTCCCATTCGTAATTTCAGCTCCGATGCAGTGCAAGCATAATCAAATCTACTCAATATGTCCTTCGCCTTGTCCCCTAAAATGCGGAATGAAACCCGTACGACCCCTTTGAAATATTAACCACATTAACCTGTCTAACATAGTCAATGGCTTGAATGTGAATATTTTGCATCTCAGAGATTCTGCATAATGATTGCGTGCGGTCCTAAAAGCAAGTGTGAGTGCGAAAGAGGCCTCTACATGAACAGCAACGGCTATTGCGTCACCAAAGAAGAATGCGGAAAGAAGATTGATGTGGTACCGTTGAGGAACTTGTCTCCTCTTTTTTTCAGGATAATCTATTAACTAATTCGTTGCTTGAACTGATCCACTCGCACCGCCAACTAAACTCGGCTCGAGTTGATTGTTCGCATATTGTTCACAACGTACCACTGTATTATTTCCGAAAAGTATCTGTTTATTTTATTCTTCGCATGACTCAACACAGGTAGGCGTTGGCTATTATTATATCCACACATTTTTAAAATAATAAATTTGTATTTTCCCTCTCCCGAAGCGACATGTGCATACTATCCTGAGTTCGGACGACCTCTTCACCAGACTGGAATTGCAAGCTCGAAGTTTCCGAAAACGAGATTATCGCGTTCATTATTAAATTTAAATATAGTCCATTTATTTCTTTCTAATTTGCCGCACATCATTAAAATACCCCTCTGGCCTACCCTTCAATTCGATCAACAAACTCGATAGTTTCGAGAGGGTAATAATGCCAGAGGGATCGAGTCATATATGAGAACTGATCACGCCAATCTCTCCCTCCCTCTCGTTCCCTTGCCACCATGTCTACGACCCTTATCGGAACCCTCCGGTCATAAACAATTCTTCTTTATCCATACCTATCAGTCTCTGAAAGCATAGCACAATTTGCGTCTCCTACTTTACTCTCATCACAATTGTGCTATTATCGTTCAGCTTTCAACATCCGTGTGTTTGTGCATTCCCTACTTTGATTCATTGTTATGGTTTTATCTGTCATATTTCTATTCACATTGCAGGTAATGGCTTATTCTGGGCAACCAAAACGGATGAAGTTCTCTGAGAGACAACATTCATCGGAACCGACCACCAATATCTCCGTAACTCCGATTTGTCAAATACGAAACGACGATTCTCTCTCTGCTTTCGAGAGACTGCCACTCGAAATCGTTTCACAAATTATCGATTATGCACCTGATTCAGTCAACAATCTCATTCTAGTGAGTTTTCGTGATCATTTATTAAATAAAAACTGTATTTTTATTTGCGTTATTGATTCCAATTACTATTTCAGACGTCTCGTTCGATAAATTCTCGTGCGAAGGAATACGCTCGGCTTACTCCGAGAACTACACTCTGCGATTGCGTTAGGCTATCCCCGAACCTTGATGGAGGATTGAACATTTCCATGTTCATTCAAGTACACAACGCTGATCTATTTGAGAAACGCCTCAAGGTTCTACAGTTTCCATCCTCATTCGTGGAAAGGATCAGACGAGCACGAGCGACTACATCTATGGTTCGTTGCTGAATATTTGCATTTATGAAATTTTCAAAATCTCTGGTGAAATATTCATAGGAATTTATCACCTATATTTCGATGACTCGACGTTTAAAGCCTTTTTTACACTTTTTTTTATAGATGGCGTGCTACTCCGCAATGAATGTAAAGCATGGAAGCGTCATGCGGCAAATCAGGAAATGGATGGGGCCTAGGGTCGGTGCCGTATGGATAAAGGAGTCATACACGCTACCTTCTGCATCTGTGCTGCTCAAAGGCTTTCGTATCAAGTCAATTGAGATTGAAAGCGAAAGACTGTCAGATCGCACCACGTAATTTGTGCGTGTGATTTACAACACTACCCTTTTCATTGCAGTAAATATCTGCTAGACACTATTGATGCCCTCGGAGTGGAAAAATTATCTTTGAAAGTCATTAAAGTTGTCTGCTCTGATCCGTGTAAGTGATTTTTTAAAAAATCATTTAATTATTTAATATTCTTATGCTATTACATATATATATAAACTATTATTTCGTTGCTTTAAATGGTGAAATTCTTCAGTGCGCATTTTGCTCGATTTATCGGATCGAATTCGTCACTTGGAAATCGAGCAGGAAAGATCTTCGCGAAAGGTCTCAAACAAGAAGCGCTTCTTCGGTCTTCATGATGTGGACTTGGAGCCCGTTATCATCGATATGTTCACGAGAAAACTCGAATGCCTGCAACTATTCAACAATTACTACCCGAGATATCTATCGAGAGATGACGGCGAACAACTTGTTCAGGTGATATTTTTGTTGAAAATGTTTTACTTTTTTTCAGAGCATGGAAAATATGCAGAAAGCCGTCTCGCTCAAGGCAACTATAATGCACGGAACGTCTGGCTTCTGTTGTAAAAGAAGAGGCTTTTATGCAAAATGTAATGCGATTTCTTAAAAATGATCTTTATAAAATATTTTCAGGTGATCGAAATATATTGGAAATCAAGAATGAATTCCGAGAAGACGCTGATTAATTAAACCATGAAAATTCGCTGCATCATTGATCTAATCATAGCAACTTCGATGTTCGTTTATTGTGCAGCTGTTCTATGTTGATAAATCGTTTTTATACAATGTTGTTCATTGAGACATGCAAATACATGCTCATCTAGATCTGCTAGATGTTTTAAATTGTTCCGGGCGCCATTTCGATAAATGCCATTGAAATAATCGAATATCACTATAGCTAATGTAAATATTCAATTTGATTGAGCGGTTTAATAGATTATCGTACATTTGCAAACTTCGACTTTTCTTTAGCTCATACACAATCGATGACAAATGTGTGAACCAAAATTTTTAAACGCATTTAATGCAGAATCATCTCAAAATGTCCATCGCCTCTCTTCTCTTTATCGCTACTTCAGTATCTTCTCATTTCGTGCATTGTAAGTTCTTATCGAAAATTATCGACAATAACTATCTTCAGATCCTCAGCTGAGTCTTCAGCCAATTTCATCCGATCAAAATGCGTTGATTCAGAACTATTGTGGTCGAATCGGGGGAAAAAAGAGTACATTCATTTCCTGTTTCCAAATACGAATTACGAATTCTTTTAAGGAAAGGGCATATTTGGTTCCAAAATTAGCAAGATCGATCACGGCGAAGTCGTACGGCCGGGACAGATTCCATGGGCGGCAGCGATGGAAATGATAGGTAGATCAAATTTACTGTCATAAATCGATCAATATTTGAGATGAACATGGAAATGCCACTCGAGCGTGCACCGCCTCTCTGATCTCCTCTAGACATGCACTCACTGCAGCTCATTGTGTGCTGGATATGGAAAAGTGTGGAGAATGCAGCGGGAAGGGAGAAAGGAGTGAGGAGTGGTTAGTGCTTACTCCGAGGGCTTGTAGATGGGAATCCCCCCCACTTGTCCTAATACTGGCTACACGATGATTTCAAGCAACTCCGGTGGCTTAACCTGCCGAAAGTAGATGGTTAGATACATGGGAATCCTTGACATTGAACCCGGCCTTATCACAAAACCTCTTCTATTCTTAGTGATCGTTGGCCAAACGCCGAGAAGACTTCAAATCCCTCAAAATGGACTATCGCTTACGGCGGTCACTGCAATACTGTGGGTGCAACGAAGCTGGACCATTCCTGTATGAAGGTTGAAGGTTTGCTCTTCGGTTTGCCCCCACTTATACGTACCGCTAATTCAGTCGATTATGATGTTTCATTTAGTAGCTAACCATCTTTATCTGCATCGTATACTGAAATTGCATTGCAGAGAGTTGGGGTGCGAACAGTTGCTTGGGATGAGCGGTATGCTAGTCTATGTCAGAAATTTGACATGGCAATTGTCGAGTTTGAAGAAGAAATAAAGGTGAGTATGTAAATTTTTTATTGCTTAGATTGTACCCTATTTGCATGTTTCTCATTTTTATGAATCGCATATTCTATCATATATTGCTCTTTTATGTAGTTCGATTACAAATTCGAATCCGTTGCCCCTATCTGCCTGGCTGATTCTTCGTTCGAGTTCAAAAGATCCTACGCAACCTTTTTTGGTTTCGGATTTGTGCAAGACGGCGAAAGTGGGTTCAGAATCTAAATAAATGCCGATTTAAACTGTAAATTCACTTCAGAAGTTTTCGATCGCTCTCTTTACTCGCAACTTCGATACGGTGTTGCTATCCATACATACACTAGACCGGAGGGAGATGAGATGTATGTAAGTCAATCAAATGTTTTCGATCTCACAAAAACCTATAAAAATCCAAAAAATCACCAAAAAATCAGGAATGAAATTTCAGTGCATTAGACAATTGTATCCAAATAGCAAATGCTAACAATGCATATTTTGTATTTTCAGCTCGACGAGCGTCTAAACCTCACTGAAAGCGAGAAGCAAAAGATTCCGCACATGCCTCGAGTAAATTTCAACGGTGTAAGTATTCCGTTAGAGGACACTGGAGCAGTCGGCCAAACCGGCCTGCCCCACCTAGAGTAGCCATGTCTCGACAACTGTGAAATGCCTTGATGTGGCTGCACCTCTATCCTTTTTTAGACGTTGGTGCATATCGTCCCTTTCTATTGTCCCTTTTATATGCATATGTACATAAATATCAGTGTCATTCAGGGTGACAGTGGCGGTGGAGTGTACACAACTGCGTGTGATGGGGCTTCCGTGCTCATTGGTAAACAAATTCTTGAATTAGCACTAACGATATAATACGAAACCATTCTTATAGGAATTTCTGACATAACCAAACAAATTTGAGCAAAACAATATCAATTCAATCCCAATAACTGTAATCACAGGCACCATCAGTCGTTCTGCTGCCGAGACTACCCAATCCTACGCCTCCGTACTCCGCACTCATATCGACGAAATCTGTAATATTACTGGAGTCTGTCCGAAAGCTCGTTGCTAGAAAGAGTTGCAATAAACCTTGTTTTGTATGTAAAAGATTGCGCTTGAATGACAATTGTCGAGCAGGCAATTCCTCAAATGGTATTTTTCACTGATGAAGAATTTGACTGTAAGACCTTTTTAATAAAATCATTCTATGTACGAGGATCAATAAGAAATAAAAAACGCACTCTGAAACAGTGAATGACAATGATTGTTTTCGAGCGATAAGCTATGCTGAATCCTCGAAAGGCGAGTCACACTAGGGAAGGGATCAAAAGAGTAAACGCTCAACTCAGTGTAGCCTGCTCGAAATCGAGTCCCTATCGCGAGAAACGTCACTCCTCCTGCTCAATATTGTACAATCTTTGATAATCGTCATTTCCACCCCTAAAAGTCATTGTTCATGCTAAAATCGGGGCGAAGTCGAATGGGATCTCCGCCCACCGGAAACGAATTATCACCGTCTTCATGCGATCACTTTTGAAGGTCGGCCAGATAAGGTAGATCAGTGACGACTGACAATGACTGAAAGCCTTAAAAGCCCGCGAGGAAACTACAGAGAGACATCTTCCTCGTTTGATCTATCGCCATGAGTCTCTATGTAGTTCGGCGTTTCCCTTCATTTCATTTCCCCTCTTTCAGCATGCTGCGTACTGCGTTAATGCTCGGGCTGCTCGCCTTCCAAGGTCAGTTTTGTATGCTACAAATTTTATGGGTTATGAAAACACAGAAATTCTCCAGCAAAAAATGAGGGATAGAGATTCTAGGTTCCTGAATAAATGCTGCAATTCCCTACTTGCAGCCACATCCGGCTGTCCTCCAGACTACGACACGTGGTTCGACGGCCGTTGTTTCCGTTCTCTGCAATGGATCGACAACGGAAATTGGAGATCGATGCAAGTCAATGGAGTTCTCGCCTCCATTCACAGCTCACAGGTACTCGATTCTTCTCAGTGAAAGGCATTTATTTATTTTATCGTTCGCCTCTTCAGAAATTTCAGGATAATTAAGGGAAGGTGACGAAAGAGGTCGGGGAGAAGGGAGGGAGTGCTATTATGGAATCCAACCCATTACAATAACCAAAACATTCATTAAGGAAAACTCGGCCTTCAACCGATTCGCCAAGGGCGACGTGTATGACATGATGGAACTCGGATACTGGATTGGACTTCGTTGCGACGAGTGAGAGTCGCAAAATTAATGCAGCCCGATGGGGGGCTCGAACCGGCGACAGCCAGATTAAGAGTCTGGTGCTCTACCGACTGAGCTAACCGGGCAGACGAGCTACCACTGCAGTGCTGTGAAGAAGTTCTACTGGGTTGACGGCTCTCCGGTTGATTACACCAATTTCGGAGGTCCTTCTCAATAATTATTATTTGTTATTATAGATAGTACAGTATTATGGAATAGAATGCTACATCAAAGCTAGATCGAATTAATTTTTAGATAATGCGAGTAATTTATTTCAGACAATACAATCAAGTGCAATTCGACGATGGCAAATAATCGGTTCTACCAGGCTTACGACGATGGGAAATGGCACTATTACGTCAATTGGAGTTCCTACTCGAGAGGATACGTCTGCCAGAAGAACTATCGTCCCGAGGGTGAGCTTTTTCCTCTTGGAAGTAAGCTCCAAAGTTGACAAAATCCGGCTTTCAATAGTTGAACGGCTCTTATCACGCTCACATAACTGATAAGCATGAACAATGAGTGCTTACAATCTTGATTGGCTTCTATTTTGATTTTCCAATTCGAAGTTTTCGTTGATACCGTATTTTTCGAAGATTCACAATGCGAGGAGTACGAGTTGGTGCCCGAGACTACAAATTGCGTTGCTGTTTACGGCGATGCCAGGACGACAACAGACGCAGAGAAATCGTGTGTGGCCACCGGCGGCCATCTAGCCTCCATTCACGATAGTACGGTAAGTACGGCGAATTGAGAAGTGACGTTATTATTCCTCACGCCGTACGTTCCCGATCAGATCAACGATTACATTCGTCGCTCGACAGTTGCTCTCAATCTGACTAACGGTGTGTTCATTGGACTCGAGCAGAGCGGACGCAATGTTAGTGCATTGACATGGAAGGACAAGTCCAAGGTCGACTACACCAACATCGCGCCAGGTAAGGAATTGATGATGATTCTTTGAAAAACAACAACTGAAACATTGTGTTGTCTTGATCCCCGTGCATTGACAACACTAGATAGCTTGCTTATTGATGACGCCACCGCGCTCAGGATTCCCCAACAACTCCCTCGGGCAGTGCTTCGCGATGCAGACTTCTTCGACTACAGGCCAGTGGGTGAACGCCATCTGCGGATCGACGAAGCTTCCCTACGCATGTTCGATGCCCGGTATGGAATCGAGGTCGATATTGTGGAATTGAGAATGTTGTATTCTCATCGGTTTTATTAGAGTGTAGTTCATGCATTTTCAAAATAGCACTTCTCATCTTAGATATATTCAGTATAGATGTTAATGAAATGTTTGTTCAGCGCTTATTCTACCTGAGAAATTCGAGACGAATGAGTGTCCGACACAGAACTTCACCGACGGGGATACTGTAGGATACTGTAATTGGGTTTTGGATAATCGATCATTGAAGATATACTCGCCGGGCTTTCCCATTGGTAATAACACGAACAGCTGCGAATACATCATCATTGGTCCAGCAGGATCGAAAAACGTGAGCTCAGATTCCACTGACCAACTATTATTGTCGCTCAACATCAGTAAGAGGCGCCAGCTCGCATAAGAACTCAACTGTTATGCTGGGGACTGTATTGAGCAATATTTCTCATGATCCATAGCCCGTCAATAGTTACATTTTGTCATTAAATTCGATAGGTGCAAGTGACGGTGGAATTCTTCGAGTCGAACAAATGCTGCGATTCGCTCACGATGTACGAAGGAGTCGTCGGAGAGAAGCAGATTGCAAAGTGAGATAGGGACTAGGGTTGGCACTAGGGTTTAGATAAGTATTGGTGTGGTGTGAATGAGGGCAATAATCGATAGATCAACACACAAGTCATGAAACGTTCGTAGGCAAATTTTATCTTTTGAATATGTTGTAGCGCTTTTTATTCACACTGTATTTTGCATATTCAGACTCGCTGGCAGCACCTACACCGGCAAGGTGTACAAGTCCGCGCAGGGTAAGCTTACATACATTTTGAATTACTAATAATAAGAGTTAATTAATTTATAATTAACTTATCACAACAGGTCCTGCGATGCGTCTCGTCTACGACGTCAAGAGCGGCCAGCACGTGCGAGGATGGCAGCTCAAAGTCAAAGCCATCTACTAAATACTCAATCAATGGATAAACTTCTCCCTGCATTATCTTGTTACGCGTGCTCTGCAATCAAATCCAAGCTTCAAATACGCAATTGCCAAAAAATAATAAACACAGGTTGCACGTACTAGGCACTAGAGTTAGCAATTCGAAGTCGAATTGCTGATTCGCAACCGCCTTCCCTCGCAGATTGCGAAATCCGAGCAGTGGAAGGCACTTGCGAACTCGCTAATCGACTTCGAATTGCCAACTCTAATAGGCACGCGTAAAACGGATCAACGAGTCGTCCTTTTGAGTCGCTCGGCGGGTCAGATACGGGTAGATGAGAGGGTCAGGCTATAGAACGAGAGAGAGCGAGAGTAACCGCGGAAGAGCATGAGCGGTATCTGTTGCTTGGTCTGGCTTCGAAATTCGCTCCTTTACACAAAACAATTCTTCGATCATTCACCTCAACTTGCGGGCTTCGGTCGCTATGTTATACACGGGTTTCAGATGGAAAAATAGTTGGACGCGACTACCTAGCCTGCGTAAAACGCTGAAAAATTTGGTAATACTTGAGGGAATCCGAAAAAAAGCACCGGGGAAGACGATTATTTTCAGCCGAATTTTATGTTGTCCTTCAAGGGGAACCCTATGCCTGAACTGCCTAAATACTATGCAATTACTATGGAATATTGAGCTGCCGAAACCTGCATGGGTTACCAATTATTGATATCATTCCATTTTGTTTTCACTTAGATTCGCCAAAATCACGTCTCCCTCTCTCCAGATCCCCCTAATGCCCTCTCACTTTCGCACATTCTCTCGTCTCCCGTTCCCTTCTTTGATCTACCTCGTCTCGTGATGGTGCGATAAACAAAATCGACCGCCTCCATGAGGCCATTCCTTTCTTACCACTCTTCTTTTGTTTCTTTCGTTAGGTTCATTTGATTTCTTTCTTTTTTCGAAATTGGTTTTGTCTGATCAATCGATAATTTCATATGTGTTATCGTTGTTGGCAGGCCTACCGCACGTTTCGTGTTGCAGATCTAGCGCTGCGCCTCCGAGTCGTCCTGGCCGTTAGTCATTTCCTTCTTTTGCATAATTCCCGTATCTAGGGAACTGGAACCACTGGTACCGTAGCTAGGTTACGGGGTCCACTGGTACGCTGGTACCGTAGCTTGGGCACTGGTACCACTGGTACACTGGTACCGTAGCTAGGTATTGGGTACCACTGGTACGCTGGTATCGTAGCTTGGGCACTGCACTCGGAGCATGACTGCAGGCGTATTGCACTGACTTCATTTCTCTATCCGTGGTTACGGTAGGTTATGGTGAACTTTTCTGATTTTTCCCGAACGCCCTTTCTTTCTATCTCTCTGATCTTTGATCTTTGAACCCTATTTGCAGATCAGGCTGATGTCGCGCTGCCGCAACGGCAACCGCCACGACCAGGAGCGGGCCGCGATGGAACAGATCCTCCACCTGGACTGGGAGGGACTATCGACCTCGGTTAGTGCTTTTTTAAAAATTTTGTTTTTAAATTAACATATTAAAATAAAATTTATTCATTGACATTCTGCATATCTACGCGATCTGGAAAGCCAAGACTGACTCAGTACTAGGACTCGAGAAATCGCTAGTTTTCTCTAGAATTCGAAAATCGCGCTTGATCGACTCTCACATTTTTTTTGCTCTAGTTTCCCCACACGGACTTCCTATCGCCATTGCTGGGGGTGTGGAAACCTCAATATCTTCGAGAAACCGTACTCTCGCTTTTCCTAGTTTGGAATAGGACGTTTAGTGGGCGAAACCTTTCTGTGTTTCTTACAATGCGACAATGATTTGGCACAACATTTGCCGCCCTAGAGTTAATTATCTCATTTGGTCTCGTTTTCAGCTCTTCCGTAGCACCGTATTCCTCGTCGAACACGTCGAGACGGTCATCGAAACCTGCGGATGCTAGATGGCGTCATCGTCGAAAGCTTCGGACGCCCCGGATGAGTCGGCGTCGATGTCGTTGTTCTTGTATTTCATTGTTTAATGATTGTATAAACTGCTTGTAAATTTTGTTTTTTTTTAAACAACGACAGGAGTTCGATGTTCATGAGTGTGTGGGGGGGGGGGGGCGAGATATTGGCGGGTTTCGAGAGTCTGCTTGCATTTCCACATTGAGTAGTTGTTTTCAATGACGCAACATTATTGATTAATGTTTGTCGCTCTAGAAAGAGAGAGAAAGAGAGTAGTTCAAGGAAGAGGCCGAGCAAAATCGAGAGGGTGCATGTATAAATAACTCTGATTTCTTGCAACCGATGGCTAACCAGTTAGAAGGGGCGGGGTTTGCGTCAACCAGTGGTTTACCAGTTACCTTACCAGTAGGTAGCCATTAGTTTGGTGACCAGTCACTGCTCTGCATTTCTTGGCCACTGATTTGTAGCGAATTGCTCTAACCCGTCGCGAGCATAGAGCGCTCTGCCGATAAACTCCGTTACAGTCTAAACGCCCGGCTGAGTGCAATTCACAACCGATTATGCGAACTTTTGAATGTAGTTGAAAGGAAGTTCTAAGTGAGGGTTGAGTACCGCATGAGGAGCACTCTTTCCATGAGAATGAATAATCGTCCCTCTGAACTTCTGTACGTGGCCTCTCAACCACTGGTCAACCAGTTCCCTGAACAGTGGGTGGGTAACTCCCCCCAGTCAGTAAACTGGTTGACCACTGGTTATAAAAAATCAAGTTTATCAGAATAACACTGGGAAATAATTTGAACGCAAGTCGGGAAAATACAGTCTCTGAGCAAACCAAAGAGGAAACAACAATCATTATCTAACAAACGAGAAACCTATTCTACATGAACCTGAACATCAGATATTAGCGGGGAATGGCTGATGATTGGTGGGGCAGGGTTACGGTATCGATCGAAGGATGGGCAGTAAGGTAGGCTCCTGGCATCGATTGGCCTACTCGAACTTGATTCCCTGAGCGAGCGGGAGCTGCTTGGAGAAGTTGATGGTGCAGGTGGAGCGACGGACGTACTGCTTCCACGAGTCGGAGCCAGATTCGCGCCCTCCTCCGGTCTCCTTCTCTCCTCCGAATGCTAGCGCCAGAAGTGGGAATGTTGACGTTGACGATGCCGCAGTCCGATCCCTTGGGTACCATCCACTTGAAGACGTTGTCGATGCGCTGAGTGAACAGCGACGACGAGATACCCTGGGCGACCTCGGTGTTGATGGCGACGGCCTCATCGAGGGTCGAGAACTTACGTAGAGGATGGGAGCGAACGTCTCTCTCAGAATGTCGTCAGCGTCGTGCTTGAGACCAGTGATGATCGTCGGCAGCACATAGTTGCCGCCATCGGCGTTGTCCAGAACCTTTCCTCCGTACTCGACCTTTCCTCCTGCAACGAGTGCCTCGGCGATCGTTGCCTTGTACTTCAGCACGCCCTCCATCGAGTGAAGAGGACCAATAATGGTGTTGGCCTCGAGCGGGTCTTCGATTCTCGACTCGAACTGGGCGTACGCGCGCGCTCGAGCACCTCCTCGTACTTGCTCTCGTGCACGATGAGTCTGCGAGTGGTCGTGCAGCGCTGGCCGGCAGTTCCGACGGCAGCGAAGACGGTGGCAGGCACGACCATGTCGAGGTCGGCGTCGTCAGCGACGATGATGGCGTTGTTGTCGCCCAGCTCGAGAAGCACCTTTCCGAATCTGGCATGCACCTGCTGGCCGACGATGCGGCCGACCTCCGTCGAGCCCGTGAACGAGACAAGGTTGACACGCTTGTCCTTGCTGAGTGCTTGTCCGACGTCGGCATCTCCGCAGACGAGCGAGCACAGTCCAGTCGGGATGTCGTTAGCCTTGAGCACGTCCTCGATCAGTCTGGTGACGGCGATGGCGGTGAGGGGCGTCGAGGGCGCGGGCTTCCACAGCAGGGCGTTTCCAGTGATCAGCGCCAGGGCGTTGTTCCATCCGTAGACGGCGCCGGGGAAATTGAAAGCAGAGATGACGCCCATCACTCCGAGCGGGTTCCAGTTCTCGAGCAGCATGTGGCCGGGACGCTCCGACTGGATGATCTGGCCATTGTAGGTGCGCGACAGGCCGGTGGCGAAGTCGCAGATGTCGACGTACTCCTGCACCTCTCCGACTCCCTCGGGCGCGATCTTGCCCATCTCCAGCGAGACCAGATGGCCCAGGTTCTTCAGCTGGGATCTCAGCTTGTCTCCGATCTGGCGCACGATCTCTCCACGTCTGGGCGCCGGCACGTCGGCCCACATCGACTGCGCGGCCTTGGCGGCGCTGATCGCGCGCTCGTAGTCGGCCACCGTGCCGTTCACGATCTCAGCAATCGGCCGGTTGTTGGCCGGGTTGACGCTCTGCGAGACGGGCCGGAGTCCTTCCACGCGCCGACGAAGACGCCCTGGTTCTTCTCCGTGAGGCCGAGCTCGCGCAGGAAGCCGTACTTGGGCTCGTTGATCAGCAGCGACGAAGAGGCCATTCTTGAGATACTGGGTAAAATCCTCTGCGAGATTTTTAACAAGACGAGATCTGCGAATTGGTAAATCGAATAGATGAGAAGAAAACAATTACGGTGAGTATTGAATATACAATTCCGCCATAATCAGGTGTAGCAACTTGTGTACAAATATATTTTCTCAATTGGATGAAAATGCAAAACAGGAAGTGTGTACAAATTGAACGACATAGTGAAACTCTTGTGACAACCACTCCGAAATTGAGCAGGTGCAGTTTTCAGACTCGTGGTTGTTAGTCGGAACTTTCACTGCAACGTCTCGGCTGCTCGATGGTTTTCATTCGCGGTATATTTTTACTTTTGAATAAAGTTTACGAAGCATATTCAGAACTGGATTTAAAAGTGCTCGGTGTTGTCACAATGCGAATAACCGGAAAGTACTACGGATTGCTAATAATCGAGACTCTGTTCGGCCTAATCGTAGCTCTTTCGAATCTCGTTATTTATTTCGTTTTATTCATGGGCTGGAAAAGACTACTCAACGTGAGTAAAAGTATGCTTTTCTCTATAAGAAAAACAATGAATTTCAAGAATAATGTCTACATTATTTATGTCAACATCATCATATGCACTTCTCTAAAAGCATTCGTCGAGTTGGCATTCATCTTGCCGTATTATTTCATTCAAAGCAACGGAGAGTTCAAAGTAGGCCGATAAAAACAAAAATTTTTTTAAAAGCAACAAGTTATAACAAGAAATTACAGAAAATCGGATACTTTTCAAGCGAATATGAAATGATTATATTCAATCTCTCCGTGCTAGCGGATTACGGTACTCCTTAGCTTTGGAATTTTTTTTAAATCGATGGACTGCAGGTGTATTATTCTTCTCACTTCTGCTGGCCGTAAATAGATATGTCGTTATTTCTTCGTTTACGGTTAACCGGCGTCCGAACAATGCAACGGATCGGTATGGCAATTTTTTATAATGCTATGAACATTACGATAAAAAGATCGTTTCACATAATTTGAATAACACATTATTTCAGAGCCAAATTGGCTGTCTCATGCATACTGACCTGGCTTTGTTCTGCCGTATTACCAACTCTCTTTTACTTTCTCGGTTGTCAGTACGTATACGACACAAAGGTTGGTATGTTTTAGAGACAAATCTGGAAAATTTTCTTATTCTTTACGGTTATTGCAATCACCGTACTACTATAGATCGCTGTATACCACAACGTCTGCTATGGAACTTTGATGAACTCAGCGTTGAACAATTTTCTCGATTGTCTTGTATATATAAGCTATTTTTGCGCCGTATTGGTTCTCGTCATATATCTTCTCCTACTCCGATCTCTTGTCAAGTAAGAAACAAATATTGCAAAAATTGCAACTAATTGATAAGGAGACGGGGAAGGAATGTTAACCAGTCTAACATTGAAAGAGTTCAAATGCAATTACTCAAGCAAAGTTTGGTTGCCTTTGCATTGTATGCGGTGAGTATTGTTTTATACGGAAATTCCGAGCAAAATATTCAGGCATCCATACTCTGCGTATTCGTAATGCAGTTGAAAGATTTCAAACTATTCAAAGGATTTGACCTTGCATACGTCGAAAACTTACTGAACCTATCCATCGCAGCCGTTTATCCAATCTGCTTCTTTTCCATGTCGGGAGAAATGAAAAGGTAAACTATGAGTCGATTAAGTAAATGAAGTTTTGCAGAATACTCATCGAGAAGATCGCTCCGCGTTCTATGCTCATGGTTGCCAGTATTGCCTCGAACACCACTTGAATCGCCGAAAAATTTAAAAAATTTTCTCGATGTTCGTGTTTGAATCTCGTGACTAGTCATTACCAGCCAGAATTAGCATCTGCCTGGGCTGCAGGTGTTTGTGTTGTATTCTTTGGGGTCCAATTGACTCAACATGTTATCGATTTCAAGGTATGAACCGTTCCATTTCAACGATTAAAGATTAACGACGGTAATGTTGCGGTCGTTGCGCGACGAATTCTGTAGTAGAGCAGTGGGATATAAAGGCGTACATGCGGGGGCTACGTAACATGTTAGAAGAGGCGTTAGGAAGCGTTACCTTCGACAACCGAGGTCCATAAACATTTATCAATCCAAGCAAGAGGGTTTTTAGCTCAGTGCAAATGACTGCTTGAATTGACAGTTTCTCGAAAAGTAGTGTAATGCAATTTTAGATAATTTGTAACAATCATCCCGAATCCACCTTGTTTTTTTGTTCATGACAAAAAATAATCTACTGCACGAAATTTGACAGAAAATATTCAAAAAAATCTGTAGTTATTGATGTGGCTATCCAGATAATCGAATGTTACGGAATAACGGAAATATTCAGGACATGTCAGTTCCTATGAGGCTTTCACAATTTAATTCACTTCCGGGGTTCGCCCTCCTTCACTTTGTGGATGATCCAGCTCTTCAACGGTTCTTCTGCGAACGAGGCTTTCGCTGCATTCAGTTGCTGAAAATTATGATGTTTCTAAATGCTTCCGAGCACAAAAAATACGTCCAACATGCATTCGAATAATGCATGTCCAACAGAGTTCGAGTAACGATTGTTTTGTTATGCCTAATCTTTTTTCAAACTCATTACCATGAAAACTCACAGCCTGCCACAACTGATGGATGGTCAGTCCAATCTTGGTGTTCACCAGCTTCATCTCGCTATAGATAGTGTTATCGAAGCAGGTGGGATCATCACGAGAGATGGAATAATCGACACCATCGTTGGCCCATCTGAACGAACACGAATTATGATATTGCTTGGCTAGTAATAATCACGTGATCACAATGTTGACTCTCACGGATACAGTTCGTAATTCGGGCCTGGTCTCTTCATTTCACACACTCTCTAGACCGGTTGAGCGGTGAGAGAGTGCCCAAATTGACGAGACCGTCGTATCGTTTCTCGAACTCTGTTCACAGATAACCAGAAACCAACTAAATAAAGATGCAGAAAGTGCTGCTACGGATCGGTTTGTATAGTCGCCAAGGGACGGCCAAGAAAATTATCACAGCTCAGCAGCTGTAACGATTCGAATTTTCGAAATCATTTCTCACCTCTTCACTGGATGTTTGCTCCAGTCTGGCTTCACAGCTCCAGTCATGACGGATGAGAGGGGACAGGCCTCCAGATGAGCCCTTCGCTTCTGGACGAAATTCTTGCGGTATGCAGCCTCGTTACTGAACAGTACTAATATCACACCAATATATTGTACTAATATCACAACTCGAGATTTGCTAGAGAGTTTGAAGAAAAACACTTATGTTTTCGCAAGAATTGTCAACTCACTCCATGATGTGGTAGCCATGCCCGACTCTTTCCACGTCCATCTGGTTCAGTGCCTGGAAATTATCGACTTTCGAGGATAATATTTAAACAATTCTGTTTAAAGGAGGGCTCTCGGCAAAGTTCATAGAAAAAGGATAACGGAGTTTCCACAATAGAAAGATCTTAGCGCTAGCTAGGAGGTACACACACATCTGAAGCATAGCTCAGTGGTAGATCAGCCGTCACGTAATCGGAAGGTTACGGGTTCGATTCCCATCAGTTTTTGACAAATCCACAAAATATTTGAATTCGCGCACTTCCCTATCCCACAAGCGTCCATGGCACTTTGCCAGCTTATCATAACTCTGTTGAGAGTAGAGAAATTAATGCAATTTTTTGGGAGCCTTTAATCGTTAGCTGGAGCTAGGTCATGGTTATGAAAGGGTCCAATGTTGGACTTTGCCTACACTCCTCCTTTAATAATAAAAGATAAACAAATTCGCATAACTCACATTGATCACTTCCATGGCGCCTCCCATTTCGCCCGCGTGAGCCGTACGATGGATTCCTTTCTTCCTTGCCGCCTGAAATTTCCGATTGCACAATGTAAAGGTAAATGTACAAGAATTCAGTATAAAAGTGCACCAATCCTGCGGGGAGCACACTGATCTGTTTCTCAGAATCTAAGAAAAGCACGTTCAATGCATCAGCTAAAGCAATTATAGTTTCGTACGCAATTCAATTCAGTGATTCCTCGCGATACCTGATATACGTCGATCACTCTCTCCTGATCCCATTGCTCGTTGCCCTGCGGCACATCACCGGCGATATCGATTCCCACCACGCCCAGATGCTTCGTTGTCTCGGCTGAATATTTCGAAAACGTTTCGACACCTATGCAAAAATTCCCTTGAGTCTTGAAATAAGTAAGAAAAAAGTATCAGCTAGTATCAACACGTTTCTTAGAAATTCAAGAATCATTTACAAATAGTTGAAGTCATCATAATTTTTCAAAGAATATCACCCATTGCCTTACCCAAACTCAGAATGTCCCAATTGTACTGCGGCATGGCTACTATCATGCAGAGAATCTGGCGCGAGTCGACGCCGAAGTCAGTCTTGCCCCTCCTGAGACCACGGGTGACCGCCTCGACCACTTGACGAGCGGTGACCTACAAGCTGTCCAATTTCACAGTCAATCCATTTATGAAGAATTGGTGATTTTATTGTATAATAAATGTATTGTTGTTAGTGATCAGTTTGAAAAAAATAAATTAAAATAAAAAATACGAATACAATAGAATTAATGGATTCTTCGAGTAAACTCACACCGCCATTCTCCGTGATTAGCAGGTACGGCGAATGTCTGAAAAGGAGCAATTCAAAATTAGAAGAAGAACAAATGTTTTCGTACCTGACTTCGAAGTAGACCACTCCCTCCTTCGCCTGATCCTCACATAGCTCGTACGCGATTCGCTCAATCACATCCAAGTCGTCCCTTCAATTACTCTTTTTGGCTCTGTAGTGCAATATATGGGTCCCAAGGAGGATTCTGTACCAATATAAGGGTCCCAAAGGAATCTGTACCAATATAAGGGTCCCAAACATAATTTCAATTGCTGTTATCATTATGTAATTTTGCATCATAACTATGTAACGCCGTGCTTCTGAAGTGTGTAAAGGAAATCCAACTCTGAATTTGAGTTCCTTTCGCAAATTGGGCAAAGCTCAAAATGCAAGACAATGTACTTGGCCACTCTTTGCTAACCACAGGGGTGTCAGGGACATCTGTTTGCCTAGATACAAAAAGGTGATGAAATATTAAAGATGGTAACTAAAAAGAGTCGTCCACCTGGTTCAATTAGCATAGCCAAGTACCTATCCTTCTAGGATGTTTTTAAGCCGGGTTACGAAGGGAACTCAAATACAGAGCTTGATTTCCATTACACACATCTTAAACACGATATTGCACAGTTATGACGCAATATTACTTATTGATGGCGGAATTTTATTTGGGACCCTCATACTGGTACAGAAATGTTTGGGACCCATATATTGGTACAGAAGACTTTGGGACCCTTATATTGGTACAGAAATATTGGGACCCTCGTATTGGTACAGAGCCCTGTTTTTTTGCCCTTCCTGACTCAAATAATGTGCATATTTTCGAGTACAATGAAATGTTAGTCATTGCAGTAATACAGTATTAATTAAAGGAAAAAATAATAAACTGACAAGACAACGGGATAGTAGATGCCGAATACAGCTAGAACTGCAGTGAGGTTCTTCGGAGTGTCCGTGACGAGTAGCTTCTTAAAGTTGGAGTTCAGTCATGTGACATTCGTAATTCAAATTTCAATCAGACCTTCAGTTCAGGCACAGTCGTCGCATTTCCGAGTGGAATTCCCTTCTGCCTGCAATTCATCGTGTTGGATGGTTTGTGGTTCTGTGAAAGCATTTCAGCAATTCATCAGCGGTTATTATTGTGCCCGATTCAAAAACCACTTCGAATTGGCTTATCATAAAATTTAAAAAATATATATTCCGTAATCGTTAAGCAACCTCGTACACAGACCTGGACAAGTCAAGCAGCGTCTCGAAACGAATCGATCCATCGAGATGGAGATGCAGCTCGACCTTAAAATGAGAGGGCAATGATACAGTTGATTGATAAAAAAAAATTCTCTGAAATGTGGTTGGATGAGAACTATGACGTCAGGCCGCCTTTGGTATCAATGTAAGTGTGACGTCACAGTTCTCATCCCTCCTACAGCCAGGAAAATACATCATACCTTCGGGAAAGAGTAGCGACCGGCCGGTTTGGAAGGTGGGCAACTGAAAAGTAAATCTCCAAATATAGGGAAGATAAAAAACTTGGAAAGGAAGAAACAGTCAATAACCCACCCGTCATATCTTCCTAATGCCGCCGCATGCACAGCAGCAGCACACAGGGCGAATGTGAGCAGTAGTCCGATCGAATTCATGGCGGAATTCGAGAAAGAAGGGAGGGGAAACACTGCACCTGGGAGAGAGGTGAACTTTTTAAGTAAGCGAAACGCGCACACGTGAACAAGGGCCTAATCCGCTGAGCACACAGAATGATTTAGAACGTGTCAAGCAAATACTTTTAACCCGATGAAGTCCAAAAGATTGCAGAACTTGTGACCAGCGCGGACATCAATTTGCATACTGAATGATGATAAACCGATATCGGACGAGCAATACACAAACTACTATTGACTGAACTGTATCATAGATTGTTACCTAGGTGAGATCGTCTTGCCCAGGAATTACGCTCGTTTAGAAGTTGTTTGCGTAGAGTTAAGGTTTGGATAACGGGTGCAAAATATATGTTTGAAAAATGTGACAAATGTAAAATGTGAATAAGTAATGAGCGAAAGCGTTTTGAAATATACCATGCACTAATCGTGCATCGAGAAATCGTGAGCTAGCAAGGAAAATGCATGATGTCAAGTGCAATTTCGATCTAATCTAGCTTCCTTTTTTCTCCCTTCCCTTATAAGCGCTTGCTCCGGTGATTCTTCTAGACACAACAAAGCCGATGGGCCAGTCAAAACAGAGAAGCGTTAGAGAAGCATTTATTGTATTGCGGAACTGTTAGGAACAAATCAAGCACACTCAGGATATCAAGGAGGATTCTGTACTTGATTTATGATTTTAGCGCGTTGTTTTTTTTCCGATCTCGTAAACCATTATGGATAACGGAAATTCCCGCTGTCAGACGTGTGCTCTGAATCGAGTGATGGTGAGTGTGCTCTGTGCATTGGAACTGGAATGAGAGAAGGCGAGAGCGTGGAGAAAGCGTGCATAATCGTTCTTCATTTGGCGTTATCACTAGTGATGGCAGATCAGCGTGTGCTCTCCTCGGTTCAGACGATCTTTCGCCCTGACTAAGCGGAGAAAGAGCGTGTGAAACGAGGATAGTGCGCGATGATATGTCATAGCTAGTGCGAAGAAGAATTAGAATGCATGTTGTCGCACTGTCTCTTGTTCCAGGTCCGAGGCACTAAGCCAACTCATCATCACGCCCCGATTTGCCATCAGTAATTCGCACAATCGAGCCTTTAAAGTTCTCATGTTAAGAATTATCGTCTTCTCTATTAGTATTTGTTCCTTGGGTTGGACTAGTCCAGTGTCCCGTCGATGTTGACTTTACTGTTTTGTTTTAAACAATACTTATTGCGTGATCGTAATTTTTATTGCAATTTATATGGGGACAAGTGCGGAATCTATGTAGTGTTAGGATAATATATCAGAAGGGAGCTCAAGTCAATTCGATTTTTTGGTTTTCCAGCCATCACTTTAGCGATGATTCGGCTCTTGAGAGGCTGTTCAGCAAACGAGGCCTTCGCAGCGTTGAGTTGCTGAAATGCACAACATTTTCGAATAGATGACGTAATTCAATCGATCGAATCATATATCTAATAGTACGATAATTAGAAAACTCACAGCCTGCCACAGCTGATGTACCGTCAGTTCAATCTGAGTGTTCACCAGCTTCATCTCACTATAGATAGTGTTGTCGAAACAAGTGGGATCATCACGAGAGATGGAAAAGTCGACTCCGTCATTTGCCCATCTGAATGAATTCTAGACGTAACCTGAACTATAATATTTTACACAAATTGGCACAGTGTTTATCATTCCAATTTTCACATTGCTCAAGATATTCTCGGCTTCCGAGATTTTGGCTATCAATTTTTTAAATTTTTTAATGTAAACAGTTAAGCTTGAATTCTCGTTGAAGACGGAATGTAGAGTCTGTATTTGCCATGTTCAGCTACCTCTTCACAGGATGATTGCTCCAATCGGGCGTCACAGCTCCAGTCATCACCGATGAGAGGGGACAGGCCTCGAGATGAGCCCTTCTATTTTCGATGAAATTCTTGCGGTAGGCAGTCTCGTCACTGAAATAAATTACTTTTAAGTTTATTATTCTCCCCGGAAGCTGAAATTTTGTATTCAATGATGCGTACCCTCGAATACTCAACATTTATACACATGCATTGCTTTTCTGAAGTTGTTTCTGTGGAACTCACTCCAATATGTGGTACCCATGGCCGACGCGCTCCACATGCATCTCGTTCAGTGCCTGAAAAAAATAGAATAATAGCGAACAGATTCAAAGAACTACTGATGTTAGCTGAATCACAAATGAATCTCACGTTGAGAACTTCCTTGAAGCTTCCCGACTCTCCAGCGTGAGCAGTTCGGTGAATGCCTTTCTGATGTGCCGCCTGAAATTTCCTACTACAAATCTTCTTTGGATTTCACTCGTTCACTGCCGAATTATTGTTGTACTGTCGGATTAGAGGGTCAAGGAAGATTTAGGGGGACAAATGTTCAAGCTTTAAGGGTTCAAGGGAGCTTTTGGGGGATAAATGTTCAAACAAATCTTTGATATGTGCCCCGAAATACCGATATGCCTCCCCCAAGGACAATTGTCTCCCAGACGATAAAGAATTTGCGTCTAGCCCCCCTCAAAACCAACAGTGCAGAATTGATTTCATTCCAAGTAGTTACCTTGAACACTTGCACGACTGCTTGACCAAATTGCTCGTTTCCCTGAGGCGAATCACCAGCAACGTCGATTCCAACGACGCCCAGATGCTTGGTCGATTCAGCTGGGACGATTTAGTAAACATTTTTTCCATGATATAAGACGGTTGAAACTATTTTGTCCAATGGAAAATCCAAGTTTTGAGTTGACTTGATCTCTCGGACAGCATGTGCTGTGGAATTCATCAATTCTTAAAATTTCGAAAATATATGGAAAACGTGTAATCGCCTATTTTTTTCTATTTCACTAATAATATTTTCTGTTAATCACATGGTTTTTCTAATGATGCGTTCACAGTCAAATGTTGTTCCCATGTTTCCCCTTGTATGTCTAGCAAACATTTTGAATGCAATAATCATTTATCGTTTTGATATGAAAGGGTATCCTTGAATTTTTGTTGTTGAGTTGCTTGTTGTCGTGATGATTTTTTACACGTGATGAGAGAGGACGTGTGCACGAATCTGAATGAGGAAGATACACGAAAATCATTCTATTAGTTATTCAATGTAGTCGCTTATTTGCAACTCACTCCATTGCGCAAAATACAAGTTGGAAAGCTCGTAATGGTCCCCTCATTCTCCCACTCTTTCCTCATCCCGCGTGGTCTCCTCTCTCACTCTCTAACCATTGCGCAAAATCCAAGTTGGAAAACGCGTAATTGACCTTTGTCCTTTGTCTCCCTCTCACTCCTTTCATTCGCTCCCTCTCATCCCATTGCGAGTGGTTGCTCGTCCTCGAGGTTCGTCTCACCATTTCTCATCCGAATGACTTCCAGGCTGCATTCTTCGATTTCGTGCATGGAGTGAATTCGTGACAGGTTTCTCCCATCGTTTACACACGGAAATGCTGAAGATAAGTCAAGTTGCTCTATTATGTTTTCCTACTTCGATATAAATTACTTCTTAAATCTACGTTTCAGCTTTTTCTTCGTAAACGATGGGAGAAACTTGGCACGAATTCACTCCATGCACGAAATCGAAGAATGGAGTCTGGAAGTCATTCGGATGAGAAAGGTGAGACGAACCTTTTATTGAGGACGAGCAACCACTCGCAATGGGGTGAGAGGGAGCGAATGAAAGGAGTGAGAGGGAGGCAAAGGACAAAGGTCAATTACGCGTTTTCCAACTTGGATTTTGCGCAATGGTGAGAGAGTGAGAGAGGAGACCACACGGGATGAGGGAAGAGTGGGAGAATGAGGGGACCATTACGCGCTTTCCAACTTGGATTTTGCGCAATGGGGAGAGAGTAATAGAGGAGACCACACGGGATGAGGGAAGAGTTTGAGAATGAGGGACCATTACGCATTTTCCAACTTGGATTTCGCGTAATGGGACCAAACAGGACGAGCAAGATCTTCCATAGCGTCTTCGTTCAGATTCATACGTACGACTTCTCTTCAAATCAAGAAGTGCTGAGATGAAAAATACGAAAATCACAGAAGATTACCAGTCCTAGTACCACGTGATAAATATAAAACATAAATCTTTTAAAATATGGCATAATTACATGAAAAAAACTAAAACGGAAAAAAATGATTAACGTAAAATGAACACGAAAAGGAAATTTGTTTTCTGCTGAAAATGTACAAAAATGTCAAATTCTCGTAAAAAAAGTTTAAATGATGAAATTTGCGTTTCTTTGCGTCGCATAAATGGCAACATTATGGAGAAAATTGAAATCGTCCATACAAGAATTGTGAAATTGTCCATACAAGAATTGTGTTCGCAGTTTCAACTCAACTCAAAACTTGGATTTTCCGTTGGACAAAATAGTTTCAACCGTCTTATATTATGATGAAGCTTCCAACAGTTATGAATGACCTACCCAGACTCAGCAGGTCCCAGTTGTACTGAGGGAATGCCACGACCATGCAGAGAATCTGGCGCGAATCGACTCCGAATGCATCCTTGCCCCTCCTGAGACCACGAGTGACCGCCTCGACCACTTGACGAGGGGTGTGCTAAAAGTTACTGCATAATTATGTTTGTTACTCTTGTTTATCTGCTTCATTCTATAATAATAGTGACGGAAACTAACGACGCTGTTTTCCGAGATGAGGAGAAACGGCGAATATCTGTGCAAATTGTGGTTATTTCAGAATTGCTCGATCAAGAAAATCGGTGACCAGGGAACTTCTTGTATTTCGTCATGAATTAGTTTTTGCAAAGACGTGATCAAGCTACAGGACGATTAAATCCAAACCTGGCCTCGAAGTAGACCACTCCCTCCTTCGCCTGATCTTCACACAATTCGTAAGCGATGCGCTCAATAGCCACAAGGTCATCCCTGGAAAAAAAGTTGTTCCAACATTATGTTTATTTGAAAGATGTACTACTGCTTCATACTCATGACTGATGTATATCCGACTGATTTGATCACCGAAACACCCGCTTTAATATAGAGCGTTTTCCTTTTTCAATTCCTATCATTTTACTCTACCTAATCAGTCACCACTCATAATATCACTATTACAATGAAAATAAACGTAGACGATGATACTGACGTAACTACGGGCAGGTAGATTCCAAATACGGCGAGCACGTCAGAGAGGGTCTTCGGAGTGTCCGTGACAAGTAGCTTCTTCAATGTTTTAATGTTTAAAAATTATACATTTGAAATTTGATTAATTGAACTTGAAAGGTTTTATAGAGCGCAATCAGTTGCACATTAGGCATGTCCAGCGATTTAACGATTCCGTTACGCCTCTCTTTCTCCTGATTTTGCTATTCGAGGAGGGAGAGGCGTAGCGGAATCCCTACCTCGCATAGAACCTCTATTACACCTTGAGCTCGGGCACCGTCGTGGCATTACCGAGCGGGATTCCCTTCTGCCTGCAATTCCTCTTATTGATTTGCTTTATGTGTATTGCATTGGTGACCACAACAATATGTTTTAACAGTGTAATTTGCATGTCATGTGTCTTTCTTTTTCGTAGCGCATCTTTCGTTTGTATTTCCAAAAATCTTGTTATTTGCCACAATCTCAGTCTGTCCTCTCACCAGGACAGGTCGAGCAGCGTCTCGAAGCGAATCGACCCATCAAGATGGAGATGAAGCTCGATCTGAACATTGTTGTCGTTGCATGCTCCAATTGTATGGTGACGTAATTATTAAAACCCAACGAACCTTCGGGAACGAGTAGATGTCGTCAGGAGGCTTAGGCGGACGGCTGAAAGAACCACGGCATTACTAATTATAGAACTGGGAACAGAGGAGGAGCTTTTCTTTCACTCTTTGAAGTGGTGAAGCTCGTTAGCCAACCTTTCGGGTCTGGGTATAACCGCCGAGTTTGCATAATTCGCAAAGATCGCGAATGCGAACAGTAATCCGATCGAATGCATGGCGGAATTCGAGAGACGATATGGAAGCACACTTTCCACTTGCGAGAGTTGAGCTATTTAAACGGGGCGAAACTCGGGTAAGCAAACACGATGTAATCCGTTCAACACACAGAAATGAATCAGAACGTGTGATATCAAACTCACACTGAAGAAAGTAAGCCGATGAAACGCAGAACGAGGCAGAACTTGTGATATTGACAATCACACTTGATGATGGATTTGCATATTGAAGAGTTGATTCTGAACAAACGATCAAACAGTTAAAGCGGATCTCTTGATCGATAGGTAGAAACAATAAGGCTGAAATATCCAGGAATCTGTACTTTTGATTATTTGTGTAAATATTGCACATCCTATTCTTATCTTGTGGTTTCCCTTGGTTGCACCGTACCTGGGGTGGGTACAAGATCAGGGACAACGTTGCAGGGAATTTAATCCTCACGGCTCAATATTCGGGTTTTCATGGTTTGCAATTGTGTCGTGTAGAGGTGCATGATCTGGGACATTGTTGCGGAGAAATTAATCTGCACACACACTCCGATCTTCTATATTGCTGAATCATGTTGGCATGTGGATTCACGAAAATAGGAAAACAACCTGTTCTATTATTGTGGATGCTGGCCACTAAACGTAGAGACCGCAAGCCACGCCCACTTTCGGGAATACAGAAATCGCTCAAAATCCGCAAGAGCCACGGCGGCTCGAATTCTCAACAAAATCTGGCGATCAAAAGCGATTTCGGTAGCTCTTAGGATCCTTCATAAATGGTCAGTGGAGCAGCTTGATCAATAAATTCTAATTAGGCCAGCATACGCTAATTAAAATCTGAATAGGCGTAAAATGGGCCATTGTACTCGTGTACAGCTGCTCCACTCGTGATTTATAGTTCCCATCAGTAAGATACATCATGCAAACTTGGAAGACTGAGGAATGTTTTTTTCGATCCGCCGTAAAGGTAAAAAGAATTTGAAAAATAATTGCAAAAAAATGCAAACCACTTTCAACCGTGGGGATTCGAATCCGACTGTTTGGGAAGCGAGAGCTAGACCTCTACCACCACACCAATTGAGCAGATGCTCGGTGGCGATAACGAGTTGTATATTTTCTTTCCGCCGTGCATATTCTTCCCACTATCCCGATTTTTTTTAGTGAAGATATCGCCTTAAATCAAAAAGCATTGTCAGACCGTTAGGGTTGCATTAGGCTTAAAAATTGCCTCGTGATACGATTTTGACAGAACGCGTTGTGGTCTCTAACTAAGCGCAATGAATTTTAAACCCTGGAAGTGGTTTCAAATTATTTTGTCAAAACGAAATATCACTTTGAGCAGAGTAGAGTCGAATCGGGACTATTCAATTATGCTTAATATCGCCTCAATATGAGGGACCGGAATAACTCATACGAGTTGGATCATTCCGTCATTATACTTCAAAAGCGAAATCATTCTCATACGTGAAATTTCGAATTGGAATTTGCTAATCAGGCTTACCAATAAACAGTTTTTTCAAAGAAAATTTTAATTTTTGGCATACTCCCCGAACTACAAATTCTAAAAAACGGCAATAACGTTGAATTAGTCGAGCTATTTATAGTTTCACTTCCCCCGCAACTCCACAACGTTTCACCTGTGCAACTTCTCAGTTCCTTTGCATTTATCTGCGCCGCGGGACTTTTGATCTTCAATGTTCATTCTTCAAAGATCTTCAATGTTCTCACTCAATCCAACATTTTTCCCGAATTAAAAACCACCTGCAAACCCATAATCAATTACGCCAGCCTCTTCCTCTTTCCGGGAAAATAGAAGCAAATCTTAGAATACAATCAGGCAACCCTCTTATCATATACCGCAAATATCACGTAATGGTAGAAAACACTTCCCAGGTACTGTATTCGGATTTTGAAGAATTGCAGTAAAATTATATTTAGCTTCGCTACTCGTTTAATTGGGATCGCGACATATCAATGGAGATTGTCCACACGTACGCATTACCCAGCAAAATGTCGCTAACCCGGCTCTTATAGATTCCAAACCTACTACTTCATTATTGCTCTCCTCACCTGGCATCCAATCGTCCTTTATCTGCTCTTCAGGCAATCAGGAGCAATGAGCAAGAGGATTCGCTGGGGATACATTGCGAATCAGGCATGGATGAATATCTTAAAAATTTGCAAGTTGATATGTTTAGGTCACACTGATACTGTATGAGTGGGTAATATGCTGGATGATCCGCATCTATCCCCTCATGCCCTATCCGGGTCTACATTGTGGCGGAGTGTTGTGTGGTCGGGGAATACACCCACAGATACTGCTGGTTCGTTACAGAGTTCGAGAGACGATATTACGCTTAATTCATTCCCCATAATGACTAACAAGAAAACTCTTAGAGTATGACAATTCCGCATCCCAATTTCGTATTCTTCAGACAATCATAGCAGTGGGAGTAATTCTCATCAATCCTCCCTTTGAATATCTGCTCCTCGTTATGCACCAGACACTGGTGGACAGCACGAATTCTCCGGCACGACTCTCTAATAGGTCAGACTTTCATTACAATATACCATCACAAACAACTATTCAAATATTTGCCTAAGATGCATGTTATTTCGATGAGAAAGATAGCAAAATGAGCAATGTAGATAGTCGTAATTGAAAGTCTGCCCCACAAGGATCCAGTAATCACCTTTTACACCTGTAGGACGCAAAATGTAATGAAATTCGTGTTCTTTCTCCTGCTGCTTCTGAACATGATCGGGTTTGGCATTTTCGGCGTCAGAACTGCGAAGGCGGACGAAATCTTGAGAGTGGGTGTTATTTCGTATTTTCGAGGAAAGGAAAATTTCGAATTAAGCGCCCGGAACTTGCTTGGATAAAGGATAAAGGCGGAGAGGTGTTTCTTTTCGGAGACGTCGGGGATCCGGAAAAATTCGCATTCGGTGAGTATTCATCATTACAACGTTTTCCCGGTTAGCTGTTCGATGTATCACATATGGATGGAGTATACGTCAATGAATTCGAGGCAACTGTTGTCTAACTACAACCATGTTAAGATGGCACTTTTTCATGCATTCCGTGAGATAATTGAGAATTGGATAGATCCCCATAAATGCTACAATCTCTCGCAGAGTGCTACATGCTAGCCTCGGTCATTGTCGTCGTTTTTCCCTTCGTGATGTTCCTCTCCATTCACTCCATCTACATCATCGCCCTCACGAAGGCGAGCAACTGTATACTGTCCACTACTTATGCTATCCTCATACAGTTTCAACTCAGTAGGATCAGATTTGTAATAAGAGGCGAATCGCGAGAGAATCGACCATTTGGGGGAGCCAGCGGCGGTAGAAAAAAAAGTGGTCCTATCCGGAAACCGTTTCAGTGTAAGGTACTTCAAATGACGCTCTTTCAAACTGCGTCGTCAGAATTATGATATCTTTCGTCATCGTCGAGATTCAGAAGGCCAAGCTTGGTACTATCACTTTTCGAAAGTAAAATTGCTCACACTTAAATGATCATAACTACGTTTAAAATAAAGATAGAACGCCTTCTTTTTTTCAAAAGAAAGCTACTATCCTGCTCTACAAAATTCTGTTGAGTCATCATTCCTGGTCTTGATGCTCGTGCGGCGCGGTCGGGTGAAGCAAAAGTGACGTAACTTTGGAAATCGGAAAAACTTTCTGGGTTTTCATTCTAAAGTTGTAGTCCATATATGTCCCTCACTTTTCGCCAAAAATGAAGGAAATCGGAGTATGAACAAAAAAATGCTCTTGCGCTCAAAAATGCTCAAAAAAAAATGTGCGGCGACCCCAAAATGAGTTCTGGAAAAGAGTACTTCCGTATCTTCAATTGGCCGCATTGGGGCTCAAAATCATTCAAAAACATCCAAAACAACATTATAAGTATCTACCCCCCATATTATAACACGTTCATTGGTCATAAATGGTCAGCTGACCGAAAATTTAAAATTCGATATGTTGGCCAATTTCAACATTGGGGATGGACCCAAATGCACTAAATGCATTTCAAATATTGTAAATACATTTCTCGAAACAGCTCAAAGAAAAATGCTTCCTGGAAAGAGGATATTTCGCCTGAGGAATCCAAGGAAAGACGCAAAACTGCGCCCCTGGTCAAAATAGACATAGAGACTCGGCATATGGATAGAAATGTAGAGCATGATGAGCTAAACATTTCATCTGTTGAGAGTGAGTCTCTATCTTATCGTAGAAGCGTGCTACAGAGCCTGGAATTTGGCAGAAATAGGCTAGAATCCCCCGAGAGCGCGCGCTCTACCCGTCTGGCGCTCTCGCCCTCTGGCATCCCTCTCCCTCCCCACTATTTAGCGCTCCCCCGCGCTCGTCTATCGTCGGTTTTTGCCAACTTCCAGGCTCTATAGCACGCTTCAACATAAAGATAGAGACTCAATTCCAACAGATGAAATGTTTAGCTCATCATGCTCCTCATTTCTAACCAGAAGCCGAGTTTCTATGTCTATTTTGACCAAGGGTGCAGTTTTGCGTCTTTCCTTGGATTCCTCAGGCGAAATATCCTCTTTCCAGGAAGAATTTTTCTTTGAGCTGTTTCGAGAAATGTATGTACAATATTTGAAATGCATTTAGTGCTTTTGGGTCCATCGCGCATGTTGAAATTGGTCAAAATACCAATTTCCAAATTTTTGGTCATGTGACCATCTATTGGGGTGTCCGGAAAGTTCGTATAATTTTTTGTTTTTATTTTTTATTCAATGCTTTACAATTCTCAGTGACCAATGTATGCCCCCTTCTTTCTCACTACCTCCCTCCAGCGATTGGGCAGGGTCTCGAATCCTCTCTTCCAGAATGCGGGTTTCTTCGAGACCGCCCAGTTCACGAAAGCCCTCACAACTTCATCTCGATTCTTGAAGTTCTTTCCTTTGCAGAAGTCAGAGAGAGAGAGCGGAAGCAGTGGTAGTCGCATGGGGAGAGATCCGATGAATACGGTGGATGGGGAATCCTCTCGATCTTCAGCTCGTCCATTTTCTTCTGGGTCATCTTCGCTCGATGTGGGCGAGCATTGTCCATCAGAAGAAGAATTTTGCCCTGGTTCAGGAGTCTGGGAGGGACTCTGATCGCGACATCTTCCATTTGTTCAGAGAAGAGGTCGGCATTGATGCTGGTGCCAGGGGCGAGGATCTCCCAGTAGATGGGACCGAGCACTGAGAAGAAGAAGCAGAGGAGTTCCTTCTTTCCGTGCTCTTCCTTCTTCGGGACGGGCGTGGGCTTCTCATCTGCATCCACCCATTGCAGTCTCCTCACAGGGTTATCGTACGTGGTCCACTTCTCATCTGTAGCGATGATGGAATTGACCCATCGAAGGTTGGATCTACGATGGAGTAATTCCCGACAGACTTGAACACGATTTTTCAGCTGTTCGGGGGAGAGGTCATGGGGAATCACTTGTGGGAGTTTCGGCTTCTTCCCAGATCGATGAAGGATATCGGACACCGTTGATCTGGGAGTACCAGTATCCTTCTTCAACTCACGCACACTGGCCATGGGCTTGCGCTTCAGTGTGCGAAGAACGAGAGGCTGATCGAGGGAGGGAGGGCGTCCAGAGCGGGGTTGATCATCGAGACCAAACTCCCCTTTCTTGAAGCGGGAGAACCACTTATACCAGAAGGGTATGGAAGGGGCGTCAGCTCCTTCCGACTGGGCCAGGGCAGAGTGGGCCTCCTTCACGGATCGGCCAAGACGGTAGTAATGAAGTAAAACTGCTCGGAGGTAGAGATGGGAGTCCATCACAAGAATCAATGTAGCAACAAGGAGACTGATTAAATCCTCTCACTACTCAACGTCAGAATGACGCAATACATTGTTGACAAACAGATTGCGCAATCACTGCATTTGATCGCGAACTGACTTTTTTCCGAAGCATTATACGAACTTTCCGGACACCCCAATATGACCAATGGAAGAGCTATAACATGGGGGGTAGATACTTATAATGTTGTTTTGGATGTTTTTGAATGATTTTGAGCCCCAATGCGGCCAATTGAAGATACGGAAATACTCTTTTCCAGAACTCATTTCGGGGTCGCCGCACATAAGTAAGAGCATTTTTTTTGTTCATACTCCGATTTCCTTCATTTTTGGCGAAAAGTGAGGGACATATATGGACTACAACTTTAGAATGAAAACCCAGAAAGTTTTTCCGATTTCCAAAGTTACGTCACTTTTGCTTCACCCGACCGCGCCGCACGAGCATCAAGACCAGGAATGATGACTTCAACAGATTTTTGTAGAGCAGGATAGTAGCTTTCTTTTGAAAAAAATAACAGCGTTCTATCTTTATTTTAAACGTAGTTATGATCATTTAAGTGTGAGCGATTTTACTTTCGAAAAGTGATAGTACCAAGCTTGGCCTTCTGAATCTCGACGATGACGAAAGATATCATAATTCTGACGACGCAGTTTGAAAGAGTGTCATTTGAAGTACCTTACACTGAAACGGTTTCCGGATAGGACCACTTTTTCTTCTACCGCCACGGGGTGGTCGATTCTCTCGCGATTCGCCTCATAAAATGAAATGTGCGCATACAAGTGACGTCACAAAATTTCCCTTACCAAAACAAAAAGTACATTCACAAGCCAAATTGCTTGCTTCTTCTTTTAGAAAGGCTTCACAGACCACTCAACGCGTCTCCAAGTGCGTCTCACCAGTGTTCTGCTAACGCAGGTGATTCGCATTAATTATATCTTTGGTATATCATGAACCACGGTATATATATTGCCTAGGAAGGGGTCAGTGAACTGATTATGCAGAAAGACTAGGGAGGACAGCATTTGAGCTACATGATTACTTGATCAACGATTAAATGTGATAATGCCAGCTCATTTGTGTCTTCAAAACGTACGCGCTTCCACTCGGTATTATGTCCACGATAATCATGTTCGGAGCTATGGGAATGCCCGATTGGCTGATCGGAATTGGAAGACCCATGCTCATGGTGATGATTAATTTATTGATTTATTTTTAAACCTGACGTCATAATCAGATAGAGTTCACACTACACCCAATGCCCTTGTCGTTCATTTTCATATTTAAGAATCCCACCTATCGAAGGGTTTGTTACTGTTTTTCCTCTAAATTCTTAGGCCCTTTCCAGATAATTTGGAGCAGGATTTCTAGCTTTCTTCGCCGCGTCTTCCCATGCATTAGACAGAACGAAGCCATCGTGCAAGCTGTACCCGCGTTCACCCAACTTCCATCGAGTTCCATCACTAGACCGTCGCAGGCAGTGCCCGTCGCTCCTTCACCCCGATAGTCTTACAAAGAATTGCTGGTACGGGCAGCTTTTGAAAAGAATTTGATAAATACTTTACCTTCTTCATTCCACCCATGTCGTCTTCTCTTTATGAGCGACACGATTTATGGGCAGATATGCCTCGCTCTATTTAATGTGCAAAAAACCGCTATTTGCAAATGGGAGTGGCACGATTTCGCCCAGACAGAGACTACAATGCGGGAGTTAGATTGGCGTTCTCTCCATTTCGTGCGCACTCTCACTTGTTGTTTACTAATTGTGCAGGAAAGAGAAGGGACAATCCCGTTTTTCTCCAACATCTCATTGATTCGGTGGAGGTGTTCTCATTCGAAAATGAGTTTCGCTGCCAAATTCACGCAGCTCTACACGACCATTTCCGTGTGCGTGTTTCTACTGTGGAAATGGCTGACCACCGGAGGAAAAGTATTCAAGAAGAAGGATCGAGGAATGCCCAGGTACCATTCGAAATTTTCATCGACATCAGAAATTATCCGTCAGCAAACTGCTATCGAACTACAATCACAAACACGCCCTTCTTCCGTCAGGCGTGAACATGCACTACGTGGAAGCAGGTGGATTTTTGGGAGTTAAATCAGATTACAAAATGACGCATTTAGGCGAGCAGTCGGCTCCTCTTATGGTTCTCATCCATGGCTTTCCTGAGTTCTGGTACACGTGGCGATTCCAGATCGAGCACTTCAAGGATCGATACAGGTAGGTTTTAGGTTTGGAACATTTTTGTAGGGGGATATTTTAGTAGTGCTCATTGGGGGGATATTTTTGTAGAGAGTCAGTCTTACCGGGTGGCATTACCAAAGGCACACAATGCTTCTTTTTCATAAGATGGAAATGCAATTGCGTGGAAGTAGTGCTTGTAGACTTCGCGTATCCGTGTGGGTAGACAATAGTGTTGTTCCCAACTCAAATAATCTTGCAGAGTGGTCGCGGTCGACCAACGAGGATATGGTGAGTCAACGAAGCCTCCGAAGATCGCGGACTACAGTCAGACACTGCTGGCCAAGGATATTGACGACCTCATACACGAACTCGGTGAGATGGATATTTTTTTCCGTTCAGAGGAAATCTGTCGCATTACCCTTATCAGCCCAGCTCATCGATATTCGTTTGCCGAAAATTTGGTGTATGATAATATATTGATAGCTTCAAAAAAGCATTGTAAGTACTTGGCCAGGCTACTCCGACGCGGTGGTAGTCGGCCACGACTGGGGCGCGTTCGTCGCATGGGCGCACGCAATTTTATTCCCGAAAAGGTTCTTCTCACTCACTCATTAATGTTCTTCTCTTTACGTGATGTGATTAAGAGATTTAATATACAAGTTTAATATCTGTTATATTGATATAACTATATTCGCAGTGTTCGTCGCCTCATCATCTGCAACGTCCCCCATCAGGCTGCATTCGGGCATCTGCTGAAGACGAATGACAGACAGTGGAAGATGAGTTGGTGAGTGAATGAATAGTTTACTTTTTCAGGCGTTCATGCGCCTGATTTTTGGGCGCCTGCATCTCGAAATGAAATTTCGCGAGGCTGAAACCTACCCAAAAATCGACATAGCCAATATCCATATCCATCCAATATCCATCCACAAAATCATTTATTTTTATCACGTATTCCTCGCCGATTAGTGTCAATTCGATTAGTTTCATCGCACAGTGAAATTGTTTACTGTTCACTATTTTGCAGGTACATGTTCTTCTTCCAATCCCCCTGCGTTCCCGAGGCATTGATTGCCGCTGATGATTTCAAGGTGCAGATTATATTTCCCACATCGGTCACTGAATAATCTGATTAGATAATATTGAAAATTAGACAAACGCCAAATTCATAAAAACGGATAAGATTAGAGTTAAAAATTCGAAAAAAATCAGCAATAAGATTTGAAGTCGCTCGAGGAGGCCTTCTGGAGTAGGAAGGACGGACTTCGTAACAAGGCAAATTTCACCTCGGAAGATATGGAGGCGTGGAAGCACACCTTCAGTGAGCCAGGTAGGCACAGGGGATCACTGTTATTGTATAAAAAGTGATTTTAAGAACAATTTCGCTATTAGAGATTTCCCTTTGTTTTAAGATTGCCTGCGGAGTGCCATCAACTACTACCGGTGCAAGTTCCAGTATCCCGAGGACTACAAATACGAGCAAAAATGCACAGTGAAGACACTAATCCTATGGGGAGAGGAGGATCCTTTCCTAGTGAAGGAGGGAGCGACACTCTCTGCTCATGAGGTCAGATAACGATTCATTCGATTTAGGGATAGGTTCACAACAAACCATCATTGCATTCTTCTCGTAGGTCAGTGAGATGAGAGAACTCACAAAATAAGTCTTTTCTTCAGAAACGTTCCCTAATTAACATTTCAAAATTTAATATTATGCTCTTTGAATGATAGTGCATAGAAGAAGAGTAGATAATGTCTAGATAATAGAGAAAATCTAAAGTTCTAATGTGATTCTTTTAGTGGTGCGAGGACGCCACTCTCCACTTCATCCCAGGCGCCTCTCATTGGATTCAGCAGGACGAACCGGATGTTGTCAACAAGCACATCGATGAATTCCTGAGGGCGTAAATGCCAAAATTTAACACAACAAAATTTTGTCCCTTATTTTAATCATACGCGTTCGGATCACTCTATGCATTCCCAAATGTGATAAAAAACAGTTCTCAAATTACGCGAGTTCAATTTGAATATGAAATCGGAATTGCTCAGGAGAATGATCAGATAGAACTTATGATTGCCGTTCTAAAGTCCACGTCATCATTTTTCGAATTGCGTCTTATCAGCAAATTTCCATTCAAATTTATTTCCCCAATTTAAGCGAAATCGTTACCAATCGGATGCAGTGCATGTAAGTGTCCTGCGTACGAAATACACATTTGCATAGTGTTTTCAGAGCTATGCAATTGCCCTTTCCAGAGAAGATACTATGGAAAAGGGGACGTTGGAATGCCTACAGCCATGCATAGGAAGGCGTTTCGGAAAGGTTGAAATCGAATATTGCGATAGTCACTGGCATGCTATCGCTTATTTGTTGAATCGAAATCGATTCAAGGCAATGGCCATTACTGTTCAGGATTTACAGGAAAACGTAATGTAAGTAAAAAACAACCGTCGGTCTTAGAGTTCGCAAATTTGCAGTGAAAACATTATGAAATTGATCAAGTTCCACAAAGTTGATCATCTATCGCTGAACGTGAAAGAAAATTTAACTGCAGAACCAGGTTCTACGAAAATCAAGGTTCATCAAAAAGAAACATTGAAATTTCAGAACAATATTTGTCCACTCTTTTGCGCTCTCTTTACATTTATCAGCCAATTGCTGACTATATCGATGCCGACAGTTCCTTCTTGTTTGGGTGCATCGACACCGATTGGGCACCTATCATCATCAAAATGTTTTCAAACAAATTGGATAAACTCTACATCGGAAATCAGTGGTTTCCGGGATTTATATCGAAGAAGAGCGCGGATTGGCTTAGATCTGTAAGTTTTTGGTGTAGTCAAAATACCGAATAAGCTGTAGAAGCTACCACAACTCGGCAGGAAGATATGGTTTTCAACTACTTGCAATGCATATCAAAGGAGAGGGCTCGGAGATTGTGTGTCCATCAACTACACCCACAATGAGCAGGGAAGAAGAATCAATCGAATAATGCATGTTTCAATGCTATTTTCCCTCTCAATTTGTTGTATTTTATTATTCGTTTAAAGATCTTTAGGTGGATTCACTAAGAGGCTTTTATGAAGGCAATGAGACCGTGGGAAGTTCAGATAGGATTAACACACAGATAATTTCTCAGAGATGACCTTTGTTTAATGCCAACTTTGCCCTCAAGTGTGTGTTGTGCCTAAATAAAAGCTGTTCTGGATATCGGGATTATGTTCTCTTCAACAATGTCGACGTGAATTTTGGCGGATGCGACCTCATTCGATGCGCGGTCGAAGGCCTACAAAGGAACTCGAGACTATTCATTCATTTACTTGAGAATGAAGATTGCGATTGCTTCGTATCTCGTTTCCAAAACTATGCTATCATATAAACAAGTGGGCGGTGCATTTGGCTACTAAATATGAATGCGTACAAGGATACGACTCGCCTTCACCACTAGATCGTATCCCTTCGCCTCTTCTCGGCCCGCTCTGAACATGGCCAGTTGACCCGTGTTCTCATTTATATCGAAGGGAAGTCTTTCCCCGTCCTTCAGAGAGAAAATGACGTATTGCAATAGAGATTTCCCTCTATTCTCGCTTTGACTTTTGTTTATTTATCACAGTTCCCGTGCAAGGCAAGCTATGATAACATCGATTTCAAAGGGAACTGTATTAATTCCACGAACTATGACAACTTTCACCTTTCCATTAGTCTGAAGGTTCTCTGGCTTCATATGGACGAGCGCTCCGTTCTTGGACTTTTCTTCGGGCATCGAGGCAGTGTAAATAGAGTGAGAGAATGCGAAGGGAGGCCCAGAAGACGTCGGCGACGATGAATGGACGACGAGTTTGCGAGTAGTAGAACGGCCTTCCCCTCTTGTTCGAATGGTAGAAGATGAAGATGAGAAAGAAGGAGAAGATGAGGATTTTGATGAAGTGGTGGACGAATGAGAAGAGGTATGAGTAGATGAATGAGATGAGGTTGAGGTCGAAGACCCATCAGAATATTCGATCACAAGCGTCGCCTCGTCCAGAATTCGACCCTAAATAATGCATTACTTCTGTCAGTAAATTGTTCCTGAACTCACACCCTGGAATGTGATGGCGGGAGTTCGATAGGGAGATGGAATAACGGGTCCATTGAGGGACACTGTTCCATTGTTATCAACGTTCACAACTCGCTCATCTCCGACCATGAACTCGAGATTAGATGTATCAACCGCTGTCACCTGTTACATGAATACTTTTTTTTATTACTAAATCGGCTGTGAACTATGGCGTCATACAGCCCTTGGTGTATCAAGAGCGGCATGACGTCATAGTTCTCATCCTGCGAGATAGAGACACACTTTACCTCCAGTCTTCCGATTACAGTGCCCACTGGCGCGTCCTTTTTCACTCCAAATTTGTATTCTCTCTGGGTGAATACTGAAATTGCTAATATTGCGATGCGCATGCCAATAATGGCGCAGTAGTAGGTCCTTTCAATTGCTCACCTTCGATATATTCGTCAGTATTCACGAAGGCATTGGCAAGATAAGCGGCCAAGAGAAGAATAACGATTATTCGCATCTGAAACAACTGAATCGACTCAATAACTGTGAGCGAAAAGAGAAAGATGAGCAAAATAGTGGCGGATTGAAATAATTGGATGCATCGGGTTCGCGACGGATTACATTTCCCACAGTGCGCTCTAGTTTTGATACTACTGCGCGATAATTCACAAGCACGATCCAATTAAAGTAGATGGAGAACAAATTTAAAATTCATTAATATGCAGAATCGTGTATTATCGAAAACTGATACTATTGGACCTTAGCCTTTAACATATTTACCGATATAATTTCTTGATTTTAATGAAAATTAAGCCTTTTATTCATTTGAGTATTTTGTATTGAATCAGTATTTACATGCTTAATATTCATGAATTTTATTCATTATCCGACACTCATAGAAATACCGCAGACCACTCCTGCATTATCATTAGTGTTCGTGAGATGGTATGATCGAGTCAGCAATTGAAAAACCAGTTTCTCAGTTGTTTGGCAAACGTCAGACATGGTGGATAATTTCTGAATGAGGAGACGGAGTTTCTGTAATACTCATTTACTTTGCAAAACCTGACCCGATTACATTGTTCATCTCAGTGACATTTGATGTTTTCAACAGTGTCGAATTTTCCTCGGAGAGTGAAATTGAGTCGAGCAACTAAACATACTTGAAATATTATATTTAAATATTATATCAAATAACACGGGTCTTCTGTAAGAATGAAGGAAAATCAGCCCATTTTGCCACCAGAAAAAAGTCATATTCACGGATTTCGATGAAACTTGGTTTATTGATACTATTGAGGGTCCGATGAAGTCCTATCCACTTGGTTTGGTCAAATTTGCTCATTATCGATTTTTTTGATCTACCCACCTGAAGTACTGTAAGTCGGTCAATTTTGATCGTACAGCAAACTTTTTTTGGCATTTTGCTCGTCTCGACGAGTCCTACAAATACCTCTTCAGTACTCCTTATCAAAAACGTCAGCATCGTGGACTTTTCCTCAAAAAACCGATTTTTCGATCGTAAATATCGATTTTTCTCGTCAGCCATATGAAATACCCCTTGATATTATTTCACCTACGGATTCTACGGATAAAATTAGGCCGGGTTTATGTTGATCAGTTTCCATATTTCGTTCCCCCGGATATCGATTTACTAAGAGTCCGGAACATAGTCGCATTTTTGTTCATATTTCAGTTCAAAACGGTGCTCTTGCAAAAGTAAAGAGTGAATTCGAAAGCGCTCGATGATTCCGACAAAACAATTTCTGAGGGCATAAGCGATAAGTTTGCTTGTTTTCGAGTTATTTGCGGAAAATGCGAAAAAAAAAAAACAAAAATGCGAATTTTGCAAAAATGCGACTATGTTCCGGACTCTACTTAGTAAATCGATATCAGGGGGAACGAAATATGGAAACTGATCAACATAAACCCGGCCTAATTTTATCCGTAGAATCCGTAGGTGAAATAATATCGAGGGGTATTTCATATGGCTGACGAGAAAAATCGATATTTACGATCGAAAAATCGGTTTTTTGAGGAAAAGTCCACGATGCTGACGTTTTTGATAAGTACTGAAGAGGTATTTGTAGGACTCGTCGAGACGAGCAAAATGCCAAAAAAAAGTTTCCTGTACGATCAAAATTGACCGACTTACAGTACTTCAGGTGGGTAGATCAAAAAATCGATAATGAGCAAATTTGACCAAACCAAGTGGATAGGACTTCATCGGACCCTCAATAGTATCAATAAACCAAGTTTCATCGAAATCCGTGAATATGACTTTTTTTCTGGTGGCAGACGTTCCTGCATTCTTACAGAAGACCTGTGATAATAGTACCTCGGCGGGAGCTAGACTTCCCGGGCCGCATTTGATCAGATGACACCCGAATATAATAGTTGTGAGTACAACAAGTATTATTGATCGCATAATAGCCGGTGCGAGATCTCGAACTCGGATAAAATGTACAGAAACCTATTAAAGACAGAGTGCGAAATGAAACAATAATTGGATGGAGCGGATTTAGAACAGTATTTTCTGACTAATCCTGCGCTACTGTTACGCATATGAAATATTCCCCAATGTTCGATTAGTGTTTTTGAGTGTATCGGCTCAAGTTCGAACATTTATTGATTAGCTTGAGCATGCTTGATTATACTGATCAGTCTACAAACTCAGTCGTTTCGTTAAAATTGACTGATGGATGATACATTAACATGGTCTTCCAGTTAAATATGTCTTTTAGTGGAACGAGTTAGTCGGTGATGATGAATCGTTGTTTCCGTTGAGATCGTTAAATCAGATTCCCACGATGCGATACCGACGACGAGGATCTAAACGGCATTTATCATGTGATTCCTGCACTTTAAAAAGACAAACCGAATTGTAACGCATCCTTCGGATAACCGCATAGAATTTCTCCAAAACAATTGGCAAATTCTTGGATATGGTCAATATCTTTAAAGAAGGAGTATCAACACAATTAACTCTAAAATCAGACAGGGCAGTTTTGTGGCTCGCCAAAAAAATTGGAATTTTTAAATCCAAATTTTCATATCTCTCATTTGAAGCAAATTACGACTAGTTGGCTGAGTGCCAACTGAACCTGCAGGTCGTGCAACAATTGCGTATTTGACTACTTCGAATATTTCGTATACATACTCCTTGTTTCGACTCAATTTTCTGGAATACTTACACATTCTCCCTCTCTGAACATATTCACAAACTGAGAATACGCAGCTTGAATGTTCTTAATGGCCCACTTTAGTGTTCTGTGACACAGAATCTAAAGAATATGCCTATGATTAAAGTGAAATTCGAATTATATTCACACCGGTTTAACAGTCAACTTGCACACTTCATTCAAGGTGCACTTCCTCAAAACCATGAGTCGTAGTCCCTGAATAAATATGTTTAATCAATTAAAATATGTAAAAGGTACATTGTTTAATGCAGTGACATTGGGCGGTCTCAGAAGATCCTCAGTTTTGTTCGAGAGACTCAGCGGGGGTATATAGCTTTCGATCTTTTCCTGTAAAAAGGTATTTTCGATTTTATTGAGAAAAAAGACATGCCTCAAAACGAGCTCTATCAGAAATGTCAGGTCTCATTAAAATTCCGGAGAGAAGCGACAATAATACAATAACAGTTGATCTCATCTGAAACGATTCAATCTTTGTGAACCACTGAGTGAGAACAAATGTGTGAGAGAGTTTTTGTGAGAGGACATGTTCAAAACATATAATATTTCCGTGCCGATACGTTCGGATTACAAGAACTTGTTCTATTCCCATTTCGAACAATATTACATATTAATTCGAGCTTAACCAATGTCAGATCTGCAAAGCGCAGTGGTTCTTGGCAATAAATATTCCGCTGTTTTTGGAGTAACAGGTGACTACAATCGCGTTCTGTGTTGATCTATAGGTTAACGTTCAATGAACTGAGACGTTAAGTTGCGTAATATGCTTGCTCGATCTCAGTTCGAATATATTTTATCGAATTAAAGTATTATACACATGTACAGAAATGCAAAACGATGAATGAAAAAAATGTGTCGGTGCTTAGAACATTCTACGAACGAATCCTCTCGATCTCTAAGTTGAAAACTCGTCCGATTTTCCCAATCGGATGTGAGATCTCACGCCGATATCAGGATTAGCAAATTTCTTTTGGTATGAGGACATAAATTCAATGGAAATGTGCCTGCTACGCAGTTCATGAGCCAAGTCATGCCAATACTGCCCAGGCTTCCCGAAATAGTCGCCTGATTTCGAGGAAGAGGCGTCAAGAAAGTCTACAATGACATCCATATTCGAAATATTCTCGAAGAATTTGCCTGCAAGAATATGCATGCTAAGTTATATTTTTTGATTACAAGTGAAACTCACCTAAATCGGTTTGTAACACTATTTCGAATCGTTACGATCACATGGCTGATACTTTGTTTGCTACACAAATGAAGAATTTGATTTCTGAGAAGACATGCAAATTTGTATAGATCAAGAGTAATCAATGTGGGATTTTCCAATTGTATAAGGACAAAAGGGAATTGTCTGTCCAATTTAAGATGATAGGTATACTCACCGAACATGAACACTAAAATCGAATTCACGAACTTCAATACGTTCAATTCGAACTCCTTTCAAGCATTTTTGTATTGCTTCCAGAAAAGTATGTTTTGATATATGGGCCTCAAAAGGATCCGCCGGTTCGGGATAGTCGAACTCTTCGATTACAAGCGTTTCAATATGCGAGAAGGAATTGAAGAATCGAATTAATTTTGAAAGGATTTTCCGATCTTTCTTTCCAATCACACGCTGACCACATTTTCGATCGGCAGCAGCGCAAAAGAACATAATTGACAGTACTCCTGATATTTCGCAAATAATGAAGAGTAATATCGACACAATAATCGGGTACTCGTTAATAGCACTTATGGGTAATAGGCACATAGCTGTTACACTCAGAATTAGAGCAATCAGCGCGATTCCTATGAACTCCATTGATTTATTGCCATCGATTTTTAGCGCTTCACAAGTGACTTCAGATATATCCTATAATATTAGATATGCAATTTTTATCGGGGTTATGAACTGCATTTCATAAATACTGATACTTCATAAATGTCCGTACGTCATTATGCTTGTTGCGAAGTCTGAGCCATTTGCCAAATCCGTGTAAGAATCTCTCCGGCGCAACAGAATACATGAGTACTTCCATCGAAAAAAAAGCGAGGCCTATTGACTATTGTGGGTGAAAGGTACACTCGTTCGAGAGGACCGAAGGTTCTGCCATCATTTGCGAGTGCATTCCAGGAGTGCGAGATCTAGACGAATAACGATAGCTTATTTGATGATTACAAGCGCTATGCGTAATTCTCGTGAAATCGATTCATATTTAAGTATTCCATAATTAAAAGTACTTACCAGTCGCACTTCAGTGTTTCTTTCCACTCGTTTGATTCGTCTTATAATATCACAAGGAAGCGTAGCCAGGTCGACAGAAGGTTCCATATCGATTATGCATGACATATCGTAATGTTCCTTATTTATGGCGAATATTTATTTAACCACACGGATGCAAATCGAGTGCTTAATAATAAAGCCCTATGGAAAAAATGGCGCGAAAGGCAAACACGATTCGAAATACGCGCCAAATACGAGAACGGTGAATAGACATACGTGTGAATGCTCAGAGCGTTTTGTGCAGATGCAGATGACCCTCACTACTATTCAAGTTGTTTCAATGTAAGAGAAATGGGAAATGACAGGCTGTCTGAAGAATTAGATAAATCCTGGAAACTAATTAGACAAGCTCGATGAAAATAAGCTAAAAATATTGATTGTGACCTTTCGTGAGCTGTCAGACGATGCTTCATATACGCGTTCCACGTTTCGCCAACTCAAAACGATTTCAATTCGTAAGCAATGATTGGACAGGGTCATTCTCTTACAAAGGCGAAAAACGTTCAAAATTGTTGGTGTAACAGTTGTACTCCCAAAGAGTGAATTTTATTCACTTCGCAGTGGTTGAACCGGTTCAAATGTTACAAATGTAGTGGTCGAACTCGATTCATCCATATCAAAAAAACGTGCTCAGGTAGTTTTTTCCTAGTTTTTTCATGACGGTGTGTTGATTTAAAAAAAAAAAACGTGGAACGCACCCCCCCCCCCTTTATATTTATGATCATGTTATTGAAAACAAACAACTGCATCACAACGACAATGATCACGTTGGTTTTGGTAACAACAGTCATCATAGAGCATCATTTTTTGCAGTAAACATGTTCTTTAAATAATCAGGAGCACAGGCGCCGAGCATCTCGATATGACTGTGCAAAAAGCAATAGAAACAAATACTGGTCTCTATTTGTACTTTCATCTCTTACTCCTTACTTGTTCAGCCACACTTCTTCTTCATTTATCGCCTCTTCTTCGCTCTTGATGTACCCCACAATATAGGCAATATAGACAATATCACAATAAACAACCTTGTCGCCAGCGCTCGTTGAAAACAAATTGTATCCAGCGAGTAGAGATCACACGATGTATCTATCTATCTTTGTGTGAATATTTATTTTAATTTTCTTCCTTCGCTTTATTTCAACGCCATCATCGACACTCAGTGGAGACTAGGTAGGATGAGAATTATGAAGTCATACCGCCTTTGATGTATCAAAAGCTGCATGACGTCAGTTCTCATCCGACTTAGTTCCACTCAGTGGCGAGCAGTTGGCGGGTCTGTAGGGCATTCAATATAGGCGTGAGGGAAATTATCGACTATGCGCAAGAGACTGTCTTTGATCTCACATTGGTAATTTATTAGACTCATTCCGAAAGGAAAATTTTACGAAGAAAAATCACTGAAATTGACTTATTTGAGTCAATCTGTTCAATGGCCACATGCAGCTGGCGGATCTGGAGGGCATTCCATATCACGCTTAAGACGATCCAGAGTCGAATCGAGTTGAGTGCCGGACTGACGCGCGCCGGCCGACGGATCTCTTAAAAGATAATTGTGTTTACAACAATACCCAGTAGCGTATTTGCCGTGGGTAATGGATTAATGAATAAATATTTTTAAATTTATAAATTATAGTTTTTTTTGTAAATGAAAACGAACTGAGCGAATGCAGCAATGAGAAGGAGGAGTGCGATGAGGAGGAATCGGAACATGATTTGATTTAGCCCCATTCCATTCTGAGCTCTGAGCTTGGAATAATATGGATGGAAAGTGAGGGTGAATTGCAACTGGGGAATGACGCTATGAATACGCTGTTGATCTGACCTAGTCAAACTATACCAGCGCTATGGGAATACTCGGTTGAGGCAATTTATTTTATAAAGTGCAAAAACTATCAATAGAATGCATGCCTGTATATTAATTAATACGTACTAAAATTGGAATATGTTCTTCTGTGGAATATGTTCAAGTCTACTATTGAGACCCTTAATTCAATAAATTATTTGACTTTGTTAGGTTGCATCACTATGCACGCTAAACACCACGGTAATCAACTATGTTTGGCAAAGATCGACTCAGTGAGTGTAGCTCACCCATCATTTTTTTGTAATCAAGGCAATTACATTAAGAGTTCCCAGAATTGCGCATGTCGAAAGAATTTCCGCAATATTTCAACCCTTTCCCAACCAGTATAAAATATGAGGTCGTTATTCGTATTTTGGCGGGAAATACAGATCTCACTTGACTTTCGCGCCGTTTATAAGTTCTCACCACAGGGCATTTTTTTCTAAACATCATCGATTTGATTCATATTGCTTATTTGGAATAATAAGGGGGCCAGCTCGATATGTCCTGTGTAATCGAATTGGAGCCTTCCGTTAACCTGGCAACTCTCCCTTGTGATATTATACGAGTCATTATGCGAGTGGAAAGAAACACCGAAACGCGATTGGTGAGTATTTTTCAATTATGTATTTACCGAAATAAGTATAACAAGTTAGTATGGAATATGCATTGCGCAAAAAAAGTTCGACTAATCACATATCGTCAAAATTAATAAACCCCAGATTTCCCATTCGTGGAATGCACTCGCCACAGATGGAAGAACCTTCGGTCCTCTCGAACCTCTCGCCCATAATCGTAGATCGACCTCACTTTTCGATGGAAATACACGTGTATGCTATTGCACCGGAGAGACGATTGCGCGGGTATAGAAATTTGCTCCGATTTTACAACTGACATAGCGAAGTAAGGACACTTAAGTGGCACCAGCATATAAGAAGTTATATTGTTTATTGTTATAGGATGCTTCTGAATTCACTTGTTATGCCTTAAAAATTAATGGCAAGAAATCCAAGGAAACACTAGGAATCGCCCTGATATCATTACTTATGAGCGTAACAACCAGGTGTTTATTGGTCATAACTGTTGATGACGAGTTCCCAAATGTTGTCACAATATTATTCTTCGCAACATTTTTCTTCATTTGCGAACTATCAGGACTTTTTTTGCGCAATGCATATTCCATACTAACTTGTTATACTTATTTCGGTAAATACATAATTGAAAAATACTCACCAATCGCGTTTCGGTGTTCCTTTCCACTCGCATAATGACTCGTATAATATCACAAGGGAGAGTTGCCAGGTTAACAGAAGGCTCCAATTCGATTACACAGGACATATCGAGCTGGCCCCCTTATTATTCCAAATAAGCAATATGAATCAAATCGATGATGTTTAGAAAAAAATGCCCTGTGGTGAGAACTTATAAACGGCGCGAAAGTCAAGTGAGATCTGTATTTCCCGCCAAAATACGAATAACGACCTCATATTTTATACTGGTTGGGAAAGGGTTGAAATATTGCGGAAATTCTTTCGACATGCGCAATTCTGGGAACTCTTAATGTAATTGCCTTGATTACAAAAAAATGATGGGTGAGCTACACTCACTGAGTCGATCTTTGCCAAACATAGTTGATTACCGTGGTGTTTAGCGTGCATAGTGATGCAACCTAACAAAGTCAAATAATTTATTGAATTAAGGGTCTCAATAGTAGACTTGAACATATTCCACAGAAGAACATATTCCAATTTTAGTACGTATTAATTAATATACAGGCATGCATTCTATTGATAGTTTTTGCACTTTATAAAATAAATTGCCTCAACCGAGTATTCCCATAGCGCTGGTATAGTTTGACTAGGTCAGATCAACAGCGTATTCATAGCGTCATTCCCCAGTTGCAATTCACCCTCACTTTCCATCCATATTATTCCAATGGATATTGAGAATATAACTCGTCAGTGAAGATGCAGATTTATTGTATCCTTTGGTACTCCTGACCAGTGATGCTGAAGCTCATTGACCTTGTGCCTGAGTCGGTCCACAATTTGAGGCTCGTGATTGTGTACCCTCTTTTGGAATTAACTATATCTTATTGTTAAATGGTTGACTAGGTTAAGTATTAGGTTGAACAGAAAGTCTTTATAAACTTTTTATTTCCCTTCTTCTGACAATAAAGCGCAAGAGCGAAATCAAACGTATGCACCATTGTTATCTACGACAAATCTCCAACGTTCAGGCAACTTATGGATTCCCTCCTTATATAACCCATCTCGGCGCGAATCAAAATATTGCTTGAGTGTGGCCTCGATCGCCCCACGGGAAGTGAAGGATCTCTGATCAAGATGACGGGTCAGATCCGAGAACAATTAATAATCCGAAGGGGCCAAGCCAGGAGAATACGGTGTATGAGGGAGAACCATCCAGCCATATTTGGACAGCTCCTGCTTGACCTGCCGTGCAACATGGGGTCGGGCGTTATCGTGTTGATAGTACACTTTCTTGCCGTTCAGGGCAGATTGTGCGAATTTCTTCTTGAGATTCCGTAGTTGTTTAGTGTAGACATATCCAGTAATTATCCGCTTCTCGGGTAGGAGCTCCCAGTAAATCGGGCCATCCACTCCCCACCAGGCAGAGAGCAAGATTTTCATAGGGTAAAGGTCAGGCTTTGCGACGTCCTGTGGGGTCTTATTGGCATCCACCCACTGTGCCCTCCTATGGTGATTCTCATAGCAGACCCACTTCTCGACCCCTGTTATGAACCGGTCCAACCATCGATCTCCAGCGTGAAGAGTGAGTAGAGAAAGGGAATCGTCGACACGGTGGTCAAACTGGTCTTGGGTCAATTTGTGGGGTATGAAACGGCCTGGCTTCTTCTTCTTGCCAATGGAGACCAATCATTTTACGATGGTGCTTTGCGATACCCCAAGTGTGGCTGCAATGTCGCGGGTATTTGGAAAGGATCCAATTCCACTACGATCCGTAGCGCATCCAAATCCAGCTCGGGTGGCCTCCCAGACCGGTCATGATCATCCATAGAAAAGTCCCCCTTCTCGAAGAGTTGGTACCAATTGCGCATGGTCTGGTAGTGAGTGGTATATGAATCGTACACTTCAGCCAACTGACGTTCCTATTCCTTCATTGTAGTGTGAGAGATGAATACGAATAACAGAACGTTGCGGATGTGCAAGGCCGTGGGAACAAACATCGTGGTCTTACTAGTGGCAGAATGAAAGGCGTGGAATGGGGAGTTGTTGACCACATAGTCCCTTTGTCATGTGTTATTCACTAGAGGCGAGGGAACACCAAAGGTCTCGTGCACTGAGCAGTGATCGAGCACACAACACTTTATAAAGACTTTCTGTTCAACCTAATATATGACCTTCTTTTACTCTTGCTGTCAAGCAAACTTTCATCCGATTCTAACTAGACGGACGTCCGTTTCTTGCATGACCTCATTATTTTACTCGATAAAATTCACTATGTGCAATATTACAATAAACGGGGGGGGGGTGACATTTGCACAACGGACATTTGCACAACAATTCACCATTAATTTGCGAATGGAGGTAGCGACATGGGAGTTGCTTCATTGTAACCACTATGTGCTGCCCTACATTTGCATATACAAATCTTGTTACCAGGCGAACTTGAGTTTCACTCCATATCTATGTATAGGAGGGGTTCATGGTCCAAAATTGAGAATTTGAGTTAAAAAATCGTTTTTAGATAAACCCCAAATACAGTGACCAATCGTTATTCAAGAGCATCATTAACTACTGTAACCCAGTAACACGGCTATCGACTTGTCACTGTATTTTGGGTTTATCTAACCATGATTTTTCACTGAAATTCTCAATTTTTGACCATGAACCCCTATACATAGATATGGATTGAAACTCAAGTTCGCCTGGTAGCAAGATTTGTATATGCAAATGTAGGGCAGCACATACTGGTTACAAGGAAGCAACTCCCACGTCGCTACCTCCATTCGCAAATTAATGGTGAATTGTTGTGCAAATGTCCGTTGTGCAAATAAACAACCCAATAAACAACCTTGTCGCCAGCCCTCGTTGAAAACAAATTGTATCCAGCGAGTAGAGATCACACGATGTATCTATCTATCTTTGTGTGAATATTTATTTTAATTTTCTTCCTTCGCTTTATTTCAACGCCATCGTAGACACTCAGTGGAGACTAGGTAGGATGAGAATTATGAAGTCATACCGCATTTGATGTATCAAAAGCTGCATGACGTCATAGTTCTCATCCGACTTAGTTCCACTCAGTGGCGAGCAGCTGGCGGGTCTGGAGGGCATTCAATATAGGCGTGAGGGAAATTATCGAGACTGTCTTTGATCTCACATTGGTAATTTATTAGACTCATTCCGAAGGGAAAACTTTACGAAGTAAAATCACTGAAATTGACTTATTTGAGTCAATCTGTTCAATGGCCACATGCTTCTGGCGGGTCTGGAGGGTATTGCATCTCCGCTTAGGACGATCCAGAGTCGAATCGAGTTGAGCGTCGGACTGACGCGCGCCGGCCGACGGATCTCTTAAAGCATAATTCTGTTTACAACAACTTAACAATATCCAGTAGCGTATTTGCCGGGGGAAAGAGGGATTAATGAATAAACATTTTAAAATTTAAAAATTGTATTTTTTTTGGAAATGCAAACGAACTGTGCGAAGGCTGCAATGAGAAGGAGGAGTGCGATGAGGAGGAATCGGAACATTATTTGATTTGGCCCCATCCCACTCTGAGCATTATATCACGCCTCTCACGAGAGAATCGAGCTGAGAGAAGGAATGGAGGGAAAATCGTGAAATGAGTGCTAACTGGATTTGGGCATCTTGAGGGATATCTGACACTACCCCAAACTCTCCTTGAGTATATTTCATTTTGGACTTGATGACACCGGGTCGGATCTAGGCACCTCCCACATTGAGGCCAGTTATCTCAGTTTCAGTGATAGATAGAGCAAAATTGACCTGTGAGTGACCCCGGCTCATTTTTCGAGCTCTATCGATCTGTTTTGCTCGTTTCTTCGGAATGTAAATTTTAACCACGCTACATTTAAAGGCAATTTTCTCGAAAACCAATGGAAAGGTGCAGCTCAAATTTTAAGAGTGCATGCCTCTGAACGAGAGCTGTCGAATGAGGTGCTGGCGCCGAAAATACGGACACTTCTGTGAAACTTTCACCATGTAAACTTTCCCGGATCGTTTGAACTTTATTTTCCACAGATAATTCCGAGAAATAACGATCATTCTTGGCCGCGCGCTCAGAAGAGAGCGGTCTAAGTAACAATTGACTGTGGAAAAGAAAGTTCAAACGATCCGGGAAAGTTTACATGGCGAAAGTTTCACAGCCGTGTCCGTATTTTCAGTGCTAGCACCTCATTCGACAGCTCTCGTTCAGATGCATGCACTCTTAAAATTGTAGCTGCACCTTTCCATTCGTTTTCGAGAAATTTGCCTTTAAATGTAGCGAAGAAACGAGCAAAACAGATCGATAGAGCTCGAAAAATGAGCTGGGGTCACTCAGAAGTACATTGCTCTATCTATCACTGAAACCGAGATAACTGGCCTCAATGTGGGAGGTGCCTAGATCCGACCCGGTGTAATAAAGTCCAAAATGAAATCTACACAATGAGACTTTGGGGGAGTGTCAGACATCCCTCAAGATGTCCAAATCCAGTTAGCACTCATTTCACGATTTCCCCTCCATTCCCAAGAATGGCGAATCTAGCTCGATTATCTCGTGAGTGGCGTGATATACACTTTAGCCACGTTGAAAACGTTGCAAAAAACGTTGTACACACGTTGCACACGTTGCAGTTGAAAATGTTGCACAAGTTGAAAACTATGAGTGCCCAGTACCAAAGTTCGCGACAATTTGCAGGATATCTTAAATATATGTTGTCTCTCTATTTTGTTGTCTCAGGTATATTTGAGTTGATACTGTGCAGAGGAAGGAGAAAATGATGTCATCGTGATCTGACTATTTACCAATCATTTGCTCGTTAATAAATATTCATTATTTCCATTCTAGATTTTTTGATTTTGCGGTTTATGAGTATATTCTGGCGTATGCAATATCGTGCCGTGCAATATTTATCCAATCCATTAGGAAGCGCAATCAGTTGCTGCTCAAGTATTCCTCCCTCTATTCATCCAGGTTAGGAGCGGAAAAGATCTAAATGAGATTTTTAAAAATGATGAAAGACCATTCAACTAACCGAATTATCCCTCAGTGTTTTGAGATGCTCGATAGTCTTGTCCAATACGTCTTTCATATTTTGCATATGTTCTGTGTGTGGGATTACCTGAAGTGCATATTTATTCTTAAATGATTGCTAATTTTTCGTGGCTATATTTCTGATGTTGTTTTGACTCACTATAATTTAATTGACTCCATATACAGATCTATTCTAGCAGAAACTTTGAAGAACATTAATTTTCTATTTCACTTGCCTTCGTAAGGGGGAGACAAATATAGTTCTCAAGTGGCCTAATGACCTGAAGAATAGATAAGGCGCATACATATTCAAATTACGCACTTTTTTCGCATGCAATTTTGCGCAAAGTCTACTACAGAATCCGCGTATCGTTCTCATCCAAAATTAATCTACTCGCCTTTGTAGTATCATACGGAATGTAAATATCAGCCATCGCGTTCTGAAGGTTTTTCATTGGCCACTTCAGCGTTCGACGACATAAAATCTGAAGATTCATTGTTATACTATTTAAAAAACATAGTCGAACCGGCTTCTCAGTGTAATCACAGACATCATTCAATGTCGCTTGATCTATCAGCAGTAGGCGGATATTCTGCAAAAAAATTATGTTTTGTTGGATTTTTGCAAAAGTTACTTGGTTGATGTCAGTGACATTTTCTGGTTTCAGAAGAGCCACATATTTGTCCGACAGACTGATTGGAGACAAACACCAGTCAAAGATACTCTTGATGCACTCTTCTTCATACTTCTTCTCAGATTCCAATGCCTCGCACGTGCCATGAGAGAGATAAATCAGTAGTAGAATTACAATTTTTCGCATCTGAATTAGTACATGTTTAGTGAACTGGAACTATAAGCGAGTCTCGGAAGAGCGAAAGCGTGGCGAAATGAAATATATGTAGAGATTATCTCGGCGATGCAATCCGATCGTTCGTAGAACGTTTGTACCACGGTGTGACAAATATTACGCTTACTGGCTGTTCATGAATACAGTTTCTCTTTCAATCAGTACTGGCCAGAAGGAAAGGATTCAACAGTGAAATTATTTTTTCTACATGAACAGCACAATTTACTACTCTAGAATTGTGCAGCACAATTACACGATCACTTCAAAGATGAAGGGTAGTCATCGTCAAAGAACATTCACCGCGTATTGTCTATCAACTTTAGTATGCGTGCTCGGTGTTCAGTCCCATACAATTGTTCTTGTAGGGTTTATCCGAGTTGAGAATAGTTCCTTGTTATTATTGTATTAACTATTTTACTGGAAAACAAGGAGCATTATGTAGGGGAATCAATTAGTCAAACTTACTTGCCCTCCCACATTATACTTGGACTTCCTCGATTTGACTGAATAAGTTTTATCAATTTTGTTCAATAGTCGATTTGTGCAGTCACAGAAACGATCTGAATGATGACGACAACCTTCGAATATACTTAAGATTAAATACTGACCGAATTGTCGCGTAGCTTTTTTAGATGATCCAGCATATTATGCAGAGTTCTCCCCATTCCTTGAAAGAAATTCCTGGATGAGACGCCCTGAAATGTAATGTAAAAAAAATCACAAATAACAAAAACTGGTAAAGTAAACTATTTCTCTTAATCATCCTCCGAACCCGGAAATCAACTCAAATTAGTCAAATTACCCTTTGCATATCGGGGTCACAGGAATCGACATATTTTGCGAATGTGATTTTCAGATTCTTCAGGGGCCACTTAAATATTCTTCGACAGAGAATCTAAAGAGCTATTCTCTGAAAATGCTAATTGAAACCCGGACTTACCGGCATCACAGATAATTCACAAACTTCTCTCAGAGAGGATTGATTCTTGATCATGAGGCGTAGCATCTGGGAATCAACCTTTTTTTTCTATTACCGCCTTGAGACATTACTTGGTTCATCTCAGTGACATTCGACGGCTTCAGAAGAGCAACATTTTTGTCAGAGAGACCGATAGAAGACACATATGTGTCCTTCAAATTCTCACACGTTTGTATCTCATCGAACGCATCCTGGTCCATTGCCATCTTGTAGGTGAAGAGGGACATCAACAATAATACAAAGATCATTTGTCGCATCTGAATTGATTCAGAAAAAAATACAATGGCCCAACTATGTGTATGCTCAAATGTGCAGTAGAATGAGGGATTATTGGTGAGCGATTCGTACGGATTACACTTCTCTGTCCGAATGAAATTGAACGAATTGTTCAATAGTTCAATTATATCTAAAAAGACCTATTTCTTAACGTTAATGGTGATGAACAATAATCGAAAGTGGAATTTTAAGCAGCGGTTACGTTTCTCAAAGAGACCCGGTTCAAGGTTTTATTATCCCAGCGTGTTATCTCGTTGAGTGATTTGTTTCCATATACGAGAGATTGACAAATGCACTCGTCGCTCAAAAAGAGAGCTCTTTTTTATTCATGTTCAACACACACTATTGCTTTCACTCCGAAACCGAAATGCACACAAAGAATCGTTACAACATGGTATTTCTACCAGAGCTAGTCTGTGTCGTGTGGGAACAGACAGAACCAACGGCTTCTTATGTCATGGTTGGACTAGTTATGCATGGAAGCATACTATTCTGTCGATCTTTGTTATTTTCAAACCAAAAAATAGAACAGAAAAATCAATAATTTAAATAATTTGAACTTGCTTTCTCACACACGTTTTTTTACTTGTGCGATTTGAACGATATGTTTTATCACTTGTTTGCAGTGCATTAAATCATCTGTTCAGTAAATGTGATTTAACGGTGCAGTCGGTGATCTAATCCAGTCCAGTGACGGAAAGAACCTAAATGATGATTATAACCTCCAAATATATTTTTTAAGAGTAGAAACTTGCCGAGTTGTCGCGGAGTAGTCTCAGATGCTCGAGAACATTATTCAGAGTGCTCCCCATTTCTTGCATTATGTTCACAATTAAGGCACCCTGAAATAAATAGCAATCACATGTAAAGTTCACTATTTCGGTTTTCGAAAAAAAATCATCATGATTCATGCGTCTACCGAATCCGGAAATCAATTCCAACCGACTAACTTCTCTGTGCTTTCCGGGGTCGCACGAATCAACAAATTTCGTGCATGATATCTGGAAATTCTTCAGGGGCCACTTCAACATTCTTCGACAGAGAATCTATAGTACTGATAAGTGAAACTTCTAATTGAAACCCGGACATACCGGCATCTCAGTTAATTCACAAATTTCGCACAGGTTGGGTTGATTATTAATCATGAGACGGATCATCTGGAATGTACCGTATACTTCTATGACCGTCTTGAAACATACTTGGTTCATCTCAGTGACATTCGTCGGTTTTAGTAAAACAACATTTTTGTCGGACATGCCGAACGGGGGCAAATAACTTTCCATCTCTTGCACGCAATCTTGCTTCTAATCGTGCACATCCTGGTCCACTGCAGCGAGCTGACACGTAAAATGATACATCAACCATAACACAGTTGCGCTTGATCGCATCTGAATGTGTAAAATTGATCCCGTGAACCATAGCGAACGAGAACGCTCTGAGTATCGAATATGCGATAGAGTGTAACCATTGGGGGGATTACTTTAGGCGATCCTAACGGATTACACTTATCCGCCGTTTGAAATTTAACGATGTAGTTCAACAGTGCAATTGCTTTGAAACAGCTAAAACAGTCCATTGAAAGAAGAATGAAGGAAAAGTGCTGAAAACAAACCACTGTGAAGTGGATCAATGTTTTTCGATCATTGCAAAAGGTTGTCTACTTACGAGTTTGTTTGCCCCTCATACTTTGAAAAATATTTCATGAAAGATCGTGAAAGATCTGTCATTGGACTTTGCGCGTACGTAAGGAGCTTCAGAGGTGTCTGTGAAACTTCGGGTAATGTGATTCATGAACGGACTTCTCGCTACTAATACTAAAGAGTGGCACATTGAGCTGATTTTTCGTGTAACTCCTTCTTTATTCTTGCAGTTCATCCACTTCGCTGTTCCGAGGGGACTTCTTGTTTGCAATCCAATAATTTGCTGGGGATGTTTCCTTGACCATTCCGGTCGGTTCGTGCCTAATTCGCATCGAAAAGTGGAGGAACCCCTGGGAGTTTTCTCATTTCGAATTAGCACGCGGGAGCGTTCGCTCAATGGACAATGGGACAGTCGGAGAGTGTCTCAAGTGGGAAGGACGGGAAGAAGGGAGGGACGGGGCCTATTTTATCCGATCCCATTCGAGCCCTTACCCTGTCTTTACCAAGGCTGTGCGTTCGAGAGGTTCCCATAATATGCTTAGAGAATGGCTTTGGGATGCTGTTCATTTCCGCTCATCTTGCACCGACCTTGAATCATCAATGTTTTCCCTGCACTATGCGGGATGTGCAACTGTTGTTTGATTAACCCACATCAAACAACTTCCTCGATCTCTCATATCTTGACCTCTTTGAGACAGTTCATTTGTTAGCCCACTTTAGGCGACTACTAGCATCGCCCATGCAATAATTGTGTAAATGTGTGACATCATCTCGCATTGCCACTCTTTGACGTTGGAAACTACTCACGCTCCTACTAGCATCGCATCTTATTACGATTTTTTTGTGTAACTCTTCACCTAGAGATTGAAATTGGAATTTTACAGATAGAAAAATGCGGCTGCTGCTCTCTTCTCTCTTCCTCGTCGCCCTTGCAGCTGCTGCAAGGGACATCCGCATCACCCTGCGGCAGAACATCACCATCCCGTGCCCGGGAGGTCAGATTTATCGCATTATTCGCACACAAAAGAATAAAGTTTCAGTGAAAACTGACGTTATCGACAGGAATTCGATCAAATTCGCATTTGAGATGCTCTCAGGAGCCCCGGATCAAAATCAGGTTAGCGTACTTTTCCCTAATCCATCGAAAATGCTGATATATGATCTCTCTCAGGTCACCGTCACCGACCTCGACGGTCGCTCGCAGTCGGTGGCGTTTCCCGGCTGCTATCGCGTCAGAATGACGTTCAAAGTGCTGAAGCCGATGAAGAATCCGTTAGTAAACTTTTCTTCAAATTGTATTGCTAATGGCACGTATCTCATCTGGACCAAAAAGGTTGAAAACTAATTTGATGTGCAGGTACGTGGAAGCTTTCCTGCAGCTGGGCACGAATATTCCCTGCTCGTCGCCGAGACACGCGAGCTCCGCAGGAAATATTTGTACTAATGTGCGAGAATTGTTTATTGAATTTATGGATAGCGCTGCATTAGAGATATCAGATGACTTACCCAATGCGCTAAATTGAGATCGCGAAAAGTGACAAATTGAATTAGACCCAACCAAGTCAACGATTAATTGGAGTAATGACGTCACTGTGTAGGTGACGGACTCCTCCAGCTGGTGCCCTACCTCAACTAACGAGCGAGTGCGCAGCATGTTGCAGGGCAAGCAGACTTGGTGAGTGGACTTCGAAAATCGTGTCGACGTCTCCTTATTTACCCCAATCTCTCGACTCATAAGCAAGATAGAGAGTGTTTAGAAGTAAGGTGGCATGGTAGCTTTTCTCCAACTCTTTGGATGAGTGAACTCGAACATATTTTGACTTTCCCTCGGTTTTCCCTACTAATCGGATCAACAAATTAGTAAGCCCATTCAAAAGATACTGTTTGTTTCAGTCAATTCTGCAATCTGTGCGGCACGCTCGACCGTCCCGACGTCGTCTCCGAGCTGCAGCAGCAGGTGGGTAGTACTTAATTTGCAAGGGCAACTCTGGTTTCTTCCAACCAGTAGGTGGGAAACTCCTCAACAACTGGTCAGGTTGACCACTGGTCAGGCAACAGACTAGCTGTTTTTGACTAGTGGTTTACGGTAAACCGTTTACCAGTTAGAGTGGGGGTCAAGGGCACACCACTGGTTAACCAGTTGCCAGGCCAGTGGTCAAACCCGTATCCTGATGAGTGTGTGGGTAGCTGGCCACCTACTGGTTGGATCAAACCAGATAATGTTCTGACTCTCCTCGTTGTGCACACTCTCTCGTCGCTCTGGACGATGAGAGAGTGTGCAATGCGGAGAAGTAGACTATTGTTCCCTTCCATTAATCGGATTGCTCGAGTAAGCTTATGGGACGCTTACCATTTGTGAACCCTAGATTGTAACTCGTAGAAATGGCCGGGAGTTACATAGCATCCTATTACCCTCGAGTATGATTGCGGAAGGGTGCTTTGATATATCATAAGTATATTTTCTTGCCTATTTCAGGTCGTGAATGAAAGCGGAGACGAGCGATGCGACACGCAGGCAGACACGCAGACTGTCGCATTCAGGGTACGGTAGACTATCGGGAACTGGTGTTAATAAGCATTTGTCGATTGCTCACTCACAAGGGAAGGCCTTGCGATGTCTTTGGACTTTCGGGACGCGACCTAATGGGATGGGTATATACATGAATTCTAAGAACTCCTGTAAAGTTCAATTTTGCTGAACGCCCTCAGGGCACGTAAAAAATGGATATTTGTGCCCGCGTTGCGGGTATGTAAAGCCTTCCAGGATGCCTTACTAGCAAGCGTCAGTGGTTGAGTGGTAGCGAGTCAGGACAGTAATCCTATGCACGTAGGTTCGGCATCTCTCCAGGGAAAACTTTTTGCACTATTTTTTCATGAGAAGCCGATACTCTTGTAGCTAAAGTAAAGCCCGTTTTCACGTCTTCCACACTCATCTGTTGTAAATGTCAATCAGAGTGGTGTAATCAAGGAACTCTACAAAAATCGAACCTTCGCCATCAAAGGATCCAAGAAAGTGATTTGTACAGCCCAGAGGAAGACATCCCTTACCCATAGCTTCACCATGATGCAAACTTATTTCGCTGACGGGAATTTGGGAACTCATCTTTACGTGGTATTGCCGGAGGCGAAGGGGTCGTTCCCTGCCAAAGCACATATTCAAGGTGATAATCTCGTGGTCAGAGCCAATAAGGTAGGGCACATCAAAAGGTGGTAGTTCTCGCATCCAGAAATTTCACATTTCATGGTGAGTTGGGCATTGAAACAGAATTGGTTAGGGGTAAGGAAGGTGACATTGGGTCTACTATCGACAAATCCCGTGTTGTACCATCCGTGATCATCGTCGCATGATCATTGAAGGAACTCCATGAGTCTACCAAAAGAAGTAGATCCTTCGGGTTCGCGAAGACACACGTCTTGAGCCAACCCACCATCAAGTACTTGCCCATCATATGCGTCTTATTGACTCTGACGACGTGATTATCGCCTTGAATATATGCTTTGGCAGGGAACGACCGCTTCGCCTCCTGCAATACCACGTAAAGATGAGTTCCCAAATGCCCGTCAGCGAAATAAGTTTGCATCATAATGAAGCTATGGGTAAGGGATGTCTTCCTCTGGGCTGTACAAATCACTTTCTTGGATCCTTTGATGGCGATGGTTCGATTTTTGTAGAGTTCCTTGATTGCACAACTCTGATCGGCATTTACAACAGATGAGTGTGGGAAGACGTGAAAACGGGTTTCCACTTTAGCTACAAGAGTATCGGCTTATCACGAAAAAAAGTGCAAAAAGCTTTCCCTGGAGAGATGCCGAACCTACGTGCATAAGATTGCTGTCCTGACTCGCTACCACTCAACCACCGATTCTTGCCAACAGGGCCTCCCGGAAGGTTTTACATACCCGCAATGCGGGCACAAATAGCGATTTTCTACGTGCCCTGAGGGCGTTCAGCAAAATTGAACTTTACAGGAGTTCTTAGAATTCATGTATCTACCCATCCCACTAGGTTTACTCAAGTGACGGTGAAATTGAGTCGGCTTACAGGCTTCGATGATATCCTGAGCCGACTTCAAGACTCATCATTTGTGATTCTTCAGCTTCCATTTAGATGTGCACGCCAACGGAGGAGGAGATTCGCAGGAAGCACCCAGAGGCAGAGGAGAAGATCAACGAGTACTGGAAATGGATGAAGCAGGTCGGAAGGAAATTCAGTTTAACTTTATTATTCATTTTACGCAATATTAGAGAGGATACACATTAATAATGTGGCGCAGAAATAGCAAAGAAAACAGTAAAATGAGTTCAGCACGACCATCCATCATATTTATTTCAGGGCGTGCTAACCGCAGTTGTGCACGTGCTTGACAGAGAAGAGTTGGACGACAATAAGATGCGCCAGTGCAAGTTGGTCTTTGAACGCTTAGATTTTGATCGATTTGACGAACTCGGGGAATAATTGAATTCTTTCCAGAATGCTCTGCCAAACGTATGACCGCAAGCGCGGAGTTGGAGATAGCTACAAGGTTACTAATGCTTTAGTTTGTTGATTGCTCTGTGCAATATTATCATAATCATTAATATGTTATTATTTCCACCTAGAAGTAGCCAACAATGGATTTCTCCCGATAACTCTTTCCTTTCTTCCGATAACTCTTGCTGTTATGATGTCGGAGAAACATACAAAAACCAAAAATTCACAGGCAACCCTTCTCAAGTCGATTGACAAGATGTGCACTCCGCGTGATGAGTACGCCGCCTGTATCATGCACACCCTCAAGTTCGACGTCGACGGAAACATCTGATCTTTGATCTTTGATCTTTACATTGCAATTTATTTTGTCTATTGGGAATCACTGGTATTTACTGTGTAATATTGATATTTGTTTGGAATTGCATTACTTATCGTTCACGGAGTAATGATCTTCTAAATTCAATAAAACTATTTGTGCTTACTTGAGTCATTTTCAATACCGAAAAATTATATATTTTATCACAGAATGTGAGTTCATTATGAGTTAGCCACCGGCTTTCACGTTGGCGCTGCCACTCATGGGCCCTGCTGCACGCTTGTGCGGATTAGCTCGCGGAGCTCCACCTGGAGTGTTTTGATAACAATTTATGCATTAATATTCAATAATTTGTAAGCGTAAACATTCTCATCTTTACTGGAAGTCATTATTATTTAAGGATATGCTTAGTGAGAGTGGACACCTGATGCCCCCGCTCCGGCAGCGCGCTTGTGCGGGTTTGCGCCTCTCGGAGCTCCACCTACAGAGTGTTTCGTGGAGATTTCTAATTTTAAATTATTAATTTGCGGTTGTTGTGGAAGTATTGAGGACCTGATGCTCCTGGACCGGCAGCGCGCTTCTGGTGAGCAGCTTTCGGAGCTGCACCTTCAAAAAAACGATTTCAACAATTTTCCAATGTAAGTTATCGTAACATTTTGGATATTGAGTTGCAATTAAAATGGAAAACGCACCGGCTCCAGCTGCTCCCGCTCCTGCAGCTCGGTCGACGCGCACTTCTGCAGCTCTGGTGATCGATGATTCGCCCACTTCATCTGATATGCGTTGTGTGCGGGATCAGCTATTTGAGATGCCTAACTAAATTTATCAAACTCAAGCTTACCACCGACAGCCAATACTAGGAGAATGGCAAGAAGGAAGAATAACATCTTCATCGTGGATATACGAGTGGGAGGAGTGGTTGACGACTGGTTGATTATTTTTCAGACGGCAACTTTTATACCACTCCTAATGATGGTCCGATCTCTGAGAAAGACCAGTGTTCGCGAAAATACGAAAATACTGTCTGAAAAACAGATCACCTAAATTCCGGAAGGTCCCTCATCGCCCATGCCAATCTCTTACGGACGCTTCGACTAGAGATTGTGCGAAATGAAGATACTTTAGAATCTACCTTGCTGGGTACTTTGTGGCAAAACAGGAATTATATTGGGAGAGGATTCCCCCGATTCATCGAAAGGGCAGGAGAGATGGAGCGATAAGAGCACCTCGGGTGTGTCTCATTTCGGGGAAGAAATTCACGAAAACATGTTGATGCCAACTGGTTTGTGCAGTAATCAGTAGTTCATTTGCGAGACTGACCTTGTTGTTGTCATGAGGGGCGAGGTAATGATCACTTCTGCAGAAGTGCGGCGAATGTGTTTTTTTCGCGAATCTGCGCGGTTTTGGAGTTATCAGATAGGTTACCATGTCCTAAAACGATGAAATTAATTCCAAAAAGCTATATTTTCTCGATTTTTGGTCCATATGATACATTTGGACTTTTCTTTGGAAATATGAATAGGAGTTCTTTCGCAATGCGAATAGGAGCTTCACGAATGTAAGATTTATGTTTGGTATGTTAGCTCGTAAATCAGAGTGTGTTTTCTAACTATTTGCATGCGCTAATTCTCCATAGTTTACATAGTTATTGAATCGGTTTTCGTTCACTTGCATCACTAGTGATGTTCGTGTATCAAGTTTATCGAACATAACAAAAATGTGGAATTCAAAAGCATGGCTTTCAGAGACTGAACGTTTATCATGGTTTACGATTATTTGTCTTGACAATATGATGCATTGCTGATAACGTTAAAATATCAAAGAGAATTTGGCACAAAGTGGATGCGATTGGAGAAATTACATTACTGGTTTAGGTTACAATGACGAGTAGGCTCTCAATTCGATCTATCCGCCGGCTTTCACATTGATGCTGCCTGTAGGAGCCGCCTCCCTTGGAGCTCTGGCTACAATGTATTCCTTTCGGTTTCAATTTTGAGATCAGGAAGGTATATATCTAAAAGCTTTATTTTATTCATATATTATGCATGTTTGTGAGTGTGAGATGTACCTGCTGCCGCCGGGGTCGGGGCAGCACGCTTGCTGCGGGGTGAAGCAGCTACTCCACTCATAGCATCAGGACCGGTGATTTCAGCTGAAGCGGTCCCTGGGGTAATATATATTAAATACAAATCACGTAAAATAAGGCAGTATGGGGAATCCCGATAAGAATAACTACGGATGTTATAGCGGAAATATACTAATCCACTGCCGAAATGCTAGGAATATGCAATACCAGAACATACCACTGAGAGCCGTTGCCATGATGATACTGGCAATCAGAAAGAAGAGGAAGAATTTCATGGTTGGATCGTTGGTAAATACTGGAACTCCAGAGGCGATTTTATACCAACTTATTTCTGAGAAGGCCAGAGTTCACTTACGATTTGCACAAAACATTTCCGTCAAAATGTTAATTCTGGTTTTGTGACATCGTACCTTGAAATCTCTCCGTTCCATGATCACTAAGAGACTGTGCAAGTTGATGATATTATTATGCGCTGCGTTCATCGGTCATTCACCTTTACTACTGTTTTCATCTAGGTGTAGTGCAGGAAAAAAACATGACCCTCCCAACTTATGCCAAGAACACACCGCAATATTTCAGTTGCTATTTTTGTAGAAAATTCGCTTTTTCCATTATCAAAACAACTAAGAACACCGCTAATGCCGGGTGGCTTCATTCAATTCAAATTGTGCAACATTTTCTAGATATAATTTCTATTCCATTATCACAAAGGAGGAAGGCGTGACGCGATCTACCTGTGACGAATTAACTATTGCTCCCGAATTTTTGTTTCCTGCTGCTGATGACACGCTCGTCTGTTGACATTCTGGACTCCACCATCTGAACATTTGTAAAAACATCGAAAAATGTAGCAGAATTTACGTGATTTTGATTCGACATATTCTGCAACGGGACTACGCAAAATTTCCTTCAAAACATGGACGAGTCAATAGTGAGAAGATTTCTCTCATCCAGAAATCGAAAGCGAAAGTTGGCAAGAGTGTTGGGGAGCATCTTGTAGTTAGGGAACACCTCTTTTTTCAGGAAAAACCTCTGATGAACATGTTCATTTAGCTTCTTAACGCCAATTATTTGGGATAAATATGAATATCAGTAAATTTACAACAAAACTGCTAGAGAGCTAGAGATCGATCAACCCTCTCAAATCAATTCAATTCTCAACTCAAAATGAAACGTATGACAATTGTCAACGCAATGCAATGAAAAGAGGAGCTAACTGATGGTTGGCTCCATCAGAGATGGCGTTCAAACCATATATTGAACATTATATGATGTTTTCCCTTTCTCCTAATACTTATGGATAAGTATTACTGCGAAAAGGATACATAAATCACCAATACAATCGAACCGAAAGTCTCATCGAGAAAAAGCCCAATAGATCATGAAACCAAAAAGGAAAAATGGAAGAAGACGCTAGTTTGTTTCGAAGATCCTCGACTCTTTTTGATCGTCGATATTTGTGCAAGCGTTCTTCGTTACGGAAGTGGAAAAGCTTTCGAATGCGCCTGCTTAGCTGCATTACGTAGTATAAATGCGCGCAAAGATAGCCCTTCTCATCTCACTCATCTCTCCCTCCTCCGGATGTTATGCGTGATCTTCCTTGCCTTGTTGGGCTTAGCTCTCCCCGGCCCCGGCCCCGTCGACCACGATAAACTTGAGGAGGATCCAAAGGCATTCGACGAGAGTCTGAAGAATACTCCAGAAGTCGAGGCCGAGATCGAAATTCTGAAGGAGGACTACGAGAAGACTGTGCCTGTGCTAGAATCTTCCTTTCCACTCAATGAATCGATAATCGAGGATGATGACATCAATATTATCAACGAGAAGGCCGGTGCGGAGGACCTCGTCGAGGGAGACATCATCCTTGCCGAGTGAGATACCTTACAACTACTGTGCCACAAGCATGATCGAAATGTATTGTATGGATGGATATTATTATTTTTATAGTTCCTTTTTATAGTTGTTATTTCCATAGTTTATTGTTCTTTTTATCACGCTTCTTCTGAGAGAATGCATGAAAACTGACCCCCCGAGGAACAAGGAGCCGAAAGTTTGAGCAATATCTTCAATATAATTATGCCAGAGTATGTTGGGGACGAGAAAACTTTTGACGTTGGTGGGTTTTTTTTGGAACCGGCTTTTAGGCATTTTCCGGCCGGTTCTGCACCCGGCCCTATCGTATATCAGGTTCCAGATGAGCTACAGGGCTGGAAAAGAGCTCGAAATGTGCGGAAAATTATTTCAAACAACTTTTATGTTGACACCAAATAGATACGACTTTGCCTTCAAAGAGAAAAACCTCAAAAAGTATGTACAAAAGTACAAAATAAAATCTACTGGATCTGTAACCCCCTGTTTACCACTTTTTTATTACATATTTGAAATCTACAGTATCGATATAGTCTAGAAAAATATTTACCCGATAGCTGTAGGGGTGTGGTAAGCTTTTATGAGGGATCGAAATGCCGAAAAAAATAATTTTTGCATTTTCTTGCTTTTTTTGTTCTCTCCAAATAGGCACATATTTCGGCATTTCTTTGCCGTATGTTTATCATTTTTTCTGCTCTCACATTGCTGTTTTATGTTGCATGAGCGTAAAATTGTCCCATTTTGCTAATTGGATGCACGCTGAATTAATTTATCCGAATTATTTAACACGTGTATCACGAGTCAGTGGAGGACATTTGAGCCCCTCGAGCACAATTTGTAAAAAGGCATAACTTTTCCGAACATGAGAAACTAGCCAATGAATAGCATTTTTAGATACCTCAACCTATTCTACGTTCACCATAGTTTTTGTTGAATTTTAAAAATGGAGCCCGTTGGTTTGGGGGGGGGGGTGACAAAACGGCAACGACAAAACGGCAACACGGCTTATTTACGACAAAACGGCAACGACATAACGGCAAGCGACAAAACGGCAACGAAGCATATCTCCGTGGAGAGTTATCCTAGAACATCGGGAATGGTCTGTATCACATCAGTATATTTTCTCCTTAATTATCAATAACATGATCTTTGATCTTTTGGAAGTTGACGACAAAACGGCAACGAGCCATAACACCACTCAGATTCATCCCACAGCTCTCGGGAAGGCATCAATCGATGGCTAATGACTTGACATATCCATTCGACATATGATCTTTGAACTTTGACCAACTGACGACAAAACGGCAACGAGCCATAAAACGGTTCAGAATCATCCCACAGCGCTCAGGTAGGCACCAATCGATAGCTAATGATCGGATCTATTCATTCGACATATGATCTTTGATCTTTGACCAACTAGCGACAAAACGGCAACGAGCCAAAACACTACTCAGAATCATCCAGAAGCTCGCGTTAAGTCAGATATAGCTCGTTGCCGTTTTGTCGTCAGTTCGTCAAATATGAAAGATCAGATGTCGAAAGGATAAGGCACGTCATTAGCTATCGATTGGTGCCGATCTGAGCGCTGTGGGATGATTCTGAACCGTGTTATGGCTGGTTGCCGTTTTGTCGTCAGTTGCTCAAAGTTCAAAGACCAGATGTCGAATGGATAGGGCAAGTCATTAGCTATCGATTGTTGCCTTCCCGAGAACTGTGGGATGAATCTGAGTGGTGTTATTGCTCGTTGCCGTTTTGTCGTCAACCTCCAAAAGATCAAAGATCATGTTATTGATAATTAAGAAGAAAATATACTGATGTGATACAGACCATTCCTGATGTTCTAGGACAACTCTCCACTGAGTTATGCTCCGTTGCCGTTTTGTCGCTTGCCGTTATGTCGTTGCCGTTTTGTCACCCCCCCCCCCCCCCCGTTGGTTTTTATGGGTCCGAATTTTGATCCATAGTGGAAAATTGCGAAGAAGCAGCTCCAGATTTCATTTTTTTAGTCTCTAGATCTTTGAATCACATTGTTTTTTTCGTTAATGCAGTACGCATTTCTGGTGCTAAATTGGAAAAATTCGAAAATTTTTGATTTTTCAAATGTTGACTCGCCACTTTGTGGGTCAAAAAAGTCAACATCTCAAAAATAGGTTAAAAGCACATTAACAAGTGTATTTTGACTCGGAGAAACCTAATATCGATAATAGAGCGTTAAAATGAGGTATACCTATTTTAGGAATTTTTCAATTTATTGACTCCGGTGCTGTGAGACCAAATTCCAAAAAAATCAATAATTTTCGAATTCTTCCAATTTAGGACCATAAATTCGTTCAACATTAACGAATGAGTTGATTTGAAAAAAAGAAAACACTGTGATTCAAAGCTCTATAGACTGCACAAAATGAAATCTAGAGCTCCTTTTTCGCAATTTTCCACTATGGATCGAGATTCGGACCCATAAAAAACCAACGGGCTCCATTTTTTTAAATTCAACAAAAACTATGATGAACTTAGAATAGGTTGAGGTATCTAAAAATGCTATTCATCGGCTAGTTTCTAATGTTCGTAAGGTTATGCCCGATTATGTCCAATTTTGGATGAAAATATCAATTTTTTGACTCTAACTTGCTTCTTTCAATTTTAACATAAGTTTAAAATAGAAATTCGGTTTCTACACGTGAAAATACACCAGAATATCTGTATGTCATGTATGTTTATTATATATCTGTATTTCATGTTTTTTTATGGGTTACGGTAACTTTTTTTCATAATCGATATCTAAACATCACCTTATGTCCCGCACCGCAACATTTTTGAAGGATACTCCAGGAAAAAATTTCATGATTTTTTTCGAATTTTGGCCATTCGAGGCATTTTCCGTTTTCTAGCGGATCGTATCTTAACACGTGTATCACGAGTCAGTGGAGGAGGCCGGGCACAATTTGTCAAAAGTTTGAATTTATTGCCCTTATAACGGTGATAGCATGCCTTGGAGGTAACATTTCGAAAAATATAGGTCATTGGTACAAGAGCCGGCATTTAGGAATTTTCCGGTTTTGAACCTGGCTATGCTGTATTTTAGCTCCCAGATGAGCTAGAGAGGTGACAGTGGTATCAAAATGTGCGGAAGAAATTTTTGAACAACTTTTGTGTTGGAACATAAGAAAATCGAAAAAAATCCACAAATGCATAAGCGAAAGCCTGATTTTGGTGAAATATATTAATTTTTATAATTTTTGTGGGACACTTTCTCGGGTTTTTATTGCATATATGTGAAGACTAACTCCTGTCCTTTACAATAAAAAAATAAAAATTGCATTTTTTAGGGGGGACTGTTTTTACAATTTCTGTCCGAATCTCGCAAAGTGCGATTTTCGCCAAAAATTTTTTTTTAGATTTTCTTTCAATCTTTACTAGTTTACCAATATGTTGTCAAGAGTATCAGAAAATGTATTTTTTTTCTCCATTATCAGCTGTTCTGGTGTCAACGAACATATATTTTCAGTTTTTTTTACTTCATGCATGAGTTATTTTCCAATTTTGATTATAATGCAATCTAAGAACAAATTACCACAATATACATTCAAATATTGGCTAATAAAGAATTATACAAATAGTATTGATAAAGTGAACGATTGATGAAGATTTATCGAATTCTTTCGCTTCTGGTGGAAATGACGTTCTGTAAATGGGCTCAACGACAATTTGTGGAACAATTTCTCGAGAAACTCGAGTGATAAGAGCGTGGAAATTTTTCTCGGAGAAAAATAGGTCCTCTTCCTATGGTTCCACTTCCACTTCCACTTAATCATGGAAATCATGATCATCTAAATCATGTGCTCCTGAACTTACCGAAATATGGGCAATGGGATCTGGAAGAAAGACTGGACGATATCCTGAGACCACATAAGCGTTCATAAAGAAGTTCGATGAATTCGCTGCAGCGGGAAGGAAGCTAAAGGCAGATGTGGCAGAGGGACTGGTGCAGATCGATTCATTGAACCGAACTACTGGATGACGAAGAGCCAGTTGAAGAATCACATCAACACACTCTTAGCAGAAATGCCGAAGCTAAGAGTGTTCAGAAGAGCAGCGGAACCAGATGAAGATGATGATCATGATTTCAATGAGGAGGGAAGTGGAAGTTGAAACATAGGAAGAGGACCTATTTTCTCCGAGAAAAATTTCCACGCTCTTAATAACTCATGCATGAAGTAAAAAAAACTGAAAATATATGTTCGTTGACACCAGAACAGCTGATAATGGAGAAAAAATACATTTGCTGGTACTCTTGACAACATATTGATAAACTGGTAAAGATTGAAAGAAGATCTAAAAAAAAATTTTTGGCGAAAATCGCACTTTGCGAGATTCGGACAGAAATTGTAAAAAAAGTCCCCCCCAAAAATGCACTTTTTATTTTTTTATTGTAAAGGACAGGAGTTAGTCTTCACATATAATATACATATTATGCAATAAAAACCCGAGAAAGTGTCCCCACAAAAATTATAAAAATTAATATATTTCACCAAAATCAGGCTTTCACTCATGCATTTGTGGATTTTTTTCGATTTTCTTATGTTCCAACACAAAAGTTGTTCAAAAATTTCTTCCGCACATTTTGATACCACTGTCACCTCTCTAGCTCATCTGCCCCCGTACCAATTCCCAGAAATTTCCGCCAGTGGTTGTAAATGTTATCAATCGATATTGAGGTCAACTGTTTATTATCTGTCTCGCGGAGGAGAGAAAACAGGGAGCGAGAGGCACCTTAGGAAGGGCAGAGACGAGAGAGTGTGTGAAAGAGAGAGAGCGCGCGCGGATGAGACAAGGGAGAGGGGGGGATGGGAAGCGCCTTCTAAGTGCGGGAGTTTGCCACAACCGTGACTTACTCCCGTTGAAGCGAAGAGATGCTGCCATCGGAAAACCTGTGAAAGAGCGTGGGAAGGGAGGGGTGCTAGATCAACCGTAACAAGATTCAAGAAAATAATACAATGAAGCGGCTCGCCACAACCGTGACTTGCTGTTATGTGAAAATGGCCCAAATTCACAAAGAACGAAAGATGCTATTATTTTTTAAAAGAGGAGGAATGAGGATTGTTTTTTAATTCGTCGTAGCGATGTCGCTCCCTCGTTGCAGGATCTAAATTTGGAAAGAGCGAGAAATGCTAAAACGACGGGACCGAAGAGATATACGGAACCGATTTGATACAATAAACGAAGTAAAAACCAAAGCAAATAAATTCCGTAATCTATGGTTACATTAATGGAGAGAGGGAAGGGATTCTTGGACGAGAAATTGGTGAATCTTCTATATCACATATCTTCAATGCCGGTCTTTGGTGCTTCCTCGTTGAAGTCACTCCTAGTCGGGCGCTCGGGCTGGCTGAATGGGCCAGTTAGGAAAGGAACTTCTCAACAAATGTAACGTCAATGAGGGAGATATCTTTTCTCGGAGTAAAAAATAAGCTTTGTCTCACCTCTCCCTCCACATGACTCCATCCTGCGAATGCTCACTCGGGAGCTTGTAACCAAAAGGCCTATAATGCATTGGTTCGTATACGTAACGTACGTAAGTTGAGGCATCCACGCAGAGCGGGTTTGCCACCCCCGCGCCAATTCTGCGTTTAGTCTGTCCTGAAGTTATCAGCGACCTATGCGTGAGGCTACCGCCCGTGTTGTGTGCACGTGGTGGGGGATTTCTGACCTATTTCTTAACCCCCGTGGTCTGGGTGGATCTGCAGGCGAGGGGGGTCGAGCTCATGACCATCGGATTCGCATTCCTGGCACACAACCACTGCGCCACCTCGCCTCGCCGCCACCTCGTATGATGCTATATATATCCTCTCAGAATGTCACGAGGCTAAACCGTAACTATCGCATTGGAAAGTGTAATAGATTAAATCTACCTCAATCACATATATTATACTATATTATAATAATTGAGTTGAGAACGAAAATGAAATGATAGAAAGACTCACCCTCACTCACAATTTCCTTCTTCCAGACTACTGCCGATCTTGCTAAAAAAAAGAACATTATTCAAAGGTAACCCTTAAAAGGGTGGATATCACCATTAAAACAATGTAAAATATTTTATACAAAGGTAGCGATATGCGAATGGGTGGGAGGGGGGGGGGTGTGGACCTTCTTCCTGCTTAGATTACATAGTGAGGTAAAACAAGTGTATATCCTTGAGACTGGATGGGACGGAGGAATTCTAGATGGATGGTGGAGGGGCAATGATAAGGCAATGTACAACCAATGAATCGATAATCTAGAGCAGTCTATCTCATGACCTACAGCGGGAGGAATCAGTTGACGTTGATGTGTTGATCCTCGGGAACATTGTAGAGACTTGTGCTTCTCGAACAGTTCAACGAGAGCATCGCAGTACTTTTGATGGGGGGGGATCCACCTGAAAGACAGAAAGAGAGATGCTTCCTCCCCCTCCTCTCTCCCCTCTCCCCACCTCCAGATCCGTCGGATTATCCACTCTGTCCACTCGAATCGGCGCCCCATCACAGAAGTCACTGGTTTGCTGCAAGGATGAGTAGTTGATCTCTGATCTCTCTTGAGGGAGCTCACCGATAGGGAAAAATGCCTCCCCACGGAAGATTGAGTAGACTTCGACCCAACGGAAGAGGGGGGCAGAAGCCAATGAGATTGCGAATACGAGCCTGCAGGGGAGGAAGGGGGAGAGGTAGGAGGGATGGGTAGGGACGTACCTGCATGTTCTTCACATTCTGTTCATCGATGCCCACTGCCTGGTCGAATAATTCGCTCCCCGAAGTGATAGAGAGGAACGAGGTCGGCACTGACAAAAGAGAGAAGTGAGGGAGAGGGGAGAGGGGAGAGAAAGAAGAGAGGGACCGACCCGAATTGGAGTGCGAATCTGCAGAATCCCCTTCGATTGAGAAGTTTGAGGTCGTGTCTTCCTGGGCTCGCCATGAGTGACTCATTCAGACCACCGAAGACGATCCCGATGGCTCGACCCTGTACAGAATGAGAAGATAGACTTGTAAAGTGAATTACCTTCCCGGGATTCCTGAGTGACAACTTGAGAGAGGCACGAGAAGATTCTGCCCCACCTGAGAGATCGAAGATCACCCTGATTTTATCGCCAATCTCTCACCAATTGCGAATCCGAACTCGCGTCGAAGGGGAAACCAGAACTGGCCGTTGAGTGTGAGGATACTGTAACAAACGTGGGTACAGTACCTATGAAAGAAAGAGGAGGAAGTAGTAAATGCTCACTTGGCAGTCATTCCAGGGAAGAGCTTGCTGAATCCCGTCGACTCAGTGAGGAAAGTAGCACAAGGGCCGATAGAGAGAACTCCGTGAGGATGAGATCTCAAAGAAGGACTATCAATGATCAGTCTGGCAGCACCGTAATGCTCATTGTAATGTCAATTCGTGGAGAGATTTATTGACTGACCCCTCGATGTAGTTCCTCCCGGGGATAAATCAGCAGTCTTCACCAGTTTGAGAGGGAAGTAGTCAGCGAAGAGATTCCATCCAATGTTCTCCCGACACATTCCCTGCAAGGAGCCCTCAATTGAGAGGAAGAGAGAGAGAGACTCACGATGGGTCTGCCCCCAGTCTCGGCAGTGTCCCAGTCGTAGACCATCCATGCAGCATACAGAGGAACAGTCCTCAGAGGGGAGTCGGATACGCTCAAGATATCCTAAGACTACATTATTCAAAGGTAACCCATCGCGGGAAGGATAGTGTACCTTATAGGAAACTGCCAAACAAAAAATACTTCATACAAGAAGCCGCGAAGCAAAAAAATCGACTAGAATAAACATTGGGAATTAAACATTAGGGATGAAATCAATACTTCGAAGATGGGCTAGCTATGTGACGTCCTTTCCAGTCAGGTGCTTGTAAACCGACGCGAAAGTCTGAACCTTGTGTTCAACATTCGTCTGCTGGGCCTTGTCGAGGTGGACCTGGAGAGAAACAATGTTCTGCGTACATAATGTACTCCCTCCACCATTATGAAGCAAAACTCAAACCTTGATGATCCTCTTTCCGTCGAGCTTTATGCGGGTTCTCTTTCCAACAACCTCTGCGGGGAAGACGATGTCGTTGAGCATAGCCTCGTGAACGGCAGTGAGGATGCACCCGAGAGCCCTCAGGATCTCTGAAATGCACATATCAATCGTAAATCTGACACAGTGCAAATTCTCAATAAGGAAGAATGTAGATTAGATAAAAACATTTTCTACGCTTATTGCTCCTCGTAATTCGTTTTTTGACACCTTCATTTATCCAGTTTACTGATGCTCGCCCTCGCCCGCCGCAGGCAACACAACATTGCGTACAATCGCATAAGTCCACTCACACTTCGGAATAATGGAATCTTTCGGAAGAAGATAAAGTTCGATAAAGGAGCAATCTCTGATTTGGTGCAGATAGTAGACCCGTATCTGGCCCAGCCAAATCAGAATGGACTCACTCTCTCCAAGGAAAATCAGGTCAATTAGTTATCGTGATCATTATCTGTGACTGGGGTGAATCTTAGGTCCTTCTCTTCCTATCATCCATCCTATGGAGGAGGTGATAAACTTCGTACTTGTTATCGTAATCCATGCTTATTCCCTCAAAAGGATAATCATTACGGGCATCCCCTAAACTCATTCTCTTACAGAAGGGCAAGTGCGGATTTTTCGCGTATCTGTGGCCTTCCTAACGTCATTGGCGCGGTCGATGGAACCCTGATTAGAATCGACACACCCCCTGCATCTAACAATACCTTCAGATGCAGGAAGGGATACTCCGCCCTCAATTGTACTTTCATTGTTGACTTTTGGGGCAGAATATTGTATTGCAATCCACGATACCCGGGATCCACTCATGATAGCTTCGTTTTCGAAAATAGAAGAGCACTTAACTCCCTGAATTGTCCCCATGGCTATGCAATCCTCGGAGATAAGGGGTACAGCAACGGGGCTCGAGTGATGACCCCATTTGCTCGTCCCTCTAACGCTAAGGAGACTCGTTTCAACAAGTTGCACTGCAAGACAAGAGTAATTGTTGAACAAGTCTTCGGAATGCTCAAGAGGAGATTCCCTGCGCTCTGCTCAAGACTGCGTTATACGCCTGAGAAGTGCGCTCGATTCGTCCTCGCTGCAGCTGTCCTATGGAACTACGGATTGGACAGAGGACATGGACTTCAGAGGGGCAGAGGTTTCATCCATAGAGTATGCCCCCTCCCTCCCGCTAGTAGAAACGTCCGAGCTGTTATTGCTGCTAGCCTCTAAGTTACTCGTCAGTGAAAAAAATAGCCAATTACAATGAATAAATGACGTTCGGCGAGTTATATTATCGATTCAAACCTTCAAGTCTCCATTCTTCTCAATTTGGAAAAAAATGTATGATATTGGTCTGCTGAAAGAGGCTAATTGAGCAAGAAAGATATATGAACCGAGACACACGGATATTCGAAAAGAAATTTTAGAGGTGCAAATCCCAACTTTATCATAACTATAGAACGTGAGAGAGAACAATAACACATAAATCCCAGTTAACATAACAATCTTTTTATAATATTCACGAATTCTATCAATAATCTAATCTTTCGAAGTGCACGGTCCAGTGAACAGTTCACTATCTGAGGCAGTGCTGTCCCCATCTAATTCGATAATATCATGATGGCAATTCGAAATTGGCTGATCCTGTTAAATTACAAATACTCGCGTATGATTCACTATTACAATCTACATACCGGGAATAGGATACGCTTAAGTTCCTCCCTAGGGATGTCACCACTGGAGTTAACTAGCTAGAATTATAACAACATACTTCGAGGAAAATCTAGTATTGAGTACTAACCAATAATTTTGCATTCTCAATCATTCTAGATTTCTCATTCAACTGACTCCTTAATTCCATAACCAGAGCATCGTTAGAAACGATCGAAATATCATCCTTAAAAAAAACAGATTTCACTGCACGTAGCGTTGAAATCTGACCTTATTGCTATCAACATCCGAGTTCAAACCCTCCCTCGGGCGTTTGGAAATGGGCTATAATCATCTGTATCCTGTTGCATTGATATATGTTATAACCTCACGACGGAAACCCAACACGGTAGCATTACTTTCCCGATCGGACTGGCTCGTCCTCAGAAATTCAGCAACAGATTGGTTCTATAACAAAAGTGCATTCACGTAAAAAAACCCTCTCATAGCAAATACTACACTAAAAAACCTTTGCTCTTTCGAACGTTGCTGTAGAAATCGCCTTGCGTTTCCTACTCGAAGATGAGGATGGAATGGACATTAAGGAATCCGAACCAACAGAAGAAGAAACAATTGAACTCTTCAAATAATCGTTATCAACTATTCGATATATATTCCTATATCTACCTCTACTCCTGTCTCCAACGAAGCAGGACCGACGCCCATAGCACCGGGATGCTTCATTATTAATTCAACCATCATCGATTGGATCTCCGATGGATTTTCCAACTTTCGGGCAGCCTTTTCTAATGTTGGGTCAGTTCCACCGCCCGTACCGTTGCGATAGCTAATTATCATTGATTCTAATTATTCAGGATATGAAAGCTCACGCATTCTTAGCAGCTATCAATTTCCTCATTTCCTCCTTTTTCGTCTTAAAGTGGCTCATCGCCTGTTCCACTCTAATAGTATTATCGGGGAAAGCTCTTCAATGATATACGATTGTGCCACCATATACATTATTCAAGAAATACTTGTTAGTCTCATCCACGACTGCCTTCCAAGCATCAATCCTCTTGGCATTGCCACCCACTTCATTTGACGGATTAAAAAAACAAGATGTTCTCTACGAGAATGTACTTGTCGAACAATAAAGTCCGACTGAGCTCCCTTGATATACACCTGAATATTTTTTATAAAACCCCAATCAGCCATCAATACATGTATATTACGCCTCTAATGAGAGAATCGAGCCGAGCATGGGAATTGCGAAATGAGTTCTAACCGGTTTCGGGCACCCTGAGGCATGTCTAACTGACCCCCGAAATCTTTTTTTGTGCATACTTAATCGTGGAGCTGCCTAGTTGACGTCCGAGTGGCCCCATATATATTTTTTTGAGCTCTATCGATCTATACAAACCAATTTCTCTAAAAACCCATTTTTAAGAGTGGTACACTCTAGGTCTATGTCCTCAAAAGCAGCTAATTTTTTTAAGGTAATGTAGGTAAAGCAGCAGCTGAAATTTTCACTCACAGTAGATGCAGCTCAGCGAGAGCTTTCAAATAAGTGTTTTGCGAAAAATAAATGCGGGCACTGTGGTGAGACATTCGCCCTTGTAATTTCGTCTGGATCGTTTGAACTTTATTTTCCACAAGCGAATTAATTTCACACCGCTCTTTTCGGAGCGCTTGGCCGAACATGATCGATTTCCTATAGCTATCCCCGTTGAAAAATAAAGTTCAAACGATCCAGACGAAGTTAAAAGGGCGAAAGTCTCACCACCGTGCCCGCATTTTTTTCGCAAAAAACACTTATTGGAAAGCTCTCGCTGACAAGGGAATGGTACGAGCACTCGATAAAATTATGGAATCTGACATATTGGACCTCGATCTGGACAAGAAGTTCATTCGAAACCGTGTTTCAGAAAATGCGCGATTTTTGTTTTGCCTGGAGAACGCGCTCACTGGATAACATAACACATCCCATGCGGCTATTCGCACCCCGATCCATTCATCGATTTATCTTGCTCAAAACAAAAATCGTGCATTTTCTGAAACATGATTTCGAGTGTGCTCATGGTCCTGAGAGAGGCCCAGTATGTCAGATTCCATAATTTTACCGAGTGCGCGTAGCATTCCCTTGTGAGCTGCATCTACTGTGAAAATTTCAGCTGCTGCTTTACCTACATTTTTTTGAGGACATAGACCTACAGTGTACCACTCTTTAAAAAATGGGTTCTTTTTAGAGAAATTGGTTTGTATAGATCGATAGAGCTCAAAAAAATATATATGGGGCCACTCGGACGTCAACTAGGCAGCTCCACGATTAAGTATGCACAAAAAAATTTCAGGGGTCAGTTAGACATGCCTCAGGGTGCCAGAAACCGGTTAGAACTCATTTCACGATTTCAGCTCCATTCCCAGGAATGGCAATTTTAGCTCGATTCTCTCGTGAATGGCGTGATAGAAAGCGCAATGTCTCCGTGTATGACCGGATTGTGAAATAGATGGGCGGGGCCAGTGGGGAGGTCGGAAAAACATCCCTGCACTTTCCATAACCATAATATTCCAAAGAGGAGAAAACGGCTTGAACCTTCCAGAACTTTCCAAAAAGAGGGGAACGACGGGAACCTTCTAGAACCTTCCAAAAGGAGGAGAACACGGCGGGAATCTTCCAGAATCTTCAAAAAAAGAGGGGAACGACTGGGACCTTCTAGAACCACCCAAAAGGAGGAGAAAACGGCGGGAATCTTCCAGAATCTTCAAAAAAGAGGGGAACGACGGGAACCTTCCAAAAAAGAGGAGCAAAAAACGGCGGAAATCTTCCAGAATCTTCCAAGAAAAGAGGGGAATTATGGGAACCTTCCAAAAAAAGGAGGAGAAAATGGCGGAAATCCAGAATATTCCAAATGGAGTATCAACGTCCGAAAACGAGGAAAAGGACCGTGGAGGGTGGGTATTTGGTGGTGCAGTGTGATAAGTTATCCGCGACTCGCGAAACCAGTCGAAGACCCTCGCCGAAGGGGGGGGCTTCGGCTGGTTATAAATGTAATACGCTTCCCTAATACCCCCCCCCCCCCATCCTCTTAACGAACACCCTATGTCAACATTCTACCACATATACCAAACAAAAAAATTTTGGCCAAGGAACAACTAGACATATAGAAGCAAGGAAGCTTTAGTAAATCGCGTTTTATTTTATTATCGCATATCATTCTCACCTTACTCCTTGACATAATTATAGCATGAATTAATATAACGATAACCCAACTGAAGATAAAATATTCTTAACTTCGCAACAAATGTATATATATTTTTAGATACCCCATTAACGGGAGGATATATAACCTTTGAATCGCATTGAAAAACTTCACATTTATACACACAAGCAATGGGATATATCAGCTATCTTAGCAATAAATGTGATCGCATCATATATTGTCGTCCACTACGCAGTCACAACACGTGGGGCATTATTTACATAGTACACCAACAAAATCCAGTCCACATACTTATCGCAAATACAATTTATAGAAAATAGGGTTGATGAAATAAATTCGAGCCTCGAAGCGAAAGTCTGTTTGGTCAGATATGGAGCGAAACAAATTTCGACTGCGAGAGTAAAGGGTCGACTCTCGCCCCCTAGATTTGATTCAGATTCGACTAGAACTTCTGGCATATATCGATCGTAATCATAACTATGATAATTAACTTGAAAGACAATCAGAAAAAAAACGTGGAATGGGAGAGATAAGCATAGGAACGCGAATGAGCATTACATTTCGAGCTGCTCAAGCCGTTATCCTAGAGGCCAGAGTTGGCCCTTACTCTCGCAGTCGAGCCTCATTGGTTTCGAGTAAAAAATCCGATAAAAGGGAGATTTTCGAGGCCTCGAATACCAAATATGCTCTCTCATCTCATCAACCCTAATGGAAACAATATAATATCCAACCTTTCGCCGGGCCCCGGCGAACTGACGAGCACGGAAGCGCGAGTGCACAGCAACGGGCTTGTGTGTAGCTGAAAATAAAGCAATTAATCGCGAAAATATTAATCAACGCGATAATAGCACGCTAATGATCGATTACGAAAAAAACTATGATTTAAATGCTAAACATTAAAACGATGACTACACGTCTCCGCAATCACTAAGCGCCTCATAATCACAATCAAAACAACCTCCCTTAACCTATTCACTCGACGTACACTAATTAAACAACAAAAGCGCTATAATAATTAGTCAAAACAACGTTTAATTGACAACGTTTGAAAACAAAATTCAAATTATTCCCGTGCAGTCGACCGCATCCAACTTGCGTAAGTACTGTATTTGAATCGAGAACTGATTTGTTTCGCCCACCCGGAAGCGGAAAATGAAATTCGACACTCTTTTCCGCTCGAGAGCGAGAGAGGGAAGCTATGTAAGAGAGACAGAGAAAAAAAGGAAGCGGAAAAAATTCGACTTGCTCTCGAGCAAGTCGAAAATATATTCCGCTCTCTCGCTGTCTGATCCTCTCCTATTCCCTCGCTCTCTCTCCCCATTTTCCGCTAGGGAGCGGAAACAGTGACCCTTTTCCGCTGTCTCGAGGGGGTAGATCACTCCCTCCCCTGCCTCAAGAGGGCAGAGGAGAAGGGAATTCGAGGCGGAAATTTTTTCAGCTTGGTACGGCGGCTGGGAGCTAAAATACAGCATAGCCAGGTTCAAAACCGGAAAATTCCTAAATGCCGGCTCTTGTACCAATGACCTATATTTTTCGAAATGTTACCTCCAAGGCATGCTATCACCGTTATAAGGGCAATAAATTCAAACTTTTTACAAATTGTGCTCGAGGGGCTCAAATGTCCTCCACTGACTCGTGATACACGTGTTAAATAATTCGGATAAATTAATTCAGCGTGCATCCAATTAACAAAATGGGACAATTTTACGCTCATGCAACATAAAACAGCAATGTGAGAGCAGAAAAAATTATAAATGAGCACATACGGCAAAGAAACGCCGAAATATGTGCCTTTTCGGAGAGAACAAAAAAGCAAGAAAATGCAAAAATTCGGATTTTCGGTACTTCGATGCCTCATAAAAGCTTACCACACCCCTACAGCTATCGGGTCAATATTTTTCTAGACTATTTAGATTCTGTTGATTTCAAATATGTAATAAAAAAGTGGTAAACAGGGGGTTCCAGATCCAGTGGATTTTATTTTGTACTTTTGGACATACTTTTTGAGGTACTCTTTACTCTTTACTGACTTTACTCTTTGAAGGCAAAGTCGTATCTATTTGGTGTCAACATAAAAGTTGTTTGAAATAATTTTCCGTACATTTTGAGCTCTTTTCCAGCCATGTAGCTCATCTGGAACCTGACATACGGTAGGGCTGGGTGCAGAACCGGAAAATGACTAAAAGCCGGTTCCAAAAAAAACCACCAACGCCAAATGTTTTCTCGTCCCCAACATAATCTGGCATAATTATCTTGAAGATATTGCTCAAACTTTCGGCTCCTTGTTCCTCGGGGGGTCAGTTTTCATGCATTCTCTCAGAAGACGCGTTATAGTCATAGTTGCCCACGCCGGCGGCGACCCCCATGACCCCCTACTCATGGTCAAAAATCAGTTGGTAGGTCAATGGTAGGTCAAGAAGGTACAGTACCAAATCGATAGTACAGTACCCCCAGATACCGTATACGACTACCGTAACCCCGGTTATCGCAAACTAACTTTATTTTTAAAAAGTCCTGGTACCGTGTCCAATCGATTATACAGTACTCAAGTATCTACCGTAACCCAGTTCCTTGGGTCAGATCCCGTTCCTTGGGTCAATTTTTTTCTAAAAATCCATAATTGAGCATGCAATTATTTTAAAGTATCCTAACGTATATCTAATTAATGTGTAATCATTATAAGATAAGTTAAGGATTTTTAGGAAAATGAATGGCATTTTTAGAAAAAAGTTTGACCCAAGGAACTGGATCTGACCCAAGGAACTGGGTTACGGTAGTTACTTGAGTACTGTATAATCGATTGGACACGGTACCAGGACTTTTTAAAAATACAGTTAGTTTTCGATAATTGGGGTTACGGTAGTGGTATACGGTATCTGGGGGTACTGTATTATCGATTGGGTACGGTACCTAGTCTTGACATACCAATTGATTTTTGACCATGACCCCCTATTCATGGTGTGCAGACGGCGCCCCAATTAGAGGGGCGCAGTCCGCACACCATGAATAGGGGGTCATGGTCTGAAATCACCTCGCCGCCAGTGTTGGACAACTATGGTTATAGTTCATCATTGTGACGTTGCGAAACAAAATCTACAATTATCGATTTGCAGCGATCAGCTCAACGTCATCCAAACGCTGCACAAGTCGAACCGATCTCGTCGTCAGGCGCTCAAAGACGAAGGCTTCTCGTGGGGCACCGTTAACCCCGTCATTCCTTACTCCTACGAAGAATCCTACCGTAAGCCATAATCATTTAGCGAAGAGAAATCGCTGATGCAACTGATCGATATTTTATTTTGCCGAATCAAAACTAAATTATGCGCACGAAATTTAATCTTAAAAATACTTTAAATGACTTCTGGCGATCATTTCAACCCAAATATTTTTTTTCAAGGATCAATCGTTAAAAAATGTTTCAGCCAAGGAAGAGCGAGGCCCAGTGATCAGTGAGGCGATGAAGTTCTGGGAGAAGAACACGTGTGTGAGATTCGAGGAAGTCACTGAGGGATACCGGTAAGATTAGTTTTGTGCGACTAGACCATTCTCACATCTACTCTGTACTATTGACAAAAATACAATTGGTTAGTTAATTAGTATCACCATTAATCGATTGGAACTATCAAGTTTACGTTTGCTTAATTACTAACATATTGTAGCGTGGAAATTCGCGATTCAAGACAATGCTCCTCGAGTGTGGGCATGGTTAACTCTACCAAAGGCAAACAGTCACTCAGACTGGGCAAGGGTTGCATGACCGTGAGTTGCACTTGATTGGAAGGATTGCAACGTCGAAAAATTGTACCCCCAAAAATTTCCTCAGAAAATTGTTGAACAGTGCAAGAACCAACTGGAGTGGGGATATCTGTGATATTCACAAGGAATTTGACAGCGGTCATCCGGCCTAGTACCACGTCAACGTTATTAAACGTCTTCGCCATTTATCTCGCTAGTAGATTCGATTAGCAGCAATGACCCCGCAAAAAAGTTTTAAAATGTAGATTTAAAATAGATTTAACAAAATTACGTCTATAATTTGTTATTCGCAGTTAGCCACTATATGTCATGAACTGGCGCAGATCTTCGGTTTGTTCCATGTCCAGTCGCGATACGATCGTGACTCATTCGTGGGCATTGACTATAAGAACATCGTCCCCGGAGTGAGTAACTGAAGACATTAACGCACAATAATCCTGAAAAGGAATTCTATTTTAAAATTACGCTTTGTATAATGAGTAATATCATTCCCTCAAGTAAATTATAGTTTGACCATGTTAATTTCATGATTATCTAAACTCTTAATTAGAAAATGAATTGCAGAAGAAGTTCAATTTTGCGATTGAACAAGAAGGGAAGACAGTGCTGAATGATATGCCCTATGAATTAGGCAGCAATATGCACTACGACCACAGAGCATACGCCAAGAATTCAAGCATGCCCACCATCTACGCCAAACCGCCTTACAAAATACGGTTGTATAATACATTCGGGACACCTTCTCATTTCACATAGATATTTTTTGCAAATCCTAGTGGTACTAGGCCAGTCCGAACGAACTCGATAAGTCTTTTGACAAAAATCGTGATATAACACCGAAAACAGTCAGACTTGAACATACATTTCACCTTTAATAGTTATACGAGCCATTTGTAAAAAAACTTCTGCCTTTTAGGTTTACCAGCAATCAATGAAGGGCCCTCTCCCCACTTTCTACGACATCCTCGGAGTGAATACACACTTCAACTGCTTTGGTTAGTTTCGTTATCGACCGTTCTAGGCGAAAAAAAAATAATGAGACAAATGATCACACAACAATCATGCAATTGCTTAGCCGAAAGAATTTCGATTTTTTGAATTTATATATGACAGAGAACTGGGAACAATTATATAGTTGCAGCAAACTGCAAGAAATCCTTGACATGTTCGAACGGCGGTGTGCAAGACGTCAACAACTGCAAACAGTGCGTATGCCCGGTGGGATGGGCCGGAAGATTGTGCAAAAAGAGAGTAAGTGTTGTTATTTCTCATGTCAGAAATAGTAATAAAACGAACAACAAATAAACGAGCAGCCCGACGGCATCGAGCGAGTGCTTGTGACGACTGAGACGCAGACTAAGAGTGTACATCTGCCGGCCGACAAAAACAGCTCCGAGCGCAAGACCGTCTACTACCTCCTCAAAGCAAGTAAAATACAAACAAATCTCTCAAAAACCTTGATTTTATTTTATAAAATACTAATACCTGCCTTTAAATTTAGGCGCCTGTAGGCATGAAAGTCCAGATGACACCTAAGGCGATAACAACCTGGTCCTGCTACGAAACGGGACTAGAAGTGAAGTTCCTGAAGAATCCCCGTCCCGCAGGCGTCCAGTGAGCGCTAATTAACATATTGCTAATTAGCAAATATATTTTCCCGCCATTGAGGAAGTACTTACTATCTGAAAAATCACGTTTCAAATTGTTAACGATGTTATTGACGAATTTTTATTAACTGAGCTGTATTATCCATACTAATTTGCTGATGAGTGCAAAAATCATAAATTAGTTAATATAAGGGTGTGTGATTATCGTGTGAAGCAGCCGACGACTACTTCAGAGACGAATGAGATGCTCGTGGCAGCGTACTCCAGAGGCAAGCAATTCGACGCCGAGATGAAGTTCAAGGCGGTTATGGAATGATATAATAAATGTATTCTGAATGCAATCCGTTTCACTCTCTCAACATATGACTCCAAAGAGCAAATATATTCGGCGTATTTATAACATATGGAGCGTTTTGCTAGGGTGAGCGGGACTTTGAAAAACTATCAGGCCAGAACATATTTTTGAAATACTTGTTTATTCATGGTTGTTCCTGGCATATTTCAATTCCTTCATGACCTTCTAATGCTAAACCTTCAGCCAACTTATGATGTTCCATTGTTTATGAGCCCGTTTGCTTAAGAACCGGACAATTGTTGGCATTGCGAAAAAAATGTCAATTTTCTGAAAATATTTATTTTGGGGTTTTCAATAGTGCTGACAACGATGCGCATATTCATTTTGCTCGTAAAGTCCTCGTTGAGACCAGACGACGTCACATTGTTTTCGGTTTTTTTGGAATACAGCCTTGCCCGATATCGTTAAAAATATCGAAAAATTGTTTCCAGTACAGTTTTTGATGGTGATTACTCCTATCTAGTTTTTTTTATGATTTTCAAAAATAAATTATTAAAACATACCTTCTCGTAGACTAAAATATGTTCTGCGAAAGTAGTAAATATCACGCCTATCACGAAAGAATCGAGCTAGAATCGCAATTCGTGGGAATGAAGGGAAAATCGTCAAATGAGTTCTAGCTGGTTTTGGGCATTCTGGGGCATGCCTAACACTCCCCCAAAGTCTCATTGTGCGCACTTCATTTTGGAGCTCCTTACACCGGGTCGGATGTCGGCTGCTTCCTATTCGAGCGCTGTTTTCTCTGTTCTAGTGAAAGATAGACGAAAACTTCACTCTGAGTGACCCCCGCTCATTTTTCGAGCTCTATCGATCTATGTCTTTCATTTTGTCTAAATGTCAATTTTAGCCATGCTGCATTGTAGGTCAATTTTCTAAAAAGTGTAGGCAAACGCGCTGCTATAATTTCCATAGCTTATTCAGTACGTCCAGAGCTATCGAATAAGTGGTCTATGCCCAAAATACATGAAGGTCTGTATGAGTTTGGTCGCATTAACTTCTACGGATCATTTGAAATTATTTTTCAACAGGAATTTTCATTTCATTATATCCCACACCGCTCCAATCGGCGCGCGCAGTCGAGAATGAGTGTTCTAATGCAAAAAATCCAGTTGAAAAATAATTTCAAATGATCCTTAGAAGTTAATGCGACCCAGCTCATACAGACCTTCATGTATTTTGGGCATAGACCACTTATTCGATAACTCTGGACGTACTGAATAAGCTATGGAAATTATAGCAGCGCGTTTGCCTACACTTTTTAGAAAATTGACCTACAATGCAGCATGGCTAAAATTGACATTTAGACAAAATGAAAGACATAGATCGATAGAGCTCGAAAATGAGCGGGGGTCACTCAGAGTGAAATTTTCGTCTATCTTTCACGAGAACAGAGAAAACAGCGCTCGAAAAGGAAGCAGCCGACCCGGTGTAAGGAGCTCCAAAATGAAGTGCGCACAATGAGACTTTGGGGGAGTGTTAGGCATGCCCCAGAATGCACAGAACCAGAAAGAACTCATTTGACGATTTTCCCTTCGTTCCCAGCATCAGCTCGATTCTCTCGTGAGAGGCGTGATATAGGACCGGACAAAAAAGGAAAAATAAAGGAAGGAAAAAAAGGGAAAAATTGAATCTGAAGTCGAAAATGGGAAAAAAATCTGAGTTTCGCAAGGCATAAAAGATAGTGAATGTTCGTGTAAGTGAAATCAGACCAAGATCCAGTCTATTGACCCGTCCCTTGATATACCCGAGTCTCTCTTTGTTTTGACCCCTTCCCTTCTTCAGTCGAATAACAACCGGCAGAGTAAGACAAAGAGAGACTCGGGTAGATCAAGGGACTGGTCAATAGACTGGATCTTGGTCTGATTTCACTTACACGGACATTTTTGATGCCTTGCGAAAATCGGATGTTTTTTTCTCATTTTCGACTTCAGATTAGTTTTTTCCTCAGTCCATTCCGATATGTACTATTTTCGCAGAACATATTTTAGTCTACGAAAAGTTATGTTTTAATAATTAGTTTTGAAAATCTTAAAAAAAAACAAAACAGATAGGAGTGATCACCATCAAAAACTGTACTGGAAACAATTTTTCGTTATTTTTAGCGATATCGGGCATTCCATTCCTTGTTAGTCGTCGCGAGCGGTCCCTCTCCCTTTTCTCTCTGGTTTGGATTGGTTTCCCATAATACCCCTCGCTTCCGCCTTCGACTCATCAAGAAAAGAGAATCCCCATCCAAGCCGGAGTGGTCACCGTGTGATGGGTATGACCTACTAAGATGTTTGGCCCTTCAAAATCTAGACTCGATCATCTCGTTGAAAGATTGATCATCGAGTCTGGCGGATTCGAGCAGAGAAGATTCTAGAACACACAAGGCTGCGTTTACGACCTATAGTGAGATTCTATCTATGCAATGCAATCCAATATCCTCTCGCAAGCACACCGCAAATGACCATCTTGAAATGAGAAGAACGACCTTTTCTGACCCCACATCTTGATCTGCGCCCAGAAAGCGATAACAGATAAATATTGTATATTGTATCGGGCAAGGTTGTATTCCAGAAAAACCGAAATCGACTTGACGTCGTCTGGTCTCAACGAGGGCTTTACGAGAAAAATGAATATGCGCATCGTTTTCAGCACCATTGAAAACCCCAAAACACATAATTTCAGAAAATTGACATTTTTTTGCAATGCCAGCTTCCAGGATTTGTTCGATTCCTACGCAAACGGGCTCTTATGATGGACTTGGTAATGCTTTTACAAATTACCCCGCTTTCTAGATTGATTTGGAGCAAACATTTTCGTTAAAAATGCAGTTTCTGCTCCCAAAATATCGCTTGAATGAGGAAACCAATCGAAGAGGGCGGATCTTCACGCACATAATTATTGGGGTGTCCGGAAAGTTCGTATAATTTTTTGTTTTTATTTTTTATTCAATGCTTTACAATTCTCAGTGACCAATGTATGCCCCCTTCTTTCTCACTACCTCCCTCCAGCGATTGGGCAGGGTCTCGATTCCGTGTGCGGAGAACGAGAGGCTGATCGAGGGAGGGAGGGCGTCCAGAGCGGGGTTGATCATCGAGACCAAACTCCCCTTTCTTGAAGCGGGAGAACCACTTATAGCAAAAGGGTATGGAGGGGGCGTCAGCTCCTTCCGACTGGGCCAGGGCAGAGTGGGCCTCCTTCACGGATCGGCCAAGACGGTAGTAATGAAGTAAAACTGCTCGGATGTAGAGATGGGAGTCCATCACAAGAATCAATGTAGCAACTAGGAGACTGATTAAATCCTCTCACTACTCAACGTCAGAATGATGCAATACATTGTTGACAAACAGATTGCGCAATCACTGCATTTGATCGCGAACTGACTTTTTTCCGAAGCATTATACGAACTTTCCGGACACCCCAATATGATTGGGTGCAATGATGCAAACATTTCACGCCAAACAAATTCTCCATCTGGTACGCGATTTATCTCATCCATGTCCATACGTATCTTTGACTTTGCCAGTGATAAATGCAGACATATTTATTCGGACAAAAAATATGAGAGTAACAACTAATACTGAGAAGAACAAGTGAAAGATATCGTTATTTAGCTTTGATAGTGAGTATGAGGAGAGCATTGGTCTTCTCAACCCGTAATGACCTTCACGCGCATCTCGGCGGTGAACTCCCCTCCCTGGGAGTAAACGACCACGAGCATCTCATTCGTCTCCGAACTGATCCTCGGCTGTTTCACTCGCGAATCGCACATCCTGAAATGCATATATTTTAATTACGTCTAGTCAGAAAATTCTAGTAAAGTGTAGAGAAGCACACTGTCATTACAGTAAGATAACTAAGATTCAAACTTTGTAAAGACATCCACAATTGAGTCAGATAACGCTCACTTCCCCTAATACGGCATTAAATAATTGCCAATGCATCATGCTAATTACAGTAAATTTGCAAATGATAATGTTTAATGTTCTAAACGAAGCGATATATGCGTACTGTACTCCGGCGGGACGGGGGTCCTTCAGGAACTTCACTTCCATTCCCATTGCATGACAGGAGTTGGAGAACTTCCCTTGCACTTTGGGAGCCATCCGTACTTTCACGCCCACAGGTGCCTCAAATCGGAGACAGTTAGTATTTTTTGGAAAAAAAGTTCGCTTTCTCAAAATTATTATGTCTCATACTTTTCTAAGATGATTAGGTCAATATAGTTCGACTATCGATATCACGGCATCATATTTCAATAACTCCATCATCAATAGCCCGGTTTAGGGAGTATAATGAGTCATTATCCCAAATTGTTGAGCTCTAAAAACGTGCCTGGAAGAGGTAGTATTTGATGGTGCTTTATGAGGATGCGGGATGCTGAGGATGCGGGACTCTCGTGGTCTCCGAGCTAGTCGCCACGCGCACTTTCACCGTTCCGTCGGGCTGCAATCTTGTGTTTAGTGTTATTATAATTAGTTACATCTCAGAATTCAAAACACACACCCTCTTTTTGCATAAGCGTCCGGTCCATCCGAGCGGGCAGAGGCACTTTGAACAGTTGTTGACGTCTTGCACACCCCCGTTCCAGCACTCCAGCGTGTTTTTGCACTTGGCTAAAATGCAGGGTACGAAATCATCAACACATTTTGTGCGACAAATTTGCAATTCGTCATTAGGGTAAATATGCTGCAAATCGTTCATATATAGTTGCATTTTACGATTTCTTGATTTTCTGTCATTATTTCAACATCAAAATTGGATAACTTAGCTTACCAAAGCAGTTGAAGTGTTTGTTAACTCCGAGGATGTCGTAGAAAGTGGGAAGACGGCCATCCTTCGCATGCTGGTAGACCTAGACGGTACTTTACATAATTTACCAAATCATCTTAAATTACATACCGCATATTCGAATCTGGCGTACATGACGGACATGTTCTTGTCTCTTGCACCTGCTTTGTGGTCGTAGTGCATGTTGCTGCCGAATTCGTAGGGAATGCGTTACTGTATTCTTCTCCGAAATCTTCTTGAAATTGTACCTCTCCTACAGAAACAAATATAAACATATTATGGTATATTATGGTAAGATATGATATTTACAATTGATCACTATCAATGATTGGCTAATATAAGTTTCAATATTTGGGGTTAGTCTGATCATTACATACACGTTATGTCTAGGCCAGACGAAGAGTGAATGCATGTGACCGTGGAACCGTTTCTATATCACATTTTACTTACTGCTGACTTAATGTTCTTAAAGTCGATGTCGACGTATAAGTCACGATCGAATCTTGTCTGGACGTGCAAGAATCCGAAGACGTGAGCCAGTTCATGGCAGATTGTTCCAACCTACAAGTGATAATGACATTAATTAAAATGGCCTATTAAGACTGCCAGGAATAACACGCTACAAAACGAATTCTACAAGAGCGCATAACCTCAAAGTTTTTTTTTCGTTGTGAGGCATTCTTCACTTCTCCTACAGTTCTTGGGGCTCTGCGTTCCCGACTCTCCCTTGAAAAACCCTTCCTCATATTCGACATTCCTTCCCCCCGCTGATATAAAGCCGAGAATTTTGCCTAGAAATGAGTGGAATAGATGATCGAGCTGGGGAGGTGGACTGTAATCCAAGAAAAATATGGAGGAAGAGGAGAATATAACGTACTTCAATGCATTTCTCGCCGAGGAAGAGTGGCTGTTTTCCGCTAGGATGATCGACCTTGCCCGAGTTCGACGCACAATAGGGTGCATCACGAATTTCCACGCTAAAATGGCGTATGCAATTCAAGCGCAACTTAGGCTCCATTCGAATAATGACCAATGTACAGGCATTAGCACAACAACAATAAGTTGTAAACAAACTATATATTTACAAAGAAGTGAAATCACCGATATCCCTAGTGACTTCTTTGAATCTCACACACGTTTTCTCCTCCCAAAACTTCATACCCTCAGTGATCGTCGGGCCTCGCAAATTTATCAGCTTTTAAGGTGTGTGGCTGAAATAGCTTCTTTGAAAACTTTATCTATTTTTTCTATAGTTCACGAAGTTTGTTTTGAATACTCCTGGAAACCTTGCATCCATAAATATGTCTATTGAATTCACTATCGATATTTGGCACTATTACCCTACAGCTCGATGATTACATGATCTTACGGTAGGAATCTTCGTAGGAGTAATGAATGACGGGGTTGACGGTGCCCCACAAGTATCGATCGGGCTTGAGTGCCTGTCTGCGAGAGCGATTCGATTTGGGCTGAGTCTCGAAAAGCGCGAGCTGATCACTGTAAAAAGATTGACTAAGGTGTTGAACGATATTTGATAATTAATGTATGTATGTTACTAAGTTCACTAAACATACTGCTAAAGACATTTGAGATCATGGGTACTGTATTCTAATCCATGAGATATAGTGGTATAGTATCTCACTCGGTAAGGAGGATGTCTCCCTCGAGGACGTTATCCGCGCCGGCATTTTCGTTGATCTTATTGATGTCGCCATCCTTGGGCACCGACTGCGCTTTGAGCAACGTCTTCGCGTAAGGCTCCTTCAGAAGTTCCATCTCGGCCTCGACTTCGGCAGTATTGTTCAGGGTCGTGTCGTGAGCCTCATAATCGACGGGACCCGCGACAGCTGAGCCCACCAGGGCAAGGAAGACCACGTAGAACATCCGGAAGAGGAAGAATTGAGTGAAGTGAGAAGGAATGGCTCTCTGCAATCTTTTATACTACCCAGCTGAATATAAGCACTTTTAATGCGATTTACTTTTAGTTTTCCGATTTGCGTAGTGAAGGGCGCTTATTAAAATTGACGATCAAAGAAACGCGAGGATCAGCGAAACAGTCTGTCGAATATGAAGACTCCATCTGTTTTATTGATCTCTCGTGATGTTTCTTGTCTTTTCTTCTCAATAATTTTTTATGATAAATCGTATGTCCTTATTACTAATTTATCGTATTTGGTGACTAACATCCTTTAGGGGAGATAAACAAAACGAGATTAGAAATAGTAAATAATCGATGGTCTCTAGCACTGATGCTCGAGTTACTTCGATCATCTATAGTATAAGCGCCCAATATTTTATGTCTTACAGTATATCTCGAATTCAAAAAAAGATCCTTCGCTATAATTAAATTTTGCGCTTTCAACGAGATGATGAAACGTCTATGGCATTTATCGTTTGTTGCTTTTTATTCGGACAATGCGTACCTTTAGCTGGAAAAGCTATGTTGAATAAATATTCACCGGACCACCCCAAAGGTAAAGAAACATAATGTCTTCGAGACTGGGCTTGAAAGAACACTGCTGCGTCAGTGTCAATACAGTTGCGGACAACAGTTTAGCACCAAAGTTCAAATTATCATAACTTCTTTCAAAATTGAGATTAAGACTTACGGTTTGGAGCATTCGAGAGGACATTATCGGCATATGGATGATGTGCTGAAACCTAAATATCGCGGGTTTCTAATTTATTTTCCCGGAGATTTTTCGATTTGATTTTTTTAAACCTCAGCCGAACTGCGCTATGAAGCCAAATTCATTTTGGAGAGAGTAACTCCCCCGATGATGTGAATCCACTATCCAGCGTGTTTGGTGCTTCTCGATGAGAGTCGGTATATCGATTTTCCCAGACCTCACAAATTTTGTTTTTTGGCTATATCTTCGGAACAAATTGAGCTATAGGGTCAAAATTTCACAAGTGTCATTCTGTCGTGATGGAGCAACAACCTGCCAAGTTTCATAGCGAAAAGTTTCATATTCTCCATCACTACTGTATGATACCTGTGAAGTGTTGACCCTTTAGCTCAATTTATTCCTAAGATATAGCCAAAAAACAAAATTTGGGAGGTCTCGGAAAATCGATATACCGACTCTCATCGAGAAGCACCAAGCACGCTGGATAGTGGATTCACATCATCGGGGGAGGTACTCTCTCCAAAATGAATTTGGCTTCATAGCGCAGTTCGGCTAAAATCAAGAGGTTTAAAAAAATCAAATCGAAAAATTTCCGGGAAAAATTTTTTTTGAAACCCGCGATATTTAGGTTTCAGAACATCATCCATATGCCGATAATGTCCTGAGGTGTATCTCTCGAATGCTCCAAACCGTAAGTCTTAATCTCAATTTTGAAAGAAGTTATGATAATTTGAAATTTGGTGCTAAACTTTTGTCCGCAACTGTATGTCTTTTCGCCTGAACTATTTTTCCGTGTGAGCTATTCACGTCTGCCAAATCCCCAGTGGGAATTCGCTTTGGTGAGGCGGAGACGGTGTCACGACCGGGAATCGAACCGGGTGGGATGAAATGGGAGGGCGTGCCATACACAACTGCATCTCGTATTATCTTTGTGATTGCACATTGCGCAATACAATGCACAATATAATATAGTTTTGGAAAACGCAATTGCATATCCGATGAAAAAGTACGAATTTATCATAGAATTTGTCACACAATAAAATACACAGATTTCGAACTGTTCATTACAGCAAAGTGCAAGAAATCACTGAACTGCGCGAATGGTGGTGTGCAAGACGTCAACAACTGTTCGAAGTGCTTCTGTCCAATCGGATGGACCGGGCGGTTATGCAAAAAGAGAGTAAGCTTCTATAATCCTCACAAATAAAAAAAGTAAACTTCTGCATCCCGACGGCATTAAGAGAGTGAGTGTGAAGACCGAGGTGTAGAACATTAGAATCGAACTGCCCGCCAGCACAACGAGTACAAGAACGTCTACTGGCTACTTAAGGCAAGTAAATTATAAAAGTGTAATTCATATACGCTAATTAACATATTATTAATGACTGCTTTGTTAAAGGAGGTGTAAATCCCCCGGTTGGAATATGCTTCACCTAGGGACGCACTCTCTTCAAGTCGCGTGCTATCTCGCCCCCTTCCCTGAGCTTTCCCTGATCTGGCTCCCAGCCAACTAGCTATAACTCTGTTCGCAATGGAGATATCAATGTGGAAATTTCGGAGCTTCTTATCGTTGTGGAGCTCTAGGCAGTGCATACGATAGCTTCAAAAATTGAATTTTGAGTTTACTCCTCCTTTAAATACTAGCCTAATTTTTGAGAAAGTGATGTCCAATTTAGGCGCCGGTCGGCATGAAAGTGCAGATGACGCCTACGGCACTCGGATCGGAATGGACCAGCACATGCAGTGGTCTGGGATTGGAAGTGAAGTTCCTGAAGGATGCCCGCCATGCTGGAGTGCAGTGAGAATTCATAACATCATTCAGAGCATCATTCTATACTGCTTAAACATAGTGTAGTCTTTAGTAGATCTTGCACCGTCGAATATGCACAAGGTACACACTATCTCAGTTGTCATGGCCAGTCCCCTTCTCAGCCTCTCCAGCGTTTCTCTTGTTGTGGGCCTTGGGTGCCTCGGAATCCCTGGCGGCACGGGTCTTCTCAGCTTCAGCATCTCTCGTGGGGCGGGACTTCTCAGCATCTCCAGCGTCTCTCTTGTTGTGGGCTTTGGGTGCCTCGGTATCCCTGGTGGCACGGGTCTTCTCGGCTTCAGCATCTCTCGTGAGACGGGCCTTCTCAGACTCTCCAGCGTCTCTCTTGTTGTGGGCTTTGGGTGCCTCGGAATCCCTGGTGGCACGGGTCTTCTCAGCTTCAGCATCTCTCGTGGGGCGGGACTTCTCAGCATCTCCAGCGTCTCTCTTGTTGTGGGCCTTGGGTGCCTCGGTATCCCTGGTGGCACGGGTCTTCTCGGCTTCAGCATCTCTCGTGGGGCGGGCCTTCTCAGCCTCTCCAGCGTCTCTCTTGTTGTGGGCCTTGGGCGCCTCGGTATCCCTGGTAGCACGGGTCTTCTCGGCTTCGGCATCTCTCGTGGGGCGGACCTTCTCAGCCTCTCCAGCGTCTCTCTTGTTGTGGGCCTTGGGTGCCTCGGTATCCCTGGTGGTACGGGTCTTCTCGGCTTCCGCATCTCTCGTGAGACGGGCCTTCTCAGCCTCTCCATCGTCTCTCTTGTTGTGGGCCTTGGGTGCCTCGGTATCCCTGGTGGCACGGGTCTTCTCGGCTTCAGCATCTCTCGTGGGGCGGGCCTTCTCAGCCTCTCCAGCGTCTCTCTTGTTGTGGGCCTTGGGTGCCTCGGTATCCCTGGTGGCAAGGGTCTTCTCAGCTTCAGCATCTCTCGTGGGGCGGGCCTTCTCAGCCTCTCCAGCGTCTCTCTTGTTGTGGGCCTTGGGTGCCTCGGTATCCCTGGTGGCACGGGTCTTCTCGGCTTCCGCATCTCTCGTGGGGCGGGCCTTCTCAGCCTCTCCAGCGTCTCTCTTGTTGTGGGCCTTGGGCGCCTCGGTATCCCTGGTAGCACGGGTCTTCTCGGCTTCGGCATCTCTCGTGGGGCGGACCTTCTCAGCCTCTCCATCGTCTCTCTTGTTGTGGGCCTTGGGTGCCTCGGTATCCCTGGTGGCACGGGTCTTCTCGGCTTCAGCATCTCTCGTGGGGCGGGCCTTCTCAGCCTCTCCAGCGTCTCTCTTGTTGTGGGCCTTGGGTGCCTCGGTATCCCTGGTGGCACGGGTCTTCTCAACTTCAGCATCTCTCGTGGGGCGGGCCTTCTCAGCCTCTCCAGCGTCTCTCTTGTTGTGGGCCTTGGGTGCCTCGGTATCCCTGGTGGCACGGGTCTTCTCAGCTTCAGCATCTCTCGTGGGGCGGGCCTTCTCAGCCTCTCCAGCGTCTCTCTTGTTGTGGGCCTTGGGTGCCTCGGTATCCCTGGTGGCACGGGTCTTCTCGGCTTCCGCATCTCTCGTGGGGCGGACCTTCTCAGCCTCTCCAGCGTCTCTCTTGTTGTGGGCCTTGGGCGCCTCGGTATCCCTGGTAGCACGGGTCTTCTCGGCTTCAGCATCTCTCGTGAGACGGGCCTTCTCAGACTCTCCAGCGTCTCTCTTGTTGTGGGCTTTGGGTGCCTCGGAATCCCTGGTGGCACGGGTCTTCTCAGCTTCAGCATCTCTCGTGGGGCGGGACTTCTCAGCATCTCCAGCGTCTCTCTTGTTGTGGGCCTTGGGTGCCTCGGTATCCCTGGTGGCACGGGTCTTCTCGGCTTCAGCATCTCTCGTGGGGCGGGCCTTCTCAGCCTCTCCAGCGTCTCTCTTGTTGTGGGCCTTGGGCGCCTCGGTATCCCTGGTAGCACGGGTCTTCTCGGCTTCGGCATCTCTCGTGGGGCGGACCTTCTCAGCCTCTCCAGCGTCTCTCTTGTTGTGGGCCTTGGGTGCCTCGGTATCCCTGGTGGTACGGGTCTTCTCGGCTTCCGCATCTCTCGTGAGACGGGCCTTCTCAGCCTCTCCATCGTCTCTCTTGTTGTGGGCCTTGGGTGCCTCGGTATCCCTGGTGGCACGGGTCTTCTCGGCTTCAGCATCTCTCGTGGGGCGGGCCTTCTCAGCCTCTCCAGCGTCTCTCTTGTTGTGGGCCTTGGGTGCCTCGGTATCCCTGGTGGCACGGGTCTTCTCGGCTTCAGCATCTCTCGTGGGGCGGGCCTTCTCAGCCTCTCCAGCGTCTCTCTTGTTGTGGGCCTTGGGTGCCTCGGTATCCCTGGTGGCACGGGTCTTCTCAGCTTCAGCATCTCTCGTGGGGCGGGCCTTCTCAGCCTCTCCAGCGTCTCTCTTGTTGTGGGCCTTGGGTGCCTCGGTATCCCTGGTGGCACGGGTCTTCTCAGCTTCAGCATCTCTCGTGGGGCGGGCCTTCTCAGCCTCTCCAGCGTCTCTCTTGTTGTGGGCCTTGGGTGCCTCGGTATCCCTGGTGGCACGGGTCTTCTCGGCTTCCGCATCTCTCGTGGGGCGGGCCTTCTCAGCCTCTCCATCGTCTCTCTTGTTGTGGGCCTTGGGTGCCTCGGTATCCCTGGTGGCACGGGTCTTCTCGGCTTCAGCATCTCTCGTGGGGCGGGCCTTCTCAGCCTCTCCAGCGTCTCTCTTGTTGTGGGCCTTGGGTGCCTCGGTATCCCTGGTGGCACGGGTCTTCTCAGCTTCAGCATCTCTCGTGGGGCGGGCCTTCTCAGCCTCTCCAGCGTCTCTCTTGTTGTGGGCCTTGGGTGCCTCGGTATCCCTGGTGGCACGGGTCTTCTCGGCTTCCGCATCTCTCGTGGGGCGGACCTTCTCAGCCTCTCCAGCGTCTCTCTTGGTACGAATGGTTGCTGCAAAATGATCGTTAGTTTTTAAATCTGAATGAGACAGGTCACTAATGCATGGAGACTCCATCAAGTTACATAATTACATGATCGTTGAGTTAGAGCTGCTCACCTCCATAGGCCGAAGCTAGAAGAAGGCATGAGAAGACGAGAATAGAAAGGCACTTCATTGATGCTTGCAGTGATGAAGGTTGATGAGTACCGTTGAACGGCCCAGCTTATATACCAACAGTTGATGCCATCATTGGTTACCCTGTAGCCATAGCATCATCTACCACATCAGCACAGCAATCCTCGCCCAGTCGAGTTCAAAAATGAGCAATAATCTCTCAATTTCGGCTTCTCTCTGCTGATTTATCTCGTCGTGAGAGTGCACAGCTGTGGGAGAGTAAAACTCGTTGTCTGGCTATATCGTTTGCATGGTTGACCTTGTAGCCACAGCTTGAGCGAGCATCGCACAAGTGAAAGGAAGAGGGGGTTCGACCAGAGAGTAGCGAGTGTCCGGCGAATTGGGAAAACAATATCCGCTGTTCGCCGAGAAAACTCGCAAACACATGTGTTTCCCACGCACACTGAAAGCCATTCGTGTTTCTTGGCGCGAACGAAACGTGATATATCTTGTAAATACTAAGAATACAAACAGGACATGATGTGAAACAGGATATCATGTTTATCCAAATGTGCAAGACTGCTAGTGGGGATACCTCTATTCTGTACAGGGAAAATATGATGTTTATGAAATTTAAGAAGAATTCGATTTTGAGCTGTGACGTTCTGTATGAAATGTGTTCTTCAAAATTGAGCTAGCATATGATGATTCGACAGTGAATTGAAATAAAGACTGAAGAGGGAAAGAACGACAAAATAAAAACAACATAAGCAAAGTATCAAATTATGATTTATCGTAAAATATAAACCATCGGAAGTATATGTACTCGCAAATTCCCTACCCCAATTACCAAGAGATGTTATTTTAGCCCAATGAATTGTTGAGGTTCTCATGCGAATCATAATTGCCAAGTAATTGCCAATTTCCGAGGGCAAGATGATTAGATAGGTTATCAAAATCTTCCTCGTCCCTCGAAATATGCTTGATACGCAGGCATTCGAAATCAATGTCTTCTGAAGTTGCTGACTTCGTTTATTTATTTTTAAGTGTTCACCTTCAATTATGTAGTCTTGTGAGAATCTCCTGTTAGATTTATCCACGTCGAATGTCGCTTCGAACCATATCTTCTTATTGATTAAAGGCAATTCCTGATTGTTTGAGATATGATTAGAACATAAACATTGACAGCCATGTACTATATCATAATACATAACATTTTGCAAACTATATAATCTATTACGTAATAATGTTCATAGATAGAAACATACGTGACAAATGTTTTTATCAAGAAACGCTTACCTTCTTGAGAATGTCTGCACTACTATCACTGAGATAATCCAAACATTCATGATTTTGAATACACAGCTTGTCGAGCTTATTTGAAAATATTTCAAGAATAGTTGGTGCCCAATCGAAATCTTGAACACCGAAGAAATACCCGGCGTCATCATCCAATCTACCCTGATCAATACGCATGGATTGAACGCGTCTTGATAAATCAATGAGAAATTCCGCTAAAATTTTTCATTTAGCTCCTTGGTATATGCTATCCACAAGCCTGGTTTCGCGACAGATACTCTTCTAACAGAAAAACCGAGTTCATCGATTTTTAATTTTCTGATTAGGGCAAGCAAATTATAGCTGGAAAGGAAAGTTTGATGTACTTCTAAAAATCGTGAAGTTATAGAATAGATTGGAACTCACGCGTCCTTATCTGATAAATCCGTGAAGTGCACTTCCAATTTCTGAGAATAAATCTCCTCGATTAGTTTCGAAGCATCGAGTGTTAATGGCCATGTTAAAAATGTGATTCCATTGATTCGATTACCAATACTCCCCTTTAGAATTTCGATCAATACCGAATTATCCTTTCTCTTCGACAACTTCGCCTTATACGCCTGAAAAAATGAGGTTCTGGAACTAAGTTCAGCTAAATAGCTCACATAATATTTATTGTTACATATGTGACGTGTTATTTGATTTTTCGAGAAATGTGGAGCTTGTCGAACGTTGAGTCGCATTTCGAAAAGTTTCGATTTATTGTAGGGAATCTTCATTGAAATTTGAGTAGAGCCCTGCTTATTGTGTATACATTATTATTGCTTTTCAATTCCCATTTTACATTTTTGGAGACTGATAGAGAGTTCTTCAGCAAGAACCGAGGTCCTTGGCTGTTGTACATACGCCATCACGCGTGTTCTCAGTTCTCGCGAGAGCTGCAATGTTAAAGAAGGTAATGGTGCAGCCACGTCAAGCAATTTGACAGCCGTCAGAAAAAGTGCATGCTGTAGTGCGGTGAGGCCGACTACTGCAAGGACTACGTATCACTGCTGTCCAAAGTGCTTTTGGTGAACGTTCGTTATGATAATCAGACTACTTATACAATTCATATACCTTGAGCCTGTGTACCGCCTGTGGAGTATACTCGATAATCATGAAGAAGAGCTCGATAGGCAGCTTCTCTAGATGGGAAGCGCCATCAGAGGTGGAGTCTATTTCTGCTTCATTCACTCTCTCGCGTTTGTTGGGAGAAACTTCTTGGCTGGCCAAGTTGCTACGACGTTTTGGTGACATTGACCCTATTTGAGTTCATGAGAGAAACTAAATTGCAAGATTTAAAATAAAAAATTTTAAAAAACTGAAAATTCGGTAGCAGGCATGCACCGTGAAAGTATGCAAGACAAATACGAGCGTCGCTACCACTCAATCGCATCTTGCAAGCGTCTGTAGCTGTTGTTATTAAAGAAACCACGCCTGTGGGCACAACATTCCCTCACCATGTGACCCTTTGCAGGGATCTAACTGTAAAGAGGGGAGTGAGAGGATGGCTACGCAATGTAAGTGGGCGACAGAGTGTTGATGAGACTCTTTCGAGCTAGATAACTATCAATGACCACTTGTGAAAGTTCATACCACAAGCCATAATCTCGATAAATCTTTGTCCTTCAAATATATACTAGTATACATTAATTGTCTTTATTCGATAATTATGGATGGCTGTGAACAAAACTAACAAATAATATACAAAATAATTTCTGGAAAAATCACTGATTGTCCAGAATGGAGGAGCAATTGAAAGTGGGATACTCGCGGTCTTTCACTTGAAGAATGAAGATGAGATTGGTGATGGAGAGACCCAGAGTGGCGAGAAGAAGGAGAGTCATGAAGGCCTGGAAATATGAATTCCAAATCTAACAGAATTTGTAAATTATTGACGTTAATAATTTTAAAAAAACTATGAAAATTATGATAATTTTAATGCACTGCTACTTACAGCGTAACCGTACTGAATCATCTTGTCCATATTGGCTTTCGGATGAGAGGCGGGACGATTGAAAAAGGAAGATGCGAGCTTGTGGTTCCTGGACTGAGGTAGACCGTTTTATAAAGAGCACAAGTTATGAGTCAGGAAATTCCAATTCGTTATCATTTTGCAGATTCATGCTGACACTGACAAACTTGCTGATTCATCGTATCAGGCCTCTCACGAGAGAATCCGGACAAATCGGCATTTTCAGTTGACACTCAAATTTTAGGAAATCTTGATAATTATGTTTCCTCTTAGTACTTGACTAGACAAGACTAAAACTGAAGTTTCAGATTTTTTATTTGTGCTGCAGCCGCAGCAGGCTGCTGCAAACTTTAGACGTAGGTCGTAGGTTATTGAAGGTTTAACCGATTAAAGTGGTGACATTTGCTCAGAAAAGTGTTTCTATGATCAAATGAACGATTTTGACGCACGTTGTTCATTTTTCACTTTTGCGACCGTTGCAGCAGAAGCGTGGTGGACCAGTTTTTAATTTCTAAGCTGAACGTACATTTTTTGCTTCTCTCCAAACTTTCCCAGTTTGTAGAGCTTGAAATTCTGCGCATATCAGATTTTTTGTCGATTTTATCTCTGTGGTCTTGGTACATTCCCAAGCCGGAGAAACCCTCATAACGGGCTGCACGGTTCACCTGCAGTGAATCTGAGTTCGCCAAGTCGCAAGTTCGAACCCCAGCCAGAGCAGACAAGATTTTTGCAATGTGATTACATCGAAAAAGTAAGTCTGAGGGCATTATAGGTCATGTTAATGATAAAAATGGATGGCAAAAAACTTGTCTGTTCTGGCCGGGGTTCGAACTTGCGACTTGGCGAACTCAGATCCACTGCAGGTGAACCTTGCAGCCCGTTATGAGGGTTTCGCCGGCTTGGGAATGTACCAAGACCACAGAGATAAAATCGACAAAAAATCTGGTATGCGCAGAATTTCAAGCTCTACAAACTGGGAAAGTTTGGAGAGAAGCAAAAAATTTACGTTCGGCTTAGAAATTAAAAACTGGTCCACCACGCGTCTGCTGCAACGGTCGCAAAAGTGAAAAATTAACAACGTGCGCCAAAATCGTTCATTTGTTCATAGAAACACTATTGTGAGCAAATGTCACCACTTTAATCGGTCAAACCCTCAATAATCGATGACCTATGTCTAAAGTTTGCAGCAGCCTGCTGCAGCTGCAAGATGCAATTGGGCCAAACCGAACAAGGAAAATCTTCTAGACACCATACCCGTACCAAAACACTTTAAAAATTAAATATTTTAATTTTAAATGTCTACTCGTTGTCCCGATTCTCTCGTGAGAGGCCTGGTATAACTGTCAGGGATATCGGGACTGTTGCCTCTCTCTTAATTTTGCACATTCTTTCGCCACTCTAATTCCCTGGAGTGTTGGTGGATAAGAGATACGGACTAAATGTCAATTCGTGATAGGCTGATTCATAACGAAATATCTCTAAGCGTGAAAGGAATTCAGGTTCCTATCATAAAAAATCGAACGTGATCATTTGCAAATGTGATATCATGGACTCAGTTAGTCATGGTGATTTGAAATGCAGAGAGCGTCAACGATTTGATTGTTATTGTCAACGAAAAGAGGGAATAATCAGAATATTATATTTTTCGGAAGGTTCGGAACGAATCGAACACGAACTATTGATCAATTTCTAGGCAAATTCAAAAATCACTTAATGTGATGACGACAATTTTAATTATTTTATAACGACGTATATGTGATGAAAGAACGTTTACAATTTACGATACGCTGTATATTTTTGCTGAAGCGAGCAAACAACACATCCTTGATATTGCTGGTTATTTCTTTCCATTACATTGACGATGAGATACGCACTAATGAAATTGCCTTGATTACATTTATCCATAGTTGCAAAAGTACCAGTCGTACTGTAGAATGTGTTTCCAATCTCCTCTTCCTCAACTTGCGACGATGCATTGAAGCACACTTTAAAAAAAAGAATCGACAACAAACACATTTTTTACAAATGTACATTTCCATGCATACAATCAATAACCATTTACTTTTCTAAGACTTTTTATGCATGCCGTGAGAGATATGGGCAATACAGCATGATGTCTGGTGTACGGCATTGCAAATAAAAGGAAAGGTTTTATCATTCCATTTCGCAAAAGCTGGATAGCCCACCCAACTATTAATTTAAACAGTTCGCTGAATATTTCGTTGAACATTTGAAAACAATAATTTATCAGTAAACTTGTTTATTGTGTACACATATTAAAGAAATGAAATAAAATCAGAAGTTTATTGATTGGTGTCCAATAGTGCCGTACAATTGACGGTTGGATACTTTTGGTCTTTCACGTCCAGAATGAAAATGAGATTGGTGATGGAGAGACCCAGAGTGGCGAGCACGAGAAGAGTCATGAAGGCCTGGAAATATGAATTCCAAAGCTAACAGAATTTGTACATTATTTACGTTAATAATTTGAAAAAAACTATGAAAATTATGATAATTTGAATGCAGTGCTACTTACAGCGTATCCGTACCGAATCATCTTATCCATATTGACTTTCGGATGAAAGGTGGGAAGATTGAAAAAGGAAGAGACGAGCTTGTGGTTACAGGACTGAGGTAGACTGTTTTATAGAGAGCATGCAAGCTATGAGTCAGGAAATTCCAATTCGTTATCATTTTGCAGATTCATGGTGAGACACTGGCAAACTTGCTGATTCATCGCGATTCAGGCAGATCTGCAGTGTTGCGTCTCTCCATTTTGCCTGCTCTTTCACTGCTCAAAAGAGCAGGAATGTGATTGAAAATAAGCGATGGACTACTCACAAATGGCATTTCGTGCTCGGCTGATTCATTACGAATTATCTCTTATCGTGAAAGGAATTTAGATGACTACCCTAAAAATCAACAAGTGATTGTACCAATAATGATTTCATGGAGTGACCGGTTAGTCATAATGTTTCAAAGAATAACCTGACACTGTCAAGGAAAAGCGAGAATATTCAGAACATTCGATTTTATTTCGCTGAAGTTGTAACCTACACTGTTCGAAACATAAAATCAATCAAACATTAGGTTCTTTCTGCAGTTTCCTTACTGGGTTATTGGTATTGTGATTATAAGAGAGCATTTGGGGATTGTTTTCGAACATGCTTCCAAAACATCGTGTTTGACGTTGTTCGGAAAGAATACTCACTATAAATACATATGCATGTTAGAAAAATAAATCTTGTGTTGTAGAAAACGTATAATTATTCACAAACGACACAGGGGATGAACCTAGGTTCAATTAAAACCGACGATTATTTTTGCACCTAACTATAGAAAACAAGCAAGAAATGATAATCAAAAATCCTAGATTTTTTTAATTGGTTCTTTTGTGGCCCTCGATGATGAGATGCTCATTTTTTACATTTCCTGTAAACTGTCGAATGCAATCATTGACTTCTTTAATCTTCTCCTCCTCAGCATGTGACGACGCTTTGACAATAGATAATTAAAGTGGACCTTATATTTTTTGTACAAAAACAATCATGCTTTACATGTCTAAGGTTTTTAAGCATACCGGGAGATATATATGGGCAATACAAAATACATGTCTATGGAGCGATATTGCTGAGAATCTAAATGTTACGAAGACGAAAACATCCCGATTCAAAGAAGTTGGTTAGCCAAACAAATTCTTAATTGAAAATATTGTGAATAGTATTTTGAATATTTGAAAATAATTTATCTTCAACCATAACCAATTATGTACAAGTATTCACGAGATCAGTTAAAGGCAGAAGCTTATTGATTGGTGTCCAGAAGTGCCGTGCAATTGACGGTTGGAAACTCGCGGTTCTTCACGTCTAGAATGAATATGAGATTGGTGATGGACAGGCCCAGAGTTGCGAGAAGAAGGAGTGCCATGAAGCCCTGGAAAATCAGTATGTGAACACAACACAATTATCGCCCTCCCTCATCATCACACTGATAATGTACTAAAATAAACAAATGGAAAATATCCACTTACAGCATATCCATACTTGATCATGTGCTCCATTTTGACTGGCTTGTGAGTAGTCTCGGAAGAGGAGGAAGGGGTAGGAAAGTGGTTAGTTTACTGAGGTAGGCCTTTTTATAGGGTGAACAAGGTTGAGTCAGCAGATATGTTCGTTATCATTTCAGTTATCAGTATGCACATGCACTGTAGAACTTGCTGATTCATCATGCATATTTGTCAGGGATATCAGGAGTACTGCGCCTCTTCATTTCCAATGATATCTCGCCGCTTTCACCAACTGAAGTGCGGGTTCTTAAAGAGAAACGAACTACTCACACATGCCAGTTCGTGCTCTGCTGAATCATAACGGTTGATTCATAAATTCCACCTGTCTTTGGTTGTAAACGGCATTCCATCTGATGACTGTCTTTCACATTTTGGCAATCGTGATTTCGCAACGTTTATATTTCTTTTGGCCGTTTTAGTCACCATGGAATGTATTGTCCGCGTAATGCCTGCAGATTATTGTACTTTTTATTGTACTTTTTTTTGTAAGCAAGACTTCGCAATAAAATATTTGATCCAAAACATGAGAATTTTTTCAATGATGCCATGCCATCCTTTCCAGAGCAAACAAACGATTGAAAGATGAATATCTAAAGGAAGTATTGAGAAATTCATTGCTCACACTCACTTGTTTAGCAGTGGACAATTGAGGGCCACAATAAGAGCAATCTCGGGCAGCAATCTTTTCCGTTCCCTGCCTCCCTTCCCACGCGTATTCCGTGCACAGAAAGGGAGAGAAACGATGGAAATGGAGCGATAACGGGGCTGTTTACGCGTGTAGTCAACTTGACGGCTCGTTTCGCCATCCTTTTCACCTTCCCTGTTTCATTCTTCCTATCTCAACACTGGAGGTATGGTGCACCGCTACGATATCGTCGTCTATGGAGCCACGGGCTTCACTGGCGCATACATCTTGAAGACCTTGGCTACCGTCAAGCTATTTGAGGTGAACATTTGTTTTTATTTCGAGAATGAAATTCCCGCTAATTCAGGGCAAATCAATTGCCGTCGCTGGACGCAATGAGAAGAAACTGCGAGCTACTTTGGATGAAGTTGCCAGCGAGACCGGTAAGCGATTTTTTGTTATTATGAATCTGGTGCAAGCATTCTGGTATCATGAAATCGATTTTAGAAACATCAATGTTTCGTATTCAGGCGTTGCAAAGGTGCGATTGTACCCGGTGATCATCGCCGATTCGACGGACGAAAAGTCGATAGCTGCTATGGCCAAGCAAGCGAAAGTGATCGTCAATGCCGTTGGACCGGTGAGAATCGTTGACTATTTTGACTTCCAAATGAATAGTGTTGTTTGTGCCATGCAGTGAACTCACCCGCACCCTGTTGATGTGGAGAAAATGGCTAGATAGACATTTATCTGACGCAATTTTATGAGCCTACTTCTGAACGTTTATCAATGCAGTCGGGCCGAGGGATATCTTTGAACATTTAGAAGTCGAACTGAAAACTGCGCTGGCTCGATGAATTCGTAGTTTCTGCGCAGGTAATGACTAGAGAGGCACTTACCCGTCGCACTTATTCCTACACAATTGCGCACATTTCATTCATTCATTCATTCATTCATTCATTCATTCATTCATTCATTCATTCATTCATTCATTCATTCATTCATTCATTCATTCATTCATTCATTCATTCATTCATTCATTCATTCATTCATTCATTCATTCATTCATTCATTCATTCATTCATTCATTCATTCATTCATTCATTCATTCATTCATTCATTCATTCATTCATTCATTCATTCATTCATTCATTCATTCATTCATTCATTCATTCATTCATTCATTCATTCATTCATTCATTCATTCATTCATTCATTCATTCATTCATTCATTCATTCATTCATTCATTCATTCATTCATTCATTCATTCATTCATTCATTCATTCATTCATTCATTCATTCATTCATTCATTCATTCATTCATTCATTCATTCATTCATTCATTCATTCATTCATTCATTCATTCATTCATTCATTCATTCATTCATTCATTCATTCATTCATTCATTCATTCATTCATTCATTCATTCATTCATTCATTCATTCATTCATTCATTCATTCATTCATTCATTCATTCATTCATTCATTCATTCATTCATTCATTCATTCATTCATTCATTCATTCATTCATTCATTCATTCATTCATTCATTCATTCATTCATTCATTCATTCATTCATTCATTCATTCATTCATTCATTCATTCATTCATTCATTCATTCATTCATTCATTCATTCATTCATTCATTCATTCATTCATTCATTCATTCATTCATTCATTCATTCATTCATTCATTCATTCATTCATTCATTCATTCATTCATTCATTCATTCATTCATTCATTCATTCATTCATTCATTCATTCATTCATTCATTCATTCATTCATTCATTCATTCATTCATTCATTCATTCATTCATTCATTCATTCATTCATTCATTCATTCATTCATTCATTCATTCATTCATTCATTCATTCATTCATTCATTCATTCATTCATTCATTCATTCATTCATTCATTCATTCATTCATTCATTCATTCATTCATTCATTCATTCATTCATTCATTCATTCATTCATTCATTCATTCATTCATTCATTCATTCATTCATTCATTCATTCATTCATTCATTCATTCATTCATTCATTCATTCATTCATTCATTCATTCATTCATTCATTCATTCATTCATTCATTCATTCATTCATTCATTCATTCATTCATTCATTCATTCATTCATTCATTCATTCATTCATTCATTCATTCATTCATTCATTCATTCATTCATTCATTCATTCATTCATTCATTCATTCATTCATTCATTCATTCATTCATTCATTCATTCATTCATTCATTCATTCATTCATTCATTCATTCATTCATTCATTCATTCATTCATTCATTCATTCATTCATTCATTCATTCATTCATTCATTCATTCATTCATTCATTCATTCATTCATTCATTCATTCATTCATTCATTCATTCATTCATTCATTCATTCATTCATTCATTCATTCATTCATTCATTCATTCATTCATTCATTCATTCATTCATTCATTCATTCATTCATTCATTCATTCATTCATTCATTCATTCATTCATTCATTCATTCATTCATTCATTCATTCATTCATTCATTCATTCATTCATTTCAGTACGTTCTCTACGGCGAGGCGATTGTGAAAGCGGCAATCGAAAATGGAGCCAGCCATGTTGACATTTCGGGAGAACCTACCGTAAGTACACTTCAATACCGAAAGAACACATTGGATGATTGAAAAATACTGATGTTGAAAGTGTATTTTTAAGTTCCTAGAAGGAATGCAAGAGAAATATGGCGAGGCAGCGAAGGAGAAGGGAGTGTACATAATCGGAGCTTGCGGGTGAGTCCGTGGAAGCTACTTCATAGGCCATTGACACTCGGAAGAACGTTGCCGCAGTTCTCATGTTCAGATGGGATTCCATTCCGTGCGACCTCGGGACCGATTTCCTCAAGCGCAACTTCGAGGGCACACTTGCGTACGTGGACACGGTCGTGAAAACGAATCCAGGAAAAGCTGTTGGTCATTTTCAATTATTTGAGCTTCAAATGTGGACAACCAGGGCTAGTTTCAAATATAATTTGCAGGGTTACTGCCTCAACACGGGCACCTACGAGTCGTTCCTGCTCGCTATCAAATCTCATGTAGACGGAAGCGAGGCCAAGCTCCACAAATCGATCATGCCCAAGGCACTTCCGAAGCTGAACAATGACCCGAACTTCAGGTACAACCCCATGGGAATTTGGTTTAAATGAAATCAGTAAAATTACAGACCTCCGCTGGCCAAGTTCCAAGAACCCGGACTAAACGCGTGGACGATGCCATTCATGGGCGCGGACAAGGTTGGCTGCGGGAGCGATTTCAAGCATTTTCAAATAAGTATCTGCAGAATATCGTCGAACGATCGCAGTATTTTGACTATCATGAGAATGGTCAATCGCCTGTCAAAATTCGCACCTATTTCACCTTGGGTAAGCACTAGTTTTCCCATGTTTCCCTTTGATTTCGCATAATCGAAAGTATATTTTTAGGATCATTCTTTACGATGATCAAACTAGCCATGTGGGGCGCAATTATCGGCTTCTTTGCCCTCTTCGGCCCCATTCGACGATTCCTCATCAACCATCCAGAGGGATGCTCGTTCGGCATGTTCAAGGTGGGATCTTCCCCAATCAACGTTTAGACGTGTACAACAAAATTCCTGTCGTTCATAGAAAATATTCTTAAAATGCCATAACAAATTCCGGTAAATATTGGCCACTTGTAGAAGTCCGGCCCGACCAAGGAGCAGGTAAAGGGAACTTCGTTCGACTATTTCTTCTTCGGAACCGGGTGGGAGCATGGCGAGTCGCCGGATAAGGACCTGCCGATAAAGAAGGTGTGTTATTTGAAATTATGAAAAACACAAGTGTCAGTGTAATTAGTTTTACTGAATTCCTCCTGACGATTGTATAAATGGAAAAAATATAGAAATACGATATTACAGAACAATCCAGTGGCGGGCTTTTAGGCATCCGCTGTGTGCCACGGTCCGGATCCAGCCTACGTCGCCACTTCTGCGTGCATCTGTTCTACAGCTCTGGCTCTTCTCGATGACAAGGAGAATCTGCCGAAAGGGTTAGTAAGCGGCGACCTGTGCAAAAGAAAATATCATCTGCCTTCAGCTGACCTTTTCTTCCTAAAATTGAGACAACTAAACACCTCGAATTGGAGCAGCTGAACTACAAATTTAAATTTTCAGCGGAGGAGTGATGACAACGGCTTCTGCATTCCGCGACACTCGCATCTACGAATATCTCGATACGATGGGAGTGACCTTCGACATGATTGAGAAGAGCAAATAAGACGATACCATGGGGTTAATGCATTACTTTATTGATGTGCTGTTCTGATTTGCCTAAATAAATTTTACAGTTTTTATATCATTTATCCGGAAACTCAAAGCGGGAACCAAATTTTTGATTTTGCGGATTTTTAAAGTGGTATCTTAAGAGACCATCCACGAGAGACCGGCAAAAGTCACGGATGGTCGAAATTCAAATAATTTTCAAACTTTTTTCGTGGAGTGGTACTCCCAAATGCTGATTGCCAGGGCACATGAGAATGGTCAGATATCGATTTTGAAAAAGCTACAGTAACCTATCGATTTTGGGGTCGAAAAATGAGATATCTCAAAAATAAAATTTTTATAGCTTTTCTGGCGTATTTTCACTCGTAGAAAACGAATTTAAATGTTAGAACTCGAGAAAATGCGATTTAAACAAGCTAGATCCAAAAACTGCTCAAAAAGTGGCAAAACCCGAGATAAAAAATTAATTTATGAACCGTCTTAAGCCATACTTATATTTTGAAAACTTCAACATGTACCTAACATAACATATTTTTTACAGAATTTTAAAAATGCAGCCCGTTAGGTTTTCGCGAGCTCAAAATCGGCTCCCAAGAACAGACCCAAACCAGCATATCAGGTCAATATAGAGATAGACGCCTGAACTTATGCTAGAAATGTAGACCAGGATGAGCTGAACATTTCACCTGTTGAAAGTGAGTCTCTGTCTTTTCGTTGAAGCGTGCTACAGCGCCTAGAAGTTTGCTAGAAACGGACAAGTTCTCTAGACCGCGCGCTCTAACCGTCTGCCGCTCTAGCCGCCTGACCTCCCTCTCCCTCCCCTCCATTTAGCGCTCTCTCAGGGCGCCTCTTCCGCCGTTTTCTGTCAACTTCTAGGCGCTGTATCACGCTTCAACGAAAAGATAGAGACTAACTTTCAACAGGTGAAATGTTCAGCTCATCCTGGTCTACATTTCTAGCATAAGTTCAGGCGCCTATCTCTATATTGACCTGATATGCTGGTTTGAGTCTGTTCTTGGGAGCCGATTTTGAGCTCGCGAAAACCTAACGGACTGCATTTTTAAAATTCTGCAAAAAATATCGTATGTTAGGTACATGTTGAAGTTTTCAAAATATAAGTATGGCTAAAGACGGTTCATAAATTAATTTTTTATCTCGGGTTTTGTCACTTTTTGAGCAGTTTTTTGGATCTAGCTTTTTTAAAACGCATTTTCTCGAGTTCTAACATTTAAATTCGTTTTCTACGAGTGAAAATACGCCAGAAAAACTATAAAAATTTTATTGTTGAGATATGTCATTTTTCGACCCCAAAATCGATAGGTTTCTGTAGCTTTTTCAAAATCGATATCTGACCATTCTCATGTGCCCTGGCAATCAGCATTTGGGAGTACCACTCCAGGAAAAAAGTTTGAGCATTATTTGAATTTCGACCATCCGTGACATTATCACATCTGTTACGTTCTCTGGTGGACGACCTCTTAATCACTAAGCACATTGATAGCATTCCATCGTCACCCAAGAAGAATTCAACTCAAGGAATATAGTGTTTGGTAGAAATTTGAATCTACGGGTGCTAAAATGGCGTATCTGCATAAGTCGAACTAATTTGAAACAGAGCCTTCACAGAACACTTCATTAACATTTTGATCAAAATATGTAAAAATTTATCCCAAATAATTATCCCAAACAACCAATAATCCCAAATAACGTTCGTCCGAAGTTTAGTGGAGAATTGTAACGAGGTCGATTCTGACTTCGCCCTGGATCTGGACTGTTCTAATCTTGGAAGAGTCCAACTCCCTCGGGATGAAGCTAGTCAAGATGCGATCGCCATACTTCACCTGAACGATTGCATGAATGACGTCACCACTTGCCTATTTGATTTGTCGCAGCATAAGTTGTACTATTTACTGCATCTTACTGAATCACACATCTCCGATTCAAAAAAAAATCTCCTTTTAGAGTTTCATTGCCAGTCTTTTTCTCTAATCGTCGCATTGTCATTAATTTGATTTCTCTAATAATGTGTAGCTATCAGCTAACAATTTCTTTGCATATAGGGATAATACTTGAAGTTGCAGTGCCTTGCTCTCCAAGTTGTTTCTTCACATAATTGCTACACTCCTAAATAAACTTCACCTTGATTTGTAACCATAGTTGCCCACGCTGGCGGCGACCCCAATGAACCCCAATTCATTCTGGGGCGCTTCCCCACTCGAAATGAGGGGGAAGAGCCCCAGCATGGTCATGGTCAAAAATCGATTGGAAGGGCAATACTAGGTCAAGACTAGGTACCGTACCCAATCGATAGTACAGTACCCCCAGATACCGTATACCACTACCGTAACCCCGATTAACGCAAACTAACTTTATTTTTTTTATTTTTTAAAGTCCTGGTACCGTGCCCAATCGATTCTACAGTACCCAAATGACTACCGTAACCCAGTTCCTTGGGCCAGATCCAGTTCCTTTGGTCAAACATTTTTCTAAAAATCCTAAATCGGTCAACATAATATTTTAAATTATCCTTACGCATCTCTAATTACTGTAGAATCATTATGTAATCGATTTTGGAATTTTAGATAAATGTTTACATTTTTAGAAAAATGTTTGACCCAAGGAACTGGATCTAACCCAAGGAACTGGGTTACGGTAGTCAGTTGGGTACTGTAGAATCGATTGGGCACGGTACTAGGACTTTAAAAAATAAAGATAGTTTGCGGTAATCGTGGGTTACGGTAGTGGTATACGGTATCTGGAGGTACTGTACTCTCGATTGGGTAATGTATCTAGTCCTGACCTACCATTGACCTACCACTCGATTTTTGACCATGACCCCCGATACGTCCCTGTGGAGAGCGCCCCTCAAAACAGGGGCGCTCTCCGGAACCATGAGTAGGGGTTCATGGTCTGAAAATGCCTCGCCGAAAGTGTTGGGCAACTATGTTTGTAGCCCTTTAATATAAATCGACACTGTCAAGCTTCATTTGCTAAATCAACCTGGTCTATTGTATACTTTTGGAAGCCTTTAGCACCTGTCCTTCTCACCCTATCCATTAAAACGTGCATTCCCTACATCCCAGTTATCCCCTCCTGATTGGAGAAGTGACCACTCCGCCGCACACACGGTTTCCTCCCCTTTCCCTTGCATGTCATGATTCAGAGGAAGATCTATGCATCTCGGACCTCTTACTCCTCCTTCTCTACATCTCGTACATTCTGAACTTGATGAAACCTGTTGTCTACGATAACTGCATAAATTGATATTGTTTTCTCACATTGATTCCACCTTCGTCACGGACGAATTGGAGAATGAAGCTCTTTCCGGCGGGGAAGGGGAAGTTATCATCGATTCTAGGAAGTAAATGGATCGATCTATCGATTAGCCGTTCTACAGTACCTCTTGCCAGTCTGCAATATCTTGTCCTTAGTGTAGGAACACACGTAGTAGCGCTCCTGCATTGATTTTGGAAAGAAACGTAGCTTGATGTTAATGCAAGCTACATACATAAGTTGCTTAGTACGAAATTACCATCTTCAGTCTACGTGCTCTCTCTCGCTGATCATATCGGTTAGAGAGTACACGAAATGAATAAGGACATTTCTAGCGATTTCATCATCAATGCAGTACTCACTTTATAGTTGACGAAGAAGTAGAAGGCGAAATCGGATGCAGTCTTCAGATTTATAGTGAATTGGGCGGCACCATTGTGGGGTTCTACGGTGAATCTGATCGTACGACCAACACCAAATCCACCGATTGAAAACTCGGAGGGCTGAAATGTTAGCATGGGGGTACCGTAGCCTGTGAATGATGCTCACTGGATTGAACAGATCGGTCATTGTTGAGGTCGGTCAGACGATGAGTGCTTATCTGACGTCGTTTTGTTAGGAGAAGGATTAAAATATTTTAAAAAATTGCAGATAATGGGCATAAAAATCAGCGCTCTTAAATGAAATTAAGGAAAAGCGATGGAAATGGAGAGGATTTGCTATTTAAATGGAAGGAGTGAATAATAAGGAGAAGGAAGGAATAATGACTAATCGCTGGTACTGTTAGAAGAAAAAGAAATGCCATGCGCATTTCATCAAAAATTGATGGGGAATTCGTACATGTTTCGTACAAGTCGCGCCCCATGCTTTCTTTACCACAAAAGCATCTTCAACGCTTTCCACCTACAACTCTCACTCGGGAATAAAGGATCGTATCATAGAGGGAACGAATTTCCATTAAAATGTGATTTTATTCAACTAGGAGACAATCGAATTCACGTGTTAGCCCACTCATTGGTTGTATCCGTAGGGATAACGTTGTGCGACAACGAATCACCGTATCTGGTAACCGTGAAATTCATATCCCACCTCCCCCAAAGAGAGCACTTGGGGGGGGGGCAATCTTGGCGGCGGGCAAAACACTTTCAACCATAGCACCACGAGTCAACGGGGAATTACAGTGGGGTTTAAAGAAGGAGTGTCAGCAAAGTTAAACTTTTGACGCTGTCAAAACCGTGACCAAGCCCACCTTCCAAAGATCATAGTGCGAGCTAGGAGGACAGGCAACCATCGGTTATTAGCTCAATGGTAGAGCAACCGCCATGTGATCGGAGGTTGGTTCGATTCCCACCGAATTCTTTAGACAGATCTTCAAGATATTTGAATTCCCGCACGACCCTTCCATTCAATCATCCTTGGCATTCTGCCAACTAATGATAACTCGGTTCAAAATAGAGATATGAATGTGAGATATGAAAAAAAGGGGGGGTGAGGCAAGCACAAAAACTAGAAAAAATGATGGCATATGAACCACGGTTCCGTCGATAGTGAAAAGAGTAGGGGGATTTCCACTCGGGAGCAGAAGATGATCCAACTTTGTATCCCGGTGAGATATATCATATTACCGCTGCAGTTGGGTTAAACACGCAATCAACATTATGATGTGGTGTAAAATTAACTGATTGATCATCACTAAGCTTATAATGTGGAAGTAAACGATCAGTACACTTTGCACATGTTCGTCCCAAAATGCCGACATTTCAAAGCTAGAATAGCGATCTCAAATTGCAAATCGGCCATTTTTATGATTCTTTTAGGTAGGCCAGTGCTCTGAAATTGAACATTCATATTTCGGTAGGCCACTTTGTTTACGCAGTTTTTTTCAAAAACAAAATATTCTAATAGTAACTAGACAGTACTCTTTCGGTCCCTAAGATTAGGAGAGTAAAATCTCATCAACGGGCCGACTTTTGAGATACTAGGTCGGTAGATCACCCGCCGGATACGGGTCGGAAAATGATCAAGTCGCAAAAAACACGTGTATCCCATGGTCCGTTCTCGTCACCATAATGTACATGCGATAAGAGATAAAATTCGGAAAGAAAGACATTGGCGAGAACAGAAGAGGTGACTAACATCATTAGCTGAAATATCAAGTGTCTGTATATAAGTGCGATTAAATGCCAACGATTTCATTGCCGCTCCTCAAATGTACACCAGTTCAAGTACTGTGCATTGTCCTTGGGTTCATTCATAAATTATTCTCTTACCAGCCTAACATCACACATTCACAGCAGTTCTTTCAGAGATCTCCCTCAAGCTTCTCCTCACTCTGGGTCTCTGCTCATCATCGATGGCTATTCGCTGTTACAATGGAAATTATATTCAGAGTGCTCCACAGCATACCATCCATAAGGTTAGTTAGTGGTTGAAATTGAAAGCCAGTCGTACATGCGTGGTCAATATTGTCAATTGTTTCGGGCAGAACCGCTCGTGTCTTCGAACAGCAACGAGTCTGAATTAATCTCCACTCCCCCCACGCAAAAAAAGAAGTCACAGAGTTTCCGAAATTGCTCGCAAGATCATCAGTTTCATCGAAACAAAGGCAATTTCGGATATACTGTCTGACACATGCCTTCGGACGCAAATTGTCAACCCTATTCAGTGGAGCCCGTAACTCGGATCACCTGCTGTTAATTTTCCACAGTTTTCGCCGATTAGCCGGCTGAGAAAATGCGTAAAATGTAGAAAAGCCAGAACTAAGAACGCCGCAATGACTAATTCTGAACGTTCTGTGCAAAAAGAGACTGTGGCCCGGATGTCTAACTCACGTTTTCAGGTCGTACGAGATTGTGGGGGCGATGAAGTGAGGAGCCAAGAGTACTGCATCAAAAATATCGGCTTAATCACCCGTGACAGCATTCACTTGGCCTGTGCATTGGAGGGAGAATGTGGAGGACCGGAGGTTAGTTAATTGTTAATTGACTAGTTAATAAGTATGGGCGCAATCATTTCGGAATGTCGGAAACTGTTTTAGCTCGAAGAAAATTTTGATTAAAAAACAAATAATCGCGAATTACACTAAATTTATGTATTGTTAACTATGAATTGGCTAGGTATTGATATTGCGGTTCAAAGAGATGCACATCTAAATTTTCAAATCTAAATTTTCAAATACTCGTATTCTTCAGGAGAAAGAAGTATCGTTCTGGAGGATCTGCTGCAAGGGAGACCTGTGCAACGACGACGCAAATGTCCCCGCTGCACCTCCTCCTCCCGTCGATTCGTGGGAATCTGATTCGATGAGTGCCCGTACCAATCAGAACAAACGATTCGGCTACAAACCCAATGCAGTATCTGCTTCTACTCTCCTTCTCTCGCTAGCTACTGTTGCCGTAACCGTACTTGCCCGCTTTTGAACATCATCCTATATCGAGTTTCTAGCAGTCTAATTGCGTTTGCCTAATCTTCCCAAAATTAATGATACCTATATTAATGTTACCTATATTAATGGCACCTACTGTGACTCCTCTGATAGATCGGAATATCCGAGTCAAACCCAATACTTCAGTTTATTCCACCCTCCACGCTAGTTACTCTTGCGGGGATGCTTTGTAATAATCTTTGTAATTATCACTAATATATCTATTTTCAAACTATGATAATCGCGTAACACAGTTTTCGATTTATGTCTGACATCTACCGACATTTTCTCAATGTCTCATCACTTATGTATTGGAGAAAGTGCTTTATATGAAAGACGAACTGAGCAAAGACAATTGTGGCTAGATAATTTCATTATTTTTATAACAAACTATTAAAAAATTCGTTGCAATATGTTTAAAAAGTGGTTCTACTTTGCAATTTCTCCGTTTTGCACACACCATTCGCCGTTCCATGCGTTCCTAAGTCGTTCCTGCTTTTGGAGCAGGTGAAATCGACTATGAAATTGCCAAAAGTCAGTGGGTGAGCAGAATGCATGAATTCAAGCGCGTTGTTCACCCGAGTCGAGAATACAATCTCATTCATTCACTATTCTACAGGATTATTATTTAAAAAAAGTATCTAAATCATTTCCTTATGCAGGTCCAGTCTCCATTCTCACTAATGTTATCGTTTTAGTCTTGATTGTTTTTGATCGAGATCCAAGAGGAAAAGCTTATCGAAAGCACCTTTTCGCGTTGCAAGTGAGGCGTTTACTTATATCAGGAACTCCCATGGTTTCAATAATAAATGTGTTGCTTAAATATTCAAAGAATTCTTAGGCAAAATCAAAAGCTTTTGACTCATTTTTTCGAAATTTGTCTTTAAATACAGGGTGTCCCAAAATTATTGAGACTCTAGTTCAACACATTGCCTTAGAACTTTAACGTGAAAGTTGATATAGGCAATGATATTATTCTTACGAGGGACCAGTGTGCACACTAGAAGTTTCGTGTCCATCGGCCTACCAGTGACATAGTTGTAACTCCGTGAAAAGAATAATATTCGGATTCGAGCTTTCATAACCAAACGGAATTGAAGACACATATTATTTTATGTTATATTTAGGATATGTGTGTCAAGTGGTATTAGGTAGAGACAGGACCAGCCGCTCTCTTATTTCCGTGGTTCACGAGAACGTAGGAAATAATTACAATGAAATGTGCATGTGGGAGAGCTTTGAATTGGATTAAAAGCTCTTCAGCAAAAGGTATATCAAGGATACTTTGGCTGAATAATCATCCCACTAAATACATTTCTAACTTAGAATTAGAGATGAATTGGTTAAGTTTGTATAGAATGCGATGGCCACAATCTTTGCTGGAAATTGACAGGGCCGCCGTTTCAAGATATGATGGGAAAAAAATGAGTACTCACAAAAGGCATAACCGGAAACGAAATTTAATATTCATTGTATTTCATAACAGTTTTTGTTTATTTAGGACAGGTTGCCTGGTCAAGAACCGATCATTGAAATTCCATTTTTCAAATAACACAGAAAGAAATCGATTTTGTATTTTCTTATATTAATTTACAGTCCTCTCATAAAGGTACTCCCGTACACTCCATTTTAATTGCAAAATTGTGAAGTACTTGAGTGTATGTATTCAACCATCCAACAATGAAAAAGTCATTAGACATTAGGGAAAGATAACACAATACAGAAACTAAAATTTCAAAATTACGGTGAAAATTTAATATTCGGACTTTGCGAAATAGAATTGGTTCTCCATGATTTGGGATATGGCGCCAACATTAACAAAAGCACTATGTAAGTCCATAAATGTGCTACATAAGACCTAAATTTGAGAGCCGAATCTCTCATAGTTTAGAAGCTGTAGTCAACAAAACTGAAAAAGCTGTGGCGACCCTTCATTCGAATCAGTCCTGTTTAAATAGCAATATCAAAAACCGCAGGCAATGCAAGTCAAAGCCAGTTTTATATTGAAATGCTGTATTGTTGGTATACATGATGTAGAAAAATAAGAGCTTCAATCTTTATTTTGTATGAACTGGGTAGGAAAATCCGAGTCGCAATAATTTTGGGACACCCTGTATTTGGCATCAACTGAATTCAGTTCATCTCGTTTTTCGGCGACTTATCCATAATCGTCTACTCTCCCTTAGTTCTCTCAAATTCGTCCCTACTTTACTCAGACTCTGCACTTGCTCACCTCATTGATATCAGAATATTCGGAGTGAGGCAAACACGTATCTTTGATGAAAGAATAGACACGGAATAGAACAAGGAAATTGAAAGGAATATTGTATTTATCCTTTTACAACGAGTAGGAAGGGAATTGTTTTTGTTCCGATGTGACAAGGGGGACTAGTGTAAAAGAAGAAGACATAAAAATCCCAGCGACTCATTAATCACAATATTTACTTATTTCAATTTGATTTATATCGCTTTCTATCAATTTATTCAGATGTTTTATGTAATCTGCATTGGAGAAACGCTGATGGCCTATTTCAACTGTGTTTACTTTCGAAGAAGCGTGAGCTTCAATCCTTTTTCTTTACTAAAAGTCGTGAATTGTCCTGGAATGGATTTTGATGATACGGTTCGGAAAACTCATACAAACATTTATTTTGTAAGGTAGTTCTTCCAAGCGGCAGTTTGTTCACATACGACGGGTGGAAGCGGGTCCTCCTTTTTATCGTTCATCAAATACTTGGAGTTATGTGTTACTATCTATGCTATCGCATGGCATTACCCTCCACAACAACCATGGTGAGATTGGAGTAGCTTATTAGTTAATGGAAATGCAAAAATGAGTAATGAACAATTACTTATTTCAGGAACTACCATTTAATATGACATGGGTATATGAAAAATCATCGTACATTTTATTTCGGCACTCTGCATCCATTTTAGTAGAGGGATCCCGTGAGTCGACAACACGTCAATTCAATAGGTCTCGAGCTGAAATTTGCTTACAACAAAAAAATTGGCGCAATCGATCACCACTTCAGTACTTTTTCTAATTGGTAGTAGCAATATGATCCTTATTGTGCTTATGCTCGTACAAACGTCTTACGAAATTCACGATGGCGTGGCAAATTCAAGTGTCGCAACTAGAAAGTACGCCGTATTTTGATATTTTCATCATTGTTGAGATTACAATATAATGCATTCAGGTATCAAGAACGTGCTTTAATTTCACTGAAAATGCAGGTAAATAGTTTGTGATTTTAGATTTCTTAATTATGTTTGTATTTATTTTCGCAACACAATTGCAGGGAATCGTTCCTAATTTAGTGTACGGAGTTCCCATTATCATAGTTTTTTGGATTTATATTTACGCTCTATTTGCTGTTTTCGACTCGAATTCACAGGATCCTATTCGTCAGTTCATCAAATTATATGTAAGGGTTTTTATTTGAAAATAGTTGTTCAGTCGGAGTGGTGTCTGCTTATGCGATGATTCCGATTTCCTGGCACACATTCGTTCACTCCCTCACGATTCTCGCTTGTTCCCCGTCATATCGGAAGACGATTCGGGGGGTAATGCACATGGTGAGGGCACTAGGTCGGATGAGAACTATGACGCTATGACGTCATAGTTCTCATCCGACCTAGTTAACATGGTGAGACGATGATTTAGGACTGTTGTGTAAAATACTTTAAAAAATATTATACATTTTGCATCAAATATGGCTATCAAATTTTAACCGTGATTGAAGTTTTTTTCAGCTATTATGTACAACGAACAGAGGCACAGTAATGAGGATCTCTCCCAATACAACAATGATCCAACAACCAAATGAAGCGCTATGAAATAATCCATCCCTGCCTGTCTCGCATCCAAGTCGCTCTTTGCCACAACATTCACTTTTAAGTTTTTAAAAACTTTTAGATCGTTCAGAGATAATTGTCAATAATTATTTATAAAATTATAACATCAACCTTTCCTAAGTATCTCTCTGAATAAATGCTTCTCAGCGCCAATCTGTTATTTTTGAAAAAATATCTTATACATCCGTACTAATCAAATTGTTAAAAGTTGTCAAGGTGGTTTTCCGCTCGTTTCTTCTTTATGCACGCGCCATAAGATCCATTAATTTCCCTGCTTTTTAAGCAGGTGAAACAACTATGAAACATCCAATGCCAGTGGGTGAACAGTATGCATGAATTCAAACGTGCTGTTCACCCGGGTTGAGAAGATTATCTCAATCGTTCACTATTTTGCAGGTTTGGCTACTTCGATTTGCTAAATGTTTATTTGTAACATCATATAATTGGTATTCGGAACCCGAAATCAAATGTAAATTTTCAATTTATCTGATATACACTCATATAATGCACAATTAGTTTTTGCCCCCACTGATTATTGACTTTATACGCTACACTATCTTGCGAGCTGTGCCTGTTAGAAATAAACATGACCAATTCAGGTTCTGCACCTTCATTAATTTTCTCGTATTATTATTGATTGTGTTCGATCGAGACGCGAGAGGAAAAGCGTATCGCAAGCATCTATTCGCATTGCAGGTGTCCTTTGATATGTGCATTTTTACCTTTCAAAAAACATATAAATAAATTAATGCAGTTCACATCGTTTTCCGCCGACATAGCCATGCTTTTCTACTCTCCCATATATATCGCCAATGCGTCTATATTTTATTCAAACTCTGCACTTGCTCACCTCGTTAGCTTCGAAGCATTTGATGTGAGTCAAACATAACCGCTTGACCTAAGATTCAACATTAATTTGAAATAGTATATACAAAAGCAAATCTGAGACAAATTATCATCGCAAAACCCATATGACAGGAATCTTGCAGGGGTCAGAAATTGCATACAGTAAGAAAAGATCTGTGATGAAACGGATATTGCTAAAAAGGGAAGCGGTTGAGTAGAGACAAGTGCAGCCTTGCAAAAAAGTCATGCAAAGAGTAGTAGAGAAGCATAACTCGCTCAAAGATAACCCTGCATTCCTATTTTAAAAAGTTTCTCGTCCTAATCATTTGATGTGGTATAACAAATTACTAACGCATAACATAACCTTAATCTGCCGTGATTTGCCTTCCAATTGATCAATTATCATAGATATTTTATCTTGCTTGCTGAAACAATGATTTCCTATTTTAATTGTGCGTATTATCGGAGAAACGTGAGTGCCATGTTTTTCTTCTCAAAGTCTTCAAAGCTGTCCAGGTAGACCTGATTGCGGAAAATGAAATATTTACTTTGAAGGCCGTGCTTCCAACCGGCAGTTTGTTCATTTATGAGGGTTGGAAGCGAGTTCTACTTTTTCTCTTTCTTCAAAACCCTGTGTTGTTACCTATGCTACCTCATTTCCCGACCTTCCACAAATAATGTGAGATCGGATCTTTCTTAATTATATAACCTGCTCAACACCAATCGAACATATTCATCAGTGTGAAACACTGCTGTAACTTTTTAGAGAACGAGTTTTTCAGGAAATATCAGTGATATTCTGGGAAACCGCCTCATACATGATCTATCCTCGCTCAGCATACATGTACATCGAGTTAGCTGGTGCGTACTTGAATACTCTCACAGATAATTAAGGGAAAAAAGGAAATGATCGCTTTTTAGCTCTGTTTTTCATGGTGTTTGGAAATCTGCTGATAATTGTTTTGATGCTCACCCAGACTCACTACGAGATCCGCCATGGCATGAAAAATTCGAGTGCAGCTACTAGAAAGTACGTCGATTTACCTTACAAATTTTGGACATAAGCACATTTGAAGACAAATCGATTCCAATTTGGATTATTTAGGTATCAAGAGCGAGCTTTAACTGCTCTAAAATTGCAGGTACTTTTCTTATTTTTTTCAAAAAAATACAATGGATTGAGTTCAACTTGCAGGGAGCCGTCCCTAGCTTGATGTTTGGAATTCCAGTTGGAATTTGTGTTTTAATAAACGCGTACGGTCACTGCATTGGTTTCGATTTGGCCGTTTACGACCCGATACGTTAGTTGTTTTGGGAGTTTTGATGAAAACACTTTTTGCGTCAAGTCAATATTTTGGAAAGGATTGTATATGTGTAATAATCTAGAAATCCTCGATACAATGTATATGATTTTCAGTGGGACTGATTTCGGCTTTTGCCCTACTCCCAATGAATTGGCACACATTAGTTCATTCATTCACGATACTCGCTTGTTTTCCATCATACCGGAAGAAGATTCGAATGAAACTGAACACTGTGAGTGAACGCAGTAAAATATTGTGTAAAAACTGTCAAATTATATTATGCGTTTACAGGACAGGAAAACGTCGTGTTAAATATAATCATAACTGAGGTCGTTCAGTTCGCATCCTCTACGGACTGGGAAGGGTGACGGGGGGTATTTTACTCGCCACCCGTCACCCACGTCTTCTGAGAGATCGCAGCATGAATTAGTGATGGCAAATCTGCAAGTGCTGCTCTCGTTTCGCTCGTACTCTCGCTCTCCGTGACCGGTGGAAGATCACACTACATGAAGAGGGCGCATAACAAACCGCATTACAACAGAAGGGTGAATAAGTGCAAGAAGAAGGAAGGATTATGACGAATTGCTGGTACTTTTAGAAGGAGAAGAAATGTTATCCGCTATTACATCCCGAAGTATTTGCAGAAATTCATAGATGCTTCGTTTATACGATTTTCCGACTTGAATTACAACCAGTCGAATTCAGTTTATTCCATGAAATATATATTATTGAATTGAAAATTGAAATGACCCCTGCAAGAATAAAAAATATTTTAAGCAATATCCACACGGGAATGAGATGTAAAAATAGTCCGTCCGTCTCCTTCATGATGTCTTCGTTGGCCGTCTTCTTAGTGGCTGCCTTAGTTGTCAGCTCAGTTGATATTCCACACGCGCGTTTCCACTTTGCCGGCTCTCCATACTTACAGCACACAATACTCTCGAGGTTTTAAGTTAACAACTCATAAAAATTCAGGACTACACAAAATCAGTGGTTCTGGACAAAAATCACTCCGAAAACAACATTACTTTATTCCACGATTCCCGAATAACGTTGGTTCATGCTAATTGGAGATGTGAACGGAGTGGATGTCCACGTCTCCTTCGATGTTCACGGTTCTGATGTTGAGTGGATCATCTCTCTCGACGAAACGAGTGAGGAGTCGACCGTCGTAGAGGACCTCAAACAAGGTTGTATATATTTTCCGTACAATGCCATGTCAACTTTTACCTAGTTGCTCATCATTAGCATTTTTGAAAAGTAAAATTTATGCAACTCTTGATGCGCTTTCGGTAAGGAGTTACCTTGACCCTTGTTAAGGAGGTACAGCCACGTCAATTGGCATAAAAGTCTTCACGAAATGACACGCTATGTGGTGCAGTCCGACAATGCCGACTGTTAGCCTAGTCTGGTTTTTCTCGATTGGTATTTTATTTGGTATTTGGAGAGTCAATCGATTTAATCAATCGATACTCTTTCTTACGTGGATTTCTCCTCCCATCGCGATGAATTCAAGAGTGAAGTTCTGCCCGTGGAGGAAGGGAAAGTCGCCATATCTATGCAGCGAATGCATTACATGAATAATATCTGATTGAAATCTCTACACTACAAAGTAGGTTCAAATGACATTTGCCATTCTGCAAAACCGAAAGAATATGCTAGTACCGTAAAGTAAACCCGAATCTTACGACGAATCTACCGTACCTCTCCTCACTCTGCCATTTCGAGTATCGAGTGTTGTTACGCACGACGCAACGGTCCTGAATTAATTATGATAATTAGCGAGATTTTAAGTATTAATCAGGGCATTAACTCAGGGACTGTGTGTCAGACTCGTGATCGAAGGGCGTCGAGTTCGATTCCCAGCCCGTGTCCCATTTCTATTCTCGCCAAGGGGGTTTCGAAATGCTGGCAGTGACCCAAAATTGATAAAGTAATTCTTCGACGACGGGCACACAACACGGCTTAGCCCTCGGATAAGTACATGGCAGACAGAACGTTGAATTGGTGCTGGGCGGCAAAGCACGTCTTGTCGTAAAACCGTATACTGTATTTATTTCCTTGTAAGCTACAGTACTCACATCTAGGCGGACGTCGAAGTGGAGAGCGATATCGGAAGCAGTCTTCAGATTGATAGTGAAGCGATCCGCATCGCAATCAGGCACTCCGACGATTTATATACGACGACCAAGACCGAATCCACTGATCGGGATATTGACGGGAATTGCCTGAGGAATCGGGTGAGATGGGTACTACGATAGCCTTTGGACTCACGAGGTTGTAGTGGTCAGTCATTGATGGAGAGAAGGCGGGTGTAGGCTGATCTGGTCTTGCTGTAAACGGATTAATAATATGGAAGCAAAAAAGAGTTGATTCAATGGAAAACTGTAACTAATAAACCAAAAATGTTGTAAGATCAGGCTAAGGAAAAGTAATGGAAATGAATTTGGGAGGGGGAGATTCGCCATTTAAATCAAGCTATAGTCGGGAAGAGGGATGAATAATTGCTTGAAGAAGGAAGGGTGACTAATGGCTTGCCTTGCTGGAAGAAGAAGAAATGCGGCGCTAATTGAATCTCAAACTGATGGGAGAAATGAATCAGCAAGTTAGTGCCTGTGGATGTCTGGTAGATCTGTATAGGAGAATGTCGATTAGGCAGAGAGAGCGATTCCTCGTATTGAATTGTTTTTTCACGAAAATCATTAAATGTGCAATATCTTGCCACCACTCTCATTCCTCCTTCCCGATCTTCCTCTTCTATCTTCCATTTTTGCTCTCTCAATTTCGCTCATCATCTTCCAAATCTTTGAGGGGCGCAAAGGGAGTTGTAGCATCTGCTGACGAATGAATTATTCCCGCCGGAAGCGTTAAATGCGATCTTCGAAATTGGCAAATATCAGTTGCCGACTATTTTGTGCGGCAGCATTTTGAAGAGTTTAAATTTTGGGAGTCAATTTCTTCCCTGACAAAGATAAACTACTCGACTATAAAGCGATCGCATATTACCCCTAGTAGATGAGAGTTGATGAAAGTGGTGGTGAAAGTTTTTTACGAAGATCTCCTTTGAATGTTAGCATCTGAATACCAAGCCTCGCAAATTCGTATCATTGCACAATTATCCACAACATTTGCCAGTCATTCATCTTTATGATTTGCACGGTTGTGCGGAACGTTTGAAATTAATTTCCTCGTTATTGGAACAGGTGATAACGAGCGTAAAGTGTGCAAATGCCAGTGGGGCACATAAGAGATGAATTCGAGTGAACTGTGCACCCGCGTTGAGAATATTATCTCAATAATTCACTATTTTACAGGTTTTCCTATTTTTTGTCATTAAGATTCTTACGCCTTAATCCAAGCAATTCGTTCTAAGTTTTTTCGTTGCAAAATTCAGTTCCTTTTTTCACGCTCATAAATTTACTCGTTCTGCTATTAATAGTTTTCGATCGAGATCCGCGAGGAAAAGCGTATCGTAAGCATCTTTTCACATTGCAAGTGAGTTTTCAATTTTTTTTTGAAATCCATTTTTAAAAATTTTGTTGTAATAGAAATAATGCAGTTCGCGTCGTTTTCTGCCGACCTAACCCTGATCGTTTACTCTCCCATATTTCTGGGCAATTCGTCAATATTTTATTTAAACTCTTTACTTGCCCATCTCATTAATATCGAAGTATTTTGGATAAGTTAAACATGTCTGCTTGCTCTGAAAATCTAACCGAATATAGAAGAGGATATATAAAAGTAAGGCATTAAGAAAAAAATGTAAGCGCCGGGCCCAAGATTATATAAATGAGCAAAGATTACTGTTGTGCAGTAAATCTAAATAGAAGCTATGACAATCTGACTTCGATAGTCTTTGATGATGAAATAATTCGTCACAGATTTTTTATCTGACCTGGGCATGCCAAACAATGCTGGCCTATTTCAACTGTGCGTACTATCGAAGAAGCGTGAGTTTAACAAAGTTTGTATTTATCGCGAATGTAGCAAATAATGTCGAACAAAATTTCCAAAAAACTTCAACAAAAGTGTTTCTTCGAAGGCAGTCATTCTTAATGGCAGTTTATTTGTGTTTGATGGTTGGAAGCGAGTTTTCCTTTTTATCGCCCATCAACTTCTCGGAATCATATGCATTTATTTATGCTATCGCATGACACAACCCTCCTCCGAGACAAATGTACGATAGTATAAGCTCTGAATTTAATTTTCTGTAGAATAAGATTCCATTTTTAATTACTAATTATTTAAAATCAGGATCTACCAGTTAACTTGCACTGGGTGATTGAAAAAGCTTCGTATATCATCATTAGACATTCAACATCCATTATTGTCGAGGGAGCTTGTGAGTTGACAAAATCGCAGTGTACAAAAAAAGAGCTTGCTCGCAAGAATGATGACGCTATCAACAAATAATTCATGAAAATTGGCATCTGTTTTTTTCAGTTGTTGCAGCACTATGTGGTGGCAATCTGTTCCTCATTGTGCTTATGCTCGTCCAAACACTCTACGAGATTCACAATGGCATAACAAATTCGAGTGCCGCGACTAGGAAGTTCGTCTGTTTACGATTTGAAAACTGTACCTGTTTGTTTGTCACCTTAGAGCAATAGGAACAGAAGCATCGCCATTTTTGAAGTTCTGAAGATGGAAGTGATCATATTGTTTTTTTAGGTATCAAGAACGCGCTGTAACTGCGCTAAAATTACAAGTAACCTTTACGATTTTTTTACGCAATTACAGTTGTGCTTTTAAATTGTAGGGAATTGTCCCTAGCTTGGTCTACGGAATCCCTGTTGGCATTGGTTTTTGCGTATATGCGTACGCTAATCTCTTTGCTGATTCCTCTTCGGCTTCTCAAGACTCGATTCGTTAGTAGTTTGTGTTACATACAAGAAAAATATATTTGAATCAACCTTCTTTTCGAATAGCTGAACTATATATTCCTATAACCTTATATTTGGATCAATATTTTCAGTGACAACAGTTTCCGCCTTTTGCCTTGTCCCTTTTACATGGCACACATTCGTACATTCTCTTACGATTTTAGCATGTTCTCCTTCATATCGAAAGACAATTCGAACAAGAATGAACATGGTGAGAGGACGGACAAAGAATGTATAAATTTTTAAAAATTCTATAGCAAGTCTCTCGAAAAGTAGAAATGCAACGACAATTTATATGATTGACATGCACATTCAGCTCTTCTCATCGATGAGACTGGGAAGCAGAGTTGTGAAGATTTTTCCCAATTCGGCGGGAAACACACTGTACAATAGTCCATCCGCATCCATCACACGAACAATTCGTCCTTAGTTACCGAATTCCGTGACATTCTCACATTACATTTTTGTCGTTATTCGTGAAAGTGAAGTCCAACAGATTTTGGAATGGAATGTTAAGGACATTCATAATCTAGGACGATTTTTCAAAGTAATTTTGCCCATTGCCTATATTATGTAGTCGACATTGAGACGTGAAAAAAAGAAAAAGAATCTCCTTGTTTCAATACTATCGCATAGTTCTCTGTGCCGGCAGGTGTTTCGGAGGCAGAATACCATCACAGATGTGATAGTTGGATCCGTTGAACAAACAAAGTGAAAATTGTTCTACCTATCTAGATGGACTGAGAGCTACTCCTTATAAAAATAGTAATAAGAACGAAACGAAAATCGCATGCGTCTGGGACTACTTCCCCAAAAAATCGCCATTTCAGGAAGGAAAAATAGTAATAGCGACTTAACATGGAAATATTTCAAATCATTTTCTTGGAAAATCTTGTTATTGATCATTTGGCTCTGTTTTCGAATCAGGTCCCAAAAAACTATCGGGGTCCTTTTGAGGCTCCGATAATAATCAACGTCCCATGACCGTTTGAAGGACCCGATCGTTTTCAGGGACGCCGATTTGTAGATGGACCCCGATTCGAAAACATAGCCGATCATTTCAGGTCCCTTCGGTACGATCGTTAATTTGATCGTTTCATTATTGATTGTGTTCGATCGAGATTCGAGAGGAAAAGCATATCGGAAGCATCTCTTCGCATTACAAGTAAGATATTTTGAATCGGGGACCAAAAGAAACATCGATGTCCCATCTTAACCTATGTTTACCTAATTTTAGGAAATCTACAAATAATACTACTTTTATTCAGTTTACTTCGTTTTCGGGTGACATGTCCTTACTCTTCTACTCTCCCATTCTTCTGGCCAATTCGTCTCTATTATATTCAAACTCTGCACTTGCTCACTTTTTTAACATTAACGCGTTTTCCGTGAGTTGCCCATGCTTCCTTGCTCATGGTATGGATAGCTTACACTCATTGACGAATATCTCATGATATCAATTCACTAGTCACAGGTGTTTTATCTGATCTGCGGAGCTCAAACAATGATGGCCTATTTCAATTGTGTGTACTATCGAAGATGCGTGAGTGTATTTGTTCTCTTCAAAGCTCATGAGCATTGACTACATTATTCCGATTAACTATTAAAATATTTATAAAAACAAAAACGTCCAAAACAGTAATCTTGGAGATCACATTTTCTTTGAAGGCCGTGCTTCCTAGATTCAAAAATTTGAATTATAAGAGTTTAATTCTGCAAGAGTCGAATATTAAGCAAAAACAATAAAAGGCGTTATGTTGTGCACCTCCGAACATTTTGTTAAGAAATAAATTTCGCATAATGCTCAAGTTTTCGAAAATAGGTATCGCATTCGATGCAAATGGTTACATTGGTGACTATCATATATTGTACGGATTGTGGGTAGTATTGTTCAGTTCTCTCAGATAGTGGCGCAGATATTTTTGGTGAACGAGTTTTTCACGATCAGGCACTACCTCCGTACTTAATGTGGATCAGTGAGAAAGCTGCTTTCATCATATTTCGACGCTCTACGTCAGTCCTCATCGAGGGACTTTGTGAGTTAACGATACCTCTTTTGTTTCAGTCTCACCTTTTTGTAGTTCTTGGTTTCCTCGCTGGTGGTAATGTGCTCCTAATTGCGTTGATACTCGTCCAAACGCTCTACGAGATTCGTCATGACAAGAAAAATTCGAGTGCTGCTACTAAAAAGTTAGTCAGTTTCATTACGTTTTTTTAGCATCCACAAAATTAAGACGATGCATCCATAGAATTAAGACGAGCATATTATGGTATGAACATTTGATATTTTAGGTATCAAGAACGCGCTTTAACTTCACTAAAACTGCAGGTACCATTCATTCCGGAGGTTTTTTTCAAAGAATTTATTTTTGCTTCTTTTACAGGGAATTGTCCCAAGCACAGTATACGGAATTCCAATTGCCTACATTTTTGCCGCATATCTTTACGCCTACTTCATTGCCGGTTTCGAATCGACCTCTCATGATCCTATTCGTTAGTTTTAAAACATGATTTTCAAAATAAAAAATCATCTTCCTTGCATATCTGTAATACAACACTAGAAAGATCTGTAATGTGCTAAAATCTTGAAAAAGTTATCTTTAAACCTACATTTCCAGTTGGAACGCTGTCCGCATTTTCCCTAATACCGATGAATTGGCATACATTCGTTCATTCACTCACTATTTTGGCGTGTTCTCCATCATACCGTAAGACCATTCGAATGAGAATGGACATGGTGAGGGAACGTTATGTATAGAGCAAAACACAGTATCATACGATAATACGTTGATCGAAAATGACAAACGACAAATTCAAGCAATTCATGACTGTTGAGCACATTCAGTTCATGTCCTGGACGAGGCTCGGCAGATTAATGAAAATATTTCCCAACCCAGTCGTACGCCAACAAAGCAGTAATGCACGAATCAGTCCATCTTCATCTTTCACACGTAATAGTAGATGCTGATGCTAGTCTTATTCAAACCGACATTGCTCTATTATATTTTGCGGAGAGAATTCATTGTGGTTTCTTTGCTCGAAAATTCAGTTTATGCTACCAATCGTTAAAAATGAATAAAAAAATCGTTATATTCGATGAAATTTAAAAGTGACGGTTTTTTACAATGTTGTATCAATATTGAAACGGATCAATAATTGCAAAAATGAACAGCTCATTTCATCCACAGGCTGATCTCACAGTAGTCCGTCCATCTCCTTCATAAAGTCTGCGTACGCTTCATCGGTCGTCTTGGCCGCCTTCTTCATCGCCGATTCTGATGGCACTCCAAGTGCATTCACTCTAGCCATCGGTCGCTTCACTCCTTCGTCTCTTCTCACTCGAAGGTTCGTGGGCACGAATCGAGTAGCCTCCCCGGCGAGATCGCGCAGCTCGGGCTTCGCTGAGATCACCGCGTCCTGGAATTCATATTCGTAATGCATTTTTAATCAGTTTTACTTTTTTATTAATGATAATAGCTAAAAAAGTGATGCTGAGGAAGAAGACTTACAGCAGCGGGCTTAGCGACGGTAGGAGCGGCGGAAATGGAGGAGGGGTCGGGAGTGCGGAAGGGACCTGCAATGTACAAGATGACTGTTGCAAACTTAAAATAAATTATTGAACGAATTTTCTTCAAATCTACAAAGCTCACCTCCAGTGGGAGGTGGTGGCGGCATCCTGATGGGCATTCTGGTCGGTGGCGCGAGCATCGAAGGATGCACGGGAGGTGCACGGGCGAGGTTGAGTGGAGGATAGACGGGTTGGGGAGGAATTGGGGCGGGACGGAGGGGCTCGATAACAAATGGAGCAGAAGAGGAGAGAAGGTCCTCAGGGACTGAAATGCTTATTTTTAGTTTTAATATACAATTTCCGTTATGAATAACATAACTTTAGATTTTGCTAAAACATGAATGAGAAAGTGCACTCACTAATGACGGGTTCGTAGTTGTTCTCATCGTGCAGTGCTTCTCCATCTCCCTCTCCCATCTCTTCATCCTCAGAATCGGAGAGTTCGGGCGGAATGCCCACTGGTGGACCAGGAGGCTTGCGGTTCAGCTGAAACATGGCCCTTCCATTTGATCTGACATTTTTTAAAAATTTTAAATTTTAGACTACTGTTATCTTTAATAACTGAAAGTTTGTAAACAAACCTTGGCTCCGAGGTGCCTTCTCTTTTGCGGAGGTTCATAGCCAGGCGGATGCACCGCGAATGAAGGCAGGAAGGGCGTCATAGCCGCATTTTCTCTGGAGAATTCGCAGTATGATGCTACTTGTTGACACCCTAATTCACTAACAATTGCTTGATTCATGTTGAAAAAAATGTCTATCTACTATTGGGTCAGAAATTCACCTCGTAGGCATCGCTCCGGGCATCGGAATTGAGTCCATGTCGCCGCTCATCGAGAATTTGATCGCGGCTGCAATAAAACAAATGTAACGAAATATCTTGCTAAATCAAAACCAATGTAGCCTGGACCAATCGATTAAATTCCATAGTTACTCACCCATCTGCTGTTGTTTCCTGTATCTCTCGGCCTCGTACGCCTGCATCTTCGAGTCGATCTCCTTCACCTGAAAAGCCAAAAGTTCTCTCCAAAACCAACTATGATTTGACAGAAATATTCCTGAATGTTTAATTGGCAATTTAACTCACCTTATCTGGCTGTTCTGCTTTTAGGAAGAAGTCTCTGATCTCCCTGTACTGCTTACGCAGCTTCTCTCGCTTGACGTCCATGCCCACTCGAAGGGGCACTTCCGACTCCATTTCTGCAATTTTATCGATGTGTTATCAAATGCATAATTGAATGTCCAAGTTATTCATACGAATCAGAAATTTCAGCTTGTTAAACTACGGAGGAAATCAGAAGAACTATGATCCTAACAACAAAATGTGGACGCGAAATGCGAATTGTTGGAAATATTCACCTTGATCGTCGATCTTCCTGAGTGCATCGATGACCTCGTTCGGATCGCGATTCTTCATGATGGCTGTGCGGACTGCGCTTCTGAAATTTTTTCTCATAACTTATTTTTATTTAATTACAGTTATTTGAAGCGAGACAGAATATCTCAGACGAACCTCTGCTTCTTGTTCCTCTTCAACTCCTTGGCTCGGTCGGCCTTTCGCTGCTGATCGGCGGGGTTCATGAAGCGACCCGACTTGGTCGTCTGGTTAGAACGATTGCCCATCTTCGATTCTGAACTATTGCTATTTCGATCATGGACAACGGTCAAGCAAGAAGAATAATTTAATACAGTAGTGAACAAATGAATATGAACGAGAAAAATAATAAGTTAGAGGGGAGAATGTTCGAATTAATATGAGCGATAAAGAAGGAGTGGGATGGGTGTATTAGCAAGTCGTCTGAGTGAGTGAGAGAATGACTGATCAGCATGGAGCTTACATAGGATCGAAGATCGGAATCACCCGATGAGATAGGTGCCATTTACGATGAGGAATGAGGGCGCGAGACTGGAAGCTTAATTAGAGGAGAGGTAGGAAGAGGCCTGCCACTGGGGTATTTTCTGCTGAAAGAATAAGGAGGAATGCCAGAGGGCTGTCCATAGTCGGATTCCCCAGTGTTGCGAGCCTCATCTCTCAAACTTATACTTACCTCCTGTATACTAGATGAATAATATGTTTTGACTCTGTCATCGAATATATTCACCTACAGATGCCAGCTGATAATCACACGACGAATCTCAAACTCGTCGAATGGATGAGAATGTGCAACGAAAAGAGGTTCGTTCTTTTTTGTCTGCTTGAATATTTTTTTACACATTTCAACGAAGATTTTTCAGCGAAGCTCGCGGTAATAGTATCTCCCATGACTGCAAAGGATGCGGCGCTGAGAAACCGCGCCAGCGTTGCGCCGCTGTCGCATGCGGCCACGCGGTCTGCAGCGAGTGTGCTGACAAGGCTAACGCGTGTCCGCTTTGCGCGAAGTCTACGACGTTCGTCAAGCTCTTCGAGGACGACGACTTCTTGCGCGAGTGCGGCATCTGTCTCCTCGAGTCGCCCGTAGAACGACGATTTTTCACCAAATGCGGCCACATTTGCTGCAGCGCGTGTATATTAAAGCTGACGATGGACGCCGTTGAGAAAGGGCTACATCTCAATTGTCCTACCTGTCGAGAGCACTCAAACCAGCAAACATTGGTCGAGAGCATTGTTCGCGAGTTCATCGTGCCCAGTTTTGAGTCCATGAAGTTCCCAGCTCAGCCAAAAATCCAGCTAGTCTTTGACTCAGTCGAAAATGGAATCACTGGTTTTGAATTCTCACTCATTGTATCGATCTACATAATATTGAGTACTTCTCTATTTTGGGTAAAAAGAGTTATTCCAGTATTGTATACGATCGTGCGCGGATTTTATATCAATTGGAAGTAGATTTCAAATGTTTCTGTCAAGCTAGAAATGATCCCTTACTTTTTTTCATTTCATAAGCAGATTCGAATTGTACTTTCCAATTCAGTTGGATCCGTATTGAGTTCATATAGCTTGTCACTTTCGGATAAATGTATTTGATTCATTTTACTTGATCTGTTTGCACGACCTAGAAAACTCGGATTTGACAGAATTCAAATCCCGAAATAAAAATAATAACCATTGAATTGGTTCGTTAGCGAAATTAGAAGGTGCATATTGTGTACTTCTTCCTGCAAGCTTTCTCTGATTCCGTACAACGTTATCGAATTATACTTATCCTTTTGGCGATGCGATAGAATCCAACATTAGTTTAGTTCCTGACTCCCCTCTGACAGTGCTCTCCACTTGCTGCATTCAGCTCGGATGCCCCTATTTCACAGTCGGATGCTTCCGCGCTCCATATCAGAACGACTACGAACATTATATCACTTACACATTCGCATGCCATATTTCCTTAGCCTTACCATTTTATCGATTATTATTCTCGGTCTCCTAGAATTCGGCGCGAATCAGTTCATCTTCGTTTTCAGACTCTGCTCCCTATCAACATGGCGAGCAGAGTCTGAAAACGAAGATGAACTGATTCGCGCCGAATTGTATTTTTATCACAATTCTAAAGCTACTGAAATATTTATCGATTAGTGAATATCCCATGGACGGATCGCAGATTAGCCGAACATCGACAGGAGGCCGCCCTGAAATAAACAATACATATTATTTATATTTTTAGATATTATTTGGAAATTAAAATTAACCAGTCCGCCGGAAGATCCCGAAGATCCGCCGATTCCGCTCAGAATGCTGCCGAAGTCCTGAAATTAAAAAATAATCATATTTTTGACAATACTCACGATTCCTAGTTCCTCTAGGGGTCCGAATTCATGTACTAAAATGTATAGTAGTAATAAATGAATTGTTAACAATTCCGGAAGATCCCGAAGAAGACCCGCCGATGCCGCCCAGAATGCTGCCCAAATCCTGAAAAAAAAACAATACCTTCTGAAATAAGTTCAAAAATCCTCACGATTCCACCGGATCCCGATCCACTGCCCGTGAGAGAGCCTAAGAGATCGGTCTGCAAAGATGAAAGATAAAGGTTACAATATGATTAGCCAAACAAGGTGAGATCAAGAATGAACACTGACGATCTTATCCGGGTTGAAGCCGCTACCAGACGATCCTGAGGAACCAGAAGAACCGGAGGATCCAGAAGGGGTCTTCGTGGTCTGAAGTTTCACAGTGGACATTAGTCACATTCATCAGATAGCAGATATGTTTCAAGGTGATCACAAATTCGAATGAGTTTTCTAATTAACAATCGATATCTCTCGCAGTGGAACAACACATATTCACCGTGGGTCCAGCGGGGGCCTTGGACGACTTGAGCGAGTTGAAGATGGAGATGACCTGAGAGCTCGAAATTTGGATAAGGACGGGGGAAGCAGAAATTATCATTGATCTCCGCTCACCGAGTTGCCCTTGAGCTTCTCGAGGAATTCCTTGGCCTTGTTGATCTCATTGGTAACCTTCTCTTTCTGTTCGTCGGTGACCTAAATGTTCTGTTCACTCCAGCCGTAAATTTTCATCGAACATGTGCGAAATGAGTAATGATCAGGAGAGGGGATTCGATTCCCCGTAATCTTTTTCCCTAATTTCAGGGGCAGACTGACCCGTCTAGTCGATTTGTGTCACTAGAATATTCGACTAGGCAGGGATTCTGTACATTGCATCTGGTGCGTGTAATGAAAGAAGTGGAGTCATTATCTGTATGTTCATGTACCTCGTCGAGAAGACCCTGGTACTTCTCGAAGAGCGACGAGTACTTGGTCTTCAGCTCATTGAACGGCTTCTTCAGCGTGTTCACACAAAGTTTCTTCAATGAGACGCTTGATGAATTCTTGACCGGATAATCAATGATATTGAAGGAGCCAGTAAGCATGGGGGGTTATTCACCCTATTTACTCTGAAATGCCAATCTCACCGATTTCTCAGTGCCCTTGCAGGCTTCCTTCAGAGCGATGGCTCCTTGGATGAACTGGCGGAGTTTCTGAAAATTTCAATTATTGGGTGGGTTAAATCGAAATTGAATACGTCATTGGTCTTTTCAATGTTCTTCGGCTTGAACTTCTCGATGTTCTCCTGCGAGAGGCCGATCGAGGCGAGGAGCTGAAAATTTCCAATTAATGCAAATGTGCATCATAGGGTGCATTAGGTAATGAAACGATGAGTTATATGGCCTACCGTCTCGGGGTCGGGCAGTGCGCTGGCGATAGCGGTTGCACTTGCGCCTCCAGCAACAGCAGAGTCAGTGGCGAGAACGGCGCCGAGAGAGAGGAGGAGAAGTGCGAGCGATCGCATGCTGAGACCCTTTGTGAGGACGATAAGTGAGCAATATCGTGGTGCAATTTCTATGGAAATCATAGGCAACTGTCGCGAATGTAAACGAGAGCTGTTGGAAAGTTGCTGAAAAATTGCGAATGTATGGGATAGTATCTCGCCCTCCTTTTTATTCGTACGGGGAACTAATTGGATGCCGGATAATCTTCGCGAACCGAAGACCGATGCATCTACACCGGCTAGAGAAGAGGGAGATATCAAGTGATTTCGGGAGATTTCGCCACTCCGATTCGAGTAGATTACGTGCGAAATTCGTACCTTCAAATCCGTTCCTCTTTCCGAAACGGAGAGAAATGAGAAGGTGGACCTCTCGCTTTCACATTGTCTATTGCAGCACTAGTAGCCCACTGAGTAGTCGAGAAGAGAGATTCCCTCTACAGATCTGAACTGTGATATTCAAGGGGAATGGTGTCTAGAATATAGAGAAAGACGGGGAAATGGATAGAGTTTGTGATTCAAATTGTGAATTGAATTCATAGACAGTTTCTCTCAATTTTGTTGAATACTTCACACAATTTTCGGGTAAGCTATTTCCATTGTAATTAGAGTTCTTTGGAAGGATGGTTGCCTGAATATCATTGCTAAGGAAACGTGGTTGTGTGGTAGTTCAATCATACCGATTCCGGCCAGTTTAATGATCAAAATGTGGAAGATTTCGAGTTCTGTGTATGATACATTCGTTTTATCGCGGGACAAATATGTGCATTTACTTTAGTTTTCAAATTTTCTATACCATGTCAATTTTCCCGACACAATTACAATCTGGCAACGTCGGCTTCTCTCTTTTCCATCTCATCAATCTCGTTATGTCACGTGCACCTGTCTCAGGAAAAGGATTAATATTTGATGGTATTGTTTGAAGGTTTATCTAATGAGTAATTTAGGTAAGCATTGCGCTAATTAATATGCATTCCAGTGTACGGAAGATACTCAAATATTTATAATTTTCCGAATAACAAGAATAAAAAATATTTAGGGACGAATCCTTCATCGAATTGTTTTGTTGTTTGAGTTAATTGGAGGTGGGCTGACATTTACCTGAATAAGCCATCCTTCTTGGGGCGGAAAATGTATCCTTACCTTTTTAGTCGTCGATAACGAACGTCTAATTGCATTCGTAATGACTCTTCTGTAAGTGGGCATCAGAAACAGAAGGACAAAATTATGAGCAATAGGATGCAAAGGGATTATCTTAATCACATACACAACAACGACTGAAACGACAATTTTGATAGAAAATAGAAAGTTGTGATTATTCTCACGAAATGGAAAGATGCGTAATGCAGCTTGGAGGAATGTAACAATGAGCGGCAAGACAATGAACAAGAATGGGACGTTCAACTGCTAGTGAATAAGTAAGTCCACAAATGGTAATTCGCAAAAAAACACAAAAAATATAATAATACCTGCATGAATAGTCGGATCAACGACAGGCGAATCAGAACTTTTGTACTCTCACTGCTGCTGGTCTGAGTAATATTTTTTTTGAATGCCACATTTAGCATTCAAATATAGCGCCAATTACCTGATTCTTGAGCACGAAGAACATGTGCCAGAAAATGATCATTGGCACAACAATGCATAAGACTAGGCACTGAAATGCCAAATAAACATTTATTTATTTTTAAAAAAATTGAATTGATCTCGTTGTCAGATTCTTCCTCAACAAGTTCATGGAATCGTGAATCTGTGCCACATCATTACCATAATAGCTGCCCAAATAATCGAATGCACAAATTCCCTATCTGGAAATAGAAAATACACTCCTCTTGTGCGAACCCAAGCGATATCGTATGGGCTCTGAAAATTCCAAAAATTGTTTGTTTAATATTTTCTTTTGCACATATCTGTGTTGCTCAGTTTCATGTGAATTACTAGAGATTTATCAATAGTAATTAAGAATACCTCATCTATGAGCCTCTCCGATTCCTCTGGACGGAAAGGATAAAATGCAAAGTGAGAGAAGGAGTGAAGAGCATCACTGAGAAGACAGCAAGTAGTGAGTGTAACGTCCGCTTAAACTAGAATTTCTTTTATCTGGCAAAATATTTACGACGGTGAAATTCTCCTACAAATCACTCCTTTTTAACACATAAATGTAGATCGTAAGACAACAATGTAAGCATATCCTAGTCAATTGAATGAAAGAAATATAAGAATTCTTGACCGGAATCGACACATTCAAATAGTTGAACTATCACGCACCTTTCTCATTATAAAACGACTTGAATCAGGCATCATCTTTTGATGCCGGATAATTATACAGGTATATGTCGAAATTCCGAGCGCTGCGATCAGTAATATGAGTGCACCCTGAGAAAGAACTATTTACATAAGCACAGCAAATATTGTTATATGTAATATGTATTGTCCATCTTACTTATCTTTTAATTATATTAGTGATTAAAAATGGTTTTATATAAATGACAGTACCACAGCAAACGGAACCGTAACCACGTGGCTCAAGAGTCCTCTGCAGTAGATTATACATTCCTCCGCCACAAAAATCGGCTCGAGCAATAGCGAATCATGGACATCGATGGCTAGCACACAAATCTTAATTAAGAAATAATCATATAGTGACGAGAGCTGGTTTTAACGAATTGTACCAGTACAATCACCAGATTTTTCTTGATTTCTGCCTGATGAGGAGGAGTTGCAAGAATTAAACAACACATAGCAGGAAAGTGGAATATGCAGGAAATACAGAAAATGACTCGTTGTGCAAACAGCAAAGATTGCTCGATTTCGAGAGGAAGGAAGAGGCTCGGATCCTTGTGGGTATCGTTCATAGTTGCAATATTAATGTTGCTGCTTCGCCGGGTAATACACAGCACATGAATTGCAATCAACTGTAAGGTATGTTGTATCACTAACAGCTGAACATTACTGAGACATTGTTATATATCATTGATTTGATAAAAACGCCGAAGGCGGAATAGAAAGTCAATCGATATGAAGAACAAGTTGGTTGAAAATTTTGAGCAAGCACATTCCCCCACACCATGTTTATACCGAAATAACATTCTCACTCTTATTTTTTTGCAATCTCCTCTTTAAAAGTATCCCATTGCGAGAAGTCGTATAGTTCATCGTCGTAAGAGTTTAGTCACCTTCTCATACAATATGTAAAATATAGTTTTCACTGGCCGAATAATATGTTAATTATAATCAACTGTGTATTCTCGTCGCTCTCTAAACCACCAGAATTCTTTTTCACTGGTAGTATTAGGTTGTTGAGAAAGTAATGCTCTATTTGAGGCATGATTTTTGAGCCCGCATAAAATATTTTTCGCTAAGGATCTCAATCCAGCTCGATGTCATATAGTAGGGGTTTACTTCGACATCATATGCATGTGTTCGTATCGCATCATGCCTTTTGGTTATCCGAAAAAAATAAGATTTATCATTATTCAAAACATATTTTCTGCTTCTCGTATTTTGCGGGAAAACCTAGTCGTTACTTTACATATAGTGGGATGAGTAGCCGCTTTCTAATAATACGTGCTTTCTAATAATACGTCTGAAATCATGTCTGGTTCACTAAAGCACGATGTACACAACGTTGAATAGGAGCCTCTCCGAGGCAACCCTTCTCAAGCGATGATCTTTCCTGCTTCTAGGATAGTTCAGACTGGCTTCTAAATGAGAGCGTTTCCATAGTACACCAAGTCACTACATATTTCAGCGACACATTTGAACTCAAACCTTTACTACTTTTAGAAAACATAAATTTTCAGTAGTGTTGACTAAAGGTCAAAATGGCAAACATTTTAATTTTGGGTGCCCGGTGAAGGATTCAATTTCCCAAAGAAGGAGCTATCCCCTGACCTAGTCTAGACGAGTAGTAATAGGTAAGGAGTAGTGTCAACAGTTAGCCACTAAAGTGAGGGCTTTTCATCAATTATGAATGCAGGGAGTTTTGAAATATTCGAATTCAGATGTTCAAATTTCAATGTCAGGGTGATGAATACTACATATTTTGGTGGGAGTATTGTATACTCACATAAATGCAAATTTAAATTAAGAAACGAAAGTGCTTTTCGTTTTAGTACATTTGATATGTATACTTCTATTGTTACGGATACACGGTAAATACGAGTATTCCTGTTTATGTTCAGTGAGGGTCAAGTTCATAAATGAGCGTGTTTTCTGGCAGGCCTTTAACAGCAGACCAAATTCAAATGTTGCATTGTGATATAATTATTGCGTACTTTTCGGCTGTGACATAATATTTGCCCTATCGTAGCTCTCCATGGAATGCTTGGCCAAGACATATTCAGTTCAACCCTTTATTCATGCACGTTTGTCTTCATCATGTGGCCTCAATAGTAAATGGATAGGTTTGAACCAATGTGCGATGGAAAGTGTTTCCAAGTACTCAACGAATATATATAACAATATGCTAATCAGACGGTAACTAAAGGCGGAGTAGCACAGAATTGAAAATTTGAAAATCGAGCATTACTTTCTCACCAACCTGATACATAAGGCATCATTGAGGGCGCTAAAGTGTTAATTTATCAGTGGACTTTTCATACATTTCAGTATTTATTATTTCTGCTGAACCCAAGTGAATACTATGTTATTTGATAGCGGGATGGCTCCATCGCCACTAGTCATCCTATGCGGAACTTAATTGCACAGATTCATCTCATATAATTAGATTTCTTTCTCTCTTTTTCCATTGCGCCCCTCATATCACGGGATGGTGAGTCAGATAGATACTGTTAAAACGCATGCCAATTTAAATGCGAAGCAGCCATTTTATTCGATAGACAATAAGATAAAAAATGGTTATGGAAGGGATTAAACGGATACAGTATCACTGGTGCAGAGTAATGATGCTGAATATTTATGATGATTTGCCATTTTTCACCATTTCCCTTGCGTTCCCCTGCCATCCTTTGGACAATATTCGAATACTCAGATAGATGTTCATTACGAATGTTTCAACATATGTGATGCAATTAGCTTACTTAAAGATCATTAAATTGGTTTTGGCGATTCAATAATTTCAGCGAATGAGAAGGAGAATGGAACTCAGCATGATCGTTCCAGTGAATGCGCTAGCACTGTTCACAGGCGAGATCACGGGCTTGTGATCCAGGCAGAGGGTCGTAGAGATGATCGTGGGCGTGCAGAGATCATGCGCAATGAAGCCGAACTGAATTAGTTGATTAACGAACCTGTTTTAACGTGTCTATTCTAACATGGGCTTGGTCTCTGGACACGGGCTGAAGAATCTCCTAACATATCAATGGAAAATTTCGATTTTTTCAATGACCTATTTGGCATATTTTGAAAACAAATATGGAATTAGCATATTCGATTTAGTCTATCCTCAAATTTTGGTAAAGATATGTGTCCAGAGACTAAGCCCATTTAAGTATTTTAATGCAACCCCCACCTGATTTTCCACCGCAGCCCCTCGAGTGAGATTGAGGCCATGCGTAGTCAGAATTTCTTTTGTTGCGTTGAGGTTCTTGAGCGTATTAGGATCAAAACCCTACAATATTTTTTACGTAATCTCTCTGAACCAGCAATGGAAGCGTGCAAAAACTCACGACGTCGGGTTTGAAGACGACCTGGCACAGAAGCTGATCCGAGTTGTTTATGATCTTCACTGTATAGTTGGTGTATGGTTGGTTATTCTCACCCTAGGATTAAATGCACTTAAATTAAAAATTGCGATCAAGTTCAACACACCGCCTTAAATCCCACAAGCTGGAACTGTATGGTGACGTCATCATTTGTAGCAGCAGAAGCATACTGGGCCGTGGACGCCTTGACGTTGAAGTTGTGAACCTACAAAACGCGTATCGCTGTACTAGAATCTGGGTTAGAATTCGGCATATTTTTTTACGGGACGAACCACGTTGTAGGATTCGTTCTTCGCAGGCTCTTCCTTGTGATCCGGAGCAGGTGGAGAAGGTAGGGAGAAGACGAAGAGGGGGAGAAGGAAGAGAAGGAGAAGCTGCATCTTGCGAGTGGTGATTAGGAAGTAGCGAGAGGGTTTAAAAGGAACGGGAGTGAAAAGGGCGTTGGAAACGCGTGAATCAACACTCTCCCGAAGTAGATTAGAAGCTCCTCTTCGATTCCGAAGTGTCGAACAAATCGTTAACTTCGATTAGTATCACGCGAATCTCAATGTCAGAAATAAGAAATGCAAATTCTAATCAGGAAACGATGCACGGAACCGTTTCTCGCAATGAATTGAGCCTCTCCTTGTTATCGACGTCGAGCAATCTCTGCTACTCGTTTACCTAATGTTTGTTCGCATTTGCTGCTCATTTAATTTTCCTGCTCTTGTAGTCAATTGAGGGCAGGGCTGGCTTAGTGAGAAAAAACGCTGCAAATTTTATCGATGAACAAGAAATGATCTCAATAGTTCTCGAAATAAATGCAAATTCCAATTGACATCTCATTTCGAATTGAGATCTCGTAGATATTGAGAATGAATAGAAGGGTCCCCTCATTACTATTCCTTTCCATTTTCCTTTTTCCTCTGACCGGGAAGTTCGAAGGGCAGTGGCAAATGGAACGGAGTTCGGAGAAGGGATCTAGAAATGAGATCGCAAGAGGGTGTCCTTTGTTCTCGCGAGAAAGAGGTAATTCATTCAAAATCATTGCGATATCTCATTTTCCTCACTGGGTCAACTCTAATTGAAGGTGCCTGTGAATCTACTATAATATAATGAGTTGGGAGAAGTAGGATTAAATTAGTTGAAGAAAAATACATAAATATCATGATTACGTTATATTTATGGTCTTCTCGAATCATCGGCGTAGTTAAATTAATATTATTATTTCAAAACGGGGGGCGGACAATGCGCTAACGGAAAATTCGGCAACGAAGTATTTCTCGCTTGGGAGTGCCACACCAAATGTTCAATATCACTCTCAATAGCGTAATATGTTAATTGGGTCAGATTTAGTTCCTTGAGTCACATATCACGCCTCTCATGAGAGAATCGAGCTGAGTGTGGGAATGGGGAATTTGGTTCTAACCGGTTTTGGCCATCTGAAGGCATGCCTGAGTGACCCCCGAAGTCTTATTGTGCAGACTTCATTTTGGAGCTTCCTACACCGGTTCGCAATTCGACATCACCTACTTCAAGGGCCGAATTCTCGAAAACGGCGATAGATTGAGCAAAATTGACCTCTGAGTAGCCCCAACTCATTTATTGAGCTCTATCGATCTATATAAACCAATTTCTCTGAATCCGATTTTGAACGACGGTACGTTGAAGGTCAATTTTCTGAAAAATGTAGGTGCAGTAGCAGCTCAAATTTCTTCAATCAATGCAGCTCGGAGAGAGCTTTCCCATGAGTGGTTTGCCAAAAAAATACGGGCACGGTGGTGAAACTTTCGCCCCTTTTACGTGTTTTGATCATCTGAAGTCACTCTATTCCTCGTACACCGCGCCTTTTTGAGAGCGCGGAGTGAAATGCTCCCATTGTCCCTCACTCCTCCCTCACTCCTAAATGACGCGCGGTGTGCGAGGAATGGATGCCTTCAAATAATCGAAAAACGTAAAAGGGGCGAAAGTTTCACCACCGTGCCCGTATTTTTTTGGCAAACCACTCATTGGAAAGCTCTATCCGAGCTGCATTGATTGAAGAAATTTGAGCTGCTACTGCACCTACATTTTTGAGAAAATAGACCTACAACGTACCGTCGTTCAAAATCGGATTCAGAGAAATTGGTTTATATAGATCGATAGAGCTCAAAAAATGAGCCGGGGTCATTCAGAGATCAATTTTGCTCTATCTTTCACCGTATTCAAGAAAACAGCTCTCAAAGCGAGAGGTTCCGTAATCCGACCTTACGTAAGGAGCTCCAAAATGAAGTTTGCACAACAAGATGCCGGGGGTCACTCAGGCATGCCTTAGGATGGCCAAAACAGGCTAGAACTCAATTCGCGATTTTCCTCCATTCCCATGACTGGCAAATTCAGCTCGATTCTCTCGTGAGAGGCGTGATATTCGTATTATTACCAAACCAATTTTAAAATGATTCTGCATAGTCTGGGATACTATCAACAACGATGGAGTCATCGTGAGACCGATTGGGGAATTATAAAAAAAATATGCGACCCAAGGAAATAAATCTGACCCAAACAACTGGTTGCAGTACTTGATGGTGGTACTGTAGTATTGGTTAGGTGCGGCACTCCCAAGTTGTTTGGCTGGCTCCCAAGCTCCCAATCAAATATACTCCGTTGCAGAATTGTCCGTTGCCGTATTGTCCCCCCCCCCCCTAGATCATCATTTGAGTAAATCCTAGATCCTAGAGCATTTGAGTAAATGGCTCGTACGAAACAGTTGTGCAGAATGCTGGTAGCTTCAAGAGGAAATTGCTTAGTATTGCTGTAGGTTGTACAGCTTTCTTAGAAAAAATGTCTTGACGATGGGTAGCGTCTCATGTTTGTGGGTAACAATCAATGATAACGATTCGATTCTATCATTTTTTCAAGAAAGAAGACCATCATACGAAGTAATATCCAAAGGATACTTCCTCATTATTCCAACCATTGGCCATATGAGATCCTCTCTGAGAAGATTCACCATAGGCCGTACAACGAAAAATAAAGTTCTGATTTTAAGTTCTCCCTAGGGGTAACTTTTCACGTAGAGTTAGAAAATCGACCTTAGAAAGCCGTATCTCTGACCCCTCATTTCCTGTGACACGCCTCAACGGCGAGGTCAGTTTTTGTAAATCGTGAACGGCTACTCCAAACCTCATACATGTGTAGTAATCCTGAAAGATCTCGATGAGATAAGCATTTTTACTGTTGAAAGTGAAAAGCTAGCTCATCTGTGAAAAAATTATGGCAATTATTATGAAAAAAATTATAACCAAATTGCCGCCCTGAAAAATTTTCCGGTAAAAGGTACACAATAAACCTTTTCATTGGATTCCTCGTTCAAAATTACCCCTAGGAGCAAAATTTCGTTTTGATCGGCGTGAACATATGCATTGATTTTAACCTCCGAACAGTGAAGAATCATCGATTTTAGCATCTTCAGAGCGACGAATTTTTTTGAAATGCCGTAATTGGCCCTCAGAATGATTTTTAATTTCCAAACAACTCCTGTTGTGAATAATAAAATGCCTTTGAGCGCATCAAAACTTATAATTTTGCCACTACGATCATGTAAAATGACCAAGAGGTCAAAATTTTCAAATTGAAAAACTTCTATTAAGATCTTCAATTTTAGCTTGTATCACCTGGTGGAGAAGGTTGAGAGAATACGAGTAAAGGAAAAAGGGAGATGAAAAGGAGCTGCATCACGCGAATGATGATGAGGAGCAGCGAGAGGGTTTATAAGGAACGGGAGTGAAGGGGCGCTGTAATTGCGTGACTCACCACTTCTTCTCTGAAGTCGATTTGAAACTCCTCATCGATGCTATGGGGTCGAACAATGACGAATCGTTCACATCCATTATTGTCACATAATAGGTTAAATAAGATCATATTTTTTGTCGATACATAGAAAATGAAAATGAATGTCGATTCGAAGTGTTATTTTACTCTCGCCTAGTCAAGCACGCCATTCACCTTCTCTCAATTTGTTGACCGACCAATAGTGGTCATTCTGCTTCGAGAGGAAGGAAGATGCTCGAATCATTGTGGGTATACGTGATTTCTGTGCTGTTGGAAGATTTTCTAGATACATTTCACATGCCGGCCAATAAGTATCACGATCAAAACAATCGTTTTCAAATCGCATTATTTTACGGTTAGGAAACATCGTTGCCAAGGCTATAATTAAATCTGCCCAGGAATGTAATGTCACATTCAAAGATTGCATACTTTGTGCAGATATACTGATTAAGCCGGATTTTGCTAGATTTCAATAAAGCTCAGAACAATGGTGGTGAAAAGGAAGGGGAAAAATACGCTTTTCAAGTTTTTTTCCTTTTTTCACAGTATTTGAATTTAGCCAATGATTTTTGAAAACAAACGGACACAAAATAATCTTTGTGATGCATGATCATGCAATGAGTTCATTGAGAATTAGGCAACCAATAAATCAATGAATTGGTAACATAGGACATTACAATCAATCAATCAATCAATCAATTTATCTTATCAGGCGGAAACATTACATTACATAACATTATCAGACATTACAGAGTCGATTTGATCTCGATTGGGTTCGCCCACGAGGAATATTTTCGATTTCCCGAGAGCGAAGTTGTGTATATCTTTCTGTGGACAGATATTACGGTTGTTATATTCCGTTGTTTCCTATTTTCACAGACATTGTACACAACATGATGGAAAAGCGAAAAATTATGAATATTACTGCATAAAGAAATATCGTAACGTCTGTCTGTCTGTCTGTCTGTCTGTGTCTATCTGTCTGTCTGTCCCTTTGTCTGTCTGTCACACTTTTTCTTCAAATCGCTCTAATTCGCTTGCAAATCATCCTATGTGCCTAAGACCTCGACCATATGAACTCCCTTGGTGAGCACTTTCAAAATTTGATCGCACTAGGAAATCCACTGGTATCATTGTTCGACATCGAAAAGTAGGAAAAGGGTCGTATCCTTGCAGGATGCGGTATTGTTCATATTTCGAAGATTTGATTGGTTGTGTTGTTGATGTTGCCTTTTGAATAGTGCACCTACCAAAAATTATTAACACGCTAACAACAACCAACTGTAAATCCCATTATGTGACGAATATGAAACATCTCTTCCAGGAGCTCGAATTGAAAGTGGCGTAGCCGATCCAGAAAATTCATGAGACTATTACTATGTATAAAAAAGTCAAGATGTGTGTGTCAGTTCGTCTGTCTCTTTGTATGCCAGTCACTCTCCCGTTTTTTGTCCATTACTCGCTTCAAAGTTATCGTAGAAGATAAGTAGGGTATCATACGACTCACATCGGCGATCTCATTTAAAAATATGTTCTTGATATTTGATACCTGCTTTTACATATCTCGGCATCCAAGCATCTCCGAGACCCGGTGCTTGACCATTCGACTCCACAGAGGAGATCTTTAAAAATTTGGCATCACATCATCATAGAACAACAAAATTTGGTATTGCATCATCATACAACAAAACATAATCAAGCTAGCCGCAAACAACAAATATTAGATTGCGCGATGGTGTTTCTATGAAATTGAAGGTTTGAAATCGAATGTACGAATTCGCTGCAGTTGCTATGATAGTATGACTCCTGGATGATGGCGCCGCTGCATCTGAAGAGCCGCAGCGGATGTATTTGTCCGTGAAGTAGCGTTATTTGTCCCCTAAGAACATTGTTCTTCAATTTCTAATGACGAACATATATTTTTGAATAAAGTTCTGCAATAGGCAATAGCCTACACTTTCCACAAAAATAGAGATAAATTATCTTACCTCCGTGGATCTACGGATGCACACCAGCTTTAAAGCGAGCGAAACGATTGCTCGACGATACGTTGGCGTTATCCCCAACAAAATGAGATTGTGAGCGATAGCATGGAATTGCATTATAGAGAAAACGGTGAGATTAGCCTCTGAACGAACTATTCGAATCGTGGAACGATTTTAAGTATTTGTTCTATTTTAAACTGATAAAAAAAGCCGACCAAAAGAGATGCAATTGCATAGGAGAGCGAGAAATAGGAAGACTCCCGGAATGAGCAAAGTGAACAACGGGACGATTAACTGAAATCAAGCACATGCATTTCTTACTAGGTTGACTCACAGACTGCTAGACCTAGTAATATAATGAAATTTGCTCTGTAAAACTCTGCCCAAACCTGTATATGCAGGATTTTCAGCGACGCACGAATTTTGCGTTTCGTAGCCGGGCATCGACTTTTCTGTGAAGAATTAGCTTTGATTAAGAATACGAGAGACAGGCTATTCACAACACAACATTTGAAGAGAGATATAGATTTTTTTAAAGAATCTTTAAACATTTCTTACATCACGGACGAGCCCTACAAACATGTGGTTGAAGATGAGAAAGCCAAAAGCGAGGATGATAGCGAGAACCTTCAAGAGGAAATTTAAGAATTTATTGTAACATATTTTAATATATTATTTTTATTTTGGAAATAAAATGACTGACCACAACTACTCCAGCCATGAACCCGATAACTATCGCAGATCGGTCGTGGATTAAGCATAGGCCACGATCTAATGCCCAGCCGATATCATATGGACTCTACAATGAATTTGTTACTGCTAGAACAATTTGATCACACAGTTATATAAAAATTCCACTTAGCTACGATAAAACACTTACCATGATGTGGAATGGTCGCAGTTAAAATGTTCAATGGTGTGGCAATTACCACTCATACTCTAAACATAGTAAAACTGGGTACCGCCATCATGCGGGCCGTTGTCTGTGATGTATCGAAAGGAAAGCTGGCGTAAACAACTGTCGGTACAGCACTCAAAAGAAAGACAAAAGCTTGAAAGGCGCGACTCTTATTCTGAAAGAGGGGGGATTCAGTTGATCGAAGCCTGGTTCATTTGCCTTGACCATCTTCGATTTCTCAGGGACGAGAGTCTGATGACGAAAGAAGCAGCAGAGAAGGGTAGCAGTGGCCAGCCAAGCGTACGTGAGAACCTCCCTGCAGATTAGTGGTGTAAGAGGCTCACGCTTCACGTTTCCTAGATGACAAAAATGAAATTTTTTTTTTAAAATATTATCTTGCGTAAATGTCATAGGAAAGCAACGAACTACGATTGTATGCATGGGCAGTGCCCTCCATGTACAAAGAAAACCAGTGCAATATGCGCCTAGTGCGGGGACGAGAGGGATAGGCTCGAAGAGGACGTCCATGTAGAAACTCGTGATGATCACTCCCGCCTCAAAATGGGCAGCACAGTGCTCACACATGATAAATCGTAAACACCGTGCGCACCTGGATCATTAGGAGATACGTTCGGATTTTTGCTTGAATCGGAGGAGTTTGATTGATTAGGAAGAGAAGCGCGTCTATGCTGAGAATTGTCGAGACTACGAAGAGGACGTGCTGTCTTGTCTGTAGACTTCGTTGATCATCCTCAGACAGGGAGACCATTGCCAATAAGTGAGATATTCTGTTAAGTGGGCAGACAGGGTGAGGAAATGACAAGAACATGATTAGTTGATCGGGGGCGAAAGGTGTTCCAATTCTGAGAGCCCTTGGCTGTTCGAACTCGTGCATAGAGCAGATGTTTTCTCTCATTTGGACGAATAAATCGTCAACTTGATTTTCTCTCAAGAATAACCACGCACAAAAATTAGATGATTATTTAAACTTCAATTGCAAATGGAAATGGAAGGAAACGAAAAAGTGTGGAACTAATGAGTCTTCTCAAACTCCGCACGCGAGACCGTCCGCGATACATTCTACAATTAGCAACGATGACTCAGCACAACCCAAAAAACCAAACTCACGAAAAACATGTGGTTTTTGATGCTGAGAATCACGGTCAGCCTCATTGCGCACGATTCGTTCATTGAAGATCGGTGTGGAGGCAAAATTCAGAACAAGACTTCAAGGAAAAAAATCCAGAAAGTTCCACAAGAAAAATAGGCGGAGGATGGTCTGTAATTGAGTTGGCAATACGAGTGGAGGTTCCCCAGCTCGTAACATACCCTCGTATTGCCAACACTAGTCTGTAAGTCGGCCGTAACTTGTAGTGACATAGTGTGAGATACTAGGCAATTCGAACTCGCAATCGCTCGAATATTGCGAAATCCGAGGGGGGGGTGATTGCGAATTCGCAGAGGATGGACATAGAACATCGATACCGTACTCAACAACCGCAACTTACAGTAACGTTCATTTTTTATAGTGTACTGTTTAAGCTGAGGCTATTAGGAGGGAGTAGAGTGAGAATTATATCAGTGTATACATTGTGTGGGAATTTCATGTTTGAGCAACGTATTCAAATTGCTTGTTCTCCGCTCTGTCATGCACCCCTTCCGACGTCAGCCATTTATCACAGCATAATGATCTCCCGAATGTTCAGCTATAAGGGAGAAAATAAGCACCTGATTATTGCTTATTACAGCTTATTGCAATTAGAGTGTTTCTTAATACACGACAGCATAGCAGCCTTTTCTATCGAGTGGAAACAGTAATTATGAACGATTCTAGTAAAGACTCGCGCCTCTTTCTGCCTCTCGAACTCGAACAATCTTTACTGCTCGGGCAACAAGTGATTTTCTGCCTTTCCTCCTTCTTGCATATTCCTGCTCTCTTTTGTCTGATTCGTGTGACTCCTCCTCATCAGGCAGAAATCAAGATAAATCTTGTGGCTGTACAGGTCAGTAGAATATTTTATATAGGCTTGATGGTTTAATAAAATAATAATCTAGAACTATCAATCTTTGAAATACTGAATATGAAATATTGATTCTATGAAATAACAATACATGGGTAGGAAGAGCGTTGAAAATGTTTGTAGCGCTATGGTACAACACATAACTCCACCACTGTAAATGCATTTATAATCTCTAGAAAATAGTTGCAATTAAGATTTGCGTGATACTAATCGATGTTCACCAGTCACTCTTGTTCAATTTTTGTTGCTGAGGAATTCCTGGTCTACTGCAGGGGGCTTCTAAGCCACGTGGTGCCTGTGCCCGTTGCAGTGGTACGAAAGATTTTGCTAATGATGCTATCCCAAACAACTGAAATGATTTTAAAATCACACAAATTCTTCGATAATTTTACACAGCGATACGATTTATGAAATACTATCCTTTGAGGGTTTACAATCCCTAATAATAGCAGCTCTTGGCATGTCGACATACACTTGCATTATAATTCGTCACCAAACAATGATGCCGGAATCTAGTCGATTTAAGATGAGGAAGGTATGACTGCTCAACGCTTTCCATGGTTTTATATCAGATATTCCCTCATGCTTTAAGAGAACATCAAATACTCTCTTTGTGGCCTTCTCGGTGATGTTTATTGCTCCCGTATTGGCCGCTCTTACATATCCCCTGAGTGAGGAGGAATCGGAAAGGCTCATTGACGAGGTTTTTTTGCATATCTAGTCTAATGTATGTCAGTAATTTCACACCGTTGATACAACCAATCTTGTTTTTAAACATCAAAACAAATCCAAGAAGTTGGAAACAGAACAACTTGCAGAGTCGGTTCGATCTTGCTTGGGTTCGCTCTAGAGGAGCGTATTTTCGATTTCCCGATAACGAATATGTGCATATGTTTCTTTGGATTGCAATTGCGGTAAAATATTTTAATGTTTCGTAATTATGTTTGTGTAGAATACGAGAGTAGCGAGGAAATTATTTCCATATTTGTAAACTACTCGAGTACGTATAACATGTGCCAGAACGGAATCAATGCGGCAAAAACGGATAGAGCTAAACACTGAAATAATATATATACGAACAACTCAACATTGTGAAGTTAAAAAAATATTTAAATATTTTTAGACTAAAACCAGCGAGTCTACGAAATTGCTAATTCGCAAGTCATTGATTCGGCTGTTTACCCAGGTTCGATTATAATTTTGAGATAATTCATTCCCCCTTAACAGGTGAACGTCCCATTGCTGTTCATTGTCTTTCCGTGTATTGTGGGATTCATTCAAGCTGCAACACGCATCTTCCCATTCCGTGAGAGCAAACTATAATATATTTTAATTTTTTCAAATTCCCTTCTTTTTAGTCGCAGTTGTTTACGTGATTCAAATTTTCCATCTTCATCCTATCGCACATAATTTCGTTTTGCTATTTCTGATGCCCACTTATCGAAGAGCCATTATGCAGTCGTTCAGGAAGGCCTCAAAGGCGGCGACTAAGGTGAACTGAATATTTTTTAACGGCTCGTTAAGGCAGCCCTTGAACGCATGCATCGCGCCCCTCTGCTCTCATTCTGATGAGGCGCAGTTAGAGCGCGCCCTCTCGCCTGCCTATTTATGCAAGCGCGCACTCCGATCGAGAAACGAGGGCTTCTTCCCCTCTTTAACGACGCGATACCCCCGTCAAGTAACTCTCTCACTGAAAAATAGGATAAATGTTGGTGGTTCGAATAAATCGAGAGCGCGGGAAACAGACATGCGACGCTTGTCTTTCAGGTCCGTTCCTTCTTTGTCCTAACGGGCCGTGTTTTTTTTTCTTTGTAAAAATGTGTCTAATTCAGATAAGTGTAAGCCAGCCTCCGATAAAATGATGATTGAATGCATTTTATCGCTACTTGTGTATGCCATAGAAAATTATTGAAATAAACTTCGAAAAATGTTCATTCCTGACCACCCGATAATGTGAATTGAGAGGCTGTGAATAAAAGATAAATTGTTTTTCTTGTGTGGGAGCATGGGATAGTACGATATACATAGCTCATAACTTATTGTTAGTTGCTTGCGCTGATGTGCAGGTCGCCAAAACAATTACTCGTTGATTTCTATGGGGTGGGGTATTTCACACATCAGTATGTGAATGTGCATTCACAAAACATCAATAATAATATTATGAATATGAATCGACGATATATTCATATTATGCATATCGACAATATTATCTCCATTTTATTCATTTTTTTGATCTCACAATTGTCTATAACAGTTCGGGGCACATTCACATTCTTCGGAAATACCCAATTAATGGCGATTATTGTCTGGCTTGTCAGATAAGTTGTCTGCATTACGCAGATCGTTACTTATTTCCACGTCATAATACCGTATATTCTTTCCCGAGATTTGAAATACATGAATCTAGAACTAAATATGAAGATAACGAGGAAAAGTAGTCAACCATGTAATGATTTTTTAACATCAATGAATCGAGTGAATATTCACAATCGTCGACGGCTGGCTGACACTAATCTGAAATTGGTGGAATTCATTAAATAAAGGTGATTGACTTACTTTGCTCGTCGGATTGGACAGCCTTCTAAAGGACATGGCGATGGATCGACGGTAGAGGGGCATCAGAAGTAGTAGAACGAGGTTGTGGGCGATTGGGTGGACAGGGATGAGAAATAGCACAACCACCACGAATACTGAAATGCTCTAGGTGCATTTATTAAGAAATAGAATCTTTGCAATTTATAACCAGTAGAAATGGAAAATAGTCAGTAAACTTACGAAATGGAAAGATTTTCAATTCAACTTGAATGAAGCCCATAATGCAAGGGAATACAAGACACACTAAAGGTATATTCAGCTGCAACGTTATGGCATAATCCAATTCGAAAAGAGTTATTTCAACCTGAATGAAAAGACGAGTCAATGAGCTTCGAATGAGCGTTTTCGTGCGCTCACTGGTATTTGTCTGAAAATTTGTTTATATTTCGCTGATCTTTTTTTTATGTCACTTGTTTCTTGAGAACATGGTGCATGTGCAAAAATGGACTCATCGCGATAGTCAGGGCTAAGGCCAAACACTGCAAGCAATAAGTATTGATCACATTACAAACGCAGAACTGCAACGTTACCGCTATTGCCATCCAGCAAATAACGTGTATAAACGTATTTTGTGGGTACATGAAATGTTCGCCTCTTGTTCGAACCCAATGGAGATTGTATCGGCTCTGAGAGTACTGCCTCATCCTGTTGTATGCTTCAAATTGTTATGGGTGATAACCATGTTCATGAGTATATCAGACTCCAGAGGATCGAAAGGATATAATAACACAGCAGACGTAGGAGTTACAAACACCATAGTGAAGGCAATAACTATCAGATGTTCCGAACGCTAAATAAAATAATGTGATTAAAAAAATTGTTAGTGTGCATGTTAATCGTATTTGAAAAAGAAAACTCATAAACATTGAACTACCTTCGAAATTTTCCAGCGGCTCGTTGGCATCATTATCGTTTGATGTTTGTGCAAAATGCACGTCAATGTCGCAATGCCAATCGCAATAATGCAAAGGATCATCAAAGCCTGAACAGAACAAACAGGTTAATTAGAAATAATGGGCATAATTTGTTTTGCAATAGATCAATGTTGGCTTGCAAGGATGCAGAGAAATGTTCATGTACTATAATCAATTTTTGAACTTGAGTGTACCATCGCTGCGGGTACTGATATAATCTTGGAGATGAACCCTCTGCAGTAGATCAACTTTTCCTCCGCGACCATTATCGGCTCCAGCAACATCGAATGAAACACATCGAGAATGATAACGCAAATCTAGAAATGATAAACTCTTTATCGAAAATATTGAATAAACTTTTGATTTCAATGTGAATGGAATTGGTTACTTGTACGGCCAATAGATTCGTTTTAACTTCGGCCTGATGTGGAGGCGTCACTCTGATAAGACAGAAAAGAGCTGGAACATGAAGAAAAGATGAGAAGCAGAAAGCAATTCTTTGGGTTAGTAAAAGCGATTCTTCCAGTTGAAGCGGGATGAAGAGGCTGTTGTCTTTCAGAGGGAATGTATCCTTCGTTAGAAGTTGAGACCCAGCCTTTTGTGAGAAATGTAATTCAATGAGTGTGTCGATCACAAAAATTGATAATGCATTTTATATCCAATTAACAAGAAATTTCTGCGTAACAATGTGATAGTCTACAGCTTTTAGTCTACAGCTAGGGTAATAGTAGCGAGGAATTGCAATTGTGGGCACATTGCTCTAAAGATCATGCTCTAAAGACACACGGTATTCCTCTATCTACAGGGTGCGTAAAAAGTATTGTGACAAAATCAATTGCATCCTACTCGAAATGCACTGTTCCAATATATCTCAATTTGTAACACTATGTTCCTCAGATATTTAACAAAGCAACGCATAAATTACGTTGAAATATATTAACAGTTTCTTAGCATTAATATGTTAAAGAAACGGCGCATAAAAAGTGGCGTTTTTACCATACTAAATGCGACGTAGTCTTTAATTCATAATTATTCCAGAGATATAGGTTGAGCATTCACATATTTTTTTCTGATAAGTAGGATAATATACGAGTCTAAATATGTGAATCGCTGAATTCGTGGGCTACGATCTACAGCAGTAACAATTTTTAATTGACTTTCCTAGATACGGCCCTCGAAAAAAAAAATGTTGTACTTAGAAGTTGCATTCATTAATGTTGAAAGTTATGATATCCGCATTATATTGTATACGATACTCAACCACTCAGGAGCGTAATTCTGCATTCAGTGTACTTCGGGAATGGGAACCTGGAACTGCATATTGTTCGAATCTCTCCTAAGTGGCCATATCAGCTTTATTTGGAAATTTTTCATACAGACATTAGGCCCTTGTTTTCATTCAATTTAATACAATCAAAATCCATAATTCGGCCGTGTAATACGCGATACATTTTAATTTCAAGAAAAAAGCATGATGAATATGAAAACTGAAAATGCCACTTTTCAAGTTTTTGTGTCATCATCAAAGTGCGAGTTCGTTAAGTTGATAGTTCTCCGTTCCCTAATAATAGAGTGCTAGCTACGCACGATCATTCTAATGTGGAATGGTTTCTCTCTATAATAAAGTTAAAATAGTAAGGTAATGGTTATCCATATTTTTGGAATAATCATTTATGCGAAAAATGAGTAGCGGGCCAAGGTCACATGAATTTCAAATGGACATTTTCGCTCCTCTAAGTGGCAGAGCTCCTTGGTGGGGAAACTAAGATTAATATCTTGGAGCAATTATGCTCAGGTAAATTGAGGCCCAACAGGGATTCATAGTGTTTGAAAGTACGCGAGAAATTATGCGTAATGTTTGTCACCATACTTTTTACGCACCCTGTACAGTGATGTCCATCTATGTACTATTACAGCATATCAAATTTTGCATAGAATAAACTTTCTCTCGTAGGAAAATTACGTATCTGCAAAAATAGCCTTGGGCAGTCAACGTTTCGGAAAAATACTGTTTCGTTCCGAGAATGAAAATAATTGAGTTAATTGGGGAGAGAAGGGAAATGCACAGCTCGACGATTAGAGTTTCCACTGAAGAAAATGATAAATGCATGCTTGTAGCCCATCAAACCAGTGTCAGAATTTGTAAGCGGTTGTGCATTTTCCGTTCACATGTGATACGATTTTCGAATTAAAAAATCGAGAAAAGAACCAGATCAAATGAATTGGAAGAAAAAAGCATAAATTATCGTACAAACTGTCATTCTTCCAATAATCTCCCCATAGCTCGCAATCATAACAACAAGCGGAACTATGCAGAGAAAGAATGCCATCGACATCTTAAAATTATGGTCCAACCGCCCAAATTTTGCATTAGATGTACCGTAATGTTAAATACACAAAAGGTATTGCGAAAAGTACGTTGACTGATGTTAGTAACATGATTACTCATGAATAACTAGTACCTGGGACAAGAATACCACGCAGTTCTTCACTTTCCCAATATAGACATTCCGAGCGTGGCTGCTCATCCGAATCACTTTCGCACTTAAAAATTATACCATTGCAAAAGTACAAATATAGTTTGAGAGTGATACTCTACTTACGTCAAGATTGTGTAGATAACGAAAAAGTACAAAAAGGTGGTAATAGAAGAGAATATGATAATATTTGCAATTATTGAATACATAATTGACCGTGATAACCATTTTCTGAAATGACTATCATACAAGTGCAATTAAACGTTTTACCTGTCGCTTCCTTTAAAAATCGCGAATACTCTCCCTTTGACAATCCAATCGAGCTGCTCCTTCTCGAAATGTTCATGTTTTAGTGAAACTGTCAAAACAGTTCGAATTCGATTCCCACTTCAATTGTCTGACTCTGTTTGTGCCATGGAGTATGTGCGAAGATGAATAACATTGGAATGACGCCCGTCGATATGAACGGGAATAAGTAGAAAGCTCAACTAATGTTTTGCCCATAATTTTTCATTTTAGCAAAACCAATTCTCGCTGGAAATTGCAACTTAAATTTCGACCATGAAGGAATGAGAGTTTGCATTTTAGCAAACAAAACAATCACGAAGCTCGAGCAGGCAATAGAGATTGAAAACATCCATATCACCTGAAATTCTCATTTTCGTGAGGATTTTTTTAGCAACTTTTCGTAACATTCCGTCCCGGAATCGAACACCCATAGCGCATAACAGACCAGAGCAAAATCCACCCCCTAAATAGTTCAATTAACATTGAACATGTTAATAAACATACCAAGATGCGGATATATGAATGGAATAAAAAGAAAGCATATGTCAAAATTGTTTACAAAGGCGGAAATCTCAAGATTTTGATTTCAAGGGGGGAAACGCTCTCAAAATACCTGCAAAATCACCAATAACGTCTGCATTTCCTTTGAGAAGAATGCGCTTTTCTTCATGAGAAGGTAAAAAGTAAGGAAGGAAAGGAGTGCAGAAATTATTCCCAGTGAGTTATGGAAACAAATGAAACGTCGCTCGTTTGTTTCGCTCAAGCCGTTGCGGTAGAAGCTGTCGTTAATCCTCATGGGGAGAGTGAAGGGGAGAAGTACAATGGCTGGCTTTCCTCTATGGAAAACCACCTCGTTGCGTGATAATTTTTAGGAGCAAAGTGACAAGTGATTCTTTTTTAATATTCAGGTGAAAAAACTAAGATTACAACTACGAATTTCCTGTCGGCTTCCATCTGATTCCATTAAAACAAGATCACTGTTACATCGTCGCACAATTCACTCCGATCCCCTTAATGAAAAGAACCGCGGCCCTGTTTCTTGCCTGAGGCTGTTTTGATTGAAGCTGTCGTTAATCCGCATGGGGAGGATGGATGCAAATATCAATAATTTAAATATTGGGAGTCAATAAAACCTAAATCGAGTAGTATTTTTTGGGAAAATGACTAATTTATGGGACCTGGGCAGCCCCTGATGGAATCCGGTTCCAAACATGGAATTTTTAAGGACCCGAGTCCGAAGCTCGGGCCGGGGTACTGAAACAGAGCCCAATCCGGCTTGATAAGAGTCGCTTTTTGCAATATTCGGATAAACAGATATTGTTTTTATTACATTGAATGTTACAAATTATCTGCATGCAATTAACATATTTAAAAGCGTTGAATTGGTATTGAGGATTCAATAAATTCAATGAATGAGAAGGAGAATACGGAGGCGAACGGTCACACTCGTCAGGGTGCTAGAACTTCATCAGCGGGGGATTGTGGTCATTTCCCAAAATCACCTGTGTCTCATCGTTGTCCTTCACCAGCCAGTCTTCGTAGCAGAAAGTCAATGAGAGGAAGTTGTTTAAATAATCAGTTTCCAAGTGTAAATTGTATGCATTTCATCGCAACCTGCCTGTTGGTCGGAGGATCCTGGAACAGCCGCCCAATCGATATGCGCGACCCCTATAGCATTATCATGGCGAGTGACCATTGATCTCTCACTGTTCAAGGTATCGTGTCACTTAGTCAGGTTTTCCAGTAATGGCGATGTCTAGAATTCTCCAACCCTCATTCTCAGTCACAAGTCGGTGACATCGACGCTCATCAACTCGTTGTTCGCAAATCGACTGCTTCCGATTTGTCATAATGTACCAGCAGCTTGATACTGATAAGGACTATCCGGACATAGAGAGACTTGGGTCTGTTTCCACCACAAGGAACCGAGAACGCATTCGAAAAATGGTGCTTCGAAACCGTACTCAGGTGGTCAAGAGTATTGATATCTCGAGCACTTCCGTTTCTGGTTTTCTCAAGTCCCGGCTGACTCTTCGCCCTTACAAGTACATTAAGTTGCTCGGACTAGGTTAGCGCCAGATTAAGCCTCGCAGAGACCGGAACCGTAAACTGCTGTTGCAGATTGCCAGGTCCGCACATTTCAGTACGTTGTTCAGCGAATAAGGAGTATTACATGATGCACATCCTGGAAGACGCGCTAACACCCTGAACACAATCCAACTTCGGCCAGGTACACTGGTCGTTTTAGCAACAATCAGCTCCATGCACAAGATAAATTCGTTGCCGGACACCCATTCACCCGACCAAACCACTCTCACTGACTGGCCCCCGTATTCCCCCGATCTCAACCCCTCGAATTCAGTGTTTGGGGGTGTTGTGGGCCAAGATGCCCTCTACGCATAATTTCACAATAATCCCCCTCAATGCTGCCGTTCTTAAAGAAATGGACGAAATCGGTGAAAATTGCAAGCGGAAATCGATAGGTGGATCTGAGAAGAAACGCATGACCTGTCTCAGAGCAAATGAAGGCCCCATCAAACGTAAATAGTATGTTACTATTACCCATATGACTGGCAAACTTTGCCATAAACGATGTCCATCAAGTTCGATTCCAAATATGGGAATCGTTTGAAAACAACAGTCTCGGTAATTTTGGCGCAGTCTTGTCGCGTGCGTAACTATACCGATTTCGCTTCTCTGGAATTTAGGTCGCCTGACCTCATAATATATGTTAGATGCATACATGCGCACCATATCCATGTAATTACCCCTAGTGAAGCTCCTATAGAAAACCAGAAAAATTCACGAATATTATTTTGAGTAAAAATGTGATAAAAATATGTCCAAATTTATCATAGATTTAAAACCAACTAGCGACTTCTGTGATATTTCTTGTGAAATGATAATAGAGGAAGGGTTGCTTGTTCAGATAAAGCCAATAGACCTACCATTTAAATCGGCTGTAAGCACTAATTTTGCCAAATAGTGTAGTTTTCGTCATTCAAATTTGAGGATCTATACTTTAAAAGGCGAATGTTGCAGGGGAAATATTCCACCAACCCCAAACTTAAATAGTAAGTCGATCACCTCACATATTATGTTTTTCAGGCTGATATACATTCCCAGATCTATCGGAACGAAAATGAGACGATAAAACATGCATTCGAGAATACTCATCCAGGATTGATTCCGAAATATGTAAAAATTTCCAGAAAGGCATTTGTGCCTGGCTATCTATTAATGAGCCCTGGTATTGCCTGACACATGTGGTTTATGAATATGCTATGCGTTTGGCCATATCACTCTTTTCCGACTAGTAGTAAACGTAGAAACGAGCATGTCTGTGATATCAGTCGGCAGTGTTTCCTATTGCACTGTTAATTTGTTAATGATTCTTCAGCTGCGGAGTAAGGTGCGCTAGAAAGACTATCGATTACCTCATCAATAGTAATTAGTTACATGATATCAAAAGATGAAGTAAGGACTATATGCGCTACAATGTTCAAGCGATATGACGCGACAAGACTTTCGCAGCAACCTGATACGAGTGATGGCATACCGCTGTCATAGCCACAATTCCAAACCCTACAGTCACGTTATCAATTGTCGCAGAAGAACTAAATTGACTCGGAGAAGCCTCGGCCTTGTCGTCATATCATATCATATCATATTTATCCTGACGTCAGGCACAATGGTCCTGCAGGAGGGTGACTTCAGTGTGGAGGGAATGGGGATCTTCGGTCTCAGAGCGTCGTTAGGTCAAGGGATGGGATCTTCTTTGGCTTCTCTGGTCAACTGTAGGGACGATCGTGACGGATCTCCGTTGAGCATCGAAGTAGATCATCCTGCCACCGAACACCTGACTTGCGCCGGTTAGGAACTCACAACGCAGACAGCGGGGCTTTCTTGACGGTAGATCACTCGAGACGATGGGAATCCGTCCGTGCTCCTCCTCTTGAAGTGTACCAAGTAGGCGATACTCTCCGGGTTGCCCAAGCTGACGGGAGAGGATTCCCCAAACTAGGTCGGAAAAGAGCGGGGTCAGGGACGACCGCCCATCACGAGCGCTAGAATGGAGAATGGAGAATGGAGAATTTCCATTCTTCATTCTCCATTCTGGCCTTGTCGTGAGGGACCTAAAAAAACGCACATCGCTGATCTTGAATCCGTGTCCGCAACCAGGAGGAAGTCGTCTAGAGCGGATTCTATGGGAGCGACATCCAGATGTATATATTGTGTTCTATCATCAGATGATTGAGATGCTGCACATTATTATAAATTCTGGAATTAAAATATAATATTACAAAAAAATATTTAAAATAACTTTCTCAAATAAACTGCCTGGGGAGATAGAAAGGATATATTAACACAGCTTAACACAGTTAGTAGCAACGATTCTTCCAGTTGAAGCGGGATGAAGAGACTGTTATCTTTCAGAGGGAAGATGTGCTCGTTAGAAGTTTAGTCTCAGTCATTACTGTGGAGCAGAATTCAATGAGTTTGCCGATCACAGAAATTGGTAGTGAATTTCATGACGGTGTACCAAGACATCGCTGCATAACAATGTGGCGCGTCAACAATCTTTAATATTTTTGAAATTTTTAGTTTACAGCTGGGGTGGTAATTACGAGGAAATAAAACTCTGGACATATTACTGTATTGGTGGACAAAAATAACTTTATTCCTCTAATTACAGTGATCATTTATGTACTATTACTGCATAAAACCTTCTGGATAGAGTAAATCTTCCCTCGTAGAAAAATCACATATCTGCAATAATAGCTTTCGAGCAGTCAACGTTTCGGAAAAAAATACTGTTTCGTTCCGAGTATGAAAATAATTGAGTTGATTGGCGACAGAAGGGAAATGCACAGCTCGACGATTAGCGTTTCCGCTGAATAACAACTTAAATACAAGCTGGAAATTTGTCGCATCCATGCTATCTTTTTTACCCAGTAATGCCTTTCCGTGCACATTTAGCACTAGTGTTCCAAATCCGAACGAATCCGATTTCGAACAGACGTAATGAAGAATGAGTGGGAAATTGTTCGGCTTTGATCAATTTCGGACGATTGTTCTGATTGTTCGGATTCGTTCGGCTTTAATTAAATTATGTCTTTCAATCGTGAAACATAGCCGAATACAAGTCCCCTCGGATCACTTGGAAAAAGATGGGCAGGTAGTATGTGTTATGTTTCACGATTGAAAGATAGCCTTCAATTAAAACCGAACTAATCCGAACACTCCGAACGTTCGTCCGATCAGGCAAAGAGAGTAGAACAAGGGGGAAATTAGATTGACCGATCATTCTGTTCGGAATTTGTTCGAATTGTTCGTCCGTTTTCGCAACACTATTTAGCACGATGATTTGATTAAAAGATCGAAAAAATAACCAGATCACATGAATTTGAAAAATACATATAACGTAGCTTACAAACAGTCAATCTCCCAATAATCTCCCCATAGCTCGCAATCATTACACAGAGCGGAACAATGCAGAGGAAGAATGCCATTGACATCTTTAAATTGTGATAATTCATATATTCCATTTTCTGCTAGTTACAATGTTGCACAAAAAAGTGCAGTGTTATTTTTGCAAACTTGGGCTGGTATAAGTAACGTGATCACACAATCATAACTAGTACCTGCGACAAGAATACCAGACTGTTCTTCACTTTCCCCATGTAGACTCTCCTAGCGTGATTGCTCATTTGATTCACTTTTGCACTTAAAAATTATACGGTTCAAAAGTACAAACGAAATTGGAGAGCGATGTACTCCTTACGTAAAGATAGTGTAAATAACGAAAAAGAACAAAAAAGTCGTAATTGAAGAGAATATTAAAATATTTGAAAATATGGAATACGTAATTGACTGTGATATCCATTTTCTGAAAAAAAATCATGCATGTGATGTAAAGCGAACACAACATTTGCATTAAAATGTTTACCTGCCGCTTCCTTTGAAAACTGCGAACACTCTCTCCTTGACTATCCAATCAAGTTGCTCATTCTGAAATATGCATGTGTAAGTGCGTATTATCTTTCGTTTCTCGCCTCAATTGTCTCAATCTGTTTGTACCATGGAGTATCCGCGAATATGAATAAGATTGGAACAATGCCCATCGATAGGAATGGGAATAAGTAGAAAACTGAAGTAGCATAGTGTAGTCATTTTTTCATGCTAGCAAAACCTATTCTCGAGGAGAATTGCAACTTAAATTTTGACCATGGAGAAAGGAGGTTTTGCATCTTAGCAAAGAGCACAATCACGAAACTCGAGCATACAATAACGATTGATGACATCCGCAGTATCTTCAATTATGATGTTCATGAAATAATTGTTACCATCCGTCATACCATCCCGTCCAAGAAGAAGGAGGTACGAGGTGGTTTTCTCGAGTTGTCAACCCCCCACATCCCCATCTTCAATCTTTCCATGCGAATGAACGACAGCTTCTATCGAAATAGCCTAAGCGAAGACACCGAACTATGTTTCATTTGTATCCTTCACTCATTAGGAGTTCTCTCCACGTTACTTTTCATCTTGACTTTTTACCTTCTGATGAAGAAAAGTGCATTTTACTCAACAGAAATGCTGACGCTACTGGTGATTTTACAGGTATGTTGAGACTGCTTTAACCTTTGACATCATACTTTTTAGATTTCAGCCCTTTCCAACAACTTTGACATGTGCATTCTTTTCGTTCCCGTTATATATCCTCATCTCGGTGCGCTAAACACAAAATATGATACTACCCATTGGACTCATTTGGCAACATCAGATTGATAATTTAGGTGGTGGCTTTTGCTCTGGTCTGTTATGCACAACGATACAATTACGATTCTTGGACGGGATGGTATGACGGATGGTAACAATTATTTCATGAACATCATAATTGAAGATACTGCGGATGTCATCAATCGTTATTGTATGCTCGAGTTTCGTGATTGTGCTCTTTGCTAAGATGCAAAACCTCCTTTCTCCATGGTCAAAATCATTATTCATCTCTGCGAACTAGCACCTGATCAAACGAATTAAAAAAATCTGCACCAAATTAAAATCAGTTCATATTAATATTTTTCGCATAGCCAGCGTGCGCAGTTCAGCTCTACCCTATGGTTTGAATGTGCATGAACACCCCAAACATATACTAGGAGGTCAGGCATTGGGAATGTTTGAGAAGTATCCTTCATGGAAATATTGTGAACCTCCGAAATGCGACAAAACTTATGTTACAACCTAATAGAACTTATTTCCAATGATGACGCAAGATCCCCGGAGCTCTGTGACTCCCTTCTGCCACGCCAGACACTGGCAAGCCGAGAAGATCGAGTAGGCGATCTGAAAAAATACCCTATCAGTTACTATAATCTATCGCGTTCTCTTTCAATCGATAATACCGTACCTTCGGGTTCCCCTTGGTGCATTTGACCATCATCTTGGCGGCAAAATCATCTGGCTGGGGCATCTCGTCGCCGCATCTGCACAAGTTATTGTTAATTCCTGATTCAGGGAGAGCGGCAGATTTAAAAGTTGGCGTTGTGCCAAGTCTACTCACCCTTTCTCCGCAGTGCAATCGAGGTATTTCTCGTGCAGGCAGTTTTTGGTGCAGTGGAAGAAGGACTGGATCTGGTTATACTTGGACAAATGACGAACCCTGTAAATATTGCCATAACCTTGAACCGAAGCAAAAGCCGATTCGTATGTTAGCTATATGTAGAAATTTACAGTGCTAATTATAATTTGTCTTTACTAACCAGAGAGCGCTGCTCTTGAGAGTTTGGTCGGACTCGGAAGTGTAAGATATGGAAGTGAACTTCTCCCAGTCGGCGTTTTCTACGTACTTGGTCTCATTTCCCTTGTTGCACCTGAGACATACGACTATTACAAACTGCCCACACAATGCCAGTAATGCAAAGATGATGAATACTAATGTTTGCACCACTCACTTAATATCCTTGAAGAGACAGCGCTCAGCCTCGAGGATGCCATCTGTGTTCTTCTTGAAGCATTTGAGGTACTCCCCCGTGTTGCTACCGTAAACCTGAGAAATCATCAGTTAGTGATAGATGGTGATCGGGCTACAGTATACCTGGAGTTCTTCTTCGCACGTTTCCATGCACATGTCGACATTCTGCGCAATCTCTGCACGACATTCACCAGACTCGGTACACGTGCACTGACGGATCTAAAGAAGAAGAGAGTAAGTGAGATAGAAATCAATCAATCAATTTATCTTATCAGGCGGAAACGCTCAGAAGATGATAGGTCGGTAGTCTTCATAAGTTGCACTCCACCAATGGCTGCCAATAGCTCGGGATAGGTCGTCTCTCCATCGCGCGCGAGGCTTTCCGGGGGGACGAGTCCTATTGAATGGAGTCCAGACAGTTGTCGCACGGCTCCACTGTTCCACTCCCATTCTTCTGATCTTGAGGGCCCAGCGCGCTTTCCGTTTCAATCCTTCCTCATTCCAGTCTCTCAGCTTGGTAATCCCTCTCACTCTCAGATAGAAAGGAGCAAGTATGTAGTAGTGTAGCAAGCAGTAGCAGTAAGTAGGAGTAAGTGAGATCAGTGAGATAGATAGTGAGGTCGGAGTAGTGAGGTACACAGAGTACGGTAGGCAGAACTGTTGGTAACATACCTTGGTATCCACAGTGGCGGTTTCATCATATACAGTATCCAGAGCAGTGCTGAATTTATTCTCCTCGGCGGTCTCTATTGTCGTGTAGCGCTCGGAGGGACCAGCGAGGGAAGAAGAGGCAAGGAGGAGAAGGAAGAGGACGAGGGAGAGGAAACGCATTGGAGAAGGGAGTAGAGGACTAGTAAGTAATGACTTCTGTCTCAATTTGGTGGGTTTATATAGGGCCCAGAAAGGGGGGGGGGTAATCAGGAAGAGACTGGAATCGATCAAATATAGCTATGCCAGAGGGACGTTCTGAGTGGTCGAGAGAGGCGGCATAATAGGTTGGTGATCAGCAGATTCTCCCCCTGGCTATCCTCGGTGAGCATTGAATATATGAGCCCGTTTGCGTAAGAATCGGACAATCATTGGCATCAGCCACAAAAGTCAAATCGCTCTATCTCTTCCTAGTGGGGTTATTTAACACGCTGATGACGATAGGCATTTTTATTTTGCTCATAAATCGACCGTTGGCTCCAGAAATCGTGACGTCGAAAACGGACTTTTTCGAATATCTTGATCCCAGAGGTCGCTAAAATTAAGCGCGCATGGTGTCCGGGGCAGAATTGAATGGCGAAAATGCCTGTTTAATTCATTTTTCATTTTTCATTAATCATTAAAATAAATTAGTAAAATTGAACTTTTTAGTGTCTTAATTGTACCCCGAGAGACATAGCTCAATCTGATCGTCTTGACGAGAGGAACCCAAATCTGTGTTTAAAAGATGAATAAAAACATCGCCGAAGGTTAATGCCCGCGAAATAGTGGGCATTCTTGAGTGAAAAAAGCACAGAGTCGGGGAGGGGAGGTAGGGGAGGCGCAGAGAAGGGAGATGGGAAGGGGTCGCCGAGTGAGAAACTCGGGTAGATCAAGGGAAGGGTCAATGGAATCGCAGATTCTTCAGGTAAAAACGTTCACTGTTTCGCGGGCATTATACTTCGGCGATGTTTTTATTTATATTTAAACACAGATTTGGGTTCCTCTCGTGAAGACGGTCAGATTGAGCTATGTCTCTCGGGGTACAATTAAGACACTAAAAAGTTCAATTTAATTATTTATTTTAATAATTAATGAAAAATGAATTAGACAGGCATTTTCGCCATTCAATTCTGCCCCGGACACCATGCGCGCTTAATTTTAGCGACCTCTGGGATCAAGATATTCGAAAAAGTCCGTTTTCGACGTCACGATTTCTGGAGCCAACGGTCGATTTATGAGCAAAATAAATATGCCTATCGTCATCAGCGTGTTAAATAACCCCACTAGGAAGAGATAGAGCGATTTGACTTTTGTGGCTGATGCCAAAAAGCTTTCAAATTGTCCGATGTTTACGCAAACGGGCTCATATAGTGAATACCGTGAAAAGATCAACAGATAAAAGAAAATGGTAGAAATCAAACTACATAAGGAAGAATGATGAAGAACACGAGTACTTACAGAAAGGAAAGTGCAATGCATTACAGACCTTGATCTGTCTCCCCTTTTTATATTTAATGTAGCTATATAGAAAGAATTTTAAAACAATATCACAAGTTTTCCCATTGCCTGCATTCAATTATTATGGGGGCTAAAATAGGTAATTTTTTTCGCCATTTCTTTGGGAGCCCTGTAAGCAACGATAGGGTCTCCCGCGAAGCGGGGAGACCCGGTCGTGGCTTATCGCTTAGGCTATAAGCCGGCTTAGGCCGGCGATATACACATAAAGGTGAGTGGTTTTTAATCAATGACATAAAATTCAAAATAGAGACCTTGAGCCACGCCACGTTATGTGTACATCGCCGGCCTAAGCCGGCTAATAACCTAAGCGGTAAGCAACGATCGGGTCTCCCCGCTTCGCGGGAAGACCCCTAGGGACCAGGAAGGTATGGGACCAGGAAAGTATGGGACCAGAAAAGTATTGGACCAGGAAAGTATGGCACCATAAAAGTAACTTGGGACCAGGAAAGTATTATGGGTCCTGTCAATTGGTACAGAGCCGCAATGACCCATATTTTCCGAAATCTTCATATAATATAATATAATATTTATCCTGACGTCAGGCACAATGGTCCTGCAGGAGGGTGACTTCAGTGTGGAGGGAATGGGGATCTTCGGTCTCAGAGCGTCGTTAGGTCAAGGGATGGGATCTTCTTTGGCTTCTCTGGTCAACTGTAGGGACGATCGTGACGGATCTCCGTTGAGCATCGAAGTAGATCATCCTGCCGCCGAACACCTGACTTGCGCCGGTTAGGAACTCACAACGCAGACAGCGGGGCTTTCTTGACGGTAGATCACTCGAGACGATGGGAATCCGTCCGTGCTCCTCCTCTTGAAGTGTACCAAGTAGGCGATACTCTCCGGGTTGCCCAAGCTGACGGGAGAGGATTCCCCAAAGTAGGTCGGAAAAGAGCGGGGTCAGGGACGACCGCCCATCACGAGCGCTAGAATGAAGAAATCTTCAGTCTAGGGTAATATCAGGTTGTTGCGAAAGTCTTGTCGCGTCATAGCGCTTGAACATTGTAGCGCCTATAGTCCTTATTTCAGCTATCGATATCATGCAACTAATTACTATATTATAGGTATTGGATAGTCTTTCTAGCGCACCTTACTCCGCAGCTGAAGGATCATTAACAAATTAACAGCGAAAGACGAAAAACTGCCGACTGATATCACCGACATGCTCCTTTCTACTTTTACTACTACTCGGAAAAGAGTGACATGGCCAAACGCATAACATATTCGTAAACCTAATGACACAGGCAATACCAGGGCTCATTAATAGATAGCCAGGCACAAATGCCCTTCTGAAAATTTTTACATATTTCACAATCAAGCTTGGACGAGAATTCTCGAATGCATGTTTTATCGTCTCATTTTCGTTTCGATCGATCTGGGAATGTATATCAGCCTGAAAAACATAATATTTGAGGTGATTAACTTGCTATTTCAGTTTGGGTTTGGTGGTATATTTCCCCGTCAAAATTCGCCTTTCAAAATAAAAATCCTCAAATTATCATGACGAAAACTGCCTATTTGGTAAAATTAGTGCTCGCTGCCGTCTTAAATGTTAGGCCCATTGGCCTTATCTGAACAATCAACCCTTCCTAAATTATCATTTCACAAGAAACATTTCAGAAGTCGCTAGTTGTTTTTAGGCTAAGATAAATTTGTAACATATTTTTATCACATTTTCACTCAAAATAAAATTCGTGAAATTTTCTTGTTTTCTAAAGGGGCTTCACTAGGGGTATCTACATGGCTATGGTGCGCATGTATGTACATAACATATCTTATGAGGTCAGACAACATAAACTCCAGGGAAGCGAAATCGGTGTAGTTGTGCACGCGACAAGACTTTCGCAACAACCTAATATATTGCTATAATATGTGTCAAATCTGACACAACTTTTTTTGAAAATGTTCCCGCATACACCCGTTGGCTCGTGATATCCGTGATGAGCTCATGTTTTTCGTAAAATATTGTTCAAAGAACCTTGTCAGCTTCAATTTACATTACTAAATTAAATGAAGTAAGGTTCCGGCAAAACAAATATCACTGCACTCAAGGTACATGTTGTGTTGGCCAGAGCGGGAATCTTGCTTGAGCCAGACCCCGCCCAATCGTTTTTATTCTTCCGATGGAATCTTCACACCAAATTAGGTGGTGTCTACGTTGACCAGTTTTCATATTTCTGTCCTCCCACTAGGGTTTTACAATATGAGGCGAATCGCGAGAGAATCGACCATTTGAGGGGGGTCAGCGGCGGTAGGAATCAAGTTTGTCCTATCCCGCTATAATTTTGGTTCTAAGTACTTTAAATGATGCTCTACAAAACTGAGTCGTCAGAAGTTCCATTACTGTCGTCATCTTCGAGATTCACAAGGCCAAACATGGTACTATCACTTTTCGACAGTCAAATTGCACTCACTCAAATGATCATAAATCCTTTCAAAGTGAAGATAGAGGGCCGTTATTTTTTTCCAATGAAAGCTACCATCATGCGCTACAACCTTTATGTTGAAGTCATCATTCCAGGACCTCACCCTGGCGAGGGGCGGTCGGGCTTACCAAAACTTTCGTAACTTTTGAAATCGGAAAAACTTTCTGAGTTTTCATGCTTAAGTTGTAGAACATATATGTGCCTCATTCCTCGCAAAAAAATGGTCAAAATCGGGAGGTGGAAAAAAAGGGGGCGCACTTTCGTGTTGGGACCCCAAAATGAGTTCCGGAATCGAATACTTCCGAACCTTCAATAGCTATTATTTGTGCTCAAAATCATCCAAAAACATCGAAAAGTACATATAAAATTGTTTCCACGCATATTATAACACCTTCATTGGTCATACATGATCAACACCTTCATTGGTCATAGATGATCCAAAATTTGGAAAACGATATTTAGACCCATATCAACTTGGGGGAGGTCCCTAATGCATAAAATGGGTTTCAAATAATGTAGAAATGTCCCTCTAAACTAGTCAGAGAGAGGGGGCATCTATAAATGTGAGTTTTAATACGAGGAATTTAAGAAAAGGCGCAAATGGTCAAAGAGATCCGGCTTGTAGCTAGAAATGTAGAGCACGATGAGCTAAACATTTTATCTGTTGAAAGTGAGTCTCTATCTTCTCGTTGAAGCGAGCTACAGAGCCTGGGCTAGAAACGGGCTAGAATCCCCCGAGATCGCGTGCTCTAACCGTCTGGCGCTCAAATCGGTATAGCCATGTTTCGAGATAATCTGGCCTGAAAATAAACTTTCGACAAAAATTCTCATGGGTACCCTCGACTTTATACTCATTTTGTAGAGCTCTTCAAACTGATCACTTTTCATGTTTATCGTTTTTCACGTACTTCTTATTCTAGCGACTTATGACAGCTCGAACATCTCATTTTCAAACATTTTTCAAAAATTGAAAAATTGTTAAATATGCTCTTGTCTAGCTGTCATAAGTCGCTATAATAAGAAGTACGTGAAAAACGATAAACATGAAAAGTGATCAGGTTGAAGAGCTCTACAAAATGAGTATAAAGTCGAGGGTACACATGAGAATTTTTTTTAAGTTTATTTTCAGGCCTGATTATCTCAAAACAAGGATATAGCGATGTTTTTCGAAATATCTCTATTCGATTCAGAATTTCAAGCTCTACAAAACTTGCTATTTGACGGGCAGCGCTTTTTTGTTTTAAAATTTAAAATAATTAAAAATTAATATTTCATATTTGAAAAATCAGTTTGCGATTGGATTCTAGCACCAAAATATAACGCGTTTTTGTTGCCTAAGGTAGAATGTTATTAAACCACACTAATCTCGGACCTACATTTCGCCATTGATTTTCGCCGAATTTTAAATTCGTAAATTTGCTATCCCGGCATTTCTATGTTTCAAGACCATGACTCATATAGTACCCCATTTGGTGATGAGGACCCATGGGGTTATCCAGAAAAAAATTCTGATCGAAATGGGAGAGGTCGATGTCCGGCCTGTCCTGGAGTCTTACCGAGCCGGTCTCTTAAAGTGCTGTACGTTGCCGATGAATTTTTCGATAGAAGCTCATAAAGTTTTTCAGAAGCCCGTTGCGTGCACTACCTAGTAACAAAACGAGAGAGCTGTGGAATGCAGTATACGATTCGTAATCACGGGTACTTAGAAAAATCAGTTTTCTCTCAAACAAATCACCTGTTTCGCGGATTAACGAGACTGACAGCTCTTCAGGCAGAGTCTCATGGAAAACACTTTCATAATGAAATTCTGATGAACTGCACAAGTGCCTCTACTACAACAAATAAAATACCCTTGATTATGATTATTATTATTGCATCCTTAAATCATCATCAAAATGGGACGAATTTTCATAATTCGAACATCATTAGTGGCACAATTGCATCAAGAATGAGCTTGTTCACGTTTATTATTACATTCTTAAAGCGGCATCAACATGGAACGAATCGGTATATGATTAGATCATTCAATTAAATTTCTCAATGCTTACATCACATGAAGTGTTTGATAATGTTTTTTGGAAACTGTTCTCCGTTGAATTCACTGAAGTAGCAGTGCGAGTAGGAAACAGGCAGTATCAGTCCCTTCTCCTTCACTTCTTGGGTGATGTAGCCACGAGTCTCGAGCGATTGAAGGACTTCCTTCTGAAAATTGAACAGAGTTGATAGCTTACTATCCTTCTCACAGCGAGATTATTTGTACGTTACCTCGTGATCCTTCTTGAAATTTGCGGGATCTCTGGCAAGGACAGTGATGGGGAACTTGTTTCTGCCAGACATCACGACGTATTCGTACTGAGAACGCCCGTTCGTCGATACGGGGCCGACCTTCTGGATGTCTGAAATAAGATGAACTGAGATGAACTGAATGGGTTCAAATAAGGGAAGGCTGTGGTATGGAAGTATCAATCAATTAGAGTAATTAGGTAGGTCACTAGCTACTCACATTTCGTATTTATTCCCTTCTCAACCAACTTCAGTGGCTGGCCAAGCTCCCACGCCATCAGGGAGGGTCTCGCAACGACATTTCCGATCTCCGATCCATTTCGGAACATTTTTGTAGAAGGGAAGACGGCGAGCTTGCTGATTTTGGAACGTTTGTCCTCAACTGAAATAATGCGGGTGTTAACAAATGATGAAAGCATTATGAATTGTGAGCGATAAGGTGGTAGATAATAAGTGGCGGATTGAGCAATATTATGAAAATTCACTCACACTTGTAGATGGAGCATTTCTCTTCAGTCGACGAAGTTACTGCTTCAAGCACATCCCAGACATTTTATCCAAATCTATGTTGGACAATGGTGCGGAGAGCAAAGGTGAGACGAGAAGAAAAAGTGGGAGGGTGAGACGCATGAGGGGAGAGTGATTAAAGGACTAGCAACTAATGGATTATGACCTGATTGGGAGGCTTAAATGGGGTCCAGAAAGGGGCGGAGTCTGGAATAGACTGGATTTGATCAAATAAAGCTGTGCCCGAGGGAAGATCTGCTTGGGTGATAGAGAGGCTGCATAATAGGCCAGATAGGGAGTGAGAATACGTCGTTTCACTATTCATCAGTAGATGCTCCCTCTGGTTGAACTCAGTTAGCATTGAATAGGCAGAATACTTCAACAATGTGAAAATCGCGAAAAAGCCCAAAAACTTTGTACGCTTTTGTTTCTTTCATTAATGAATTGGATAAATCGTCAATGAGATGTGCAACCCTCACTTGCTTGAGCTGCAAGTACGAATGTCGTAATAAACTATGTGTTGTACGGCAGAAGTTGTAATGCAGCAAGAAATAAAATTTGCTAGCTCATGTTTATTAACACATTGCAACATCGACACGTGACGCACCACTTGGATATATGATTACACCATATTGTATATGTCACAAGCTTAACTTCGCATGGACATAAACACGAGAATGTCTTGGGGAAAATATTCTCCATCGAATTCAGTGTAGTAGCAATGCGAGTAGGTCACAGGCTGGAGGAGTTTCTTCTCTTTAACTTCTTCGGTGATCAACCCACGAGCCTCGAGCCATTGAAGGACTTCCTTCTGAGAAGTACATGCATGTTAACCAGCCACAAATATCTCTGTATTTCCTATCACAATGAGAGAACGTTAAAATCATATTATGTGCTCTTTACCTCGTGTGTCTTCTTAAAATTGGAGGGACCTCTGGCAAGAACTGTGACGGGGAAGTTCTTTCTGCCAGACATCACGACGTATTCGTACTGATGAGAACGCCCGTTCATTGACACGGGACCGACCTTATATATGTCTGTAATGAGAGGTTGAAACGAACCAAGAGACGAGTGTAGTAAGGTAGCGTCAAGTTCGAATTTAGGAAGATGCTCACAATTGGCGTCCTTTCCCTTCTCAATCAGTGTCAGTTGCTGACCAATCTCCCAGGACATGAAGGAGCTTTTAAGCGCGACGTTCCCCGTCTCCGATCCATTTCGGAACATTTTGTAAGAGCGAAAGACCTCGAACTTGCTAATTTGTTTGCGTCGTTCAGCGACTGAAAAAGGAATAACTTCAAAGTAATTGAAATATATTTAGCATAAACAGTAGAAACTATAAGTATTAGGTAGAATATGACGTTGTTAACTCACAATAGTATATGGTGCATTTCTCCTCAGTCGGTGAGAAACAAAAGCGTAAGTTTTTGGGCTTTTTCGCGATTTTCACATTGTTGAAGTATTTTGCCTATTCAATGCTAACTGAGTTCAGCCAGAGGGAGCATCTACTGATGAATAGTGAAACGACGTATTCTCACTCCCTATCTGGCCTATTATGCAGCCTCTCTATCACCCAAGCAGATCTTCCCTCGGGCACAGCTTTATTTGATCAAATCCAGTCTATTCCAGACTCCGCCCCTTTCTGGACCCCATTTAAGCCTCCCAATCAGACCTAGTGATCACTTTCATTGACTCGACTGAGCAGCGATCGACGACCCACGTTCCCTTCTCCAACGAGAGATTCACCCCGACGAACTCTCCAATGCCCTTCACTTCGCTCATCAAATCTTTCTTCATGTCTTCGTAGAAAATGTACTTTGCCTCAACCAATAAATATAATTCAAATAATGCACGTATTTACTAACGTTGGAATGATCCCGAGAAAATTTCCAGTAGTCCAGAACGTGCTCAAACCAGCTTCCGCGGCAGAGAAATTCAGAGCAGAAGAGAGAGAAAAACTGATATCTGAAATTATTTAAGATTCCGAACTGCGTTACATTAATACCAGTTTGGAGTCCAAGCGACTTTGAGATTTGGTGGAAGTGGAAGAAGGACACAGCTTTATCCTTGGGATTGTGAGCCACGTAGAGAAGCTGTAAAATCGTTTTTTCGTCATAAGGAAAGCCTAATAAATTCGACCATTATTAGCGTAAGATCACCTTGCAATGTCCCTCAAGAACAGTGGCAGGGAGGTGGCGCAGAGGTAGATGCGTGTACCAGATTCTCCTCTTAGAGGAAAGGGCGTCATTCGGGCACAGATAAGGGTGGTCAGGACGTAACAACTCGCGATTCAGCTCTAGGTAGAAGACTCTTTCCTCGATTCTGATCGATCTGAGTGAGTCTTCATCGTGAACAATCGATGACACTACCTCTGCGAGCCACGTGGTTCCTGCAAAAAGTAAACAAGGTTAGAAATACAGATATCAACAAGATAGAGAAAATATTGAAAAACAGTTTTAGTAGCCGTGCGGGTCAAAAAAGAGGAAAAGTATCTTGCCTGATTTCGGGTAGCTTGCGATCACAATGTCATCTGCCCCCAGTTGCATCTCCTTGACAGCGATGACACTCTCAGGAGTGACGACTGTCCCAGGCAAGATGATCCCATCGAACACTTGAGCTGCGGGAATACGAGTGAGATACCTTAGCAGTGATGGATTCTGATCAGTCTGGTAAGAAATCATGCAGCATGGAAATAAGAATTTCTTGCCAAGCCATCCAATACATTAGTGGAATAGAATCGTATGAGTTTCAGTTTATAAAATAGTGCTGGCATGATAAAAATTGCATAACTCACTTCAATTTCAGATCGCTCGAGGCAGCTTGCAATTCGACCATCTGTTATTGATTCCTAGAAATTATTTGCAAAAGTTGTTTACATAGGAATATGGCATGATAAAGAGGTTGAGACCGTTGTTGGCCCTTTCAGGGCAAAATTTTATACCCGAAAGTCGTATTTATACCTGAAAGTCGCGTAGTCATAGGCTCATAGGATAAATACTTTAAATCCTGTAAACGAGTTTTTGTTGACCCTTGTTTCGGCAGAATGATGCAAATGTGTCGTGTTCGTCGTATTTTACCTATACATTAACTGTTCGATGATACAATAAAGGTAATTTACGTATTACACATTTTATACCTCATCAAATAAATTACCGAAACATTTCCGGAATGTTGAACTTTCGGAGACCTTTACTTACGATCACTGTTGTTATTGTGACTCATCTTGAACGCCCCCTCCCTATTTTTGTTTTCTTGCAAGACGGATGAAAATAGCTCAACCCGACTTACGTCTTGGTGACTAGTACACTCTTTCGCACAACATGATCGATTTGTATTTGATGAAAGCAAATGAGCAGGCAATGGTTCAGTTATGAGATGCACGCTTCAAGTTCAGATAGAACAGCTTCAGTTCTGTTGTTGCATCGGGGAACCAAATTGGTTGTACATTCGACCGCACGTATTCATTTCTGAAATAAATTTTAATCCCGGGTATTGAAGGGTTTCTAAAGATTTGCGGAAGGTTTCTAAAGACCTCGCACAATTCAGGAGAGGAACTGTTGAGTTTCAGACTCAAATCCGGGAGGGGGATATGTTTCAGAAATGTATCAAGTTTCTGAGCATGCTCTTGGGTGGAGGCGGGGATTGTGGACGGCACCTCGCACAATTCAGGAGAGGAACTGTTGAGTTTCAGACTCAAATCCGGGAGGGGGATATGTTTCAGAAATGTATCAAGTTTCTGAGCATGCTCTTGGGTGGAGGCGGGGATTGTGGACGGCACCTCGCACAATTCAGGAGAGGAACTGATGAGTTTCAGACTCAAATCCGGGAGGGGGATATTTTTCAGAAATGTATCAAGTTTCTGAGTATGCTTTAACGCAATAATTTCATCCGGCGAAACGTGCACGCGCACTGCGTAGAACGAGGTATCAACTAGTGACAGCAGCTCAAATAACACTATAACTAAGTTCTGAAATGGCTTTGTATTACGTTCTCCCGAAAAAATGCACGAAATTATGGGACACTAATATAATAGGGAATTTTGCATTTTTAAGAAATACAAACACCGAATGATACCTTGCCGCTATCCTTGTGAACAACCTTGACGCTGTGAGGGTACTTGAGCGACTTAGATACTGTGGAGTCGATGAAATATCGAGCAATCTTTGCAGTGATTCCGAATGCCTGAACACTATTGATTTTATGTGTGGAAGTGAAGGAATTATCTATAAACTCACAAGCATATCGCAAAATCTGATAAATTACTTTCACGAACGTGCGGTTCCATGGTAAAGTATGTCTTGAGAAATTATCTATCCTTTGTCACGAACCTCGGAGGGCTCGAAATCATACTTTGCTGTTAGATTAATTTTCATCGGCACCGCTCAAAAATTCCTTGTTTGACTTGGACTATTTGAGAGAAAAAAGTGCGAAAAAGTCACATTTTCACAGCTCAGTCGACGAGCTGAAGTCGAGAGCATAATCTCATTCGGGTTTCTCAATTTACTTCTTTGGAAATTTTCAAGGATTGTGTACACATGGAAATGTGGAAGGAGGAACATGGCGTCTTGTTGGACTCGATTGCATAATCTCACGCGTCAATCCGATCGACAATGTGCTAGAAAACGAAAACGAGCGAAAATATCAACTATGATTTATCGAAATGAGTAGCCAACTCGGTAAGTATAGTATTGAGCTTATTCAACTTGTTGCCCTAGTCTCTTCTCTCCCCTCTTCTTAGCCGACTCTCCTCCCTCTTTTTTGTCTCTCCTTTCTTGTGAGCCTCGGAGTTCTTGGTTATGGGATTCGTCGGCATTGGTACGGCTGAAAAGTCCAAGTTTTTAAACATATTTTATTTTTAAAACTTTTTTGTAAACTGTTTTTAAATTTAATTATTATAGTAAAGGTTGGAAAGACAAGACTTCGCAAGCTATGGATCTTCATTGTGCGTGCAATCTCGTCGGTGTGATCTGCGAGATGAGTCGCAGAGTGAAGAACACTTTCGAAATATTCAGAAGATCAGGAACAGCCCACGTTTGCGAATCGATACGACGCAACCGAGTCGTCCAGCTGTGGTCGAGAGCATGATCTCAAATGTTAATATTTATTACAAGAGTAGGCAGAAAACTGAGACATGATTTGAAGGAGGAACAAGGCATTGCAAGTTACCAAGAATGACCAAACAGCAGAAGGAATATGAACAGGGCCTAGCGATTGTTTGTGATATTTATACCCAATTTGGGGAAGTCGATTGTTTCATTGCTCTCAATCGCTGTTTTACTGCACTCAGTTAACGTGCTATAGTAGATATCAGTTGCCTATGTACCATTTCCGATCCATCCGCGGTTACACCAAAACCTATGCGTGTACTTGTGGGATCACCTCATCTCTCATTCGACTCTAGCAATGGAGTTAGTCCTCAATTTGCACGTAATCTTAAATAAAGCTAGTTTACCGATCACAACTCGAAACGCCCCCCCCCCACACCCTTTACGTTCTTCCCCACCATGAAGTCAGCAATTCTTAGCGAGGAATAGTAATCTTTGAAGGATGGGAAAAGTGTAAATGATAAATTATGATACAATAATGAGAATCTTTTTGCACTAGTCAAGTATAATCCTTCAAGACTTATTTTTGATGCATTTATTAAGTGAGCGAAAGATGATGCACAGCAATATCAACAAGTACAATGCGACTATGTAAAATGCCGATGTCATCACTTCGCGCAATGGTTGCGGGATTTGATCATGTCTTGCGGATTGGCTTATCCATTGTAGGCAGTGTAGTGGTAGGAATAGTAGGAGACAGGATTTATGAGGGAGTTTTTGACTCAGTGAACATAATTGTAGATACGCTTGGCACTAGGCCAAAAATCGAAATCCACCTAAATGTGCATACATGCAGTACTCGGTGAGTGTAGCTCATGCGTGGCCTATTTAGTGTTCTAGATCCCTCGCTGAGGAATGAGATGCACTTTAGTTAGAGACCGCAAGCTCCGCCCACCGAGGGGATAGGGAACCCCTCAAAACATGGATCGAGGGACTACGCCTCGAATTCTGAACCAAATTGGGTGATCTAAACTGATTTCTGTAGCCATTTGGTTGCTTAACAAATGGCCTCTAGAGCAGCTTGTTCGGACAACTCTAATTATGTCAGCATACGCTAATTAAGTACGTGGATAGGGGTTTAACAGTGTTCTAGTGTACTTGCACAGCCGCTCCACTCGCAGTATGTAATGCACATATCTTTACCGTCGAAGGCAAGCTGAATATGCAAAATAACATAACCACTGTCCCTGATCCTGAAGAATCCTAACATAGTTGTGGTATCACTGGTTCTCTAACCATCCCATTTATATCAGAGGTTGGGCTGCATTTTGCTCAATGGTCAATTTCCCTCTCCTTTCTGTCATTCCTGACGTCAAGATCAATAAGGAGTAATACATGAAAAACATCCTCGAAGACTCTCTTCCACCCTGAGCATACCACCTGACATAATGCAACAACTGTTTAAGGTACCGTTCTCTGCGGGGCTTAACCTGAAGCTCATCTAGGCCATGCTGCTTGCTGTAGTTGTGAAGGTAGGTCAGCCGGGACTTGAGAAAATGATAAACGGATGCGTTCGAGATATCGAAAATCTTGACCATCTGCGTGCAGTTTCGAAGCACCCTTTTGCGGATGCGCTCTCGTTTCCTGGTGGTGGAAAAGATGACCGGTTTCTCACTGTCCAGACAGTTCTACTCAGTATCAAGCTTTTGCTACATGTAAACGATATGGGATGCAATCGTCTTGTGAAAACCGAGCCGATAAGCGATGACACATCGTTCGTATACAGCTTGAGAAAGAAGGTTGGAGAGTACTAGACATCGTCATTAAGAGACCGGATCGGTAAGAATCGACCATCATGGCCACCCCCCGGACCTGTTTCCTTAGCAATGAGATTCAGGCGTCCATGCGTTGTGCATGTGTACCCCTTGACCCCATGTACCACAAATGGCCACTGTATTTCTGATTCCTCCTCTGCACAGGGAGTAAATTGGTCAGAAATGTTGAAAATCGAAATTTCATAAATTCTCAACCCGAAAAGGTGGAGTCAAAATCTCTTCGGTATTGTACTAGACATCGCCAATAACCAAAAAATCACCATCCAAATCGAATCTCACTCGATTGTTATGGTTGTTTCACGTTCGAAATTTCCACTTTTTCCAGCATAAAGTTGATATATTGAGAGACCCCCAGGTCTTACCATGCTTAAAATGTAGCCCATTGAATTCCACATCGAATATTGCTTAGCCGATTTCAGTTTCGTTTGTCCGTCATGACCTCCCATGATCATTCTGGTCTTCAACGCTAGTCGCGAGCGGTGGGGTGCGAATTTCGTCCCCCCGTCTCTGCTTCCCTCCCCCAGTTTCCCTCTCCCAGCAGCTTTGGCAAGCGGGAGTTGTAAGCCGCCTCGATGGGTCGTCCGTTCTACATCGGCACACTGAACGCCCGGACACTCGCGCCTAAGGAGAAGCTTCTCGAAATCGAGCTGGCCCTCTCTAAGATCAAGTGGGACGTCGTTGCTATCCAGGAGGCCAGGATTGTGGGTTTAGCTTCCTTCAATCTTGCGGCCTCAGGCATCGTCGTTTTTCACTCGGGAGGTGCCACCGCAAGAAATGGAGTCGCTTTCTTGCTTCAACCGACGCTCGCAAAAGGAGCAGTGTTTCAAGGACTATCGGACCGTATTGCAACCTTGCAACTGCCTCAACACAAGCTCTTCCTGGTCAATGCCTACGCCCCAACATCAACATATGATGACGCCGTATACGACGACTTCCTTGACCAAGTAGAAGCCGCACTGCAGAGCACTCCGATGGGATTCATGCCAATCTTGGTCGGGGATTTCAACTGTAGAGTTGCAAAGGAGCCTGGCAATGAAAGATTTGTCGGCGAATTTGCTTCTCCGACCCCGAACTCACGTGGGCGCTCTTTCACAGAGACCTGCGTACGGAACAAGTTGCGCATTCAAAACACCTTCCCCAAACGGCGTCGGGGCAGGATCTGGACTTGGCGATCGCCCAACGGCACCACATTCAACCAAATTGATTTCGTTGCTTCGCCCATCACAGCACGAGTTGTCAACTGTGGTGTCGTCGGAAACTTCCATTTCAACTCGGATCATCGCCTCGTCCGACTCGCCCTCTCTCTTCCCAACAAGGTGCGGCATAAAAGATGCAGGGAGCGACTGGTCTTCGATAAAGTCGCTTTTACTGCCAATGCGAGTCTTCTCGCATCGATGCCCCTTGCTCGCCCGACCTCAGCCACAGACGCCTTTTACAAGATACAAGCGTTTGCAAAGACGGCTGCAACAAACTGTTGGAAGAAGAAGCAGTCCCCACCCTGGATCTCCCCTGCAACCCAAAACCTCCTGGCCCAGCGACATCTCCTTCGATCAATTCCACAATCCAATGTCGCCTTCTCCATCTCTTGCAAAATGGCCAGAACCAGCATCATCACGGATATCAAGAGAAGGAAAGAAAGCCAAGCGATAGAAGCAGTACGCAAAGGAATAAGCATAGTCAAAGCAATGTTGAATCTTCACTCCCACCGCAAGAGACTTCAAGTTCCGGACCCGGTCACCGGTGCTCTTTCACAAGTTGCAACTAAGACTGCGGTCCAAAGTTTCTTCGGGTCCATCTACCAGCCAGCAGTGCAGCTTCCTCTTGCCATCCCTTCCCAATCTATCGATTCTCTCCCTCCTTTCCTTCCTGATGAGACCTATGATGCCCTCTCTCATCTCAAGTGTGGTCACTCTGCTGGTTCAGATGGTGTTCTCCCCGATATGCTCTACCATTCGAGAGCTCACCTTGCTCCATTCCTTTCTGATCTACTCAATCACCTAGTGTCTGGAGATCAAGTTCCTGAAGATATGGTCCAAGCTGTCGTCTCACTTCTACACAAGAAAGGGGACCCTTCCCTCATCAATAACTTTCGACCTATCTCGCTACTCACCGTCACTCTCAAGACATGTACGCGCGTGATTTTGAAAAGAATCGAGAGGACGCTAGGAGAAACAGAGTCTCCCACCCAGACTGGTTTCCGCAGAGGACATTGCACTCTCGATAACCTTCACACCGTCAAACAGATTGTTGAACGAACACATGAGTTCGGTATTCCCTTGTACCTCGGTTTTGTCGACTTTCGCAAGGCGTTCGATTGTGTTGAGTGGAGTGCAGTCTGGCAAGCTCTCTGGACCTTCGGAGTACACCCCACACTGATCCATCTTCTGAGACGTTTGTACGAGTCATCCACCACAAGAATTCGAGTCAACGAGGAGTTCGTCGAAGTGAATGTGAGAAGAGGCGTCCGCCAAGGAGATACTCTCTCCCCCAGCCTATTCAATGCCGTTTTGAGACAAGCAATGAACGACATAGACTGGGAGCAAGATGGACTGAGGATCGATGGAAGAAATTTAATCCACCTCGAATACGCTGACGACGTGGTTCTCGTTGCCAAGACACGCCCCGAACTTGAAAGAATGTTGCGGAAACTGATGGATTCATGTGCTCGTGTCGGATTGGAAGTTAACTCAGGAAAGACAGTGCTCCTTACATCATGTACAACAACCCGAGCCCCAATCATCATCAATAATCAAGTGTTCAATTTCGCCGATTCTGCAACCTATCTTGGAGGAAGAATAACCCTCCCCCTCGATCACCTGGCTGAAGTTGAACATAGGATTCGCTTGGGATGGTTCGCCTGGAGTAAATTGTCCCATCTCCTTTCCACAAGGTTGCTTCCTATGAAGACTAGACGACGACTATTTGAGAGCTGCGTCTCTTCTACAGTACTCTATGGGAGCGAGCTTTGGGCACTGCGAGCAAGTGAGAAGGAGAGACTTAGTGTGACGCAGCGTAAGATGGAGCGGAAAATGCTTGGAATCAGCTTACGAGATCGATGGAGGAACGAGAACATCCGCAAAGCGACCAACCTGCGCGACTGGAATGAAGAAGCGCTCAGAAGGAAGACTAAGTGGGCTCGGAAGCTGGGACGCATGGGACTTGACCAGTGGAGCCGCGCATCTACAGACTGGGTCCCTTACAACAAGACCCGCCCCCAAGGACAACCTAGAGCGCGATGGAAAGATGACCTAAGAAGATCCCTTGGCGCGAACTGGTGGCATGCAACTGTCGAAGAATAGGCCTGTTCCTCATCTGGTGTTAATCGCCTGACGTGATAAACTTGATTGATTGATTGATTGATTGATCTCCCTAAGGTCCGAATGTTTACGAGTCACATTTGGCTGGTCAGGATTTTTCGCATTTGCCATATTTACCATCCTTTTTGTGTTTCTGTGTGTTTATTTATACATTTAATTAATAATGGCGTCAAATAGAACTGAAACGAAATCGTGTGTGACCCATTCTGTAAAGTCATGTTTCATACCCCCCGAAGTGCTATATTTGTGCCTCTGAAATCCAGCTAAACAAAGTCCTCCACAATGAACACCCAGCACGCTGAGTACTATGTACCGACACGTTTAAATATCTCACGTAATAGCTTGGTGCACAGTTTTCAAGACAATTTTTCGTATGCTCCAAATCGCAAAATGGAGGTTGTCGATAAAAATTGATGGCGAGATAACTGATGAAAAAGACATAATTTAGTAATTGTAAGTCAATTCAAGCCCATCGAGATCAAAAACTGCTGAGAAAACGCGAGTTTTAAAAATTTCTGAAAAATTACCTTTCGAATTCACGATTGGACCCCTGTTTGTCGTTCGAAATCTCATCAGATGGTTAATCGATCGCGTGATCCTTATCATATACATATAGTATAGTAGAATATGAGATGAAATATCGCAAAACGAGACCTATGATTCACATAAACATATAAATTTTTTTTGATAAATTTTACGAATAATGAGATTTTCAAAATAAATAGATAGGATTTTCTACGAATTTTGGTGGAAACTCAATATGGAATGATATAATTAAACATAATGAGACTAATTCTACCTAATATTGTTAGTTGTGATTATATTGTAACAGCTTTAAAAAAGGACTTCCACGAACTTCTGGGCAGCTAAACTGGCAACGTGGAAGTGTAGGGAACGCCTATCCGATCAGGAATCACTTGGTCCAAAGTTATACGGATGCCTACGAATCGCGCAGCAAAATTTTTAATTTTCATTGACGCTGCAGGCGAATTTTAGATACTGTATTCGCGCGATTGATTTTCGTGATGTTGATAATCGAAAAGAATCCAGCAATAGAAACATGAGCCCGCGGGACTCGAACCTGCGGCCTGCGGATCTCAGGTCGGAGGCGCTACCCACTACACTACAGCTTCTTATTGCACGGGAGTGCGAGAGAGTATATCAACCGTAGAAAAGAGAGCGCGCTAATAAAACAGGGCATCTCAATCATTGCATAAATATCGCTCAAATAATTGGCAGATGAAAATACGACGAACATACATCTGAAGCTATGAAAATCAAACATACAGCAACATCTATGCAGAACATAAGCTATGATCAGACACGGTAGATCAGATCGATCTCATGACCTCTCCCCCATCCACCCTTCTTCCCATGTCTGATTCTCATTTGCATCAATCCCGTTCCCTATTTGCATCCAGAGAGAGCCGTTCTGGCTCCATTTTTCTTACCTTTTTTTTGTTGTATCCATGCTGTCCTGTGTAGTCTTTCACATATTTTAGCCATGACCGAGCTACCGCCTATCGAGGGCGCTTTTGCCGTTCTTCGATTGATGGAGGAACGTAAGGAGAATGAGCAAAGGGTATTCGCCGCCACCGTTGACCCAGAGGAAGCAGCTCGCTGTCAATGTGAGTGCTGTCCCCCTAGAGATACGCAGGAGCATTCGGACTACTGTTGCGCCTCGCTCTTCTCCCTCCCTCTTCTTCGAAAGGGGAAGATTCTCCGTAATGGTCTCATCTCAAATATGCCCGACTACTCCTCTCACCCTTGCATCATCAAGCACCCCCTCGATTTCATTCTGACGGAGATTGTGAGTCCTTCCTATTACTAGCTATTGCAACAGCAATGAATGACCTACTCTCTCATCTGATTCGTTGAACGATAGAATACATAAACTACTATGCTTACGTAATATTACTCTGATATCTGCCATCTAATTCATACACTAACTTCACAATGATTTGCCCTTGAAGTTAAAAAAAAATGCCATGCAAGCAATGCTACGATAGCTTTCAAAGAATCTCACCCTTTCCTTACCTCGACTTTCAGGCAGTTCGTTCGTGTGCTGCCACTTTCTCGATGGTGACAGGAAAAGAAGCTATCGATAGAAACAAGTGAGGAAGCATCTCTTTCCAATGCCAGATAGAGTAGTTCAGATCCTATCGGTACGGGGCCTATCGACTCTTCGTGGCAACGGCGATTGGCCATCTAGGGAAGGGAGTGCGTATTCGCCTCCCTGCTTGCTTCGTGGCAGCAGTGAGGGAGCTGTGGCCTAGTGCTTCCTACACTGGCTTTTCCTATCCCCATGATGATATTGATGAATAAACGTTTCATAATTTCGAATCGAGAATGAAAATTCGTTGCCTACGAAATAAGCAATATCTCATATCTACGCGTACGATACCCATGTCTTTCATTTGTTCAGAAATGCCTACCTGTGTTTCTTGCTGGAACTCGTGCTTGCCTAAAGAGGCACACCAATTCACGTCGAGGGACGATTTACGCGAGCAATGGCTATCGGCACTCACTCCGGATGACGCATCTAAGGCCAAGCTAGACATCTACCTGAGGAGCACTCCGGGAAGGCACTTCGTATGTGCTTCTCATTTTCCAGATGAGGCCTACGACATCTCCCCACACTCACTTGTACTCAAGAGGAATGGCACTCCCAGATCAATCGTAAGTCATTACACATTTATTCCGAACAAAAAATTCTTTATCGTACTAATACCTCTTCAAAACATATGTCATCATTACTGTCAGATAATCCATTCGACTAGTGTCTCTTTGCAGAGACATTCGCCGACTACTGACTACACTACATCTACCGTACCCCTACCCTTTCCACCTGTTTCCCCTCTTCATTCGCCCGTCGCTCGTCCGTCTTCATCCGCTCGTCCTCCCTTCCGCCTCGCCGACGAGAAGATCCCTCCCTGCTGCCGTTGCTGCTGCAAGAGAGAGACGGTTAGTTATTTAATAGTTTCAGTTTGTTCTAATACATCTTTGTCTTAGACTTTTCCTATTTCAGGTCGAAGAGCTAGGGAAGGACCCCAATTGGCAACCCCCGGCCCCGCTGTGCACAACCTGCCCAAGTCCGAGTACCTCATCGTGAGCACACCAAGCCTAGTGCAGGTGCTCTCGCGATGCAGACGGTGCCCTTCCGGAGAGAACAATCTCACGTTCTCGGAAGACGCACTTGCCGTTTTGTGCAAGTGTGAATGCACCAGCTGTGGGTTTGCATACGTGTGGTCGAACAGCCCTGTGCTGACCACTGCCAATGCATCCCCGAGGGAAAAGCTGAGAAAGGTCAATGTAGACATGGTCGTTGGTTCGGCTGTCACAGCGATCGGAACATCGGTTAGTGATAGTCTGAGAGATCCAATCATAAATCAATTGCAAAAAAAAACAAGAAATTACTACGCAATCTACCCGAATATAGAGTATTACAATCACTCTCACATAAATATTTCAGCGTTTGAACAACTTTCTCAACGCCATGGGCCTCAGTAAGGTTTCCACGACGACTTTTCATCGACTGAAGAACGAGTGTCTCCTCCCAGCAGTCACTGAAGTTTTCACTTCAGCTCAAGAAGCAGTCTTCGCAAGACTCAGGGATAGGATTGCCAAGGTATTTCGCTATAAATACACATAACGAACAGATTGAATCTAAACGGCTGCATTGATAATATAATTTTAAAGACTCCACAGCGCCAATTGCTTGTTTACTAAAGGGAGAGGCACTACACGTGGCCGGAGACGGCTCTTTCGATTCGAGGGGGTACAGCGCCGAATGGTGCAGGTACTTCCTGGTAGATGCGATAACGGGGGAGGCCCTCGTATACGTGCTGATGAACAAGAAGGAAACAGGATCTAGTGGCACTTTGGAGGTACTGAGTGACGGATTATTGATATTATCAGTGAAAAAAAAAAAATAGCAGTAAGAAAATCTAACCAAGGACTCAGCTCTCTCACTGTATACCGCCTTATGCTACAACAACAACACACTAATGCTAGATAAATTGCCAGGTGGCCAGTCTCGAGAAGGCGCTCGGGATTCTCGCTGACAAGATCGGGGGAGTGCATAATATCACCACTCTAGTAACCGATCGACACGCAGCCGTGATCAAAATGATGAAGGGTCGTTTTCCTTCGATCCATCATCATTTTGATCCTTGGCACTTTTTCCGGAATCTCACGCTCAATTTCCTCAAGGTGAGAACACTACAATGGACTACATGAATAATGTATTTCTTTGCCTACTTAAAAAATTCCATATTCATTACAGATCATCAAGCCAGCCTACATGGACCTGGTCAAGTACTGGTGGAGAACGCTCATAAACAAGGCCTACGAGGCTGTGGTCACTGCCCAAGGGGATGGTATTATGGCGCGGGAAATGTTTCGTTCTTCGATCTTCTGCATCATCGGAGTGCATGATTTCAGCAACGTGAGTTCCCTGGAGTATCTATCCGCTTGCTTAAATATATGCGTTTCTAGGATCCGTCGTTCACGAAATTCAAAAAGTGCACGCATTCCCCTCCACCTGCGAACTACCCGTACCTGAAGAAAGACTCCGATGAATATAATAGGCTTATTATTGTGATCTACACTGAGAAGAACCTAGACGATATCATGCACGTATCGTGGTTGCTCAAAACCAGTACGTGCGAGAGTTTGAACGCATTAGCATGGAGATATTCACCGAAGGAGTGCTACTTCGATAGGTAATATTGAACCGCCATCCCTTGATTTTCGTTATTTTATAATAGAAAAAATTTCAGAAAAGGCCATGAGCTCCGTACTAAGATGACTATACTTCACTGGAATGAATTGAAGAGAGACGAGATTGAAGGAACCAGAAAAGTTGTAAGTGTGACCATTCCTAAATAGCTATAACCTTCTCCTAATTACTAATATTCCCGTAATAAAAAAATTACTCAGGTTGGAACGAAGACTTATGTGAACAAGACACTGAGGAAGCCAGTGGCCAGAAATGTGAAGACAAAGGCCAAAAACGCTTGGAGAAGTGCCATCAAGGATAAAGCTTATGAGGTTCCTTTTCCCATTGTGCGCTATCTAGTCCTCACCCATCAGATCCGATTCTCTCTCACTGATACTCCCTATTCTACCATGAAGAAAGAGGAAATAGAAAAGCAGAAGAAGAAGGTGAGGATTTGATAATCACTCACTTGAAACAGCTCGAAGATGCATCGATTAGTTCTTCTTTCGGTCCCACCAGGCTGAGCGAGACTCGGGACCTGAAAACATAATAATTTGCGTAAACCGGCGAAATTTATTATCGATTACCCATGAATGAACAAAATTTTTTACTATTTCAACCTAATATATTATTTCAAGGACTACTGGAATCTGGTCAATACCCCTGTCGCACCACTTCCCGATGACCCAAATATTGAAGAATCTGCGGACGAAGATGACACCATTCTTCCGTTCGCAGAACGAATCGATTCACTCTTAGAAGAGACGCAGCGTGTTTGAGGAGGAGGATGAGTACGTGAGACTCAAGGAGCAGGAGAGGAACTGAGTCATCTATTCTCGTTATTAGTTACTCTAAGTATATTATCTAGTTGTTATAAAAAAAATACGCCATTTCGAATGTTATTTTCGTTGATTCATGATATTCCATAAATAAATATATTATCAAAAAAAATTCTAAATAAAAACAAACAAGACAAATTTAATTTTTAGACAAATATTCTAGGACTACAACCTAAATAGCGGTCAACCCACTGCAAATAACTCACCGTTAGATGAGACGGTACTTTCCGTCGCGGTCCTTGCGGCAGCGCTCAAGGTGCTTGCGGATGTTGATAGCCTTCTTGAACTGCAACGAATATTTTAAAATGAATTTCGTCAAATTAAAAGGATGCAATGCTAAAACCTAAGACGCCTCTTACTTCCTTATGTCATTATTGCGCGGGTTTTAACTACCTGCAAACCTTGCTCATACTTCCTCCCCAACAGCTAGCTCCACTAAATATACTAACAATGAATCCCTAATAGCAAGAGCTGAAGGGTCAAACTAACGCAAGCACCGATGACATCAACGTGCTCACTGTCAGCTACAATGATTTAACAAATCTCCGCTTACCTTATCATCGGCAGGCTCGATGCGGGGCTTCTTGACTTCGAAATGCTGCTCCTCCTCGGTGGCCATCACATTCCCCTTCTCGACGAGAGCTGCCAGTACTGGAAACGAGGGGATATGCGGAGAAACGCACATTAAAACCATAATGAACAGGAAAAAGAACACTTTGAAATAAATAAAACAGAAATGAACCAAACCTAGTCGATACGGACGATCTTGTTGCCAGTGACACGACGGATCTGGGCAACTTCGTGCGAATCCCTGGGGGTCATATCGATCCGGAGGGTCGAAATACCTGTAAAGCAACTCAAAAATTATGAACACAAACAAAATAAATCTGTTAGACCACTTTTACAGCATTACGCATTCAATTGAAAAGCTTACGTACAAACAAACAAAGCAACACAGGAAGTCTTAAAGATCCACTCCAGACGAATTTTTTTCGAATTCGCTCCATTTGCATGAACCGCAATTTCGAGCGCGCAATTTCGAAAATTGTACAGTATCATACAGTATATGGAGTTCCAGGGGGGTGCTGCACAAGGCATGTATTTTACGGTAATGGTCGATAGTTGTGTCATGGTAGATCAAGACTAAGTACTGTACCAATCGATCATACAGTACTCCCAGATGCCGTATATCGATACCGTAACCCAGAATATCGCGAACTAACTTTATTTTCAAAAAGTCAATATACCGTACCCAATCGACCCCACAGTACCCATACCGTAACCCAGTGTACAGTACCCTGTGCTACCGTAATCCACACAACGGCGGTCGATTGCAAACTGACTTTTTTCCAAAACATTTTCCATTTAGTTGGTTCTTGCTCTATACCGTACCCAATCGATAGTACAGTACCTCCAGATACCGTATACCACTACCGTAACCCCGATTATCGCAAACTAACTTTATTTTTAAAAAGTCCTGGTACCGTGCCCAATCGATTATACAGTACCTAAGCAACTACCGTAACCCAGTGCTTTGGGTCAGATCCAGTTCCTTGGGTCAAACTTTTTTGTGAATATTTCAAACATTTTTCGAAAAATCCAAAATTAATCATAAAATGATTACACAATAATCACACATACGGTAGGACACTATAAAATAATTTTAAAATCGATTTTGGATTTTTAGAAAAATGTTTGACCCAAGGAACTGGATCTGACCCAAAGCACTGGGTTACGGTAGTTGCTTAGGTACTGTATAATCGATTGGGCACGGTACCAGGACTTTTAAAAAATAAAGTTAGTTTGCGTTAATCGGGGTTACGGTAGTGGTATACAGTATCTGGAGGTACTGTACTATCGATTGGGTACGGTATAGAGCAAGAACCAACTAAATGGAAAATGTTTTGGAAAAAAGTCAGTTTGCAATCGACCGCCGTTGTGTGGATTACGGTAGCACAGGGTACTGTACACTGGGTTACGGTATGGGTACTGTGGGGTCGATTGGGTACGGTATATTGACTTTTTGAAAATAAAGTTAGTTCGCGATATTCTGGGTTACGGTATCGATATACGGCATCTGGGAGTACTGTATGATCGATTGGTACAGTACTTAGTCTTGACCTACCATGACACAATTATCGACCATTACCGTAAAATACATACCTTGTGCAGCACCCCCCTGGTACTCCATATACTGTATGATACTGTACAATTTTTGAAATTGCGCGCTCGAAATTGCGGTTCATGCAAATGGAGCGAATTCTTAAAAATTGATGGCGAGATAACTGATGAAAAAGACATAATTTAGTAATAGTATGTCAATTTAAGCCCTTTGATATCAAAAACTGCTGAGAAAACGCGAGTTTTAAAAAATTCTGAAAAATCACCTTTCGAATTCACGATTGGACCCCTGTTTGTGGTTAAAAATTTCAGCAGATGTTTAACCGGTCGCGTGAACCTTATCATTTACTTATAATATAGTAGAATATGAAATGAAATATCGCGAAATAGCCTCTTCAAACAATAAATATAATCATAAATATAATCATTCAGAGGCACAAATATAGCACTTCGGGGGGTATGAAACATGACTTTACAGAATGGGTCACACACGATTTCGTTTCAGTTCTATTTGACGCCATTATTAATTAAATGTATAAATAAACACACAGAAACACAAAAAGGATGGTAAATATGGCAAATGCGAAAAATCCTGACCAGCCAAATGTGACTCGTAAACATTCGAACCTTAGGGAGGTCATGACGGACAAACGAAACTGAAATCGGCTAAGCAATATTCGATGTGGAATTCAATGGGCTACATTTTAAGCATGGTAAGACCTGGGGGTCTCTCAATATATCAACTTTATGCTGGAAAAAGTGGAAATTTCGAACGTGAAACAACCATAACAATCGAGTGAGATTCGATTTGGATGGTGATTTTTTGGTTATTGGCGATGTCTAGTACAATACCGAAGAGATTTTGACTCCACCTTTTCGGGTTGAGAATTTATGAAATTTCGATTTTCAACATTTCTGACCAATTTACTCCCTGTGCAGAGGAGGAATCAGAAATACAGTGGCCATTTGTGGTACATGGGGTCAAGGGGTACACATGCACAACGCATGGACGCCTGAATCTCATTGCTAAGGAAACAGGTCCGGGGGGTGGCCATGATGGTCGATTCTTACCGATCCGGTCTCTTAATGACGATGTCTAGTACTCTCCAACCTTCTTTCTCAAGCTGTATACGAACGATGTGTCATCGCTTATCGGCTCGGTTTTCACAAGACGATTGCATCCCATATCGTTTACATGTAGCAAAAGCTTGATACTGAGTAGAACTGTCTGGACAGTGAGAAACCGGTCATCTTTTCCACCACCAGGAAACGAGAGCGCATCCGCAAAAGGGTGCTTCGAAACTGCACGCAGATGGTCAAGATTTTCGATATCTCGAACGCATCCGTTTATCATTTTCTCAAGTCCCGGCTGACCTACCTTCACAACTACAGCAAGCAGCATGGCCTAGATGAGCTTCAGGTTAAGCCCCGCAGAGAACGGTACCTTAAACAGTTGTTGCATTATGTCAGGTGGTATGCTCAGGGTGGAAGAGAGTCTTCGAGGATGTTTTTCATGTATTACTCCTTATTGATCTTGACGTCAGGAATGACAGAAAGGAGAGGGAAATTGACCATTGAGCAAAATGCAGCCCAACCTCTGATATAAATGGGATGGTTAGAGAACCAGTGATACCACAACTATGTTAGGATTCTTCAGGATCAGGGACAGTGGTTATGTTATTTTGCATATTCAGCTTGCCTTCGACGGTAAAGATATGTGCATTACATACTGCGAGTGGAGCGGCTGTGCAAGTACACTAGAACACTGTTAAACCCCTATCCACGTACTTAATTAGCGTATGCTGACATAATTAGAGTTGTCCGAACAAGCTGCTCTAGAGGCCATTTGTTAAGCAACCAAATGGCTACAGAAATCAGTTTAGATCACCCAATTTGGTTCAGAATTCGAGGCGTAGTCCCTCGATCCATGTTTTGAGGGGTTCCCTATCCCCTCGGTGGGCGGAGCTTGCGGTCTCTAACTAAAGTGCATCTCATTCCTCAGCGAGGGATCTAGAACACTAAATAGGCCACGCATGAGCTACACTCACCGAGTACTGCATGTATGCACATTTAGGTGGATTTCGATTTTTGGCCTAGTGCCAAGCGTATCTACAATTATGTTCACTGAGTCAAAAACTCCCTCATAAATCCTGTCTCCTACTATTCCTACCACTACACTGCCTACAATGGATAAGCCAATCCGCAAGACATGATCAAATCCCGCAACCATTGCGCGAAGTGATGACATCGGCATTTTACATAGTCGCATTGTACTTGTTGATATTGCTGTGCATCATCTTTCGCTCACTTAATAAATGCATCAAAAATAAGTCTTGAAGGATTATACTTGACTAGTGCAAAAAGATTCTCATTATTGTATCATAATTTATCATTTACACTTTTCCCATCCTTCAAAGATTACTATTCCTCGCTAAGAATTGCTGACTTCATGGTGGGGAAGAACGTAAAGGGTGTGGGGGGGGGGCGTTTCGAGTTGTGATCGGTAAACTAGCTTTATTTAAGATTACGTGCAAATTGAGGACTAACTCCATTGCTAGAGTCGAATGAGAGATGAGGTGATCCCACAAGTACACGCATAGGTTTTGGTGTAACCGCGGATGGATCGGAAATGGTACATAGGCAACTGATATCTACTATAGCACGTTAACTGAGTGCAGTAAAACAGCGATTGAGAGCAATGAAACAATCGACTTCCCCAAATTGGGTATAAATATCACAAACAATCGCTAGGCCCTGTTCATATTCCTTCTGCTGTTTGGTCATTCTTGGTAACTTGCAATGCCTTGTTCCTCCTTCAAATCATGTCTCAGTTTTCTGCCTACTCTTGTAATAAATATTAACATTTGAGATCATGCTCTCGACCACAGCTGGACGACTCGGTTGCGTCGTATCGATTCGCAAACGTGGGCTGTTCCTGATCTTCTGAATATTTCGAAAGTGTTCTTCACTCTGCGACTCATCTCGCAGATCACACCGACGAGATTGCACGCACAATGAAGATCCATAGCTTGCGAAGTCTTGTCTTTCCAACCTTTACTATAATAATTAAATTTAAAAACAGTTTACAAAAAAGTTTTAAAAATAAAATATGTTTAAAAACTTGGACTTTTCAGCCGTACCAATGCCGACGAATCCCATAACCAAGAACTCCGAGGCTCACAAGAAAGGAGAGACAAAAAAGAGGGAGGAGAGTCGGCTAAGAAGAGGGGAGAGAAGAGACTAGGGCAACAAGTTGAATAGGCTCAATACTATACTTACCGAGTTGGCTAATCATTTCGATAAACCATAGTTGATATTTTCGCTCGTTTTCGTTTTCTAGCACATTGTCGATCGGATTGACGCGTGAGATTATGTAATCGAGTCCAACAAGACGCCATGTTCCTCCTTCCACATTTCCATGTGTACACAATCCTTGAAAATTTCCAAAGAAGTAAATTGAGAAACCCGAATGAGATTATGCTCTCGACTTCAGCTCGTCGACTGAGCTGTGAAAATGTGACTTTTTCGCACTTTTTTCTCTCAAATAGTCCAAGTCAAACAAGGAATTTTTGAGCGGTGCCGATGAAAATTAATCTAACAGCAAAGTATGATTTCGTGCCCTCCGAGGTTCGTGACAAAGGATAGATAATTTCTCAAGACATACTTCACCATGGAACCGCACGTTCGTGAAAGTAATTTATCAGATTTTGCGATATGCTTGTGAATTTATAGATAATTCCTTCACTTCCACACATAAAATCAATAGTGTTCAGGCATTCGGAATCACTGCAAAGATTGCTCGATATTTCATCGACTCCACAGTATCTAAGTCGCTCAAGTACCCTCACAGCGTCAAGGTTGTTCACAAGGATAGCGGCAAGGTATCATTCGGTGTTTGTATTTCTTAAAAATGCAAAATTCCCTATTATATTACTATGTCCCATAATTTCGTGCATTTTTTCGGGAGAACGTAATACAAAGCCATTTCAGAACTTAGTTATAGTGTTATTTGAGCTGCTGTCACTAGTTGATACCTCGTTCTACGCAGTGCGCGTGCACGTTTCGTCGGATGAAATTATTGCGTTAAAGAAGGACCGTCCGCAAATCTTTAGAAACCCTTCAATACCAGGGGTTAAAATTTATTTCAGAAATGAATACGTGCGGTCGAATGTACAACCAATTTGGTTCCCCGATGCAACAACAGAACTGAAGCTGTTCTATCTGAACTTGAAGCGTGCATCTCATAACTGAACCATTGCCTGCTCATTTGCTTTCATCAAATACAAATCGATCATGTTGTGCGAAAGAGTGTACTAGTCACCAAGACGTAAGTCGGGTTGAGCTATTTTCATCCGTCTTGCAAGAAAACAAAAATAGGGAGGGGGCGTTCAAGATGAGTCACAATAACAACAGTGATCGTAAGTAAAGGTCTCCGAAAGTTCAACATTCCGGAAATGTTTCGGTAATTTATTTGATGAGGTATAAAATGTGTAATACGTAAATTACCTTTATTGTATCATCGAACAGTTAATGTATAGGTAAAATACGACGAACACGACACATTTGCATCATTCTGCCGAAACAAGGGTCAACAAAAACTCGTTTATAGGATTTAAAGTATTTATCCTATGAGCCTATGACTACGCGACTTTCAGGTATAAATACGACTTTCGGGTATAAAATTTTGCCCTGAAAGGGCCAACAACGGTCTCAACCTCTTTATCATGCCATATTCCTATGTAAACAACTTTTGCAAATAATTTCTAGGAATCAATAACAGATGGTCGAATTGCAAGCTGCCTCGAGCGATCTGAAATTGAAGTGAGTTATGCAATTTTTATCATGCCAGCACTATTTTATAAACTGAAACTCATACGATTCTATTCCACTAATGTATTGGATGGCTTGGCAAGAAATTCTTATTTCCATGCTGCATGATTTCTTACCAGACTGATCAGAATCCATCACTGCTAAGGTATCTCACTCGTATTCCCGCAGCTCAAGTGTTCGATGGGATCATCTTGCCTGGGACAGTCGTCACTCCTGAGAGTGTCATCGCTGTCAAGGAGATGCAACTGGGGGCAGATGACATTGTGATCGCAAGCTACCCGAAATCAGGCAAGATACTTTTCCTCTTTTTTGACCCGCACGGCTACTAAAACTGTTTTTCAATATTTTCTCTATCTTGTTGATATCTGTATTTCTAACCTTGTTCACTTTTTGCAGGAACCACGTGGCTCGCAGAGGTAGTGTCATCGATTGTTCACGATGAAGACTCACTCAGATCGATCAGAATAGAGGAAAGAGTCTTCTACCTAGAGCTGAATCGCGAGTTGTTACGTCCTGACCACCCTTATCTGTGCCCGAATGACGCCCTTTCCTCTAAGAGGAGAATCTGGTACACGCATCTACCTCTGCGCCACCTCCCTGCCACTGTTCTTGAGGGACATTGCAAGGTGATCTTACGCTAATAATGGTCGAATTTATTAGGCTTTCCTTATGACGAAAAAACGATTTTACAGCTTCTCTACGTGGCTCACAATCCCAAGGATAAAGCTGTGTCCTTCTTCCACTTCCACCAAATCTCAAAGTCGCTTGGACTCCAAACTGGTATTAATGTAACGCAGTTCGGAATCTTAAATAATTTCAGATATCAGTTTTTCTCTCTCTTCTGCTCTGAATTTCTCTGCCGCGGAAGCTGGTTTGAGCACGTTCTGGACTACTGGAAATTTTCTCGGGATCATTCCAACGTTAGTAAATACGTGCATTATTTGAATTATATTTATTGGTTGAGGCAAAGTACATTTTCTACGAAGACATGAAGAAAGATTTGATGAGCGAAGTGAAGGGCATTGGCGAGTTCGTCGGGGTGAATCTCTCGTTGGAGAAGGGAGCGTGGGTCGTCGATCGCTGCTCAGTCGAGTCAATGAAAGTGATCACTAGGTGGCTTCGTGGGAACTTACTCTATTGCCTGCTCCCTACAATGATATCGGCGGGAGAGTGTGCGGGATCAGGAGACCATTCAATGCGAAACAATCTCTAGTTCAGGCTAGAATGCGAAATTTGGGTAATTGTACTCGTTTTCCGTTTACTCTCACGACCGATAGCCAGAAAACAGTTTGGGAAATATGAAACGACGGTTAAAAGCAGTGTAATCATTTCATACTAACGAGGTGAGTCTTTAAGGTGCAACGAAAAAAAAACCTTTACTTCGCATTCTGGGCACTAACTAGTCGGATACTGTTACTATTTCATGATGCCGTATATCATATTATGTATTAGTAGTACTGACTCATAATCTTCTGAACGTATATTGTCTGATAAAATAAATTGTTTGGTTGATTGAATTTATGTATCAAAGGCGGCTTGAGGCAATAGTTCTCATCAGACATAGTCATTCAATTTGGCAGATGTGAATTCATTACATTCAGTTCTACAGAGCATCGTGCACATTCGACTTGGGTGATTGTGCCTCTACGACATTGGTGATTGCGTCATTGGAGATCATATAGCTAGTGAGTTTCAGCTACATTACTCCATTTAATCATCTCAAAGGGTTGGCTTCGTGGGGAAATTGTGGGGGAGGAAACTAGGATTTCAATTTTCAGGTCGTTTAGGTCCATTTTAGGATATGTTTCAGGTTTGCTACATAGATCAAGAGCTAGTCAACTAAGCCTGACGCTTCTGAAACACATCCAAAATTTACCCAAAATTGAAAATTGAAGCCCTAGTGGAAACTAGAGTTTTTCTCCTCATTCTGCGCATTATCTCATCGATCAGACTGACGAGAGATCACGAAGAATGCAGAGAGCCATTTCTTGTGAGGGCGTAAAAACGAATCGTACACCTTTCTTCTCACACTTTTCACCGGTCCGAAATGTAGCTCTACATGATAATTTCTCGCATAAAAATAAGCTAATTAAACTTGAATACGTCATCACAGGCACGGCGGAAACTGCAATTGCACTGAACTGGCAATATGCAATGCCCGACTGGAACTGACTAGGAGAAACGTACGAGATGGGAGCAGCGCCCGCTCTGACCAGCATTTACTCATTTATTTTTAATGAAAAAAATGAATAAATAAATGTTCAATTACATGTCTATCATTCACACTCATCATCCAACATTGGAAAATCTATGTTCGTATATTAATGCTCCCTTTAGTCAATTAATTAAAGGAATCGACGTAAGTCAAAGGTTGTCGGTCAGCAAATAATTTGGTTTGTTTTCGATTGCACATAGCGACAGTCTTCTTTTGGGGGTATGACATTTGAGCAACGACATTTGCGCAACGACAAAATTAGGTGCGCAAGCGACATTTGCGCAACGGGCCATAACTCCCTTCAGGATCATCGTAGAGTGCCCAGATTGGGTACGTTGGGTAGCTATGGGTTCACTCTACCGTCACCCACACTGGTCTTTGGTCTTTCACATCGGGGGCGACATTTGCGCAACGGGCCATAACTCCCTTCAGGATCATCGTAGAGTGCCCAGATTGGGTACGTTGGGTAGCTATGGGTTCACTCTACCGTAACCCACACTGGTCTTTGGTCTTTCTCCTCGAGGGCGACATTTGCGCAACGGGCCATAACTCCCTTCAGGATCATCGTAGAGTGCCCAGATTGGGTACGTTGGGTAGCTATGGGTTCACTCTACCGTAACCCACACTGGTCTTTGGTCTTTCTCCTCGGGGGCGACATTTGCGCAACGGGCCATAACTCCCTTCAGGATCATCGTAGAGTGCCCAGACTAGGTAATTTGGGTAGCTATGGGTTCACTCTACCGTAACCCACACCGGTCTTTGGTCTTTCTCCTCGGGGGCGACATTTGAGCAACGGAATTTATCATATGAAAGGCGTAGGCGATCCTCTACGAAGTGTTCGATTCTTCACCCGATATCCTCAATGGATTTCTTGTTATCTTTGTTGTTCACGATGAAAAATTAAGATGAAAAATGAAAAAAAATAAATTAAGGTGGTGGGAGAATATACCCAAAATTAAGGTGGTGAGAGAATGTACCCAAAATTAAGGTGGTGTGAGAATATACCCAAAATTAACGTGGTGTGGAATATACCCAAAAGTAAGGTCTTTCTCCTCGGTAAAGTTACGGTAGAGTGAACCCATAGCTACCCAACGTGCCCAATCTGGGCACTCTACGATGGTCCTGAAGGGAGTTATGGCCCGTTGCGCAAATGTCGCCCCCGAGGAGAAAGACCAAAGACCAGTGTGGGTTACGGTAGAGTGAACCCATAGCTACCCAACGTACCCAATCTGGGCACTCTACGATGATCCTGAAAGGAGTTATGTCCCGTTGCGCAAATGTCGCCCCCGAGGAGAAAGACCAAAGACCAGTGTGGGTTACGGTAGAGTGAACCCATAGCTACCCAACGTGCCCAATCTGGGCACTCTACGATGGTCCTGAAGGGAGTTATGGCCCGTTGCGCAAATGTCGCCCCCGAGGAGAAAGACCAAAGACCAGTGTGGGTTACGGTAGAGTGAACCCATAGCTACCCAACGTACCCAATCTGGGCACTCTACGATGATCCTGAAAGGAGTTATGTCCCGTTGCGCAAATGTCGCCCCCGAGGAGAAAGACCAAAGACCAGTGTGGGTTACGGTAGAGTGAACCCATAGCTACCCAACGTACCCAATCTGGGCACTCTACGATGATCCTGAAGGGAGTTATGTCCCGTTGCGCAAATGTCGCATGTGCAAAATTTGTTGCTCATTTGTCGTATTTTACCCCGTTGCGCAAATGTCGTTGCTCAAATGTCATACCCCCCTTCTTTTTGTTTAAAATCAGGCCCACCTTCTTGCTTGCGGAACAAAGATCGTCAATCATCGTTTGTACTTCTTTTGGGGAATGTGAGATTAATACTACATCATCTGCATAACGAAGGTGACTTAGTCTTCTCCCATCGATATTGATTCCATACTCCTCCCAATTCATCGCACTCAGACAATCCTCGATTACCGCGTTAAACAGGTGAGGAGAGAGCGGGTCGCCTTGTCGGACACCTCTGGCTACTTTGATAGGGACTTTATCTTGTCCCAAACGTACGAATACTTGGCCTTTATCGTATGCGTTCCTTATAACATTCACAATTTTAGAATGCACTCCTTGATTCGTTAACGCTTGCCACACTGCTCCAAATTCGATGCTATCAAAGGCTTTTGCGTAATCTATGAAGACCAGAATGCATGGAAAATCATACTCCACTGAGCGGCTTATGAGTTCACTGATTGCAAACGAGTGGTCTAGTGTAGAAAAGTTTCTCCTGAATCCAGCTTGCTCGCTTGGTTGGTGGGCGTTGAGAGTTCGTTCTATCCTTGTGTCGATCGTGGACGTGAACACTTTGTAGATGAGATTGAGCAAGGCGATTGGCCGGTAGTTTGTTATGTCCAGCATGTTTCCCTTCTTGAATATGAGTGAAATGAAAGAATTCGAGAGACTGTCCGGAATCTCTTCTTGGGCTATCCACTGGTTGAACAATTCGGCTAAAGGTTCCAAGAGCACATTTAAGCCACTCTTTAGCATCTCCGCATTAATTCGATCAGGTCCCGGTGATTTTCCGTTTTTCAGTTTCTTCACTGCATTTTTAACTTCACTTTTCAATATCGGGAGAAAAGAATCAGTTGAACAAGATTTAACTCTCGGCGGTCTTTGATTGCTCACAAATAATCCATCGTAAAAGCCTTTCACGACACATTTCATATCATTCTTGGAGTAGGCAATGCTTCCATCGGGCTTTTCCAATTGATTCACTTGAGTGTTTCCTATCTGCGATGATCGTAGAGCTCTTCTTGTACTATGCCCATATCGGACTGCTTCGCGCACTACCTCCAAGTGTCGCTTTCGCAGATCTTCTGCTATTGAGAATCGCAATAATTTACTTGTTTGGCAATATTGGATTCGATTCAGTACGTTGGCTCCGCTATCTCGCAAACGTCGCCTTCTTTCAAATAATTCCTCAGTGTTCTTAGAGAACCTCGGGTCTCTTTGTCTCGGCATCATTGATTCGTTAGCCAATTCCCCCATCACAATTGATAGTTTCTTATAAGAGGAAAACTCAGCTTTTGATTTCAAATGAATTTTGCTTTGAAACAATAGACGGTCAAATTGCATTGGAGGACGAGGCTGTTTGCAATATCTTCTCGACTTGACTTCAATTTTCATTCGAGCCATAATTAATCGATGGTCTGTGGCAAAATTGAATCGGCCAACAACACTGACGTCTTGAATTATTGACTTATCACGAGATAGAAAATAGTCTATTTGGTTTCTCGTTTGCATATTCGGAGATAACCATGTCCATTTTCTTGATTCTCGCTTGTCGAATTGGGTGTTGTGCACAAATAATTTGGATTCTGTGCAGAAGTCGAATAAGATCTGGCCTCTTTCATTGCGATCTCCTGAACCATGTCTTCCTACAAATCTTTCATCGTCCGATAATCGTTTCCCAATCTTGGCGTTGAAGTCGCCGGTGACTACTACATGTCTCCTGCCTCCCCCAGGTAGTCGAACACTACGGGAGGAAGAGTCCACGAGAGCACCTAACTCATTCAGAAGGCAATTGTATTCATCGTCAGAGTGGCTTGTTGTTGGGGCGTATACAGATATGACACGTAGGCCGAAAGAAGGAACATCGATAAACGACAGACGGTCGTTGACGGAGTGGAAGGTGACTTGAGGAGCGAGATGGCTGGCAACCAGGAAGCCGGTGCCATTGTGGGATCGGACTCCATATGCAACTAGCAGGTGACCAGAATTGGCTAGTGTGATGGAGGTTCGACCTGGCCTACGGACTTCCTGGAGCGCAATTACGTCGAAAGAGACTCCACTCACGCAATGTTCCAGTTCTGCCACTCGAGCATCCGACTTGAGAGTTCGTGCGTTTAGAGATCCGATGCGTAAGGTCGAAGATTGCATCCGATGGACAGGCGAGACCCAGTGCGGTTGTCCAAGCTGACGACTGGGGACTCCCATTAATTTGATATTCCTTTGTTTCTGACAATCGAATGAAATTGGTGAACTTGTGTTTCACCGTTCTAGCAAGTACACTGGATTATTGGCTATTCGATTCTGTAGCTGTAGGCAAGTCGAAATAATACAAAAAATCATTAGCTCGTCATCATAATCGGGTATACCAAGGTATCAAAGAGTAGATCGGGGAGAGACACTAAGTCACACTAATTCTGACCGGCGAAAGAGATAGGGAATATAGAACAAGCGGAAGGGAGAGCGTATTTCACTAACCTGCTCCGGATTCATTCCGAAGCTGTCGTCGACTCTCTGACGACTATCTTCAACTCGGCAGCAGGGATGAATCCGTCGTGGTCCTTGTCGAACTCAAATATATTGATTTTATAATTCGGGTCGAATTTAATTCGATTTTAGACCACAGTTTAGCTATATTTCAGCCCTCAAGACGCATGTTCTGAACGAACATTCGGATGAAAATTAATTTAATGCCAGTCCTAATTTTGGAATAGTTTTGGGGCAATTTAAAATCGACGTTCCAAGTTGTAAGCATAAAGATGGGATTTCGTATCAATCTAGTTTGTGTTTCACGGATACACCACGATGCCTGCGGATTTTATGGTCTGATACTCCCCAGATTCCTTTTTCAGAAACAAAGGAATATCAAATTAATCGTGTACCTAACTAGGAATACGACATCGCTTACAGAATGAATAGAGATGTATGCTAGTTTTCTTTTTTTGTATTTTCACCTAAATTCTTCTATCCCTCCCTGTGATTTCACAATTTCACATTGTGAAATTCACAACTGATGATTTCGCCTAGGAAATTTGAGTTTCACGGTTAGTTAAAGAAGCCTGCGGATTGTAGTTTCTGATTTACCCGTCCTTTCTTGTCGAAAATAGATAAATATCACAGCAGCTAATCTCATTTTCGAATCAGAAGTCGATTACAGAATTGTTATTTGCTCTCTTTTTAGTCTTTCTGTGCTACCACTCCCATTCGACTCTCCCTCTTTGCCGTTTCACCACTGATGCTGTCGCATGGAGACCATCAAGCCTTGTATCGAAAATTTCAATGCGATAAAAGTTTCATGGATGATTTAGGTTTCACAAATAACCCAAGATGTGCTCAGCCTCAGTTGAATGATTCGACTTCGAAGGGTCTTTCCATAAAAAATAAACTATTTCAGTTAATACCGTATCAACAGTAGTGTACCACTAGGAAACGTCGCCCTGTCGAACTCGCAACAGCGTGAGCCAAATTAGTAATCGTCGTCCTCACTCACCGCACGGAATGGGAGGTTGAGTTTCATGGATATATTAAGGAGCCTGTGGATTCGATGGTCTGATAGTGTCTGGTTCGATTGCATAGCTTGCAAAAATTTGACTTTCTGCGTCAGAATGACAAGCGTCATTTATTTCGAATTCATCCCTTTCCATCACCCCCCCCCCTCACTCTACTGCCCCTCCCTACCATTTCACCACTGATGCTCCCCCCCCCCATTCAGTACCCCGACAATTTGCACTGTCATTTATCGCCCGTTTTCACGCATCAATGGCAAATTCGAACGTACTCTCTTAAATTTGCATGCTATCTCGTCAGTCAGAGAGCGAGAAAGTGCACGGTTTGCAGAGAGTCCCGAGAGTCAGAGAGGAGAGAGAGAGTATGGGAAATTGAGAGAGTACAGTGGCCTTCGCCGCAATCACATGGCGAGTCCGCAAGAATGCCGCGTCCTCTCCTTGAATCACACACTCTCTCGCCTGCTTTCTTCAATTTGCGTGCTCTCTCGCCCTTGGCGCGCCATGCCGAATTTGTTAATGTGACATCTCCCGCATGACTCAATGTATTTACAGTGAAGGGGATGAGTAAGGGATTGGGATAGGGGGGGGGGGGGTGGAGAGAGAGAGCCGATGTCCCTATTTTATCAGACGTAAAAGACATTTGGTTGAGAAGAGAACAAGGAACAGCGATGAGTACATACAATTTTAAATGACCAAGGAAAGATTTTTCAGTCCCCTCAAAACAAAATTTCGATTATGTTAATGAGATCGAGTACAGAATTATGCACACATCTTGTTCAGAATAGTTTCAAGTCGACATGGTTCGTGTATGATTTAGGTTTCACGGATAGCTCAAGACCTGCACATTGCCACTTGGCTGATTGTTTCGTGTCCGACCGTTTGAAAAAAAAGTAAATATTTCTGTTGATACAGTATCTGCGGTAGTATGTCGAAAATCCAACAGCGTGCTCCAGTTATTAATCGTCGTCCTCACTCACCGCCCGGAAGAGCCGCTTCCAGCTAACGCACTTGTTCTGGCTCTCGCAGGACATCTCGTAGCGGGACTTAAGCGAGATCAGACCGCTCATCTGCGAATTGTCGATCTTTTAGGAATGTATTTTCGAAAATAATTAGCATTATTCAATTGCAAATTGTGGATTTTCGATACAGATGACTCTATTCATGCTGTGTGCTCAGACAGGAGCACGCTGAATGAAGGGAGTTTCCACCTGCGAATTGGTTTTATAATAGGGAATATGACGCTGATCATGTTCAGGGATCAAATATGTCTTACTCTCGAATTGTTCCGCAAAAAATTACCCGTGTGCCCTATCGCCAGACTCATCGGTGAGATTGTACGCTGGATGAAGAGGCATTCCTTGTGCTGCCATCCCTAAGAAAAACACTGAACGATAATAATTTAAGCAATGTTTTCATTCATAGAGGCTTAAAGAATTCTACCATCAAATATATGGGGGGCGGACAAAAGCAAAACGACCAAAAGCACAACTCAACGGCGTTTGATGGGGAGTTGGTCTAGCAACTTGGGGGTTGCTTCATTGTTACCAGTATGATCCCTTACCTTTGCATATGTAAGTCTTGTTACCAGGCGATCTTGAGTTTCACTCGAAATCAACAATGGGGGGTCATGATATGTGGATTTCCATGACCCCCTATACGTTAAAAACTCAATGAAAACTCAATTCTTAAAACTTAAAACTCAAAATTCAACTCAATTTAAAACCCACGTTGCTAGACCAACTCCCTATCAAACGCCGTTGAGATGTGCTTTTGGTCGTTTTGCTTTTGTCCGCCCCCCAAATATGACGGCGGTCGCGTAAGAATCGAACAACGACCTGAAGGACTTGGCACAGCGATTTTTCGAAAATTTGTGGAAAGGGGTTCTCGAGGGTGCTGATCATCGTGGTCGGCTTCATTTTGCACCAACTCTACCGGTTGAGCCAGGCTGCATGCAGGCTACATGTACATTTCTGCTCATATCTCCGAAACCGATTGTGCTATCACCTTCAAATTTGAACAGAGGTACTATAAGCTACCTATGAGCCCGTCGAAGCAAAATTTACATATTTTTAAATATGCTAATTTTAAAAAAATTGGATTTCGAATATAAAGCAAAAACTAACGACGAGAATTGTATGAGAAGATGCGTCTTATTCAGGGGATCATTTTTCGTATGCAGAGTATGGGGTTTGATATCGTCGTTTTTTTGCTACGAATTATTGTTTGTTCCATTTATCACCTCTGCGCCGCGCTCTTTGCGCGAAGAGCGAGGAATGAGAATGAGTTTCACTATCACTCCATTTCAATTATCGCCCGGATAGTGAGGAATGGCAATGTGATTGAAAGTGAGAGTGAAACTCATTCTCATTCCTCGCTCTTCGCGCAAAGAGCGCGGCGCAGAGGTGATAAATGGAACAAACAATAATTCGTAGCAGAAAAACGACGATATCAAACCACATACTCTGCATACGAAAAATGATCCCTTGAACAAGGCGCATCTTCTCATACAATTCTCGTCGTTAGTTTTTGCCTTACATTCGAGATCCAAAATTTCATAAAATTAGCATATTTAAAAATAAGTAAATTTTGCTTCGACGGACACACATGTATCTTATTTTACTACTGTGAAAATTGATTCCTCAATCGGTTGTTGAGTTATGTAGGGAAAGGTAGATGCAGCCTACGTGCAGCCTGGCTCTATCGATCGAGTTGGAGCAAAATGAAGTTGACCACGATGATCAGCACCCTCGAGAACCCCTTTCCACAAATTTTCGAAAAATCGCTGTGCCAGGCCTTGCTCGATTCTTACGCGACCGCCGTCATATATATTCGTGATCGAGCATAGTGGAATGTTTATTATGATCTTCAACGGAGAATAAGCAGAAAATACTGACAAGTGGTGATTCACAATGAACGAGATATTAAACAGACCAGGGATGGCTTTGCAAGAAATGACACCCTTCATTATGCTTGCTCGATCATCGATCCGATATACGAGAGAGTAGGCACATTGAAGAAAGTCATTTCTTGCAAAGTCATCCCTAGACAGTTTTGGCTCGATGAGGATTGAATGTTGAAAGTAGAGAACGATGATTGTGCAATCGGGATGTGTACAATATGTGACAAACGTGTTGAAAAATGCCTATGAAATTGAATCTCACATTACAGTATCCAGAGGTACAAGGAATGCATGATCAATGTCAGCGTTCGAAAGAGAAAATCGAAACTCAAGAATACCACCAGAGGTTACAAATTATGCGGGCAATAAAATCGACTATTCAACAGTATCCTCGAAACTTCTTGAAAGGAAAGGCGAAAAGGAAATCAATCATTCAAAGGGAAATCAATCATATTATCGAGTAGGGGAAATCAATCGATAATTTCGATTCCAGTAGATTAGAAGATCTTCGGCGCCATGATCATTACGATGCAGACGATAGTGAAGAGAATGTAAGCGACAAGGGCAGCGTACCACACCTTCTGCTCCCATCTGGAAAAGGGAAGAGTACGGTAGAGAGTGATTAATGGATTGTGGTTTCACTGTCACTATTTAAATGCATTGCTAGAAATATGTAAAGGAAGGAGTACAGTATCTAGTAGTATCTAGATCGTAGATTGGTATGTTTTGAGTAATGAATAAATATTGTCATCATTTTATACCAGGGATTCCATCGATAATTGACTATTTCAGCAAACAACTATTAGGTTGTCTCAAAAGTTTCTGACTATTTTCATTTTCGAACATACTGACCTTCCACGTGTTTCTGAATCTACCAATCAACAAATGGTTTTTAACTATTGATGTGGCCTTCGGAACCCTTTAAAATGAGTGTTATTGTGGACCAATTCAATCACTAAGAATAGCACTGTACACAGCTAAATTCGACATTGGTGTAAATTAATCTCAGTTTTGAATCGATTTTAATTCTTGGGAAAGCTCTGACATCGGCTAAACAAAAGTATTATTTTAAAGGGTGACGAGTGGGCTTATTAAATTTCATAATGCCAACGGATTGGCCTCAAACGCATACTTGATAATGGCTCTCAATCCCAACCCGGCACCAATTAAAATTTTCCGAATATACATTAGCTTATATTTTGAAAGTGTGGATCGATCAGCAACCATCATTTGTTGATCGCTCAGAAGTGCCCTTCCGTACTAGTGCACGGTTGCATTTTGGAGGATGTTCATACATCTGTTAAGAAATATGATGTTTCGAAATATTTCTATAGAGATTTGATTGCTGAAAACGGCACTTTCAACCGTTTACCGCTTCTCAAGCACGCTATATTCCTGTTATTTCATCATTATTTGAACAAGCAAGTCTTATTCTACCACTGATATTGTGGGCTAATTGGGTAGGCCACATATATTCAAGGACCAGTGTTTATTGCATAACTTACCATAAACTGAAAGCTTTTTTGACCGGCGCGTTCGTTTCGAATGAGATTTTGATAGTTTCTGTGCAATCGAAATACAAGGTCATTACACTAAAAAAAAATTCTGAAATTTCCAGAAGAAAAATTTTTGCGACCCCAAATATGGTGTTGCTTTGTCTGTAAGTCTGTGTACCGTAACCTGGGAGTGGCGTTGGAGCAGATGTTGTGTCAGACTCATGATTTCATCAGAGGATTGAAGGAAAACTTCAATAGCGTAAATATCAATACTCCTACCGTATTCGAAAGCTACAGTAGCCCAGTGCGCTGAGTCAGACGCTGGGTCAGATTCATGATTTCGATGGTCAATTAATGAAAAACGTCGATACCTTTGCCTATTTTGTTACGTCTAGCATTGGGACAAACGCGGAGTGAAAACCATGATTTTGCCGACATCATTAGGGATTATCTTCTAAATATTCCAGCAACTTATAATTTTAAAAGAGGCGTAGTTGCCCACTAGTTCGAAAACACTAAGAAGTCACGATTTTTGCATGTTCGTACCTATAAGTGATTTTATCGGGAAAACTACGAGCAATGTTTCATTCAAATATATTATTGTAGTCTGCTACCATGTTCTTAACTACGACCATGACGGAATGGTAAGGAGTCTAAATACACCACGAGAAAATTCGAAAAATAAATAGTCAGAAACTTTTGAGACAACCTAATACTTTCATTAATTTTGTGAAACATAAAATGTGCTTGATAAGTGCGTGTCCCAGAAAGTTGTTAAACTTTTTAAAATCGAAATTCTGGTGACTATAATATGGACTATAATATTCCCTAATCGTTGACGGGAGGGTTGTCTATTCGAAGAGTAATGGCCTGACTCTCTCTCCAAATTACATGTTCTCTCGCTGTCTCTAACCGGTGAGAGTGTGTAATATGAGGAGAGTCAGACTATTGCTCTATTCGAAGCAGGCGATATTGCAATTCATCTCGGAATAGCCAACTCTAATTGACGGTGTCGTACCTGTGCTTTCTGAAGTTGCGCAGCAGCACGATTCCGAGCAGAACTCCCGCCACGAATCCGCCGATGTGAGAGACGTACGAGATCTGGAGTACGGTATGATTACCGTAAATGGGAATATGTATTTCTCAATCTCTTTTCGTATTAGATGCATTGCTGTTATTCCGCAACAGTTTATTGTCAAACTAATGTAGACAGATTTATCTATTGGCCTTTTTCAAGTACCTAGTTTCTTACAGTATCTAATTTATATTCTACAGTACCTTATTTATCTGTTCATCGAGGAAGTATCGCTGGTAGACTGCCACCCCGGCATCGGAACCGATGATAATGAAGAGAACTAGGGCGCGGACGGGCGCGAACTCCATCACCGACCAGTTCATGATCTGCAGTTTGGTCTTACTGTGGAATAGGGTTACTGTAGGAAAAGGTTACTGTACGATACTGGAGTTGAAATGAGTGCCCCTCAACGAACATTAGTTGCATGGGACATCTCCTACTATTTTGAAACAATAATAGATCTCTAACCATCAGCCGACCCTAACTTATCGGTCTCCTCATTCTAGGTATGCGTTTAGTGAGAGACATAATGAAGAGATGACATTACGCAACTCTTACAGAAAGCCGCAGTTACGAATTTCAAATTTGTTTTTCAAAAAAAAAACCAATTCCGCGAGATGAGTCGCGAGGAGGGCGAAGACTCCGCTCGATGCTCCAGCCAGGTACACCTTCGGGTCGACTGCAGCGACCAGGAGGGAACCTGAGAAGAGGAGAGGATAGGGGAGGATACGGTAGGATTTCTGAGGGAAAAATAAGAAAATATTTTTTAGGGTTACTGTAGATACAGTAAGAGAAAATAGAATATATAAAATGATTGGACTTTATAGGCCTAACAAAATTAATAGTTTGAGAAGGCTTCAATGAATAGGCGTCATAGGAGTTTGAATTATATTTTTACCGACCAAATGGGGGCTCCATTCCATTGCCCATCAACCAACACATCACGTTGAAACATCAGCTCTTCTTGAAACATAAATTGAGCTAGAATCTGGAATGTTTGTTTTCTCACGAAGATTCCATACAGATTACAATTGTACACTACCTGGCTTCTTTGCATATGTTATTCTCGTAATAACTTCATAAACTCACCCGAGATGATTCCTCCGACATACACGAGGATGGTCATCCACTGATGCACGAGTTCCAGTGGGATTCCGAGGATGAGCTGAGTGAGGACGTTGAAGGCGATGTGGTAGATGCCTATATGAACGAAAGCGAGAAGTGGAAGACTAAGCAAGAATTGAGATTGTGCACTACAACGTTCGGAAACTGTCACAATTGTGTTTCACGAGTGCTATGTGTTAATTGAAACCACGAATAACCAATAGACGTCTGATGATTTTTTCGAACAAAAACAGAATCACAACAATTTTCCGCGTCTTCCTCTCCAGGTCTTTGATCTTTGACACACTCTCTTAATTTCGAATAATATCTGTTATACGGGTGACCATTAACCATATTCTGGCTAAAGCATCCTTAGTGCAGCTTTCAGAAAAGTAACAACAACAATACCTATAACAAGAACAACAACAAACAACAAACGATAACTCACGTGAAGAACCGCCAGACCTCCTCGAGTTTGTTTGGGGAGAGGATGAGCGGAGACTGAATGGGCACGGGCTTGTTCACCTGAGAAGGGAAGGATTACTGTAGTTCAGTTTCAGTTTTAACACATTTATAAAGAGTAGGCTCTGATGTGCATGGCATGCCTTTCGTGACTTCTTGCTTCTCTCAAAAAGTGGGCCCGATAGCGCGAATGAAGAGGTCTTTCCATCGTGCTTGGGGTCTCGTCCTCTCTTCGGCCCTCGCGGTGTCCAATCGATCACAGTTTTGCTCCACTTCAAGTCATGATCATTAGCAACTTTATGAACCCATAGCCACTTTCTTTTCAACGCATAACGAACGACGTCTCCTACCTTAGTGAGGTCGCGCAGCCTTTCGTTCGATATATGATCCAGTACAGTACCTCCGATCATCCAGCGCTCCATGCGTCTTCGTGCCACCGATAATCTTTCACTTTGTGCTTTGGTCAGGGCTCATGTTTCACAACCGTAGAGAAAAGCGGGGAGTATACAACCGTTAAATAGACGCCGCGTGTTGGAATCGATCTGTTCACTAGGAACGGTCGATGCTTATGAAAAGCCCCGTATGCTGCCTGAATTCGCCGGCCAATTTCTCCTCCATCCTTCCCATCGATAGAGATGAGGCTACCGAGATAAATTACTTCCTTCTTCAAACCGACCACCTTCCCAGCAACTCTGACTGATTACTGTAGACATACTGTAAACTATGCGAGAGCCACTGTAAGGAATGGTAGGGACACATTAGGGAAAGTGTTAATGCGATTGCCCGTTTGTTTCTCCTTTTAAGTTAAGGAACTCGCCTGTACGGCGTACGTCATCTCCACTCTGGACGATGTAGCAGACGCAAGGTACAAAAACCGTCTACTAAGGTTTACTAAGGCCGGCCAAGGTTCACTAAGGTAGTCTACAACTCACTAAGGTCGATTAAGGTCCACTAAGACCATCTAAGGTTCTTCAAGCTTGGCTAATATTAATGCTAATTAAATCCATCTAGGCAACTCGCCTGCACACCCTCTCCGTTCTGGACGAAGTAGTTGACGTAGATGGCGATTTGGATAATCGAGACGAGCAGCATGAAGAGTGGAAGGGGACAGCATTTGTACTTTTGTAAAGGGAGAGAGGGTACGATAGGTCGGTTGTTGGATGGTACGTATTAGGGTTGGTGAAATCGGGCCAGCCCGGTATTCGAGGGCCCGACATGGAAAACAACGCATTTTGGCTCGAGTTGGCTCGAACCCGGGGTGGCCCGACTTCGAGAGTGAAGAGTCGAGCGGCTCGACTAAATTTACTACTTCATTAGAAACAAAATCGCATTAAAATGATTTTATTTATTCTAAATCTAACATAAAATGTAAATAAGCGAAACGAAATAGCGCAAAAACTTAGCAGGTGCAAAACACAAAAACTTCACTATTCGGTAGCTTAAAATTGTTCACCGAAATGAATGGAAAGATCGGCACTGGAATTACCCTAATGCATTCGCTAGACAAGTCGGGCCGAGTCGGGATGAGTCGGGCCGAGTCGGGCTGAGTCGGGCCGAGTCGGGCCAATCGGGATAAGTCGGGCCACTCGAGCCGCTCGACCCTTCACTCTCGAAGTCGGGCCACCCGATCGAGTTAGAACCATTTTCGAGCGGCTCGAGCATTCAGGCTCGTGTCGAGCTGGGCTCGAGTCGAGTTTGGGAATCGGGCCCTCGACTGACCCGACCCGATTTGACCAACCCTAGTACGTATCTTATGCGGATATGGCTCTGTACAAATTGTCTCATTTCTCGCATGGTGAAAAAATATTATTTGTAAAAGGTTCATGTACGGAAAAGGTTACGGTACCTCCTGACCCCTAGACCTACATTTTCCTATGAAAAAAACTGGGTACTGCAGATTCCGGTACCTGAAGCACAGTCTGACACTTCAAAAGAAACATCAGCAAAAACAAAACAGCCTGTAAACCCCGCCTCCCCACAAGCAAATGATGTTTTAAACGGAAAATGTCTGACGTTCACTCCAGGGTACTGTAAGAAAAATCGTCGCTTTTGCGAGGCGAGGCCCGCGATTATTGCGACAACGCCGGAGTTATCGTCAACAATAAAGGTGAAATGGAGTGATCCGCGATCACCGGACCCGTCGCCAAGGAGTGCGCCGACTTCTGGGGCTTTCCTTCCTTCCAGTGGTTAGTTTAAGCTATACTTTAGTTTGTTCTGGACTTTTACGGTTAAAATTATTTATTTTTATATTCAGGAACGGAGGTGCAGTTCAAGACGGCACTCGGCGGCACCGGAATGCCGCCTGCCTCGACACCACACTCAATGTACGTAACTTATTGGTCGAATTTATGGAACGTTAGAACAGGTTGTATCATACGTTTGAGTCACAAACTTGTGGGCGTGCTTTCAACTAATTTACTATGTTCCTGACCAGTTTTATTAGTGTGATGTTTTTTCCCAATGATAATTAAGTATTATGGAGTATTTGACGTGTATGCGTGGTGTATAAGGCATAGCGTCTGGCCAAATTCCAGCCAATAAAAAAATATAAATAATATTTATATGCAGGTGCTCGCCGTAAAGGAGGCAGTCGCTGGAAGGAAGGCGCTTCTCCGGATCTTCATTAGCTTCAGCTCTGATGCCAGTTTTGGTATTTGTTTGAGTTGGAGTAAATCGTCTGACAAGTAGCATTGGTGTTTCAAAAATATATAACATACTGCTCGATATCCTCGGGCAGATCAACGACTGAAGTACGACGGCAAATCTTATTGCCCGATTAGTCAGATGTGAACGTCGCTTTCGCAAGTTGTAGGATGGAAACTAAACAATCTAGAAAAAAATGTATAAATCATGTGGAAAATTTCCTTCAAATTAAGTTGCTAAGTATATGTTTCTTTAATTTTTATCTTATATTGCTAACAATACCTTTTTTGAAACGTAAAAATCGTGATAATAAATTAGTGTGTTCGAATTCCATAAGGACAATCAATCAAAAGCACACTGCCCAAAAAATCGATTATTATTGATATTTCGAGCTTTGATTCATTTTTGCCTTGGGAATATAATATTTTTTACATCAATATAAATATTTATTTCATAGTTAAGTAAGTTAATAACCTATTAATGAGCTATATTAGTCGCTTTGCAAGGTTTAAAATGAAAAAAACAAGTCAAACGCGCGTCTAACGAGTAGAACCTTGTTAAACAACAGTTGTAGACCACGGATCGCCTTCATGCAGCTAATATCGCTCAATAATAGGTTATTAATTAATAACACTATGAAAGCAATATTTATATTAATCTATAAACATTTAATTTCCAAGGTAAAAATTATTATCAACTCGAAATTTGCATTTCGATTTTACATATTAATTATTTTTGTTGATTGGTTGTCCTTATGGTTTTCGGTATAATTAAAATATTCTCCCGATTTTTGCGATTCGAAAGTGGTGCTGTGCGCATCATAATATGAAAAATAAAGTATTTTCGAGTTGTCGACTTGATTTGAAAAAAAATTCGATTTTTTAATGCGACTGTAATGTTAACGGGTTCTTGGTGCTCCCGAATGTTCTTGATGTATATAGATACTAGGGTTGGCAAAATAATTCCAATGGCGAGTCAGATCATTTGAGTTTCACTTTTTTTCTGACTCGCCGGTGTCTCAGACTCGCGCGAGTCGGAATGATTGGGACTCAGCGAGTCTGAACTTTTCAATTACGTTTTATGAGTTTGCATGGCGCCTGTTGCTGGTACGCGCATACTTTTGGGTCGTACCATTTTGTATCTTCTAACCCTTCCGCCTTCAGAGATGACGTCATCGATGGACGCTGGCTACTCGTCGTCGTCTTCCACTCGTGAGGGCGAATCGCGTGCTTCGCTCGTCTCTCTGACGTCGTCATCGTCGTCCTCCGTCGACTCGTGCCGTCTCTCTCCGCCACTTCTGGTCAGTGTGCAACGGTTGAGGATGGAGTTACGGTATCACAGCAAAATATCCATATAGTTAACTTACATTAGTGCTGGTAGACATTAATGTGAGTAGTTGGGGTTGAGTTATAATCTTTAATGCCTGTCACATATTTTTGGCACTCATTTCCTATCCTATTTGCCATCATTTTCGACTATAGTGATCCATGTAACATTTTGTTCGCCTTGAAAAAATAAGCATTTTACATTCATCATGCAATACTTCTTCAAGTTAGGTGGTAAACTCTTATCTCTTCTTCTGACCAGAGAGTGGTCCCAAAATGAGACTATTCCGAGAGGGTGGACAATTCGATAGTTCTCCGTAGGTTGGATGGATTCACCAGCACAGCTACTGCACCTCTAAACCACAGTAACCCAACTGCTTTTCAGGCGCGATTTCCGCCATCGAATGAATTGGAGGCGATGACGCAGCTCTCGCAACCCGCATCCTCGTACCTCGCAGAAAGACGGGCCATTCGATGGGCACCAGGTACGATAGTCATACATAGTTCCGCATGAGTGTCGTGATGGTACGGTAGATGGTTCATGTAGATCGATATTTGAAGTTCCCATTTATTCGCTGCAGCCTGCAGGATCGGCGTGGACGAACGGTTGTGAGACGCCGCGTGCATTGGGCCGCTCCGCTCCCTCGACTACCGTATATATTTTGCCGCAAGCATTTATTGTTCGACTTATTTGTATTCTTATGATAAAATGTACATTACTTTGCATTGCTTGTGTTCATTACAATCATTGCTGAAATGATGAGAAGAGCAATTAAGAGATAGAGCAAGGGGATAATCTAGCAATAGTTCTTCATTCTAAAATGCATCCTTTAAAGCGCCCCCTTTTGATCGCTACTCTCAACGCTTCCGTGGCGCAGTGGGTAGTGTAGGGACTGCAACGCTGTTAACGAACGAGCAAAACAATTCACAAAATTGTACACAACTGAAAGCTATGCCTGCCCCATTCCGACTTTTCACTTTAGTTTTGTAAAAAATATTTTAATTAATTAGAAAAACATAAATGAATGATAAGCAAAAGGCCGACGCTTTCAGTCCAAGTGGAGCGCATCGCAAGTCACGTTTTTTAATAAGATTATCGCAAACTGAAATTCGGTTGCGTTGTAAAACTTCATGATTGAGGTTTAATAATTTTTTTCTCATGTTAACGGTACTCCGACAGCAATGAAACATCGTATAATAATAGAAAGAATAGTTTAATATTGATAGAACTTCAGAATCAGGAAGATTACGATACCGAGAACTTTAAAAATCATTTAAAAAGAGGACGACTTCCGTATATTTCTGGTTTTTTACCATAAATTGGGAAATGCTGCTCTAAAACAAATATCAAAAAATCTCAAATATACGGAAGTCGTCCTCTTTGCAAACACCGAAAATGTATTTTCACAATGGTAAAACGCTCAATTTTGACAGCCTCATTCTCTTTTATTTGATATTTATATTTATATTTATTGTGAAAACAATTTTTTGTGATTGATAATCTACCAAAAACTGAGGAAATGAAGCTTCAACACATAATTCTGAAAACACGTATATTTTCGATCACATCGTGCTTCTCCGGTTCTGCAACATATCTCTTTTTGCTTTGCTTGTTGTTCTTTCAAGATGTGTTCATATTCATTCCAATCAATAAAATTGTCGAAAAATCGCATTAAATTTTTTTTTTAAATGTTTTAAAATAATGAAAGAATTTGGCTTGAAAAGTACGGTAGTTTGAAAGAAAAGCGTCGGAAGGAGGCAACCAATATTCCGTACTCAAAAATTCGGGCTGCCGTCCCTAGGGTAGTGGCTTTGACTGAGCATCCGAGGCGATGGTTCGAATCCCCTCCTCTGCACCACACCACCAAACACACTTTGCGTGCGCCGAGTGCATTTACCCTCTTGCATTGGGTGTCAGACTGTGGAAGGTAGTCGAAGTGCTCGGCTCGTTTGCTCTTCGGGATGACCATCTGCGCGGCGCGAAAGTTAACATGACGGAGGTGGAGTCGCTTGGCGCGAGAGAGCTGGGAGAGCAGCAATTATTGATTTTTATTGATTGATTACGGTGTAATTATCGATCGATTTTTTTCGATGATACGAGCTAAAGAAGATCGAATATTGATTGATTGTTGATAACTATCTATTTTTTTGAATATCGATTAATTATGGATAAATTATCAGAAGTATTGGGGCTCGAAGTACTAGATGTAAGCGAGATACCAGGAAGGACAATGCGCATTTCTCATTTCCCTATGAAACCCGAAGAAAATTGTCACGAAAAGTTGAATTCGGAGCCTTTTCAAAGGCTTTGTTCACTATCCGCCTGGCGATAGATAATGGCTTCGAAAGAACTGACTATCTTCCTTCTACTTTATCTCAGGCTGTGAGAGACCAATATGTGTAGACTCCGCAAGCTCCGCCCACTCGGCTCGGACACTTTACCCCGCAAAAGCGAGACAAGAGGAGCACAGTCTTCATTCGCAACCAAATCGCTCGATCAAAAAAAGAATTTGGAAGCTCTTTTCATCCTCTTTCGAATGAGCCTCCGTGACCTAGTAAAATCCACCTCTAAGTAGGTCAGCATACACGTTTTATAGAGCGACTTGATTTAGAAACCTATAAAACTCGTATGCTGACCTACTCAGACAAGGAATTTCCAGGGTCACGGAAGCTCATTCGAAAGAGGATGAAAAGAGCTTCCAAATTAAATTTTGAACGAGCGATTTGGTTTGGAATTTAGATTGTGTTTCTTCGAATTCGAAGCGCGCTTGGCTGGCAACTCTTTCTGCGTTCTCTCATCCCTCTCCCTCCCCTCCCTCCAACCGTCTCTCACCCGGCGTGACTAGAGAGCACTCAAAATATGAGAAAGCCCCATTTCTTCCTCTGCAGACTTCGGCGAAGCCCTACCCGATCGTTTAGAGAATTGAAAAGACAATGGAGAAATAGGCTCCGCCCCACTTTCTCTCGTCTCGCTTTTTGGGCCTTTCACGTTATGATCAATTCACCCACATTTTGGGTCATAACTTGGCTCAAACATTAGATATCAGCCTAATTCAAAATGCATGGTCATATTTAGCCCCAAACGAACACATTAACAACATCATTAGACCTGTGTGACGATTTCGACCTTGTGGTCCCTAAATATGTGGGATGAGAACTATGTCGTCATGCCGCCTTTCATATTTCAAAGGCGGCGTGGCATCATAGGTCTTATCCGACCTAGTGCCGGTGAAAGAGCACCCTGAATAAAGAGGAAATTTCTCGCGAAATCATCTCTAATTAGAACCGTGGACTACCGATGGCTCCCAAAAGCAAGGAACAGTGATAAAGGAATATCAACTGTTCTGGAAGCCGTTTTTCAGTATGAATCAAGGAAATGATAATTTAGAGATTTTTTATAGTTAGAGTCCTGTACTCATTGTCGTTTTTTAATAATCAGCGCTTTGCAATAGCCATGAAACATCTTTCCCATTGGTGATTGCACACAAAAAATTTTTAATTTGCAAAAGAATGATCTCACCAGCGTGCAGAACTCGGCGAAGTCGATCATGTTGCCCTTGTTCATGTCGATGCCGTGCAGCACCGCATCCACCTGAGAATTTATTAACGATTTTCATTGACTCTTTTTTATTGTTGATTAGGAATTATTGATTTTTTGTGCAAATCAGACAGTTAATATTGTGAGAAAAATAAGACGCTTCTACGTCATGTCTTCTGTAGGCATGGTTTAGAAAAATGGAAAGGCAAGACTTCATTCTGCGTGCTCTATCGACATACAGAAGTGAAGAGATTAATTTCTTGCCAAGTAGGATTTTCGCAAATGCATTTTAATATTGTGTCACGCTATTTTGGTACTCGGTATTAGACATCATGATTGATGCAACGAATGAAACACAACAATTTTGTGAGAAGAAACAATGTAAAATTAGAATCGGGTTAGCGAACTAGTGTTTCACAGTTTTTTCAAGTGCACTGGATTCCCGGCCATTTGATTCCGTTCCACGAGACGTGACATTTAAAAAAAATATCTCGCTACCATAATTTGGGTGTACCCGGGTAAGCATCAAAAGGTACGAGACCAGCGAAAGAGCACGCGAAACGAAGAGAGTCAGACAGTAAGTTGACTGGTCTTTTCATCTATCTCAATCTACTTCCTAAGTAATCTCGTTCGACAGAAAGTGTAAGCAATGGAGTGAATATTGTTCGATTTTCCATAATCTCTCGCTGCACTTGCTAGGCAGAGCGAGAGAGCACGTCAATGGAAGAGAGTAAGACACAAAGTTTAAAAAGTGATTGGTGAGATAGTACGTGGACTGAAGAGAGTCAATCGGTAAGTTGACTGGCCTTTCTTATCCATCTATCGCATTTCCGAAGATCCCTCATTGAGGGGAGAGCGTGTGTGTGTGTGTGTGTGTGTGTGAGAGAGAGAGAGAGAGAGAGAGAGAGAGAGAGAGAGAGAGAGCACGTGAACTGAAGAGAGCAAGTCACCAACTTGCTCCGGATTCATTCCGAAGCTGTACGTCGACTCCCTGACGACTCTCTTCAACTCGGCAGCAGGAATGAAGCCATCGTGGTCCCTGTCGAACTGGAATATTATATTTTATGCAGTTTCTCTTTTTCTGTTTAGCTCCATTTTATGGGATTGAATAGAAATATTTTATCCTAAACGCGATGTAGTGCTGAGGACAGGAGCCGGCTTACAGTTTCGCTCACCTGCAGGGAATTTACATCGAATATAAGTTGAGTTTTACGAACATCTCAAATTCACAGTAGAATCTCTCTTCTTTTCTCGCGCTCTTTTAAGGCTTATAAGAAATAACAATCAGTAAATCGATTTAATGGATTTTTATTTTATGGCATTTTGGAACGTACAAATCGATCAGTAACAAAGAATTAGAAGAACCAAAATCTGAAAACGATTTTCATGATATTTTGCTTTTTTCTGTCATTCCACCACTTCACAACTTGACTTTCACAATGAAATAATTAAATAATTCGTTTCCTGTAGTAATTGACCGGAGAGATCGGAGATTAATTTCCATAAAAATTGTCTAGTTCGTTAGTTCCTCCTCGTCGCACAACGATAGTTTCGCATGTGAAAATTGCGTTTCACGGATACCTAAAGAAGCCTGCGGATTTGATGAAGTGATCGAGCCGTGGTTGATTTGCCGACAATTTACAATTATCATATTGCGCAGTCAAAATTTACTAATTTTATAATTTAGAATTACATAATTTTAGTTTCCGCCCGTTTCACTGTTTCTGACTATTGATGACTTGGCAAGAACTGACTAGCGTTTCCTCCCCGTGGCGTATTGGGCATGTTTTGAATCATTTTAAGGTATGTTTTAAGTGTGATATATATTTGAACTATGTATATAGTTCACATGAAACATACTTGAAAACTATTCAAAAATGCCCAATTGAAGGAACCCATTAGAGTTGGCGAAATGAATTTTTCATTGAATCTCGAATCTTTCCTAATTGAATATCCCGATCAAAAGATTCAATTGAATCGATTCATTTGAATCTTTTCTCAAAAATCACTTTAAAAATAATATTTCGAAGAAAAAAAAATTTCGAGCGCATTCTGACAGAACATTATGATTACGGATGTTAATATATTTTTAAAAATATTTTTGCGCTAAAAGTTAAGGGTTATGTTTCAGCCGTTGGTTAAACTAAAATTTCGAATGAATTTTGCGTCAAATCGTCAAGAACCCATGAACTTACTCTCTACATTCTGCGCTCTTTTTCACCTTTCAGAATAGAAAGATTTATTTACAATTAATCCCCTGCCATCAGCCCCATTCGACAATCCATCCCTGCTGTTTCCTTATCCTCTGTATATTAAATTATCTTTCACCGATTTTGTTTCAATTTTACATTGCACTTTTTTTTACATTGCACATCCAAACAAAGAATTCGTTGCTTTGACACGCTGCGTTGGAGAGAGCGAGACTACTCTTCACGGGAGAGGAAGGGATGTAGAGGGAGCGTGCGGAACATTTGTGAAAGAAAAATATCATATATCACACCTTGAAAAATAAATTTCATGTAGGTAGGACGAAATTATAAATTAGTGGAAAATGTATTAATGAATTCTACAGTGCATCAAAGGGTGAAACGGCAATCAAACATTCCTGATTCAGTGGATAAAGTATGCAGATCGAAATCATCATCATCAGGTATCCTCGAGTAGGTAGCAGTTAAATAATCAGTATTCTCAATTCCGTTAGATCAGAAGATCTTCAGAGTTGTTGTCATTGTTGATAGTATCTTACTATATTTTTCATGAAATTTCGTAGCAGATTTAGAGATTGTGGTTGCAAGCGATAGCCGTTGGTGGGTTCTAATGATTAAAATATTTTTATCAAATCGGATCAATACAAAATATGTGTAATAGGAAGGAAGGAAGGAAGGAAGGAAGGAAGGAAGGAAGGAAGGAAGGAAGGAAGGAAGGAAGGGGCCGCATACTTTCGAGCAATTTAACGGACTCTTCACTGATTGGCTGTTCTCCCTGCACCACAGTTCTTCAGTCCACGGCAAGCTTTGCCGTAGGTCGTCTTTACGAACGGCACGATCCAGACCTCCCACAAAATTTCAATAACGAGGACGACGACGCAGCATACATATGCGTACCCAGCCAACTGCAAAAGCATCAATCAGAAAGTTGTTTTACTTTTTGCGCATTTCCGTTATTTTCAGGTTGATATTTCACGAAATTATATAACCGTAGATCATTCCTAGTTCATGCAATCTTCACGAGACGAGTGAATAGACAAAAGGAGCTCGTCAGAATTTATTCTGAGAGACCGGTCAGAAATAGCTCTTCAATCGGTATGATGGTGGTCTGATAATTCCAGAAATTGTTATGTTTTTGATGAGCTTCAATCTTCCCTATCACAGGCATCATGAATATTAAACGCAATAATATCACCAAGATTCACCGAGTGCCCTATTATAAATCCTTGTTTTCGTCTATTCGAAAAAAACCATGCCTGCTTTCCAGTGAGTTCCAAAAGTGAACCTATTTGTAAGGCCACAAGTAGGCTGTAAACCCAAAAACATTACCTTAACCATATCTAACCTCACCTTGAAAATGGATTCGAAGAATGCCAACTTCAGCGATGAGCTGGCGCTCAAGGTCGTCTTCGTGATATAAGGCTTAAGTAGGAATGAATTTATAAGAAATGCATAGTTTTGAACGGTAAATTCGTAGTCGTTGCGGCACTTTGTGCGAGCGATGCTATTCTGGGCTATCTTTATTATAAACACTCGTTTACTCGGCTTGCCGGAAAGAGAGCTCACATAATGAGAACATTTCTTAGAAAATTAACCTACATAGGCTTGTCTATAGGCGAAAATATTTGGGATGAAATGGTGATCAGAAACGATAGTGAGCAATCAAGAGAAAGGTAGCATAACATGCCTGCATGGGGGGATCGTATCGCCCACGTTCGTTTGTATATGATAGCGCCACTTTTGCAAGGGCTGCGTTGAGGCGGGCGGTGAAGCCGCGACTTATATTTCTGCAACATATACCTTCTGAGATACACTGCGGCATGCTACGGTGTACTTTCAACGGAGCTTTGCGTGCATACTAAGCAATTTTTAGAAGGCTTCAAAGAAATCGAATCGTAATTCGAATCCAAATATTACGTTTTTGTTAAATCATGCCTAATTTAAGCTGGGTATGAAGAAAATAACAGAACCATGCTGGAGGTGTGCTCATAAATTGTAAATACTGCCGATAACATTTTCATTCATTTAGTGAACATGATTGCATCGTGACTATTGGCAGAAAACATATCTCTGAAATTGGTCTAAAATGTGCCGTTATATGTGCTGTTATCATGGGAGATTTCGAACACTCGATCTCTCTCTCATCCGGTCATCAAAAGTATATAGAATGAAGAGATAGTAAAATGGATTTCAACCTAATCGAAACGTTCTACGAGTTGCTGAATTGTGATTTTTTTTACTTACGCTCGGTGCATGTAGCCTAGAGGAATCTTCCCTAGACTTGGGTCGATGGAGAAGAGAAGACCGTTTCTTTCTGTCAGAACCATAATGTCGGAACTGGAAAGGAAAAATGAAACTAGAACATCCCAAATTGGCCAAAGTTAAACTAACTGGATGATGCAACTAATGTATATAATAATGTTAACTGGCGACCGGCACTGTGCGCTATGTGAAATTCGTTATGTCTTACACAATGGCCATCGAATATTCGGAGGCCACACCCACGGCTCCAGGAGTGTCGAAGATTTTCTTGAACAAGTCTTCCGTGTCCTTGGAGTATATGAAACTGGAATAGATCGACACTGACCAATGGAATGGGGAAAAGGGGGTTTCCGTTTTGAATATATTTAATATGCTGCTCATTATTGGCTTCTGATATGATTAGTTTCTGATATGATAAATTTTTCTGCTAGAATTGTCCGATATTTGGTGATTAGTACGGTCTAAGTTCTCCATTTCAGGTACGCTGACAATATGACAATTTATGGGTTATTTAGCGCAATGGAGATGCATATGTGAATGTTGGCACCTCTCATTGTTGAGGAGACTCGCGCGGTCGCATAGCTGTCCAGGCATCTTCTCGCAGACGAACATTGGAGAGAAGCCTTGATCGAGCACCGCGAAATTGTTTAGCCCAGCCAGGACTCGATCAACAAGCTGAAATTGTGATGATATCTCAAGAACAGATTTTTTTATCAGATAATTTGGAACTAATCATTGCCACGCTATGCAACAATAAAGTAGCGCCGTATTCCGTTACGTGTTGTTTTATCTTTCGCCCATTATTCGGAAAGATAGCACTGATATATAATACAGACATTTTTTCATGCGACCATGTGTTAATAACATAAATCGTTTTTTAAAAATTATATTCATAAAGTAAAATTTAAGAAAAAAAACATCACGCCAATCAGAAAAGATCCACATAATATTCTTAACGCCTCTTAACAGAGAGACAAAACAATTAACTGTAGAGTTGATGTTTGTTCGATCTCGAGCTGTATTATATCTTGCATTCGAATTCCAATATGGGCAATTAATGTCCCTACTATCCTGAAAACAGTTGACAAATAATTTGCCTCGTCGAACGTGCGGTAGGGGAGTCCGGGTCGAGTCGTGGTCGTCATGGCACCGGTATAGGCCGTCTCGATGAGGGAGGTTATGAGCACATCTGGGTAGAGGGTGGCAACGAGGAGCAGGGCCTTGAGAGCAACGGATCCTGATAAATACACACCTCATCCATAATAGTTACCTTTTCGAAATTTTTAATTTTTCGTATTACTTGAATACTTGCTCAAGTTCAGTCTCATCAAAGTTGGGGTGAGAGGGGGGGGGGGGTAATTTCCTTACTCAAGTGGGTCCGAATAAGGGACTTCTTTTCTTATAAAATTGTTAATTATTAGGGTGCCCCATAAGTTTCCGGACATTATGAACATTTTGCTTTCTAAGTTAGATAGCTAATCTAACAGCATTCTACCATAGACTATTTGAAAGTGTGTGATACTACTTTCAATATAATTCATTAGACCAGCATAGCTGGTTCTTTTCGAGAGTGCTACATATATTTGAACAAAATATAGCAAAATCCAAAAAAGGATTTTTTGAATTATTTTGCTAATGGATGTGAGTTAAAATGCAACTACAGTCTTCATTTAATACACACAGGTATTCAATAATTTCCGGCGCATTCCTGATATCTGGATTTGCTTTGCTTCATAGATAGGAAATTTTGTTTTTTGCAAAGTGTCTGCAAAGGCATTGCCTGGTTACGTTCTAAAAACAACTTCGAGAGGCTGAGAAAATATTATCATCACTTTTAAAATTGTTTTTGATACACAAGGTTAGCACAGGTCTAAAATATGCTCGAAAATATACAACTAACCCTAAAAGTGTAAAATTGATTTTCGATTTTTCGATTTCCCTACTACTGGAATAGCAGTACAACCGATGTTAATATATTATTATACACAGCAAGATACTGATTACACCACACACATCTGGCTCTCCTAGAATCTCGCGGACAGGTTGCAGAAACGCAAAACAAAGTTCTCAAAAAATGAGCATTTTCAAAGATTGCACCATCACTATGCTATGCATGCATCGGATAATGGCATTATGTAATAATACACCCTCTGCCACTAACTATGCGCAAGTATTTTAAGTCCTAACCCCAATCGCTAACGTAGTAGATGGATTGAAAAAAAAGTCCGAGAACTTATGGGACACCCTAATATTTGTTCAAATTATGGCCGATTAAGAATATATTCTATATATAATTTGTTATTAGTGGGAAGATATTGGATACTAAATTAGGAACGCAAGGAATGAGAATGAGATGAGAAAGATGATAGGGATGAGAAAGGAGGCCAATATACGGAATATTCGGAATATTCATATATGAGCCCGTTTGCGTAAGAATCGGACAAATCTGAGTAGATTTGGCACAGGTAAAAAATTTCGAATGGCTGCAGTTTTGCAATTTGGGGTGATCTGGCCTGCTGATCACGATAGTCATATTCATTTTGGTCAAATATTATTCGTTGACTCCAGACGCCTTAACGTCGAAATTTGCCAATTTCGCATTTCTGATTTCCGGATACCGCTAAAATTAAGACAAGACATATTCCGTTGCATAATTGAAAGACAATCACGCCTGTTCAATTATTTTTTCATGAAATATTATTACTAATCAGGTAAATGCTCCTTTTTTGTACGTTCAAAGTATTCGGAGAGACCATAACCATTCTGACCGTCTTGACGAGAGGAATCCAAATCTGTTTTCAAATGTAGGAAAAAAACATCGCTTACCGTGTGGGATCGGATCTATGACTGCCTGCTTCAGGTAGAGCATTAACTCGTACCAGGCCCAATGGGCGACTTCGAAGATGAATGGACGATCCGTATCCCAGACACTCTTAACGGAAATATTAAATAATTGAATTTCAAATTAATTTGATTTGCATTGCTATCCCGTAATAATATGGATCCAGAGAGAACGATTTTAAACGAATAAGCACATATTATCGTATCATAACGTCGGATAATCTAATATTTTGTTTCTTCCAGCTTAGGCACCTTAGTCCCTTTATTCTGTTTCTTCTTCTTGTCCTTCTTGTTCCCGTAGTTCGTTTCATCTTCCGGAATCTCGATGGTCTACAAAATTGTTATATGTATTGGTTGTAAAGTGAAATGGTTTACAACTTCACATACGAGAAAGTCCAAGTTCTTCGGCTTATCGGCTGATTTCTTCCTCTGTCGCATCGAACTTTCCGGAACAGCGAGGAAGTTATTGCTTCCGTCTTCCGTCACCTACAATAGTAGAATGCAGGGTATATGCTTACAACGGACAAATAACAAAATTATCAGAAATGATCTTCAGACCTGTGTTGGGTCATATGCTGACTGAAAATCCATTTTCAAAAAGTACATGTTATTTGAATGAAAACAGCCAAAACATTTCCAAATATCAAAGCGCAGTTATTTATCCCTTGCTAGGCTTAGTATAGGATCGCCATTATGTAATAGCCTAATACGAAGTTCTACCACTATTGGACACGCGCGCTGCCTTGGATCTTCTCATCTGTGTTCCTATTTGATCGCGATTATCTTCTTCTCTTTATTCGTGGGATGACTTTCCTTTTCATTGCGTTCTGTCGCTTCAGTCGGCATCTATTCGATTGATCCTGTAAAACATAAAATACATGACAAGAATCGCAATAGAATTTCATGGCATGCTTTAGGGTTGCACGGTCGAGATTAGGATCGGGATATCCGCACCCTCTTCCCATCCTCTCTCACTCTCTCCTCCCAAATTCGTGCGAGCCGGCCGAACCAGCCAGTGGGCACGAAAATCCCAACATTGAACGAATTTTTCGCGCCTCTATCCCTCCCTTCCCTTGGGCTGATAAGAAGTGATAGAGCGCTCTCCAAGAGGAGAGTCATGAGAAGGGAAGGGGAAAAGGAGCGCGAAAAATTCGCTCTATGTCAGGATTTTCGTGCCCACTGGCGCCTTTCCCCGAAATTTCGTGGGGGAAGAGGGGCGCGGCCTCTCTAAAGAGCACGTGCGAGAGGGAGATGGGAATGGGTGCCAGGGGGGACGAAATTGCCGATCCCGTTCGTGCAACCCTAGCATGCTTAGATTTTCAGCAAATAATTGCTCGTTCCTGACCGAGTCTGGGCAACAGATAAAAATTTAAACTACTAGTACTGCCGAATTACCGATTTATTTGTGAACGTCAAAATCCGATTCTTTCAACCGATTTTTTTGCACCACTACTTTTCCCGTTAGATTGCTTTGTAAGGGTCTCATCAATCGGACTCTCGCATGTTTGCATAATTAAAATACTAAAAATATTCAACCATGGACTAAAAGAAAGAATTCATCTCTTACCAAGCCATACTTAATCAGCTATGATCCCAAATGAAACATGCGCTAAATATTGTCAACCTTAGATCATCGACTGACCTCGTTCTTGTTATCGTCCTCGCCTTCTCCTTGCACAACAAGGGGGCAGAACTTCGTTGAATCATTCTTCTCTCCCTTCTTCACTTCTCCTTCCTTCACCTTGCTCTCCTCCTTCTCAGTCTGTAATAAAGACGGCTCGTATCCATTGAACATATAAGTATACAAGTGATTGCTTAACTTAGTATTTTTTCCTAATCTTCCATTTTCGAGAATATCGACTATATATATATTTTTTAAATAACCTGGCATTTCTCGTAGAACAGCACATAGGCTTCGGCTCCGTCCACTCCACCAGGAAGGTTGATGATCTGTATTTCATAACTGAGGTGAACGTGAGCGATCACTCAGAGCTATATGAGCTTTTCTCACCAAGTATAGCTTTCATCCCTCCGATTTATAGCCACACAGTACTTCAATCCGATTTATAGCCACACAGTACTTCAATAGCCATTAATTGGCTACTCTTCCCTTTCGCTAGGTTTCCTCCCTTTGAATATATCTATCTTTCTATACGTGTGCGAGATGAATCATTCGAGCATCTCCACTTTCTCCCACTCCCCCGCTATTGAATCAATTTTCACACATTATGTACGTCCCGAAGCAGCATTGTAATATTTATACTATGAACAACATGAACAAACAAATCACATATCTCGTTGTCATGGACGAGTGAAATATAGCTGTCATCGCACTTGGCCCATCGATCCTTCCCAATCTTTGTGAACGCAATATAGTGGCCAGAATCTGATGAATCTCCAGAATGTGCAATTAATCCCTTAAAGTTTTTTGGTATGTATCAACAGTTTTTTTAAGAAATTTTATGAAAGATTGTTAAATAATACTATTGCTACTCTAGGGGAGCATAATAACAAAGCAGAAAATATCATACTGTAAGACTGTAGATCCATCTTTTGCGTATCGCGAAGCCATCAGTATCATACTGCAGATAAAGATCTATTGTCCACTGCTTATGCATGAATGAGGGATAATTTTGTGCGTTTTCCAAAACCATAGCGAGGAATATGGTTGATTCAGCGATAGAAATGGCGTCGGAATACCTCTGCTGTCGCAGTAATTTGTGTCTCTTGAAGGCAAATATCTGACACATCGAGAATTAGTGGAAAGTTGACACGAGTGCAAACTTTTTCCGGCATCTGAAGTACAACTGATACGTGGGAAACCGAGAAGCCTCTTCGTAAAGACCACCACACATTATTTTACTTGAACGAACCTTATTGTTCTTACTGTATCTGAATCGGCGAATTTGGATAGACAGAACTGGAGGGAGATGTGATATCTTCTGCTGAAAAGTAATGTGATCTATATGGTTATTCTTTCGGCCAACGGAACGTCGGACTTGAATTATCAAAATCGCGTATGTTCTTTAATGAGAGTGAGGGACAAATGAATTTCTAGAATCGTTCCCTAACTGAACAGAGTTTTTTTATGAATATCGAATATTGTGAGCAGCAAAAATATGAAATACGTATGCTTATCAGTTCCGCAACTAACATATATCAATCCGGAATTTTTTAAATGTTCCGTTTCTGAACGATCCCAGAAAGTCAACTGTTCCGCTCTCTTTCAAGAATTTCTTGAAATTGTGTAACAAGTTTGGATTTCCGCGATCGTCTCTGTTTTCTAAACCCTAGTGAATTGCATAAGTTTTAAGCGATTTTCTAAACTGTATGCAATAACTTGATTTCTCCATATCTGATATCGTACCTCAATGCAAAGTTTTCCCTCAATCTCTTGTGAGAGGTGCTCTCTTAGCCCATTCAGCAAATCGATGTCATTCTCTTCCGAAATGAAGCAGGACATCTGATTAAGTTATATTAACATGATGAGTATAAACACAGTAGAATTCTAAATTCCAGTGCTCATGAGCTATTTGTTTGTTAAATAACTGGGAGCAATGGCCTGACTATAGATATTTAGCAATATGTTTCGTCGGTTAGGGAAAGCGAGAGAACATGTAACGAGGAAAAAGTGACACAATTACACAATTGACTTATGAGGATTTTATACAAAACACAATTGACTTATGAGGATTTTATACAAAAAGCTCGTACATGCAAAATCGCGCCTGGTTTAAATATATTTTAAATAGGGAGGGAACTCTCTTCAAGTCGTGCGCTCTCTCACTAGTAGCGTGTGCGTCAGGGTCGACTGTGAATGATTTAATCTAACCAAATTCTGAATAGGGATACCACAATTCGAATTTCAAAAATGAGTTATGGTTTACGATTGTAACTGCATTGTCAGTTTGTCCTGGCTAGTTTTGCTAATAGTCCCGCTATAACTGGCGGTCACTCGTAGTTTTGTAGTTCTTTGCGCGGCGGCTACCCGTTGATTGGCCGTTCTGTGGAAAATGAAAGTCTCCATGAAAGCCGGAGGGAGGTTGATCTCCGGCAGACTCAGATTCGTTCGCTCGGTAGAAACCGGGCGAGCTTGGGCTTGCAGGAGCGTATAACGCTTGTGCGCGCAGTGCTCTCGGAAAAATGCAACACATAATGGCCAATCAAATGGTAGCCGCCGCGCGAAGAACTACCAATATACGAGTTCGAGTGGCCGTCCGGCAAGAGCTTTTCCTATAGATTCTGAATGCCCTGTATAAAAACCAGGTTTAACTGCACTAACTAGTTAGAATCAATTCCAGCTGTGCATGTATCCTTATAGCATGGTATTTCATTGAAATTCATGCGGGTAATCACGAATCCAGTATTAAAAAGGATATTGGGGTGTCCGGAAAGTTCGTATAATGCTTCGGAAAAAAGTCAGTTCGCGATCAAATGCAGTGATTGCGCAATCTGTTTGTCAACAATGTATTGCATCATTCTGACGTTGAGTAGTGAGATGATTTAATCAGTCTCCTAGTTGCTACATTGATTCTTGTTATGGACTCCCATCTCTACCTCCGAGCAGTTTTACTTCATTACTACCGTCTTGGCCGATCCGTGAAGGAGGCCCACTCTACCCTAGCCCAGCCGGAAGGAGCTGACGCCCCTTCCATACCCTTCTGGTATAAGTGGTTCTCCCGCTTCAAGAAAGGGGAGTTTGGTCTCGATGATCAACCCCGCTCTGGACGCCCTCCCTCCCTCGATCAGCCTATCGTTCTCCGCACACTGAGGCGCAAGCCCAAGGCCAGTGTGCGTGAGTTGAAGAAGGACACTGGTACTCCCAGATCAACGGTGTCCGATATCCTCCATCGATCTGGGAAGAAGCCGAAACTCCCACAAGTGATTCCCCATGACATCTCCCCCGAACAGCTGAAAAATCGTGTTCAAGTCTGTCGGGAATTACTCCATCGTAGATCCAATCTTCGATGGGTCAATTCCATCATCGCTACAGATGAGAAGTGGATCACGTACGATAACCCTGTGAGGAGACTGCAATGGGTGGATGCAGATGAGAAGCCCACGCCCGTCCCGAAGAAGGAAGAGCACGGAAAGAAGGAACTCCTCTGCTTCTTCTTCTCAGTGCTCGGTCCCATCTACTGGGAGATCCTCGCCCCTGGCACCAGCATCAATGCCGACCTCTTCTCTGAACAACTGGAAGATGTCACGATCAGAGTCCCTCCCAGACTCCTGAACCAGGGCAAAATTCTTCTTCTGATGGACAATGCTCGCCCACATCGAGCGAAGATGACCCAGAAGAAAATGGACGAGCTGAAGATCGAGAGGATTCCCCATCCACCGTATTCCCCGGATCTCTCCCCATGCGACTACCACTGCTTCCGCTCTCTCTCTGACTTCTGCAAAGGAAAGAAGTTCAAGAATCGAGATGAAGTTGTGAGGGCTTTCGTGAACTGGGCGGTCTCGAAGAAACCCGCATTCTGGAAGAAAGGAATCGATACCCTGCCCAATCGCTGGAGGGAGGTAGTGAGAAAGAAGGGGGCATACATTGGTCACTGAGAATTGTAAAGCATTGAATACAAAATAAAAACAAAAAAATATACGAACTTTCCGGACACTCCAATAAACAATTTATCACGTCTTTCAGAGAATAATCCACATATCATCCGGGATGATTGTCTGAAGCAATGTGATCCCGATTTCAACTACACGACATGCGTGGCGGGATGCGAAGAGCAATTCAACAAGATGATTGAGAAGAATAGGGGAAAACGTCTCATTCACTCCCAGTACGATTATGGCATTATTTGACAGAAACTTCATTGATAAACTAATTTTCTTGAATGCAGATTAATTATAACACTAATTACTTAGAATCGAGCCACTACGGGAGGGACAAAGAATCCAGGCAGTTGGTATGACATGTGTACTCCCGTATCGATTGCTTTCATTTCCTGAGCACTACGCTTTGCTTGCTCGTAAATCACGGATTCAGATCTCATTGCCCAAAATTCAGATCTCATTGTCCTCAATATCTGTAAAATCTCATTAAAAATCTAATAAGTCTTGGGATTGAGATTGGGAAGTTCAGGGGGTCAATCAGTTAGTTTTTGCCAAATCAGCTTGCCTTCGACAGTAAATATATTTACATTGCTGAACAGCATACTAAAGTGCGCGGACCTGGCACAATGCAACAACAATTTTAGGTACCGTTCTTTGCGGAGCTTGATCTGGAGCTCATCTAGTCCGTGCAGTTTACAGTGATTTTGAAGGCGAAGAGTCAGGTGGTGTTTGATAAGAGAACGAATGGATGTGTTCGAGATATCGAGAATCTGGGTCATCTTCGTGCTGTTTCGAATCTCTTTCGCTAGCGATCTCGGTTCTTAGGGGAGGAAACAGAGACCGATTTCCCTATGGTCGGATGCAACTTGTCAGTATCAAGCTAACAGTATTAGATACATGATAACAGTATTAGATGCACGCGACTTGTGAACGCAGAGTCAATGAGCGATGTCACACTGTCATTGTACATGTCCAGAATGCGGATTGGATGCTAATAGACATCGCCATTTCTAGATGACTTGACAAACTGATGAATCCTTGAATAGTAAGAGACTACTGGCCACTCTACATGACGATAGAGGTCGCGCATATCGATTGGGCCGCGAGGCCACATAAAGATGAAATCAGTTCAGGTAACTTTGGCGCACCCTGTAGCCCTACTCTTAGGTAGATCTATGCCGTGGTTATGATAGCATCAACATTTTTTTTTGCATTTTTTCCTTTTCTCATCCTTAAAGAGGTGCTCCGGGGAATATCTGACCAACCGTACTGACCAAGCAGATGTTGTAGAGCACACTCACCCGATCAGAAATCACTTTGTACGAAGTTCCACAGACGTCTACGAGGTTATTTGCATACGTTCAAAGTTCATTGACAGCGCAGGGTCTTTTGGTTCAGTAATGTTTCACTCGTTCTACATATGCTTCGTATCTTTACTGGGGTAAATGCGCTACAGCTTCCCATTGAGAGCGCAGAATTTTACGTGGTGAGACCCCCAAACATTCATTCCCCGGCGGAGCACTCATTTAAATAATTTCTCAAAGTCATTCGCATGACGTTCGAGGTAATTTAATCGATCGCCGTTTCGTATAACACAACATGAATTATGCCTTTATTTGAAATTAACCTCTATCAGGTGGTTGGGTTTGATCGGATCCTCAATTGGTGTGGACCATGTATGCTCCATCTCTTCGAAAATGCTGTAACATGATTATTTCAAGTATGCATCTAACTTATAGATTGCACTACAAAATGTACTCTTTTTATAATTCAGAAGCCACATTACAGAGTATTTTTATAATTCAGAAGCCACATTACAGAGTATTTCTTCTATTGTTTACATTTCTACTCTTATTCTGCTCATAATATTGTGGTAAACCCTTCCTTACTCGTTCACTGATCGAATAAGCCGCATAAAATCAGTGTCGTCTCTCTGTGGCGTGCCATCGCAGCATACTTGCACTGCTCTCCTCACGTCCTTGAGGGACTAAAAATGGGCGAGTTACCGAGTTTATGTTTCCAATTACGAACAAATGATGGCAGCGTTCAAATTCAGGTTCTGCTCTCCCTTGTACCATTACATAAAATGCGCAAGAAGACGTGTATGTTCACTAGGCACTAGGTCGGATGAGAACTCTGGTTCCCAAAATGTCAACAAAGCATCTGTGAAAGTAATACAGACTCATTCGACGGTTCTCATCACGAATTGAAAATTATAGAAATACTTAAACAGAAAATCATGCGTACGTGGAGAGCCTGCAAAGCAGCGCCAATGTAGCAGGTTGATCCGAGGTTCTTCACTCCTCGAGGAAGGGCAATACGGCTGATGGTCACCTCAAAAATGTTGAATGAAACTACGCATGTGCTAATCAATACGTTCATAGCTTAATGAACTGTCATTTGTTCGCCAATCAACAAAATAAGTTTTCAAAGTCTCCTATAACTGCTATAGGATTTCCTATAACATTTCCTTGTGCATGCTACTCAGCGCACCTGAAAAGGTATTCCTAGACTGCAGTTATGCTTCACTGAATTTCCTTATTTTTCCACTGAATATTGCACTCAAAAATAATTAAATTGGAAACCTCGTCCTTCTCTCCCTTTCCGATTGTTTCGTCTTCCTCCTCCTCTTCTTCATATTCTTCTTCTTCTTCCTCCTTTTTTCCTTCTTCTTTCTCTTCGTCAAGGCTCGGTTGAGTAACTTGGATCCGAGGCAGATTCGAGTCATCATTCTCTTGATCGCCTCTTGCTGGCTTCTTCTTGCACCCATGTTTCATAATCTCCTTCTCCCTCAGCTTCCGTTCCTTCTCTCCCTTCTTCCATTCCTCATATGCATCGAGCTGTTCCTCTGTGGGTGCGAATCTCCTGAGCGCCGTATACACAAACGCCAGAATTAAGACCGTGGAAAGGACGAGGGAAACGAAGTGGGTACCAAGAGAGGTCCACATGTAGTCCTGCAAAGGCGCAACTCTTTATCTCTATCTGTTTCTCTCTCTCTCTCGCTCTTCATATTAGGAATGGCTTCGCAAGAAAGGCTCTCTTCCTTCTGCGTACTCTCTCACCGGACAGAGTGGTGAGAAAGTGTGCAGCACGAAGATACATTCTTGCGAAGCCATCATATCGAATTTCTTCACCCTCTCCCCGGGCTAATTTTCTACGGCAAAGTGAAAATCGAATCTTGAGGGGCAAGAAAAGACCAGGTTAAATGTGTTAGTAATTTGTTGCCTACACGGATTAAAGACAGAAATGTTTAATTAACGAATTGACGCATACCTAACGCATAGCCGAGAAATGATATGTTCATAGCAATATGCGCTTCGAGCAATGGTCTCGCTCTCTCCAAACCGCACACTCTCTCATCGGGTAGAGATGCAAGAGAACATGCAAATCGAGGAGAGTCAGACCATTACTCAGGGTAATGAGAGAGTGTGCGGTTTGGAGAGAGCGAGACCATTGCTCGAAGCGCATATTGCTATGAACATATCATTTCTCGGCTATGCGTTAGGTATGCGTCAATTCGTTAATTAAACATTTCTGTCTTTAATCCGTGTAGGCAACAAATTACTAACACATTTAACCTGGTCTTTTCTTGCCCCTCAAGATTCGATTTTCACTTTGCCGTAGAAAATTAGCCCGGGGAGAGGGTGAAGAAATTCGATATGATGGCTTCGCAAGAATGTATCTTCGTGCTGCACACTTTCTCACCACTCTGTCCGGTGAGAGAGTACGCAGAAGGAAGAGAGCCTTTCTTGCGAAGCCATTCCTAATATGAAGAGTGAGAGAGAGAGAGAAACAGATAGAGATAAAGAGTTGCGCCTTTGCAGGACTACATGTGGACCTCTCTTGGTACCCACTTCGTTTCCCTCGTCCTTTCCACGGTCTTAATTCTGGCGTTTGTGTATACGGCGCTCAGGAGATTCGCACCCACAGAGGAACAGCTCGATGCATATGAGGAATGGAAGAAGGGAGAGAAGGAACGGAAGCTGAGGGAGAAGGAGATTATGAAACATGGGTGCAAGAAGAAGCCAGCAAGAGGCGATCAAGAGAATGATGACTCGAATCTGCCTCGGATCCAAGTTACTCAACCGAGCCTTGACGAAGAGAAAGAAGAAGGAAAAAAGGAGGAAGAAGAAGAAGAATATGAAGAAGAGGAGGAGGAAGACGAAACAATCGGAAAGGGAGAGAAGGACGAGGTTTCCAATTTAATTATTTTTGAGTGCAATATTCAGTGGAAAAATAAGGAAATTCAGTGAAGCATAACTGCAGTCTAGGAATACCTTTTCAGGTGCGCTGAGTAGCATGCACAAGGAAATGTTATAGGAAATCCTATAGCAGTTATAGGAGACTTTGAAAACTTATTTTGTTGATTGGCGAACAAATGACAGTTCATTAAGCTATGAACGTATTGATTAGCACATGCGTAGTTTCATTCAACATTTTTGAGGTGAACATCAGCCGTATTGCCCTTCCTCGAGGAGTGAAGAACCTCGGATCAACCTGCTACATTGGCGCTGCTTTGCAGGCTCTCCACGAACGCATGATTTTCTGTTTAAGTATTTCTATAATTTTCAATTCGTGATGAGAACCGTCGAATGAGTCTGTATTTCACCTCAAACAATTTCAAAAACGAACAGTAACTTCATTCTTGAGATGTTCCCTGGTGAACGATTGAGTGGGAGTAGACCACTGAAAGCAGCCGGATTTGGTGAAGAATTGGGCACATCTAGGGATGCATTCGCAAGAATTCTGGTCATTTTGCGTGTTCGCCAGCTTGGCTGGTTAGAGAGTATGTAGAATGAAGCGAGGTGCTTCTTAGGGTTGTTAATACCAGGGGAAGTTATGAGCTCGTTATCATCCCCTCCTGTTGTTTCGCAATCCGATGATGACAAGGCCTAACGAGCTCGTAACCTCCCCTCGTATTGCCAACCCTAGCGCTTATCGCGAAGTCATTCCTAGGTGCATGAGGTCTCCAGGCTTCAGGAAAGCAATTAAAGATAATGACAGGATATCTCGGGATGAAGAGGACTAAAACATTGACCGAGAATTGGGTAGGGAAGAGATACGAAATGCAGAAATAACGCAATGAATACTCGTATTTCTCCGAAGACATGGCTGAAATGCGATTTGAAGAAAAAATGGAGCCTCTTCGTCGCAAGGTAAGGTGGAATGAGGGAAAATTGTGACATTGAATGAAAGTGGGGCTAAAACGCTAGCAAAGGTATTTTTCTCTTTAGCACTTTTGTTCAATTTAAAGCGACTTGGACGCGGAAGTGGAAAATGAGGCTAGAATTCGGCCTCGCAACGTCGGGCTGGGAATCAATCAAAGGAGAGCGAGAATGGACCAGAATTCTGAAAGACGAGGCGAGGCGGGCAGGCGGCAACGAGAGAGTGAGAGAAGGAGAGTATTGCATAGGGAGAGAGTGGAGGCAGTAGGACGGAGAGAGGAATTCTTGCGCTCCTTCATGAAACGAGCAGAGAAAAAGCGAGATGATTTAAAACCTTCGGATGACCGTGGACGAGTGATCAATTGTTTAGATTTGAAGCGAAGAGAGGAAAATCGTGGAACACACACTCACTATTAAGAATATTTTATTGGAAAATGTTTGTATGATTTCCAGATATGTTTCATGTACACTATGCATAGCGAACAGGAAAAATACCTGAACGTAATACAAAACCATTCCAATAAGATAACCCTACTCACTATCAACAGTCTCTTGTACTCTCCCTCTCTCACTGCTCCTCGCTCTATCTGATGAATGACAAAGCACGTGCAAGAGGAGGGACCGAACTGAAATCCCAAGCCATGCTTGTACTTTTTGCAAGCATGTTTGGAACTCAATGTTTAGTCTTGACGTGAAATCACGTCTATAGGACGTCCCACAGAACGGAGACATGTAAAGATATGCAGCGCAAATGTCCGGAACAATCAGTCTACACCGCGCTCTTCTCGCCAATCACTTGTATTTTTTCAACGTCTGCAATGATAATCACCATGACAATCAATAATGACAATGATGACAATACAATCAATGTCTATCGCATTTTCAGGGTTTCTTCAGCACACAACGACTGCAAAATAGATGTTTTCCTTTCTTTCGGATTTCATACTTATCGTTCATAACACAAAGTAGGTCATTGTGATTTGTGCCTATCACCAGTCTGCATTTGCCCTTTCCCTCTTTCCTATGCTTCTTCAGTGAATATTAATAATTCCCGCGAAAGGTCGCGCGAGAATCTTTTCGAAATATTTCAGTACGAATTAACGTTCTACTTCTTCGGTCGTTTTTCCTTTTGTTGTTTGGCATCCTAAGTAAAGGCAAGCATAGCAAATTCATCACTTTATAACTGAGTATTTGGGGTGTCTTTCCCCTACAATTCCGTTGTCTTAATTGGCGTGTAGTAGGCGATCTTCCCCGTGGGACAGAAAGCCAGTAGATCCACGCAGATGTGCTGGGCAGAGAGTCTGCAAATGTAGAAAATAGTTGAAATTTGTCCATAAAATACTGTAGAAAAGATTGTTCATAGGATGGATGCTACAATAATACTTGAAATATCTTCAGGAGACACAGTAGTCTCGCGCAGAAAGATCTCGCGCTCTCTCTCCATCGCCCCCTCCCACTCTAATTCCAACAAGTCATAAATTGCGTAAACTGGAGCTGCACAATGAGCAGCCATCGAGACGGAAGATGAGAGAATTGAATAATGACCCGAATTTCTTACTTGTGCATGCAATCTCACCCCAGCCAATGGACAGAGAGAGAGAGATCGGATCGTAAATATAAGGTTCACTCTTATCCTAACAGTGAGCCCATCATGTGCCTTTCCTTCTTCTGCGCACAAATGTGTTCCACTGATCAAGTAAATCAGTTCATATCTTCTCAAGATTGATACATTTTGCCAATCTTCTGCTAAAATTTGCATGCCTCTCGCGTTCCGCGCTCATTTATGGATACCGTATACTGATCATTTCCGTACACACTCTTTCTCCTGAGGGCTCCTACCGGCGCATCCATCTTCGCCTACAATAGGTACGGTAGGTTACGGTAGTTGACGGAGGTGAATTCGGTGGGGGTACGGTGATACGATAGGGTCACAGTAGATTATGGAAATGTATATCGTGATGATCATCGCTCCGAAGGTCTTCTGATCTACTGGATTCGGAATTATCGATTGATTCTCCTTACCATATGATTATCCATTTCTATTGCTTTGTCTACTGTATCAATGATTGATTTTCCTATCGCAGTCCCATTTAAGGCCCTATTGATTTGTACTCTTTCGGTCTTCTTGAGTTTCGATTTTCTCCACCGAACACTGGCACTGATTATGCATTCCCTTCTGAGATTATCGATAATTTTTAAGTAGGCATTCTCAACACGTCGATCACTTGTTGTACATATGAGTGACTATCTGAGAGAACTGACCAGAGGCCGTACAGCGAAAAATAAAGTTCTGATTTTAAGATGCCCCTAGGTGTAACTTTTCACGTAGAGTTCGAAAATCGACCTTTGGAAGCCGTATCTCTTACCCCTCATTTCGTGTGTCGCGCTGAACCTGGGTGGTCGGTTTTTGTATTTTTTGATCGGCTCATCCAAACTTTGTAAATCTATAGTAATTCTGAAAGATCTCGACGAGATAAGCATTTTTACTGTTGGAAGTGAAAACCTAGCTCATCTGTGGAAAAAGGTAGGGTAATTAGAATAATAAAAATTTCAGCCATGAAAAAGTGTTTCAATGTGTGTCATTTTAATCACCATTATTAGATTCCTCGTGAAAAGATACCCTATGAACCAACTTTTGGTGAAAAAATTCGTGCTTCAAAGGGGTCTCCTGAATCACATAAAAGGAAAGGTAGTGCTTTTTTTGCAAATATATCTATTTTTAAGACGATCCACTGTGAACTCCGATTAAGTCTAGACAGTTTATAGCTACACTTTGATAGGGGAAAAAATATAACGTACAAAAAACGGACATTATCTCAATTCGCTTTTTATCATGTTTGGGCGCGTGCTACTTTTCCATTACGATCCGAACTCCCAATTTTCTGGGCAAATCTAGCGGCGCGACACACGAAATGAGGGGTAAGAGATACGGCTTCCAAAGGTCGATTTTCGAACTCTACGTGAAAAGTTACCCCTAAGGGCATCTTAAAATCAGAACTTTATTTTTCGCTGTACGGCCTCTGGTCAGTTCTCTCAGATAGTCACTCATATGTACAACAAGTGATCGACGTGTTGAGAATGCCTACTTAAAAATTATCGATAATCTCAGAAGGGAATGCATAATCAGTGCCAGTGTTCGGTGGAGAAAATCGAAACTCAAGAAGACCGAAAGAGTACAAATCAATAGGGCCTTAAATGGGACTGCGATAGGAAAATCAATCATTGATACAGTAGACAAAGCAATAGAAATGGATAATCATATGGTAAGGAGGATCAATCGATAATTCCGAATCCAGTACAGGGTGTCCAAAAAGTATTGTTACACGGATAAAACCATGTATCTTTCTTTAAAAGCAACATAGACAACTCAAACGGGGCACAGTATTTATCAGTGACCATATGAACATAACAATGCACGATCACTCGATCTGGCCTCCATTGGCCGCGATGACCTCTCTGAGACGACGAGGGACCGAGTCGATGACGGCCCGCAGGTAAGGGACGTCGATCTTCTCCCATGCCTTGAGAAGGGCTGCCTTGAGGGAATCGCGGTTCTTGTGGCGAGTAGAGCAGGCCTCCTTCTCCAACACTGACCAAATGCTGAAGTCCAGAGGGTTGAGATCGGGGGAGTTCGAGGGCCATTCCTCACTCGAGATGAAGTCGGGCAGATGGGCGCGACACCATGCCTGCGTCACTTTTGCCGAGTGAGCAGGCGCTGAATCCTGTTGGAAGGTCCAGCGAGCCCCTTTGAAGTGGGAGCGGGACCAGGGGAGAAGGGCCTTCTGGAGAATTGCCCTGGTGTAGTACTCCTTGTTGATCTTGACCCCGGGATCCACGAACACGAGAGGAGTCTTGCCCGTCGAGCACACACCAGCCCAAACCATCAGTGCCTGGGGGTGGGCAATGCGAGAGATGGTTCTACCTCTGGCGTCAGCTTGCTGAGGAGACTTGGCGATGATCCTGGTGTTCTGACTGTTGTAGACCTCCTCGACTGAGAACAGCTTCTCGTCAGAGTAAACGGTAGTCAAGTGCTCCCCACGATCGGCCCGCTGAAGGAGCAGCTTGCATCTCTCCAGGCGCTTCTGCTTGTGGACATCAGTGAGGCCATGGCCCTTTCTCATCTTGTAGGGGTAGGACTTGAGAAGAGAATGAACGATGGCACACACGGATCCTTTGGAGATCTTGAGATCCTTAGCCATCTTCCTGATGGATCGTTTGGCATTGCGATTCACTCTCTTCTCCACGATTCTCCTGTTCTTCTGAGTGAGAGCGGTCTTGGGTCTTCCTGATCTTGGACGGTCCTTCGCAGTGCCCAACTGCTTGAAACGGGAGATGGTGCGATAGACTGTCATTCGGGAAATACGAAGCTTCCTCCTGATGGAATCTGGGGGGTCGCCGAGGGTCCAGAGGTTGATAATAGTTTGACGATAGCGATTTGGACGAACCATGACTATGGGAAACTAATTAGTAGGTTCCCTCAACGCACCGAAGGGTGGGCTCAAACGTGTTATTACAGGTTTTGACAACTCGACCTACATGTTAAAAAAATTCGCGTTTCAAAAGTGTAACAATACTTTTTGGACACCCTGTAGATCAGAAGACCTTCGGAGCGATGATCATCACGATATACATTTCCATAATCTACTGTGACCCTATCGTATCACCGTACCCCCACCGAATTCACCTCCGTCAACTACCGTAACCTACCGTACCTATTGTAGGCGAAGATGGATGCGCCGGTAGGAGCCCTCAGGAGAAAGAGTGTGTACGGAAATGATCAGTATACGGTATCCATAAATGAGCGCGGAACGCGAGAGGCATGCAAATTTTAGCAGAAGATTGGCAAAATGTATCAATCTTGAGAAGATATGAACTGATTTACTTGATCAGTGGAACACATTTGTGCGCAGAAGAAGGAAAGGCACATGATGGGCTCACTGTTAGGATAAGAGTGAACCTTACATTTACGATCCGATCTCTCTCTCTCTGTCCATTGGCTGGGGTGAGATTGCATGCACAAGTAAGAAATTCGGGTCATTATTCAATTCTCTCATCTTCCGTCTCGATGGCTGCTCATTGTGCAGCTCCAGTTTACGCAATTTATGACTTGTTTGAATTAGAGTGGGAGGGGGCGATGGAGAGAGAGCGCGAGATCTTTCTGCGCGAGACTACTATGTCTCCTGAAGATATTTCAAGTATTATTGTAGCATCCATCCTATGAACAATCTTTTCTACAGTATTTTATGGACAAATTTCAACTATTTTCTACATTTGCAGACTCTCTGCCCAGCACATCTGCGTGGATCTACTGGCTTTCTGTCCCACGGGGAAGATCGCCTACTACACGCCAATTAAGACAACGGAATTGTAGGGGAAAGACACCCCAAATACTCAGTTATAAAGTGATGAATTTGCTATGCTTGCCTTTACTTAGGATGCCAAACAACAAAAGGAAAAACGACCGAAGAAGTAGAACGTTAATTCGTACTGAAATATTTCGAAAAGATTCTCGCGCGACCTTTCGCGGGAATTATTAATATTCACTGAAGAAGCATAGGAAAGAGGGAAAGGGCAAATGCAGACTGGTGATAGGCACAAATCACAATGACCTACTTTGTGTTATGAACGATAAGTATGAAATCCGAAAGAAAGGAAAACATCTATTTTGCAGTCGTTGTGTGCTGAAGAAACCCTGAAAATGCGATAGACATTGATTGTATTGTCATCATTGTCATTATTGATTGTCATGGTGATTATCATTGCAGACGTTGAAAAAATACAAGTGATTGGCGAGAAGAGCGCGGTGTAGACTGATTGTTCCGGACATTTGCGCTGCATATCTTTACATGTCTCCGTTCTGTGGGACGTCCTATAGACGTGATTTCACGTCAAGACTAAACATTGAGTTCCAAACATGCTTGCAAAAAGTACAAGCATGGCTTGGGATTTCAGTTCGGTCCCTCCTCTTGCACGTGCTTTGTCATTCATCAGATAGAGCGAGGAGCAGTGAGAGAGGGAGAGTACAAGAGACTGTTGATAGTGAGTAGGGTTATCTTATTGGAATGGTTTTGTATTACGTTCAGGTATTTTTCCTGTTCGCTATGCATAGTGTACATGAAACATATCTGGAAATCATACAAACATTTTCCAATAAAATATTCTTAATAGTGAGTGTGTGTTCCACGATTTTCCTCTCTTCGCTTCAAATCTAAACAATTGATCACTCGTCCACGGTCATCCGAAGGTTTTAAATCATCTCGCTTTTTCTCTGCTCGTTTCATGAAGGAGCGCAAGAATTCCTCTCTCCGTCCTACTGCCTCCACTCTCTCCCTATGCAATACTCTCCTTCTCTCACTCTCTCGTTGCCGCCTGCCCGCCTCGCCTCGTCTTTCAGAATTCTGGTCCATTCTCGCTCTCCTTTGATTGATTCCCAGCCCGACGTTGCGAGGCCGAATTCTAGCCTCATTTTCCACTTCCGCGTCCAAGTCGCTTTAAATTGAACAAAAGTGCTAAAGAGAAAAATACCTTTGCTAGCGTTTTAGCCCCACTTTCATTCAATGTCACAATTTTCCCTCATTCCACCTTACCTTGCGACGAAGAGGCTCCATTTTTTCTTCAAATCGCATTTCAGCCATGTCTTCGGAGAAATACGAGTATTCATTGCGTTATTTCTGCATTTCGTATCTCTTCCCTACCCAATTCTCGGTCAATGTTTTAGTCCTCTTCATCCCGAGATATCCTGTCATTATCTTTAATTGCTTTCCTGAAGCCTGGAGACCTCATGCACCTAGGAATGACTTCGCGATAAGCGCTAGGGTTGGCAATACGAGGGGAGGTTACGAGCTCGTTAGGCCTTGTCATCATCGGATTGCGAAACAACAGGAGGGGATGATAACGAGCTCATAACTTCCCCTGGTATTAACAACCCTAAGAAGCACCTCGCTTCATTCTACATACTCTCTAACCAGCCAAGCTGGCGAACACACAAAATGACCAGAATTCTTGCGAATGCATCCCTAGATGTGCCCAATTCTTCACCAAATCCGGCTGCTTTCAGTGGTCTACTCCCACTCAATCGTTCACCAGGGAACATCTCAAGAATGAAGTTACTGTTCGTTTTTGAAATTGTTTGAGGTGACTTTTCAACATTATCTCCTAAGATATCAAAGAAGGTTTAAAACATTAAAGTACTGCAATTTAAGGCAATTTTCTACATCGCTAAGAAAACCGTGGAGCAAAAAAACAAAGAGGAGAATGTGTTTCATACTTGTCTTTCCCCTGTTAGTGTCTTTATCAAAAGCAATGTTTATTGTGATTCTACAGGATAATCAAATGGCGAACAGAAGTGGGAATCCACGATATGACGAGCACTTCGGAAAGTTCATGAAAAAGGTACAGCATTTATTGACACTTTATGTCTTTACTTTAGACTATTCAGGACATAGTGGGCGACTGGAGGAACTTCTTCGCTCTCTCTCATAGTAACGCAATCGACGAATTGATTAAGCAGAAAATGGAAGGCTTCGGACTGAAGTTTATATTTCATTGATGAGGCTTACATGACACGCAACAATGCTTTTAATCTGCTGTGTAATTCACATTCACTTCTTACATTGTCACGTATATCTTTCCTTGTACAATAAAAGCCGTTTATCTTGATATCTTACAATTCACACTTGGTCTGGCGATTAAATTATCGTATGGGAAATTTGAAAAAAAGTGCGGGGAAGTAGCTTCATGAAATTCGATTTGTTGTTGAGAAAATTATCGGGCTAGATTCTTGTCTTGTAAAAAGATATCAGAGAGTTGAATTTGCTCACGAACTTCGTAGTTGCTCAATATCTTACTAATAGATACCATCTCGCCTTCGGAAAGGCTGCTGCATTACTACAACGCCTGCTGCACTACAACATTTGATTTTGTTTGCAAAATATCCCTCAAAAAAAGTTAGCTCAAGAATCGTAAAAATCGATTTATCTGTTCTTAGAATCGATTCAATGACCTTCTCGTCGTCCAGAGAATCCTTGTACTCAAAGATCACCAAGATGTGCCAGAAGGCACATCTACCGATCGATAGTCAGACGACGCATTCTCACTCCCTCTCTCACTTATTGAGCCGTCTCTCTCACCCAATCATCTCCTCCCTCTAGCATAGCTTTCCTTGATCGATTCCAGAACATTCCTGACCCCGCCCCCATTCTGGGCCCTATTTAAGCCCCCAAATCAGGGCATAATCCATCAGTTGCCTAGTTCTCTAGTCACTATCACTTCTCCGATGCGTCTTCTCTCCCTCTCCCTTCCCCTTCTCCTTCTCGCCTCTCCTTCCCTGGCTGGCCCCCGTCGCACTACCATCGAGATCCAAGAGCAGACCGTGACCTGGACCAGAATCCTTAATGTAAGTTCCCTTGTTCCTTCCCCCGTAGTAGCTAACTCCTTTATTCATATTACTTTACTAATCCCCCACTCGCCCCTCGGATGTGAGCTATTTTGGCACTCGAGCCGTCTCCTTATTTTACGAATGTTTGAGTGAACTTATTTCCTCCCCCTCTCTAGGTACTGCACAGGTTGATTTAGCATAAACTTTCCTGTCCTATCTATTTTCCCGCCCAATTCTGTGTCTACGTGTGCCTATGGATATCTTCACTATTCAACTATAATACTTGATAGTCCCGCTATAGCAATTAGAAACAAAAAAGCATATCCAAAGTTGGGATATTGTTTGAATGCAACAAGTAATTCTTCTTTACTTTCAGGTCACTGACCGTCCGATGCAAGCGAGACGTTGCAACTGCCAGCCCGTAACTACGACCACTACCACGACCCCCGAACCAGTGACCGAGTGCTACTGCGAGGAAGAACCGACGACGCCCGCACCGGTGTACGACTGCCCTTGCACAGCTCAAACCACGACCACCACCGAAGCCACTACGTGCTTCTGCGAGCCCGAAGTGACCACCACTCCCGAGCCTGTGCATGACTGCCCCTGTGCGGCTGACGCCACAACCACGCCCGAGCCCACCCAGTGCTTCTGTGAACCCGAAATCACGACCACTCCGGAACCGGTGTACGACTGCCCTTGCGCAGCTCAAGCCACGACCACCCCCGAACCCACCCAGGCTGCCTGTCCCTGTGCCGCTGCTCGTGCTGTCCCTGTCGCTACTGATGCTGCCACCGGCGAGAACGTAAGTGTGACCCTAACTGCCTACCGTACACCTAGTGCCTACCGTATTCCTGGTTTCTACCGTACTCCTAGTACATTATTTCTCCTTTAAACGACTCCTTTTCAGGTTCGTATGTGCACTTGCGACGAATCTGACGCATGCCGCAAAGAGTCGTCGAACAGTGTCGATGCTTGCATGGAGGAGTGCATGATGCAGCTCCAGGTATACTGTAGTCCCACCACAAGAATGATCAATCGCTAACTGATATTTTTTTCAGGATTACAGTGGCAAGCATAAGGAATATCTTAAATGCTTCAAGAAGCACAACCAGAGCATCATCGAGGCCGAGACCTGCCTCTTCAAGGACATGACGTGAGTGTGGTGCTATCATTAGTATTCGTCGTGTTGGTGGTGTAGTCATTAGTATTCATCGTCTTTGACCTTATTTGTGTAGTCATTAGAACTCGTCGTATGTGCTTTGTCGTATATTATTTGCATAGTGTGATCAGTTAGTAATCGTCGTCATTCTTCAGGTGCAACAAGGGAAGTGAGACGAAGTACGTGGTTCCCGCCGATTGGGAGGAGCTCGCCACCATCGAGTACAAGGGCAATGCCTCCACACCTCTCAAGGGCAACGCTATCTGGTTGGTTATATTTTCGTAGCCATTAGTCCGTTAGTCTCTTAGTCTCTTCCTTAGTTATTCTCAGTGTATTGATCTTAGTATCTTAGCTCCTTAGTCCTGCTTCCCGAACAGTGATGAACTCAATTTGTTCCAGGAAGCGCGACCAGCCCAAGTACGACAAGCTCCAGTCATTCTTCCACTGCACCAAGCACTGCATGCACACGAAGTTCCACGCCTGCACCCAGGAGAAAGCGTGAGTTGACTTGGCACAATGCCAAAATTTGAATCTCCCACTATCCCTGATCCTGGAATCATTTGCTTCTTATAGATGCGGAGCCGAGATGCCCTCCAAGGAAGACTTCGCTAAGAAAATGATCGAGTGCACCAAGGACAACACCAAGGTACGTCATCATCGATTGGCGAGATACGGTAGATCATGATCGAGTACTGTAACTACAGAATCAGACAATGCAGTATCAAACAGTAGCCTACAGTACCTAACTGATACAGTATCCTTACAGATCGCAACTGCCATCAACGCCGCTTGCCGTTGTCTCGCGTGGGAGAAGGGCGTCAAGGACCTCCAGGGGGGATCTTGCGCAATCATCGGCAGCAAGTACTACATCGACAAGGCCTAAATTCCCCCGATTTCCCGACCATGATATTGTTGTTGTACAAAGTGTTGTGAAAACTCGATTCAATCGGGTTTCAAGCATACTGATAAATTCTTTCGCTTCAACCTATATTGAAATGAAACTACTGTTATCTAAAACATACTCTCACCTAAAAAAGGGCTCAGTTGACCAATCGGTTGGAATCGATCAAAAAAATGTGTATGCCAGGAGGAAGAGCGGAATAGGTGGGACAAGCGGCATAATAGGTGGGAATGGACTGGGGGATGATAATGCATCATCTCACTGTAGATCGGAAGACCAGAATCCAGATGTTGGAGATCGCTAATTGTAGGAAATAAACGTAAATAAACAAATACGAAATGGATGGACATGGCCCGGAACTCTCACATCCCAATCGGTTTAAACTTTTTGCGTGTAAAGGTATCCCTAAGGGATTCTCAAAATCGTTTTCAGAAGTTGCCAAGTGCATGTAGAGGATAAGATAATTAAAGTCAAGGAATTTGGATTTCGCTTTCGCGGTAATTATATTTCATTCTAACCCTTCCCTTTTATCGGACTCGGTGGTGTATGTGCAGTGATAGGGCGTTACATCTCAGGAAAAATCGGCTGGAAGTGGAAAAAGAGTGTTACTTCTCACCCTGCGTTTTCCCCCGGAAGTGGGAATTATTTGAATTTCCGCAATTGGGTATCTCCGTTCTCTGTGGAGCTAGAGACTTGAAAATTGGAATATGAGGTTTTGAGGGTCAAAAAACCTTATATTCCAACCTTCTTAAGTTGAATCCACACATTGATTGTCGGCTGTTCGTCTCCCCATGATATACTCCTTTTGCACTGTGATGCGATTGCGATGTGATGTGAGACGGATACCTAGCGCTTGAAGATGGAGCATTTGTACTCAGTGGGCGAAAGGATTACTTCAAAGTTCGAACGACATATACAAGTAGTCCGACCCGAAACATTCTCAACTCGCATGGAAAAATTATAATTAGAATGACTCCACTCCAAAGTGAAATTTGGATAACTCGATCTTACACAGCTGCTGAGCGAGTTTGTAGCGGATCTGAGAAGGTTTATCTTTAGCACATACCCCATTTTAGGGCTCCGCCCCCTTTGACTCTCCTTCATTAATCGACTGTAAAATAAGTGTGAAGAATCGCCTAACTCCACAATTTTGCACACTTATTCATGAATGGATTCTCCATAAAGTGACAAGAAATTAGATTTTTATCTTTACGGGAATAGCTTATTTCACGTTGATGAAAATCAAGATCGAAAATTGTTCGAATTTTTAAATTCGACATCCGACCAACATGAAACTTTGTACAATAGTTCTCCATCACTAATATATAGTACCTGCAAGATTTGGGCTCTGTAGCTCAACTGAGCCCAAAGATATGACCAAAATTCTAAATTTTAGGGGTCTACGAAAATTAATATACCGGCTTTCTCTGAAATGCGCCAAGCCAGTCACATGTCAGATTATGATCATCAGAGGTTGTCCTCTCTACACAGGTAGTTTGAACAAATTCCAACTTTCGGTAGAGTTTCAAAAAAGTAACATCAAACACATACACGGAATTTGATTACGGTATTTTGCAATAAATAGATAAGCAAACATGTATGCTATCGCTATATTCTCGTGGAGTGTATCTATCGAATGCTCTAAACCATAGGTCTCTATCTTAATTTTGAAGAAAGATATGACAACGACAAATTAGTTGCGAAACTTTTGTCCGTTACTGTAGGTATCGGTTGGTTAAATCATTTGGTATTTATCTAGACATGATTTTCTACTAAAATTCTCAATTTTGGACCATGAACCCATGGTCATTGGAGAAGTGTTAAACTCATGATTGCTTGGTTAAAAGACTTATGCATGCAAGTGTAGAGGAGCACATACTGGTTAGAATGATACAACCCCCAAGTTCCTAGGTCCACTCTTAAACGAACGGCGACGAGTTGTGCAATTGTCACCCTCCCAGATATTCAAATGGGCAGGAATCGATGTGCGAAAGATTGAATAACTTTCAGGCATAGTTGATGTCAGAAATGAACCGCATATGCACTATGAATTACCAATATCATTTTGGCCTTGGGTCTAGTGTGTTTGCCCAACTATGCGTTCCATATCAATCTCTCTCCCTGGGAGAGAGCATTCGAGGTCATATCTGTAACAATGACCTGACCAGTCTCATGCTCTCCTCTCTAGGGAGGTGTTCGTCTCGAGAGAGGCGTTCGCAGATAAAGTATGAGTTTCTCGTAGTCCAGCATCCGCTTATAAGCAAGCATCATAACTTGTCTCTAAAAACCCAATCAAAGTTAAACAAAAAGTGGCCCCGATTACATCTCGGTGAGGAAATTGGTGTGCTTTGCCGATGAAATGTAATACGAGAAGATTACTGGAATGTCGTTCGAACTTTGAAGTAATCCTTTCGCCCACTGAGTACAAATGCTCCATCTTCAAGCGCTAGGTATCCGTCTCACATCACATCGCAATCGCATCACAGTGCAAAAGTATATCATGGGGAGACGAACAGCCGACAATCAATGTGTGGATTCAACTTAAGAAGGTTGGAATATAAGGTTTTTTGACCCTCAAAACCTCATATTCCAATTTTCAAGTCTCTAGCTCCACAGAGAACGGAGATACCCAATTGCGGAAATTCAAATAATTCCCACTTCCGGGGGAAAACGCAGGGTGAGAAGTAACACTCTTTTTCCACTTCCAGCCGATTTTTCCTGAGATGTAACGCCCTATCACTGCACATACACCACCGAGTCCGATAAAAGGGAAGGGTTAGAATGAAATATAATTACCGCGAAAGCGAAATCCAAATTCCTTGACTTTAATTATCTTATCCTCTACATGCACTTGGCAACTTCTGAAAACGATTTTGAGAATCCCTTAGGGATACCTTTACACGCAAAAAGTTTAAACCGATTGGGATGTGAGAGTTCCGGGCCATGTCCATCCATTTCGTATTTGTTTATTTACGTTTATTTCCTACAATTAGCGATCTCCAACATCTGGATTCTGGTCTTCCGATCTACAGTGAGATGATGCATTATCATCCCCCAGTCCATTCCCACCTATTATGCCGCTTGTCCCACCTATTCCGCTCTTCCTCCTGGCATACACATTTTTTTGATCGATTCCAACCGATTGGTCAACTGAGCCCTTTTTTAGGTGAGAGTATGTTTTAGATAACAGTAGTTTCATTTCAATATAGGTTGAAGCGAAAGAATTTATCAGTATGCTTGAAACCCGATTGAATCGAGTTTTCACAACACTTTGTACAACAACAATATCATGGTCGGGAAATCGGGGGAATTTAGGCCTTGTCGATGTAGTACTTGCTGCCGATGATTGCGCAAGATCCCCCCTGGAGGTCCTTGACGCCCTTCTCCCACGCGAGACAACGGCAAGCGGCGTTGATGGCAGTTGCGATCTGTAAGGATACTGTATCAGTTAGGTACTGTAGGCTACTGTTTGATACTGCATTGTCTGATTCTGTAGTTACAGTACTCGATCATGATCTACCGTATCTCGCCAATCGATGATGACGTACCTTGGTGTTGTCCTTGGTGCACTCGATCATTTTCTTAGCGAAGTCTTCCTTGGAGGGCATCTCGGCTCCGCATCTATAAGAAGCAAATGATTCCAGGATCAGGGATAGTGGGAGATTCAAATTTTGGCATTGTGCCAAGTCAACTCACGCTTTCTCCTGGGTGCAGGCGTGGAACTTCGTGTGCATGCAGTGCTTGGTGCAGTGGAAGAATGACTGGAGCTTGTCGTACTTGGGCTGGTCGCGCTTCCTGGAACAAATTGAGTTCATCACTGTTCGGGAAGCAGGACTAAGGAGCTAAGATACTAAGATCAATACACTGAGAATAACTAAGGAAGAGACTAAGAGACTAACGGACTAATGGCTACGAAAATATAACCAACCAGATAGCGTTGCCCTTGAGAGGTGTGGAGGCATTGCCCTTGTACTCGATGGTGGCGAGCTCCTCCCAATCGGCGGGAACCACGTACTTCGTCTCACTTCCCTTGTTGCACCTGAAGAATGACGACGATTGCTAACTGATCACACTATGCAAATAATATACGACAAAGCACATACGACGAGTTCTAATGACTACACAAATAAGGTCAAAGACGATGAATACTAATGACTACACCACCAACACGACGAATACTAATGATAGCACCACACTCACGTCATGTCCTTGAAGAGGCAGGTCTCGGCCTCGATGATACTCTGGTTGTGCTTCTTGAAGCATTTAAGATATTCCTTATGCTTGCCACTGTAATCCTGAAAAAAATATCAGTTAGCGATTGATCATTCTTGTGGTGGGACTACAGTATACCTGGAGCTGCATCATGCACTCCTCCATGCAAGCATCGACACTGTTCGACGACTCTTTGCGGCATGCGTCAGATTCGTCGCAAGTGCACATACGAACCTGAAAAGGAGTCGTTTAAAGGAGAAATAATGTACTAGGAGTACGGTAGAAACCATGAATACGGTAGGCACTAGGTGTACGGTAGGCAGTTAGGGTCACACTTACGTTCTCGCCGGTGGCAGCATCAGTAGCGACAGGGACAGCACGAGCAGCGGCACAGGGACAGGCAGCCTGGGTGGGTTCGGGGGTGGTCGTGGCTTGAGCTGCGCAAGGGCAGTCGTACACCGGTTCCGGAGTGGTCGTGATTTCGGGTTCACAGAAGCACTGGGTGGGCTCGGGCGAGGTTGTGGCGTCAGCCGCACAGGGGCAGTCATACACAGGCTCGGGAGTGGTGGTCACTTCGGGCTCGCTGAAGCACGTAGTGGCTTCGGTGGTGGTCGTGGTTTGAGCTGTGCAAGGGCAGTCGTACACCGGTGCGGGCGTCGTCGGTTCTTCCTCGCAGTAGCACTCGGTCACTGGTTCGGGGGTCGTGGTAGTGGTCGTAGTTACGGGCTGGCAGTTGCAACGTCTCGCTTGCATTGGACGGTCCGTGACCTGAAGGGAAAGAGGAATTACTGTTGCATTCAAACAATATCGCAACCTATGTTGTTTTTTGTTTTTAATTTCTAAGCCGGACTATCATGCAGTTGATTAAGTTAAGATACCCTAGGTTCATATATAGACAATGAATATATATATAGACACGGGAATTTATGCAAACCCAACTTGTGCATAGAGGGGGGGGGGGGTATAAATTCACTCAAAATTTCACAAGATGCGAAAAGTCGTGCACATCCGAGAGGCGTGTGGGGGGATTAAAATAGGTATATGAAGGACGGGCCAGCTACTACGGGGAATGAACGAGGGAACTTACATTAAGGATTCTGGTCCAGGTCACAGTCTGCTCTTTAGAGGTGTTAGATACATCTATCTCTGCCAAGATGCAAAAAGGTGATAAAATATTACTTAAAAAGAGTTCATCCAGCTAGGTCAAATAGCCTAGCCGAGTGTCTAGCCTAGGATGTGTTCAAGCCGAGTTATGAAGGGAACTCAAATACAGAGCTTGATTTCCATAACACACATCTGAAACACGATATTGCATAGTTATGACGAATTACTTATGGCAACATTTTCTTTGGGACCCTTATACTGGTACAGAAATTGTTGGGACCCTCATATTGGTACAGAGCCGAGATTTGATCTGGCAACGTGGGACTCTCTCGACTCTTACAAATTCACGGGATGTTCTCAATACTAAAGCATCTTTAACGGCCCAATAATAACGATTCATTTAAAATAAACATTATATGTAAACACTTTATCAGATCGAATCAAAGAATTAGAAGATAAGGTAGCCATTTACATGTGTTTACGTATGAAGGTGGTTATCGAAATCATAAAATGGTTATCCAATAGTCTCTATTATCTATTGGCGAAACTTGCAGGATGCATACGCATACGGCTGAACGAGGCTGAATTGCTTATTTATTTCGCGGAAGTGGCTGGTGAAGAAATTCTCGTTGATCCACTGCATGACTTGTTCCTGAAAATGCTCAAAATTATTATTACAAGCAGTACTTCTACGCCATGACAGGAATCACCGAGTATCCCCTTCTTATGTCAAATTATTATATTCCTATATTCTTTACCCTTTCATTCCTTCTCATCTCAAAGTTATCCTTAAAATGCACTGGATCCCTAACGAAGGTAGTGACGGGATAGTGGGCTGAGTTGGAGAGAACAGCGTACTCGTATTGGAGGAACCCATGCGAGTTGACGACCACGGGACCGAGTTTGAAGACTTTTACTGGAACCCAATGGTTAGTTGCATGACGATATTGAACAAACTCACAGCTCTCGATATCATTCCCGTTATTAATGACAATCAGCCCATCCTTTCCGAACCCACTCCTTGTTGTAAAACGGGACCGAATGATCCTGCGAACGCGTGTTTTCCCCATGCGTGTTATGTTCTTCGTGGATGTGCACTGCTTATCGGTTAAGAAGGTCGATGGGTAGGGCGATTCATCAAGTTCGTAGACTGAATAGATGATGTTGATTTAAGTTTAATTACTCATGTCTCTCATTTTTGAAAAAAATGTGATACCGTTAGACATTTCTTTTTCGTCATACTTATCATGTGGTATGATATTTGGCATAACATTAGTTGTCATAACCAAAGTAATAATGCTAGTAGCAAAAAAAAAAGATTTATACTCTCTCCTCTTGGCTCTCACTCTCCTCTCGGCTCTCGTTGCGATAGGCGCGCGCTCTCTTCTCTCTATCTTTTATCACTAATTACGGCTTATTAGCCTCCTTTCTTTCCGTTCTTCCTTATTCAAGCTTCTGATTCCCCCTACCTAGTGTATTCTACCCCCTTTTCATGCATTAATTCCTCTTAATTAGCTCATAATTGTGTAAACTCTTATTTTCCCGCCCTTTTCTCTCCTTTCTCTCGCCCCTCTCCATCCCGTGTACTCTCTCGCTCTCTCGCCCCTAGTTCACGTGCACTCTCTCGTTACCATGTCCACCCCATCGCCTCCCTCCTCCCTCCCTCCCTCCTCTCCACTACCCTCCCCCCTTCCCCCCCCCCCCCCCAACTCCGACGGTCGCAAGCGTCGCGCCGCCCAGTCGGAGGAGGACTTCCGTGCTGCAGCCAAGACCCAGCTGCAGGACGTCACCGACAAACTGAGGGCATACCTCGACACGGAGTCTGAGCGTACCTCTGACCCGCTCTACGTGTCTCTCGAGGCTTGTCTCTAGGTGCTATCGAATACACTCGAGAAGCATCTACAACCCTCCGAGAGTCATGTGGAGTCGGAGAAGAGGGCACGCTCGATCGTGGTCGAGAACTTGGCTGAGTCGACCCACTCCCTCCCCAGTCAAAGAGTCGAGGCCGACTACGCCCACGTCACTCGCCTCCTCGATCTCACCGGAATCGAAGACCGTCCGGACACGGTCTTCCGGATGGGAGAGAGGAAGGAGGGACGCCCCCGTCCTCTCAAGATCCTCCTTCCCCGCACCTCCTCGCAGAAGCTCCTTCTCACTCGCAGCAAGAAGATTTCAGACCAGCGCGAGTACTCCTCACTGCGAATTCGCCCCTCCCTCTCAGAGAAGGAGAGGCATACGCAGTACGAGTTGAGGGAGAAGAAGCGCAAGTTGAATGAAGAAGGTAAGGGCACCTGGGTGATCTACGCTGGCATTCTCATAAAGCAGGACGAGGTACAGGCATTCAAGGCGAAGGCACCCAGCAAGGAGACGAAGGGAAACTAGGATCCCCCTGCAGACCTCCCCCTATCCTTTCCTCGCCTCCTTCAATCACTCCCCCCTCCTCGCCCCAAACTGTTCATCCTAGCTTAGTTTCTCAATACGATTCCCCCTCCACTCTTTCCTCTGATATTCTGCCTAATATTTCTTGTCTCTATTACAACGCCCGATCATTAGTCAATAAGCTACCATCTTTTCACTCCCTTCTAAAGGTAGAACAACCAGACATTGTGTTTATCACCGAATCATGACTAACATCTGGTATTCCCACCTCATTGATAATCACTGATCTACCATATCATGCTATTAGACGTGATCGTTCCAATGGCCGTGGAGGCGGTACACTTATTGTACCTCGTGACCATTTTCACTACTCTATTCTGAGTTCCATCCATAGTAGTGTTGAATCCCTCTCCATTGATTTGCTCACTTCCTCTTCCTCTTTCATTCGTCTTTGTGTTGTGTACCGACCTCCTAGATTCAGTACGACCCAGACGGAAAACCTCGTTGATTGTCTCTCAGACCTCCTTACCTCCAGCCCACATCCCATCATATTCATAGGAGATTTCAATAGCGACATCATTTCCAGTACCATTCCAACCACAGAACAATCACTTCACTCCTTCGTCTCTACTTCCGATCTCAGCCATCTAATCCGTAGTCCCACTAGGATAGATCGATGCATTGATTGGCTACTTGCTAGTGATTCATCCATAGTACACAAAGCCTCTGTAATTCCGTCCTTTCCTACATCTGATCATTTTGGTATATTCTTCTCAATTGATTCAACGTGCCTCCCTCCAGCTCAATCGTTAGTTAGAGATTTCGATCGCGCCAACTATGACCACCTCTCGTCCTTCCTTCTCACCTTTGACTGGCTTACAACATTTTCACAAGCTCCTGACCCTGAGAACATGTATTCTAACTTTGTCTCTGTAATCCACCACGCTATCGATCTTTTCGTACCGTATCACTGCCCTAAGCCTGCTACCCATTCTTATCCCCCTCATATTCGAAAGCTAATTAAACACAGAAACTCTCTGCTCACAAAGTATAATTTACTCTCAATCCGCCCTCAATACGAGAAGTGCAGTAGAGATATATTATTTCAAATTAAAAAATGGAACCAATTTTGCGAACATACAAAATTAAAAAAAAAACACTAAAGATCTCTACCGTCACATCCGTACTCTTACCCAACCGAAGCAGTCCGTCCCCAAACAACTTATTGATTCCTCTGGAAATATCGCAACTAGTACTTTAGATATAGCTAATACTCTCGCATCCCGTTTTGCTTCTCACTTCACACTTGATGACGGATTATTGCCCTCTATTCCATCTCATCCCTCCCATTCATATCTAAGAAATGTATCTTTCTTCCCACATGACGTGCATAAGGCATTAAAGCAGCTCTCCCCATCATGTTCTACGGGCCATGATAACATTCCTCAGATTGCATTTCGTAAATATGCACGTTCCCTCTCCCTCCCCTTATGTGATATCTTCAATATTAGTATGGAAACTGGCACTGTCCCATCATTATGGAAATTCTCACTCATTACCCCAATCCCCAAACCAAATAAGAATCCCCAGTCACCCGATTCTTATCGCCCTATCTCCATCCTATCTCCTGCCTCTAAAACGATGGAACACCTTGTCAAACATAAGCTGGCCCCTTACCTTTACCGTTCCAATATCATCCCTAATTACCAACATGGTTTTCGATCCGGTGTCTCTGTTCTTACCAACCTTGTGGACTGTGAAAATGACTGGACTTTCGCTCATTCCCGTAAAGAGCAAACTGATGTTATTTACCTCGACTTCTCTCGTGCATTTGACACCGTCCCCTTTCCCAAGCTTATCTCTAAATGCTTGCATTATGGTATTAATGGTAACCTTCTAAATTGGATCTCTGATTTTGTAACGGATAGGCATTTCTCCGTAAGGCTAGGTACCACCGTATCCAAGTCCTTCCCTGTCCTTTCCGGCGTACCACAAGGATCTGTACTAGGGCCTATTCTATTCTCTTTTTATATATCTGATATTACATATGTCATTGCTCCCTTCCCCGATGTGTTTGTGAAAGCATTTGCAGATGACATTAAGATTTATGTTTCCTATTCCAGTAAAACTAAAGCCTCTCGCACTTCCCAATTACAGTATGCCCTAGATGCCATCTATTCATGGACTGTATCCAATCAATTATCTCTCTCTGAATCTAAATGCACCCATCTCCACATAGGTCCTTCTCCTGCTCCTCAATATCTCATTAATAATGTTATCCTCGAGCAAGTGGCCCAACAACGTGATCTCGGCGTCCAAGTACTTCCCACCCTAAATAACTCTGCCAGTATTGATGATCGTGTCCAAAAAGCTACCATTGTCCTGCATATTATGCTTCGTGCTGTATCCGTTAATGATCCCACTATCCTTATCAAATGCTTTAAAACATATGTTCTCCCTCACATTGAATTCGCTTGCCCATTCTGGAACCCTCATATCAAGAAACAGAGTCAGAAGCTTGAGAAAATACAAGAGAAATTCGCTCGTATTCTATACTATAAATGCTTTCCATCTCCATCTTACCCTCTTGGTCTTCCCTCCTATTCTCAACGTCTGTCTTTCCTTGGTATTCAAGCGCTTTTTGAGAGGAGAGTCATTTATGATCTAGTCCTGGCCCGTAGGATCATGTATGGAGACACCATACTCGATAGAAGTAAATTTTTCCTGTTTGCTCCCCTAAGAGAAAGGACCAACAACTTTGGAATCTATATTGAGAAAACCAAATCCACACCTCGATATCATTGTTTTTCTCGTAGAGTTGCTAGGATCTTAAACGCTCTTCCCACCCATGTATTGTCATCCCCCAGCATCCATGACTACAAAAACAGATTGAGATCTCTAGAATTTGATTTAGGAAATATATTGGGGTGTCCGGAAAGTTCGTATAATTTTTTGTTTTTATTTTTTATTCAATGCTTTACAATTCTCAGTGACCAATCTATGCCCCCTTCTTTCTCACTACCTCCCTCCAGCGATTGGGCAGGGTCTCGATTCTCTTCCAGAATGCGGGTTTCTTCTAGACCGCCCAGTTCACGAAAGCCCTCACAACTTCATCTCGATTCTTGAACTTCTTTCCTTTGCAGAAGTCAGAGAGAGAGAGCGGAAGCAGTGGTAGTCGCATGGGGAGAGATCCGGGGAATACGGTGGATGGGGAATCCTCTCGATCTTCAGCTCGTCCATTTTCTTCTGGGTCATCTTCGCTCGATGTGGGCGAGCATTGTCCATCAGAAGAAGAATTTTGCCCTGTTTAGGAGTCTGGGAGGGACTCTGATCGCGACATCTTGCAGTTGTTCAGAGAAGAGGTCGGCATTGATGCTGGTGCCAGTGGCGAGGATCTCCCAGTAGATGGGACCGAGCACTGAGAAGAAGAAGCAGAGGAGTTCCTTCTTTCCGTGCTCTTCCTTCTTCGGGACGGGCGTGGGCTTCTCATCTGCATCCACCCATTGCAGTCTCCTCACAGGGTTATCGTACGTGATCCACTTCTCATCTGTAGCGATGATGGAATTGACCCATCGAAGATTGGATCTACGATGGAGTAATTCCCGACAGACTTGAACACGATTTTTCAGCTGTTCGGGGGGAGGGGTAATGGGGAATCACTTGTGGGAGTTTCGGCTTCTTCCAAGATCGATGGAGGATATCGGACGCCGTTGATCTGGGAGTACCAGTATCCTTCTTCAACTCACGCACACTGGCCATGGGCTTGCGCTTCAGTGTGCGGAGAACGAGAGGCTGATCGAGGGAGGGAGGGCGTCCAGAGCGGGGTTGATCATCGAGACCAAACTCCCCTTTCTTGAAGCGGGAGAACCACTTATTGCAGAAGGTTATGGAGGGGGCGTCAACTCCTTCCGACTGGGCCAGGGCAGAGTGGGCCTCCTTCACGGATCGGCCAAGACGGTAGTAATGAAGTAAAACTGCTCGGAGGTAGAGATGGGAATCCATCACAAGAATCAATGTAGCAACTAGGAGACTGATTAAATCCTCTCACTACTCAACGTCAGAATGATGCAATACATTGTTGACAAACAGATTGCGTAATCACTGCATTTGATCGCGAACTGACTTTTTTCCGAAGCATTATACGAACTTTCCGGACACCCCAATATTTTCCAATAGTATTCCCTCCTTCCATTACTTTACCCATTCCATAGTCCCCATTCATCCACTCTTCATCCCCCTCCCCCCTTTAGAGATCCTCTGACGCTGGTTCTCGGAGCAGAGTCTACCTGGTCTACCTCGAGTGCCTTCTCCTCGATAAAAACTCCCCATAAGACCAGACGAAGACAGATGAGACCAGCCGATTGGATCTTCTCATTTTAAGATTGCACCTCCACCCCCCACATTCCCCCCTTCCTACCGTATTTCGTCCTCAGTGTGAGGAGAGTCAATTCTCTTGTATCATAACGCATAAGTAATTATTCGTCTTTCGTTGCGCCACCGAGCGTAGATAAAATATATAAATATATAAGTGTTAAACTTATAATTACTTGGTAACAAGACTTATGCATGCAAGTGTAGGGGAGCACATACTGGTTACAATGATATAACTCCCAAGTTCCTAGGTCTACTGTCAAATGAACAACGACGAGTTGTGTAATTGTCGTTTTTGCAATTGTCACCCCCCCCCCCCCCCCCCCCGAATATCTTACCTATTCAAGTCTTCGCCTGGTACTGTTTTGTTGTATGCGATCACAGTCTTCTCTTGACTCCGCATATTTCTGTACCTTATGCAAGTGCCCAAATCGTCGCTCATTTGTCGAAAAAATCGAATAATTTGTTTCACAGCATGCGTCTATTCCTCCACACCCTCCTCTTCCTTCCCCTCGTCTCTCATTCTGTGAGAGATTCGGACGTGTTTCAAGAAGGACTCCCTCCACATCCCGTCAAGAACATGAATATGGCCAATGTTATGGGATTGTGGTACGAAGGAATCAACTCTTCCGACTCCACTAACGACAGATGCGTTTCGTACAAGTGTGAGTATAAATCATTTTTTTGTTGCTACTAGCATTATTCCTCTGGTTATGACAACTAATGTTATGCCAAATATCATACCACATGATAAGTATGACGAAAAAGAAATGTATAACGGTATCACATTTTTTTCAAAAAATGAGAGACATGAGCATTTAAACTTAAATCAACATCATCTATTCAGTCTACGAACTTGATGAATCGCCCTACCCATCGACCTTCTTAACCGATAAGCAGTGCACATCCACGAAGAACATAACACGCATGGGGAAAACACGCGTTCGCAGGATCATTCGGTCCCGTTTTACAACAGGGAGTGGGTTCGGAAAGGATGGGCTGATTGTCATTAATAACGGGAATGATATCGAGAGCTGTGAGTTTGTTCAATATCGTCATGCAACTAACCATTGGGTTCCAGTAAAAGTCTTCAAACTCGGTCCCGTGGTCGTCAACTCGCATGGGTTCCTCCAATACGAGTACGCTGTTCTCTCCAACTCAGCCCACTATCCCGTCACTACCTTCGTTAGGGATCCAGTGCATTTTAAGGATAACTTTGAGGTGAGAAGGAATGAAAGGGTAAAGAATATAGGAATATAATAATTTCACATAAGAAGGGGATACTCGGTGATTCCTGTCATGGCTTAGAAGTACTGCTTGTAATAATAATTTTGAGCATTTTCAGGAACAAGTCATGCAGTGGATTAACGAGAATTTCTTCACCAGCCACTTCCGCGAAATAAATAAGCAATTCAGCCTCGTTCAGCCGTATTCGTATGCATCCTGCAAGTTTCGTCAATAGATAATAGAGACTATTGGATAACCATTTTATGATTTCGATAACCACCTTCATACGTAAACACATGTAAATGGCTACCTTATCTTCTAATTCTTTGATTCGATCTGATAAAGTATTTACATATAATGTTTATTTTAAATGAATTGTTATTATTGGGCCGTTAAAGATGCTTTTAGTATTGAGAACATCCCGTGAATTTGAGTCGAGAGTGCCCCAAGTTGCCAGATCAAATCTCCATCGGTTACGGTAGTGCTAGCACCCCGTAAATTCATTATCTTTTCCGTACTATTCTAATTGCATTATCTGGAGAGTGTTGTTTATTTAGCGAGAGAGTGTATCAACAATTTGAAGATCAAGAATGCAAGTGTGTGATTATGATAAGCAAGGAATACAGTTGATGGTGGTTAAAAATGATAAATAATGGATTAATTGCTGCTGTGCTTGGCCAGATCTTTAGGAAACTCTTTTGCATTATATTCAGAGTAATTACAGGAGGAGTATTTGACAGACGACATGCGATATTTTACTCCGTTACGCTCGTTGAATGCACGAGGAAGGAGCCATTCATGAACATTTTTCTAAACCAGATTTGTTAAAAGAAAAAAATCCAACAGATCCTGAGATTCGTAGAACATGGAAATGTGTTTTTGAGATGATAATTCTAAGATGATTTGCTGGTTGCGTTACCTGATACTTCTGCTTGAAAATGGCTGGATCTCTAACGAGTACATTAACAGGAAATTTGTTCGGACCCGCCATTCGTACTGAGGAATTTCGCACTGGGTGCAAACAGGACCAATTTTCTGGATGGTGTCTGGAAAAAACACTCTGAGAATATATTTGACTCAATCTGCTCACATTTCCTGAAAGTGAATGCTTGATGATTGATGAATAGAAGTGTCGATTTCGGGTAATCAGGCATCATCACTTCGCTGTAGACGGTGCTAACCGTGCCCATTTCAGATATATTTTGAGACATTTTAAACGTAGCGAAATATAGCCTGTCGTCGATGTTGCTTTGGCGAATTTCTTTGACTGCAACAGCTTCTTTCAGTTTGTTTTAAGTAGAAAAGTCACAAAACAATAATCGAGGCTTGCTCACAGTTGTGGATAGTGCATATCTCTTCAATGAACTCAGGAGATACAAACCACATTCCCATCATTTTGGATGTGTCAGCGTATTCATCGACAACAGGCTCGTTGAATTCCAGCATCACGGGAGTTGTCGGAACGGGATCAGTGACCTGTAGAAACCAGGGAATTAATCGGAGGAACTTTGCTTATGTTGCGTCTTATTATATGTGCGTATCATTATCTTTGGGGATATCAAGTTAGCTCAAACACTTGACATCATAGATGTGATTTGGGTCTACTAAAAGTTATATATGGTGCGTGAATGAACGTTCATATCGTTGATATGTTGAGGGATGCTTACTTCATGGATCACAGTTCTAGTGACAGTCTCTACGATGGTCTCGATTGTTGTGCGAGGTGGAGGAGGAAGTCGGGCAGATGTTGACAACTCCATTAGGAGAAGGGAAAGGGAGAAGGAGAGAAGACGCATCGGGAGAAGGGATCACTTGCAACTGATGACATCTATCTCGAATCGGGGGCATTTATAGGGCCAGAAAGGGGCGGGATCGGGAGTATTGAGTCCAAACGACATAATAGGTGAGAAAAGAAAGTGAGAATGCGTCTTCCTACTGTAGATTAATACACGAGATTTCTGGCAGTTTGACCATCCAATAGAGCGATGTATTTGTAGGCTTGTTATGGGAAGAAACTATTTTGGAGATGGAATCCTATCGGTATTACTTCTGACGGATTTTCCAGTAGGAGCTATTCGTCGGAATGTGGTCGCAGACTTGAATAAGACAACAAGCTGCTATTTTCCGGGCGAATATTCGCTGTTTCTAAGACAGATATTGCTCGATCGCCTTGAAAACTTTGATGCGTGAACAACTTTACTTGTTATTTCGAACGAGGTACAATACGCCAAATATCAACGATACACATTTTCGAAAAAAATCGGTAACTGTACATCAAAATTTTGGGAAATGTTTATTGGTCCCCTAAGATGATTTTGAAACTTTGTGTCACATTACCTTCAAGATGTGACGCTCTTACAGTGATAAAGTTTTAACTGAACACATTTTAGAGCTTGGTTACAGAGACAAACAATGACAAGACAGTTGATCGCAATGGGCAATTTAACTTGAATATACGCTCAGCAACACATCGCCTTTTCAATCTTCTCAGGCGCAGAAATATCGATTCCGTTCTGTGCGATGTAATCTCCTGTAAAATAGGCGCTTATTTACAGGGTGCGGAGAAAGTATGAAACAAAGTTTGAACTCAAATATTTCATCAGTCCTGGAAACCTGTTCATACATGTAATAACAGGTTTTACCTAATCATTCGGTGTATTCAAGCCGCACTTTAAATTGTTTCCCGTAGTAATGGTTCGACCCCACCAATACCGCCAACCAGTTATTGACCTTTGGAGCACCGACGATACCGTAGGTTCAATCACGAAGAAACCCCGTGTTTGCCGTCCTACCGTTTTCAAGACCATCCGCCGTTTCAGGGAGCTGGGCACGACTAAGGACCGTCCTAGAATGGGCAGACCTTCCTCCGCTGTCACTCTCAAGAACAGGAAAATTGTTCTGAAGCGAGTCGCACGCAATCCCGAGCGATGTGTCTTGGTCCGCTCCTCTTTTCAATCTATATTTCTGACATTCCCTGCATCCTCCCCCCTGATACCTTTAGCAGTATGTATGCTGACTATCTCAAAATTTACACTGTTAACAACCCCTCCCTCCTCCAATCAGCTATCGATAATCTGCTCGCCTGGAGTTCCCGCTGGGGCCTCACCCTCTCCCCTTCCAAAACTGTAATTATGCTGCTCGGAGCTAATCACATCCACCGATCCTTCCAATCACGAAGTGTTACGATCTACTCGAAACTTTTCTCCACGTATGTCCGCCCCCTCCTCCATGTAATTTGAAACTATAGAGAGATTAGGGCTACTAACATAGTTGCCCAACACTGGCGGCGAAGTGATTTCAGACCATGAGTTGGGGGTCATGGTCTGAAATCACTTCGCCGCCAGTGTTGGGCAACTATGTTAGTAGCCCTAATCTCTCTATAGTTTCAAATTACATTAAAAATCTTGACTTCTCCTCTCACTGGCATTCACAAGGAAAAGAGACTGAAGAGATGCAAGAAGCTTCTGTCGTGGGCCGAACATCTCACGACTGTCTACTCGGATGAGAAGATGTTCACGGTGGAACAGGCTTTCAACAGTCAGAACACGAGAGTGATTGCCCAGTCTGACCAGCAATCCAATGCTAGGGCAAAACCGTCTCTCGAGTTTCCCACCCGCAGTCAGTGATGGTTTGGGCAGGAGTGTGTGCTACCGGAAAGACTCCCCTTATTTTCGTCAAGCCCGGTGTGAAGATCGATAAGCACTACTACATCAAGTAGATCCTGGAGAAGACTCTTCTTCTCTGATCACGTTCCCACTTCAAAGGGCGCCATTAGACCTTCCAGCAAGATTCTGCACTTATCCATTCCGCAAGCTCACCCAGAACTGGTGTGCGAGCCATCTTCCGGATCTCATTCCATCGAATGAATGGCCCTCCAACAGCCCCAATTTGAATCCCCTCGACATTAGTGTGTTGTCGGTTCTGGAGAAGGATGCTTGCTCCACCAGCCACCAGAATCTGGAGAGTCTCAAGAACTCCCTTTAGAAGGCATGGGACAAGATCGATAAGAAGTACCCTCGGGCCCTCGTCGATTCAGTTCCTTCTTGTCTTAAGGCTGTCATCAAGGCTAACGGAAGTCAAATCGAATAACCTCTCGTTGTTATGTTCCTAATATCTCTGATAAATGATGTGTACCGTTTCAAAAGTGTGCGATGGTTTTGAAAGAAAATGTATGGTTAAATATTTGTTGCCATGCTTTCTCCGCACCCTTTATAGAATCAACATTCAAAAACCAATTAACAATAAACTTCAGTAGAAATAGGCTACTGACCTCCAATGTTTTTGTTTGATACCGACTTGAACATCTCAGTGAGCAACGTTGTGAATTCAGCTTCTACGTTCGTGCTATCCTTGGGAGATGTTTCTGCAAATAAATTGACAGAAATGTCTAAGGATAGCAATCAAGGCAAGATACCAATGACTCCATTTTGACTCTCTATAAAACACTTCAACCTTTCTCTTACTTTCCCCACATGCATCGCACTCTCGCAGATTTTCTTTGACCTGGTTAGATAAAGAGAAAGAACAAGGAGAAAATCATGTTTCCTCACCTCAAAAAATCAAGAAATTCTTCGCAGAACAATCTTATGAATATTTGTTTTTTCTAGCCGTGAATCAACATTTTTCTGATTCCAGAAGGAGTACAAATCATTATCTTCTTTTACTGTTTTCATTTGAAGAATATTAACTGTTTATTTAGCAATAAAGTCTATCAACAACATGGAGATCAATTATATAAGTATGTGAATATGATATGCAAGGATTGCAATTGACAGAATAAATAATCAATCATGAATATGACCGAATTAATTTCTGGAGCTCTTGGAAAGATCTCTGAGATCGCTTGGAATAGCATTTTCAGAATATGCACTGTAATCGCAGGACGAATAAGCGATGGGCGATATGGTATATTTCTTTCCTTTATATTCGTTGAATCCACGAGTTTGGAGCCACACAACAATACCATTCTGAAAATGTGTATTCTAAAATGACAACACAGCTCACATTACCCTTACAACTTGGTAATACAAACTATATTTTTAGCTTATTCAGAAATTTGACTATATGAGAGGAATCGCGAGAGAATCGACCATTTGAGGGGGATGGGCGGCGGTAGGAAAAAAATCTGTCCTACCTGGCAACAAATTTGCTTACAAGTATTTCAAATGATGCTCTTTCAAACTGCGTCGTCAGAATTGTGCTATTGGTCGTCATCTTCGAGATTCAGAAGGCCAAACTTGATACTATCACTTTTCGACAGTCAGATCGGGCGCACTTAAATTATCATAACTTTGTTCAAAATGAAGGTAGAAAGTCGTTCTTTTTTAGAAAGAAAGCTGAGAACAATCTCTATGTTGACGATATCATTCTTGTGCGGGGCGGTCGGGTGCACCAAAAATAACGTAATTTTGGAAATCGGAAAAAAAGATGTTGGGTTATCATGCTTAAGTTGTAGTACCTATATATGGCTAACTTTTCGGCAAAAATTTGGGAAATCGGAGCATAAACAAAAAAATCGCTGGCACTTTTGTACGACGACCCCAAAATGAGTTCTGGACAAGAGTACTTCCGTATCTTCAATTGGTCTCATTTGGGCTCAAAATCATTCAAAAACATCCAAAACAACATTATAAGTTTCTACTCCCCATATTATAGCACTTCCATTGGTCATAAATGGTCAGCTGACCGAAAATTTGAAATTCGGTATTTTGACCTTTTCCAAGTTGCTGGATGGGCTCAATTGCACTAAAGTTGTTTCAAATCATGCAACAACATTCCTCGAAACGGCTCTCAAAAAGCGCGCGTCTGGAAATACGATATTTCATCAGAGCTTTAACGAAGAGATAGAAACTCACTTTCAACAGATGAAATGTTTAGCTCATCGTGCTCTGCGTTTCTAGCCATGTGACAGGTCGCTATCTCTATTTTGAACAGATGTACACTTTAGCGCCTTTCATTGGATTCCTCTGATGACATTTCGTATTTCCAGACGCGCGCTTTTTGAGAGCCGTTTCGAGGAATGTTGTTACATTATTTGAAACAACTTTAGTGCAATAGAGCCCATCCAGCAACTTGGAAAAGGTCAAAATACCGAACTTCAAATTTTCGGTCAACTGACCATTTATGACCAATGGAAGTGCTATAATATGGGGAGTAGAAACTTATAATGTTGTTTTGGATGCTTTTGAATCATTTTGAGCCCAAATGAGACCAATTGAAGATACGGAACTCTTGTCCCGAACTCATTTTGGGGTCGTCGCACAAAAGTGCCAGCGCTTTTTTTGTTTATGCTCCGATTTCCCTAATTTTTGCCGAAAAGTTAGCCATATATAGTACTACAACTTAAGCATGATACCCCAATATCTTTTTCCGATTTCCAAAGTTACGTTATTTTTGGTGCACCCGACAGCGCCGCACCAGGATGAGCACCAGGAATGATATCGTCAACATAAAATTTGTAGAGATTGTTCTCAGCTTTCTTTCTAAAAAAAGAACGACTTTCAACCTTCATTTTGAACAAAGTTATGATAATTTAAGTGCGCCCGATCTGACTGTCGAAAAGTGATAGTATCAAGTTTGGCATTCTGAATCTCGAAGATGACGACCAATAGCACAATTCTGACGACGCAGTTTGAAAGAGCATCATTTGAAATACTTGTTGGCAAATTTGTTGCCAGGTAGGACAGATTTTTTCCTACCGCCACGGCGTGGTCGATTTTCTCGCGATTCGCCTCATATCAAAGTTACCTCAAAGTATTGCTTGAAAAAGGAAGGATCTCTGACGAGTACAGCAAACATTTGGGTTTGAGGATCTAGGGTGGGTCCGGCCAAAACCATATATTCATACTGAGGCGTTTGACAATTTTTGCACACGGGACCAAGTTTCTGGATCGTCACTGAAGAAATACGCTTTAAAGCAGAATGTAATCGGCCTACTCACATTGCTTATAACACGCGTCTTCTGAGAGAATGCATGAAAACGGACTGCCCGCGGAACCAGGAGCCCCAACTTTCAGCAGCATCAACGAGATAATTATGCCAAAGTATATTGGGGACGAGAAAACTTTCTACGTTGGCCGTTTCTTTCAGAACCGGCTTTTAGGCATTATCCGGTTCAGCAATCGGCTCTAACATATGAAAGCTCCCAGATGGGCTAGAATGGTGGCAGTGGGCTCAAAATGTTCGGAAAATTATTTCGAGACACTTTTACGTTGACAGTAATCTTCGTGGGTGTCATCTTCATATTGAAATTTACGAAAAACTGCGATCCAAAACGTAAAATAAATTCTACCGGCTCGGGAACCCCACCCTTTCAAGTATGCGGTGCTCATATTCGGAATCTCCATACCCGATTCTATCAGGAAAAATATAGTGCCGCTCTCCTTAGGCGTGACAAGTGGTCTTCCCAATGCGAAAATTGTGTCCGATTCGCACAATTTCACAATCACTTTTCTAAAAATCATCGGCTAGCAGCTCCAAAACGTGACTAAATTGACCAAAACATCTCAAATAGGTGAACTAACCCTGAAAAACTCGAATAGAAGGCATGTTGAGACTTTCGAAAAAAAATCGAAAAAAAATTTCTCGATTTTCATGAATTTTAATTTTCATGATTTTCAAGAATCTTTCGAGACCAAAGTAATGTAATGGTAATATAGATGCATAATTTCTTCGAAAGAAGACCGATTTCGGTCACAGAGCCGGAAATTGGAAAATTTCCGGTTTTCGTCTCCAGTATTGGACAAGATTATGCAATATATTTAAAAGCAAGACAACTAGCTTGTTAAATGTGTTGACAACGATAAATAAACACTTTTTTTTGCTAAAGCGAAGATATCTACAAGGAAATGATAGTACTACATTGTAAATTGTAGTTGTATTTTCGAAGTGTATTTTAGCCGCAATTGCATTTATCATAGTAATTTCTTGTCAGAAATCATCGTAATTTCTTGTCAGAAATCTTCGTTTTAGCATAAAAAGTGTTTATTTATCGTTTTCAACACATTTAACATGCTAGTTGGCTTGATTTTAAATATATTGTACAGTCTTGTCCAAATCCGGAGACCAAAACCGGAAATTTTCCAATTTCCTGCTCTGTGACCGAAATCGGTCTTCTTTCGAAGAAATTATGCATATGTATTACCATTATATTATTTTGGTCTCGAAAGATTCTTGAAAATCATGAAAATTAAAATTCATGAAAATCGAGAAAAAAATCTTCGATTTTTTTTCGAAATTTTTGAAAAGTCTCAACAAGCTTTCTATACGAGTTTTTCAGAGTTATTTTATCTATTTAGATGTTTTGTCAATTTAGTCACGTTTTGGAGCTGCTATCCGATGATTTTTAGAAAAGTGATTGTAAAATTGTGCGAGTCGGAAGCTATTTTCGCCTTGGGAAGACCACTTGTCACACCTAAAGAGAGCGGCACTATATTTTTCCTGATAGAATCGGGTATGGAGATTCCGAATATGAGCACCGCATACTTGAAAGGGTGGGGTTCCCGAGACGGTAGAATTTATTTTACGTTTTGGATAGCAGTTTTTCGTAAATTTCAATATGAAGATGACACCCACGAACATAACTGTCAACATAAAAATTTCTCGAAATAATTTTCCGAACATTTTGAGCCCATTGCCACCATTCTAGCTCATCTGGGAGCATTGATATGGTAGAGCCGGGAGCTGAACCGGATAATGCCTAAAAGCCGGTTCTGAAAAAACGGCCAACGTAGAAAGTTTTCTCGTCCCCAATATACTCTGGGATAATTATCTCGTGGATACTGCTGAAAGTTGGGGCTCCTGGTTCCGCGGGCTCCTGCAATCTCTCAGAAGACGCGTGATAAGTGTAAGTCTGATGGTTGAGGAACAGAAGTGCCGATTTCGGGTATTTAGCAACCATCACTTCGCTGTACACGGCACTAACTTTTCCCTTATCCGTCATATTTCGAGACATTTTCCAAGTAGGGAAATATAGTCTGTCTTCGAACTCATGACGACGAATGTCTTTAACTGCAACAACACATTTCAGAGTGTTTGAAGTAGAATATAACATAATCGAAGCTTTCTCACTATAGCGGACAGTGCATAGCTCATCAATATACTGAGGAGATATATGCCGTCGAACCACATTCACAGCATCTTTGAAGTGTCAGCGTGAAAGTTATCGCTGAATTCCAGCATCACGGGAGTTGTCGGAACAGGATCAGTGACCTGGAGAAACAAGTGGTTTAATTATACAATTTAGCAATGAACGTCTGTATCTCTTCTAAAAAGTGCAATGGGTTGAGGGATACTTACTTCATGGATCACAGTTCTGGTGACAGTCTCGAAGATGGTCTCGATGGTTGTGCGAGGTGCAGGAGAGAGACGGGCAGATGCACACAACTCCGTTAGGAGAAGGGAAAGAGAAAGGGAGGGAAGGCGCATCTGTAGGAGGGCTCTCATGCAACTGATGGCCCCTGTCTCGAATCGGGGACATTTATAAGGGCAGAAAGGGGCGGGGTCGGGAGTAGGCGCGATATAATAGGTGAGAGAAGAAGTGAGAAATCTTCTCACTGTAGATCAATAGATGAGATTTCTGGCAGTTGTTGAAGACCATATAATAGGGTGAATTGCCTGCTGTCGATGTAGAAATTACCTTCAAGGGCGTAATGTCCCGGTTGTCCTAACATATCATCTGAAATATCAACTTTATCAATGTAGACTGGATTGCCCGATCGTTTTTTTTTATGATGGGCGAAACAGCAAGCATGAGGTCAACAATTATGTTTAATTTAGTATTGCGGTTTTTATATATTTTTCGAATGATATATCGAGTTAATACCCATGAAAACCACAGGTCTCATATGCTACCCATTCCAATCTCCAGTATAATACTCGTCGCAACTCGTCCCTCTGGCAAAGATTTGTCAGATCGACTACCGCTTTCTCCTGACTCCGCCCCTTTCCTGGCACTATACAAGCCCCTCAATCACGGCCGAAAGCATCAGTTTCCAGTCCACCTCCACCCCACTAGTCCACCATTCCACATGCGCCATCTCCCTATCTACCTTATCCTCCTCCCCTTTGTCTCCTCTTCTTCCCATCTCCTATCATTTCTTGCGGATTTCGAAGAAGTAATGAAAGCCGAAGGCAGTCTTCCCCAATCGCTAGTCCAGAACTTGGATCTGAACAAGATGATGGGATGGTGGTATGAGGGAATCTACTCTCCCTATTCTACCGACGAACGATGCGTCTCCTACTACTGTGAGCTACTAATTTCTTTTAATGTTTTTCCTTATCCTGACCGCAACATAAGTTAATCCCGTTACTCTTGTTCAGTTGGCGGGCTTAACAATGCGCCTTCCTTCGGCTTCATCAAGAAATACACGAAGGCCCTCAAGCAAGGAAGAAAGCGATCGGAAGCCCGGAAAATTCGAGTTGAGAGCATCGGCTTGGGCAGAGGATTTAAATCCAATGCAACCATTCTGCTCCAGCATCCTTTTGATTCTGATAACGAAATTGGTAAGCTCTTCTATATCATTTATTGCATAATAGTAAACAAAGTGAAAGTGCCTATTCAGTTGAAGTCTACAAACTCGGGCCTGTAGTGTCCAATGCTAAGGGATTCCCTCAGTACGAGTACGTTGTGGCTTCGAATTGGTCGAATTATCCGGTTACTGTCCTGGTGAGAGATCGAGACGTGTTCAAGAAGCGATATGAGGTAAGTAGTAGTAAAGGGATGGGCATGGTTTTGATGATTCATTCCTTGTTCAGTGTTGTCATGAATTGGCTCAACGACGAACTCTTCAGTGAAAGATTCGTCAAAATAAACAGACAATACGGAATGGTCAAACCGTGTTCTTACGAAGCCTGTTGAAATTGTTGCCTTAATGCTTCTTTGTTCGATAAATGATATGTGCTTATTGTATGTAATAATACACATTTATCGTTAGTTATAGATATGAGGATTTAGTTTCTTCACAAAGCGTTCGAAATGAAATATATATGTGATAGTACATATGCCAGCAAGTCACGTCATTCCTCGGGGTAGAGAGAGATATATGAGACAGAGTCCAATGTGCTTGTTCGAGACCGACTTGAAAATCTCAGTGAGCAATGTTGTAAAGACAGCGTCGACATTCGAGCTGTCCAGGGCAGATGTCTCTGTAATTCAAACTTCAAAATACGAGCTCACTATTACAAATCAGATTATTTTCCGAGGAACGATAAATTGTTCTCCATATCAAACATCTTCGCTTCATAAGTTTAAACTGCCCGGAGCGATCGGAGGTCCGTTTTGTTCCCTACCAGCATAATGGAAACATTAATATCCAAGTGATCGCTCATTTCGGTCAACCAACGTCCGACATTTTCGAATGAACTGTGCTTTGCTGAAATGCAGAAACTGCCCATAGGTGGCGGAAAAATCAATCATTTAATTGTGAGCAGTTTGGAGTGCATTTGATTGTGTATTTTTTGGGCAATTGTTTCAATAATTACAAAAATTGTTCCTGCAAACTTAATATCATAAACGAGCAAAGCACCGAAAGCGCCTCTGTAGTATCCATAGGCTATTCCCCTGAATCGTTCTTGTTCGGCAATATCCCAAATTATAGCCATCACAGTTTTCCCTTTGACCTGAAGCAGTGCAACTATTTTGATAGCCGTCATTACTAAATAATCAGATATTTTTGAACATTTCAGATTGATCTTAGCAAAATGGTGATTGTGCTCGTATATATTAGCTCAATGCTTCGAGTTGCAAATTCTACTCCGATCGTCGGAAGCGTATCAAGTTCGAATTCGTTATTCGCGAATCGAGTAACAAGTCTCTTGCCAACTCCGGAGTCTCCGATGAGCACAACTAAACAGATATTAAATCTGGTAAGCACTGTTAACTTCATTTTCAATATCTCCTGATAGCTAATAGTATGCACATAAATGATCCATTACGAATTCGTTAAATTCTCTCATTCATTTTATTAATGTGCCTTGCATCGGCAAATGTAAAGCTGTAATTCAATTACCCTTGAAATGATAGTCATAGTTATCATTGCTCGAAACCATCTATGTCGAATAGTCGCGCTATAATAAATCGCAAGACAGTTTTCAAATTGATTCAGAGTGCTCCAGCTCGGCCAGAGGGCGCGCCATAATGAGCGTGCCAACCACTTCCAGTCTCGTTCATTGAGCTTTACTTATTGTAAACTTAGCATGCCCCGTGGCTTAGCACCAATACGATTGAATACTTGATGTAAGCTCCGCCCCTTTTGGACCCTCTATAAGCCCTTGATCGACGCAGAAACCATCAGTTGTCTGTTGCCCAGTCTCTGGTATCCCGATGCATCTGCTCTCCCTCTCCCTTCTCCTTGTCGCATCGCCTTCACTGGCTAGAATGCTGCCTCCTAGCTACGATGATGGTCAAATACTCGTGGAGGTACCTAACACCGATATCGGGAACTTTCGAAAGGGGTTCCCTCCCACAACCATTGAGACCATCGTTGACACTTCGACTGTCGTTCCTGAAGTGAGAGTGCTTGGTATTTTTTTAGTCTTTTTCTTTTCTCTTGAGCTTAGAATAAACGCATATCCTATATCCTATCTACTACTGATTAATTTCAACTGAATTCAGGCCACTAAATACGTTCCAAGCGAGTCATTCGCCGACCTTCCCCAGTTCGACGATCCGCGTACAACCATCGATGCTCCACCGGAGCCAATCACCTGGAGCACCGATCGGCCTCTCTCTGAGATCGACTCTATCACCACTACTGAAACCCCCTACGAAACCTCGACTGCCATTCAAGATGTGAGTGTTCATTGCATTCATAATTTGTTGTTATCGACCCCTCCGCACAAAAGTTGTACAATTTGCAACTGCTCATACGATCCTTATTCAGGCCACTGAATCCACTTCTACCAACTGTGACTGTTCGTGTGAGACTAGCACTACCGACTTCGATCAGTTGCCCACAATCATCGAGCCAGTAGTGGAGACAGTTTCGATGGAAGTTCCTCAGTCTACCTCCGGAACTGTCCCGAACACGTCCATCCACACCGTCGAGGAACCCGCCACCAGAACTGCTGTTAATGAAGTGAGTCATAGATACATTTTCCAGCTTTATTAGATCCACAGCTTGAATAACCAAAAACTCCTTAACTCACTACTCATTAGAAGGGAATATATAGTTTATGAAAATATGGAACACGATACAATTAAAACATCAAGAATACATTATATTCAGTCGCATCTACAAGGTGGAGAGATCAGTGGAAGAACCGGCTCTCTGCTACGTCGTCCCAATCTCTCCCACTGCTAACGAGAACTCCGAAAGCAGCTACCTGCAGGACAATGTTCGCATCGTGGAGAACACGCTCTCACTGGGTTATTAATTGTTGCCCTGTTGCCCCATTCAGAATATTGTGCCAGTGTCCAGATAGATTACCACGTTGGCAAACAATTTAGGCAAAGTATTGACAGGATTTCAAAAAGAGATGTATGTGTTTCTACTGTTTTTACCGATAAACTATTTTTCGGCAGAAGTTATAAGATAACCCAGCAGTCAGTGATTTACTAAATTGTGGCTTTGATTCTGAAAGCTTCGTAACATACGCATGAAAAAAAAATCCGAAGAATTCAAAGCTCATTTTTAGAACAGGATCTGAATATGGTTGAGACTCAGCAGCATTGATTCTTTTGAGTCTTCTCTAATGCAGCAATGTCGATGCCGGATCAGGGTGTGGGAGTGACACCTGCAACTTAAATGCAATACCGCAATTCAACTATTTCACATACTTCAAAACAAATTTCTCATGTTCTGTCCTCTCATTTGCTTATACAATTCCGACTTGAAAATCTCAGTCAACAGCATTGTAAATGCTGCCTCGACATTCGTGCTGTCCAGGGCAGATGTCTCTGCAAATGCCATAAAATGATATTACTTACCGATGAACGATATATTGTTCTCCATAGCGAAAGCCTTGGCTTCATCAGTAGGAACGGCTCGGATAGGTCCGAGATCGGTTTTGTTTGCTACCATCATAATGGGAATATTCTTATCCGAGTTATCGCGCAATTCGGTCAACCAGCGCGTCGCGTTCTCGAATGAACCGTCTTTCGCTGAAATCAAGGAACTAATCTTAGATGGCCGAAAACTTTAATTCAAGTTTAACTATGATAGTTCGATGAACAGTAGTTAAGCGTTTTCTTCATTAATGCTCATGTCAACTAACATATATCATAAACGAGCAGAGCTCCGGCTGCTCTACGATAGCATGCATAGGAGATTCTCCGGAATCGTTCATCCCCGGCAGTATCAATAATAGTTGCCTTCACAGTTTTTCCTTCAACCTGAAAGTGTGGAAATCCAGTGATCTACCCGCCATCTTTGCTAGACTATCGATTTTACTCGGATTCCTTGAACAAGATTCTTACGCAAATCAGATATACCGAAATGATGCTCGTGCATTAATATTACCTCAATGCTTCGAGTTGCACATTCAACACCGGTAGTCAAGTTTGGAAGCGAATCATGTCGGGATTCGTTATTCGCGAATCGACAAAGGAGATTTGACTTGCCGACACCAGAATCTCCGATCAGCACTACTAAAACGAGTGAATGTGGGAAGAAATGAAAAAAATTTTAAAAAAATCATTTTAAATTTCAATTTAAATTTCTCGGGATCGCAAAAAACACGGAAAATACAAACGATGTACCTGCTAATACCTGGATAAACCTAATGATCATTTTTCCATAAATTTAGTATAATAAAGTGCCTAGTATCAGTAAATGCAATAGATAAAATTCGGTGACCTTTGAAGTTGCAGTCATACTCACTCAATGACATCTTCATTTGAATATTTGTGATGGAATGAAAAAGGATGAAGACGCTGTTCGGAGCAGTGAATAGCAGTTGATAGTGGTGGCACCACGAGCCGATTCCGAGTCCTATAAATAGGGAAAAGGGTCAGGGAGGATAGATAAGCACTCATTCCCTAGCCTTTCACGTTATTGGAAAGGAACGAGTGGTTTCGTAATGCTCCTGACTCATATTCTCCCAACTGCCTACTTGGGAGAAAGGGAAAGAGGAACATCAACGAAATGGAATCAGAGTCTGAGCTATGACGACCAATTCACAAGGCAAGGAATATATATATATTTTCTCAAAATGCTATCAACTCTGATATTAAGCAAAGCACTGTTGCCTGCCTAAACATAACTTTTGCCAACTTAGAGGACCATGTTGTCAAATCATTTAGCCGAAGTGTATTGAGGGTATCCGAATTAGTTTTAAGATAAACATGTATTAGTCGAAATTGAGAATTCGCAATATTTTTAATGCAAAGCATGCTATCTGAGTATCTGTAGATATTTCTGTCACTCAGAGATGAAATATGATAGCGTTTCCTAAAAATCGAGCAAATTGAACGAGGTTTGGCAAAGCAAAAAAAGTCGATTCTCTGATTTCGTGTCAATTGGGGTTTTCGAGGGTGCTGATGACGATAGGCATATTTGTTTTGCACATGGACTATCAGTTGGCTCCAGATGACGTTGCGTCGAATTTACATTTTCATGCTTTCCACAGCTCTTTAGTGCGCTAAAATTAGTCGAACAAGTTTTCTGGGGTAGAATTTTATGACGAACACGTCTGTCTAGTTCATTTATTATGATTTTGTAATTAAAAAATTAAAATGCAACTTTTCGCTGCCTTAACCCCGAGCTTAGCAAATACAAGGGTAGAACCGCCGTGGCGAGAGGATTCCAAATCTATAATTTTATCTAATTGCGACATCAAACTTTCGAGAAAACATATAAACAGTGCGCCATTTGAGCCTGATTTTGAGTGGTTTCGTCCGATTTTCCTCCTTCATTTGACCTCAGACCCTCTGGCAGTCGCCTCCTCTGCCTCACTTGTAAACCCCCTGGCAGTTTCGCTCCTTTGCATCATCCATAAACGCATTCTCAGCTGTTTCGAGTGCACAATTATTAAGTTCTCTCAAAAGTTTGATGTCGTAATTAAATAAAATTAGAGATTTGGAATCCTCTCGCCACTGCGGTTCTACCCATGTATTTGCTAAGCTCGGGATTGAGGCAGCGAAAAGTTGCATTTTAATTTTTTAATTACAAAATCATAATAAATGAACTAGACAGGCGTGTTCGTCATTAAATTCTACCCCAGAAAACTTGTTCGACTAATTTTAGCGCACTAAAGAGCTGTGGAAAGCATGAAAATGTAAATTCGACGCAACGTCATCTGGAGCCAACTGATAGTCCATGAGCAAAACAAATGTGTCTATCGTCTTCAGCACCCTCGAAAACCCCAATTGACACGAAATAAGAGAATCGACTTTTTTTTGCTGTGCCAACCTTTGTTCGGTTCTTAGGCAAAAGGTCTCATATCTAGGAATCGTGAATCTGAATAAATTTCAGAATTTTCAGAACCAAGCCCTACAAAAAAGAGTATCTCATGGGAAATAAATTTGGATATTCACTCAGCAACACATCTTCTTTTGAATCTTCTCAGATACACAAATACTGAGAGATTTGGAGCTATGTACACTTGAAAAGAATCAACACCGATTCAAGCACCAATGAACAACATGCCTCAGTATAAATTCGTGTCTCCCCTTGTTCATCTTGTGCGCTTGTTCAGGACAGTCTTAAAAATCTCTAAAAAAGGTCAACAAGCGTTGTCAGTGAACAGTGCTGTAAATGTTGCCTCAACGTTCGTACTGTTCAAGGCAGAAGGTCCTGTAATTCATGACATTCAGAAATGTGAATTCGAAATGGCAAAAGATTATATGCATTACCGAAGAACGAGCGATTGCTTTCCACAACATACTGCTTTGTTTCTTCATTTTTAACTGCCTGGAGAGGTGGGAGATCGGAGTGGTGAAGAGAAACATTGTGCTGATTCGTAAAAGGAACTCAAGAAATCCGTCTGTTATGCTCGTACGTAGTCTACGAGGTGCATGGCCGATGATAAGCGTTTCTGCAAGGTGCATTCACCGTGATAATACGTGGATTGAAGGTATCGGATGACTAAATGATCGGGACGATGGACAAAGGATCAAGCCTCTCACACCACATCACATGTTGTCAAGCATATTTTATGGCGGAGAAGGAAGCTGTTCAAGAAATACGAATGATCGTAAATATTAACACAAATCTCACATACGTCTATGGTTGCAGTAAAGGGCACTACTCGGCTACATTGGGTGAAATATGATCAATGAATCGTGCTCTTCTATCAGATGTCAATGGATTATCTTATCACTGATTGCACCGAAGCGCGCACATTTACGCACTCAGCGTCTGCGAACAGTATGAAGTATGCATTTGAGCACTAAAATGCTTGAACATGATCATTATTAACTATGGAACTTCGGTCAATATTTTAGTAAAAGCCTAACAAAACGTGTTGTTAGGGTTCTCTGAATTCCCTACTCCACATCTGATTCTCGATCTCTTATCGTCCCTGCCCTAGAATGTGATCGACGGCCCATGATCTTTCGCCCAATTTTGAACGATAAGTGACGCTTGGCCTACGCCATAAGCACAGATCGAAAACCCCATAGGGAATATAAAAAGGGGTGGCGCTGACGTCCAACTACAACTTGTGTCTGAGAAGGCATAGTGGAAGATCATGCGGATTGGAGAGGACACCGTGCTAGTCAACATCACAAACAGCAGAGATAGAAAACGACGATGGACGAGTGGTAAGTGGTGCTATGATAACAGTGTTTTTCATTAGAATATCGTTTTTTTCGAGATGGAACCTTTAGAAAAATACTAAAACATGCTTACAAGGAATGGCCGCGAGGGCAGTTTGGAGTTTTGGAAAGAGACCTAGCGGGATCGAAAGAGGATCAAATTCTAAGTACTTTCTAAGTACAAATTTCGGAACATAGCCTGAGAAATTGACGGTTTTACGCCTATCCCTACTGTGAGCGCAGACATCCACATGTGTCCTCAGCAGATATGAAAAACGTAGAAGTTCTTAGAATTTGATCCTCTTTCGATCTCGCTATGTCTCGTTCAAAAACTCCAACCTACCCTCGCGGCCTTTCCTTGTAAGTAGTGTCGGCAGACCTTGTTTTCATTTATGAGCCCGTTTGCGTAAGAATCGGACAATCGCTGGCATCGGCCAAAAAAGTCAAATCGCTGAAACTCTGTATTTTGGGGTTTTCTTGCATGCTGAAGATGATATGCATATTCATTTTGCTCAAAGATTGATCGTTGGCTCCAGATGGCGTCACGTCGACAACTTTTCTGAATATCTTGATTCCGGATGTCACTAAAATTAAGCGCGAATGAAGTCCGGGACAGAATTCGATGGCGATCACGCCTGTCCAATTCATTTTTCATGATTTTAAAAAATAATTTTGTAAAATCAAACTTTTCATAGAGATGAAAGATATCGGAGAGACTACCATAGTTCGAACCCTCTTGATGAGAGGAGTCCAAATATGTGCTCAAATGTGAGAAATCACATCGCCCTAAGATTTTTGGCGGCATAAACAGAGTTTTTTGCCAGCGAAATCGGCGAGAGGCGAGAGGGAGGAGAGAAGGGAAGAGGGGAAGAGGTCAACCGAACGAGAGACTCGGGTAGATCAAGGGAAGAGACCATGCCAGTCGGCCGATTTCGCTGGCAAAAACTCAGTTTCTGCCGCCAAAAATCTTAGGGCGATGTGCTATCTCCCATTTGAGCACATATTTGGACTCCTCTCGTCAAGAGGGTTCGAACTATGGTAGTCTCTCCGATATCTTTCATCTCTATGAAAAGTTTGATTTTACAAAATTATTTTTAAAAATCATGAAAAATGAATTGGACAGGCGTGATCGCCATCGAATTCTGTCCCGGACATCATTCGAGCTTAATTTTAGTGACCTCCAGAATCAAGATATTCAGAAAAGTTCGATTTTGACGTGGCGCCATCTGGAGCCAACGATCAATCTTTGAGCAAAATGAATATGCCTATCATCTTCAGCATGCAAGAAAACCCCAAAATACAGAGTTTCAGCTATTTGTCTTTCTTGGCCTTTGCCAAACATTGCCAAAATTGTCCGATTCTTACGCAAACGGGCTCTTATCATGGCATTCGTACTAGCTGGTACTCAAGCTGGTAATAGCTAGTAACGTACTTGCGTACTTGCTTGTAACTCGTATGGACTCGTACTAGCGCGTGCTTTTTAGCCATCTCTGGTATAAATACGATGAGCGACTAATGCTTCCGAGTTTAGGATGTGAAATTCCCAACGTTTTTTTTTTGATAAAGAATAATAAGCTGTAACACGTGATATTTGTGTACGTGATATACGTTAATGGCCTTGTGGTTGCTTTTTTCCGAAGTATGAGGACTCGTTTTATAACCACACTGATAAATAGTTCACCTTTGCGTAGTTAAAAATTCATGTTTACTGGAGCTCCTCGCGGGGTCATAAAGTATTAGGCTCCCCTTGTTTTTATTTTCCCTATTGCTTATCACTCCATATTTGAGCGTGCTTCGCCTCCCGGTTCACTAAAAAACAGCGATAAAACCAAATTGACCCGATCATCTCCCTTTCGGCCCTCTTAAAGTCTGTAGTTTATCAGTTTCAACCACATTTTTTCAGCTTTCGAAATGGAGATAATGCCGCCTGTCAAATCACCGGCATGGTCATGACAGACATCAGCTCTCCTCTCCACATATTCGGATGACCTCAACAACTACTTCAATCGTCTCTCCCCTCTCGAACTCCTAACGCGAGATCTAATCTGGAAGATCATAGAATACGTTCCGGAGGCCGTGTTCCAGCTCAGAGCTGTGAGTGTTGGACCATTTTCACCATATTTCGGAACTCTTCGAGCAAATACAAACAATTCCAGACCTCGCGCACTCTTCGCTCTCAAGTCGATTCCTTCGCGCTCCAGCCAGCCACAATTCCTCTCGTGAAGGAACTCGTGTTCACAGGCGCTATTTCTCGCTTCCTCTCCCCCATGCTGGATGTATCCCTATAAGAACAAGTCGGCATTGTTTGAACTCCGAATGAAGCTTCGTGAGCCTCTCCATGGCTCAAACACGACAGTCCACCGAACTCACTTTACTCTTTCGGGCCGACCAAATGTGAGGATTTTTTAAAAGATTTTTGTTGAATATGTGAGTTCTAAAACCAAAACATAATTCAGATCTACAGTTTCAAACTCAATACAATGGTCGACGTCGAGAATTCCTGGGCGCATCTTAGAGGAGCGATGGGCAGACGAATTGAGAGGGTAATATCGAATTTTAAATTGAATTTTAAAATTGGCTTACTTTCAGGCTGCCATGAAACAGTGCATAACGAAGGAAACCTTACTTACAATTTCCTCAATGTTGGATACAATCAAGATCGAGAAGCTGAAAGTCGCCAATGACAAGCTTTCATCTACTTTCGCGTGAGTTTTAATCCCCGGTTCGAGATTTCGATTGCAAATTGTTTTTAGAAAAGTCATCACTAGAACGGTTATCAAGTGTGAAGTCGACCATCTGTTCATGAGTTTTCGCAAACTCGTCTTTCGTAAAGTGAATCCAGGTTTGAGATGAGCCATATTTGCATTAAAACGCCTTTTTAGTGGCTTTTCTCATTGATCTGTCCACGTTCGTAAAGTCGATGCATCTTTATCAATCGGAGAAGAAAACTGAATTCGAAGGATCTCGCAGATTCTTCTTCGGTTGTGAAGACATCGAATGAGCGCCAATCTTCATAGAAATGTTCTCTCGAAGACTGAGCAATCTCTGCATCGAAAACTACACCTACCCCCTCTATCTGACTCGTGATTCGGCTGATGCACTTAGAAAGGTTTGAAAAATGGAATATCATATGAACTTGAACTGTTCAGCGTCTGCCTCAAATGAAGAAGAAGTTGTGGTTCGCGAGTACCTGTGAGGCTTATCCGAATGGACTCAACTACACTGCCAACTGTCACATAGTGCAAGGTAAGAATTCGGATTGAATTGATGAAGAAAAAAAAATATTTCAGCAAGCGACAATGACCTCGGTAGCAGATTTTTCACAGGAACGATTCGTATTCGGATTGCATCTTGAAATTTGTGATTTTACGATTTCCGTATCGCATGTGTGTACATAACGGTATTCGATAAAGCTTGATACTTACTATGCTCTTTTTACTTATTTGACTAATCTGATTTTATTTGATTCAGCCGCGAGAAATATCTTCGAAGATGTATATGGCATTTCCATTCGACAAATTTTTCTCGTTAGTTCGGACGATTTTTTACAATTTATTTCTAGAAAATTGCTTTCGGAAAACTCATTAATTCCCAAATGAAAAAAATGGCTCTTGTCCGGGCAGATGACATTGTGAAGGTTATTTGTTCCTTGCCTTGTGAAATGGTCGTCGTGGCACAGATGCAATTTCCATTTCGTATTCTTTCCTCCTTCCCTTTCTTTCCTACCTAGTGTATAGTGAAGAGAGTCTGAGTCAAGAGCATGGCGAAACCTTTCGTTCTTTCACAACATCGTGGGAGTGCTTATCATTCCCCCTCCCTCCCTTTTAATATTACTCACTTTCTCATGCTTTCGCCACTATCAACCCCGCGCCGTGATCACAATCCATTATTTATAGCACGGTTAATTAACAGAGATGGTATCGGGCAAGCATGATTTCGACTGCCACTTTAAGGGTGAGTAAAATCTAGCCTTGCATTTGCCAATTCAATTCACCTTAGTGAAAGGATGGAGCAGTTGCTTCATCCAAATTGTTTGCATCACTAGAGATCTAAAGTGTAAATGCTTCACTGGCGTTTCAGTCGTGATGATCGGAGATTCCGGAGTCGGCAAGACAAATCTTCTTTCTCGATTCGCGAAAAACGAATTCCAACTTGACACACTTCCGACGATAGGAGTAGAATTTGCAACTCGGAGTATTGAGGTACGCTCAACGCATGAACATCGTTGGCAATTTTTATAGAAACAAACATCACGAGATCTATTGTAGTACCGTTGACGGATCGAGCATCACAAAATATTCCTACTGTTCAGGTCGAAGGGAAAACTGTGATGGCTACAATTTGGGATACTGCGGGGCAGGAAAGATTCAGGGGAATCACCAAAGCATACTACCGCGGAGCAGCAGGTGCTCTGCTAGTGTACGATATAGGTAAATTTGAATGATTTATTTTTTATTGTATTTGATGTGGAAGTAAATTATTTCTATTCTGCAAATTGCTCATTGAACTGCTTACTCTTGAATTACGGGTCTTCCGCCATAAATGATAACATCCTGCAATTCAGCGAAGCGCACCTCATTCGAGAACGTTTCGCGTTGGTTGACCGAATTACGCGATCACTCGGAAAAGGACATCTCCATTATGCTGGTGGGAAACAAGACCGATCTCCGACCTCTCCGGGCCGTTCCCACTGATGAAGCAAAGCAGTACGCCGTAGAAAACAATCTCTCGTTCATCGGTAAACTACATGGTATATTTCATACCCTCGCGCCTCCCTTTCGTTTGTCCCTTGTCGTACTTGCATCAGAAGAAGCATGCACGAAATAGTATGTTCAAAGCTCAAAAAATTCAGAGACCTCTGCCTTGGATAGCGCGAATGTCGGGGCAGCATTTACAATTCTGTTGACTACAATTTTCAACTCGGCCTCGAACAAGGAAAGTGGAGGTGAGTCTCGTGTTAATGCTGGAGTGTGTTGTTAATTGGTGCGTGAATCACCGTTAAATATCAATGATCGTTTTGAATCGAATTCATTCGAAGATTTTACAGATCACATCGCTCCATCTTCCTCATCCGGTATCGACATTTCTGCTTCCGCGGAGACTCAAAAGAAGTGTTGCTGAGCGTCTAAGCAAATTTAATTTTCCTTTGAGATCCTATAGCTTCCCTTTTTTAGTTGTCTGCAATCAAGGTATAACACGTGTATCACGAGTCAGTGGAGGTGTGCGGGAACATTTTCAAAAAAATTGTTTCTGATTTCACCCATATTAAAGTATTTGAATATCTTAGACACAAGTTTTCGAAAAATATAGGTCATAGGTCCCAGAGCCGGTTTTTATGAATTTTCCGGTTTTGCACCCTGCTATCCTGTATTTCAGCTCCCAGATGTGCTAGAGAGATGGCATTCGGCTCAAAATGATCGGAAAATTATTTCCAGAAACTTTTCTGTTGAAAGTATTTTTGAAAACTGGGAAAGAAAAAAGTTATGCCCAAAAAATCGTTTTTCTATGCAGAAAACAATTTTTTTCTCTACCTAGAGGTGGCCTTGTCATGGATTTTCTTTTCAAAAATAGTAAGTAGAAGTCATTAGGTACACAGCAAAAATACTTTCGAAAAACAACCATGCCTTCAATGTGGATATTTTTGGTCAAACATGAAAAATTCGAAAAGTTTGAAAATTCAATTTTTCCTAATCTTCACCAATTCTTTCTCTTGGACTTGAAATAATGTTAGAACTTCATTTATAGTTTAAAAATCATGCATACATTGTTTGTGGACAATTACAAGTGAGAACGGCGAAAGTGGGGTTCCACTTACACCTCCACATGGAACTCATTGTCTTCCTCATCTTCTTCTGACTCCACTGATCTTCTGTGTATTCTAAGCTTTGGCATCGCTGCTCTCTGAGATTGTTTATGTAGTTCCTTAACTGGTTTCTCACCATCCAGTCCCGGGGCTGAATGGATTTGCCCACCTTCATCAGTCAATGAAAACGATTATGGAACACCGGGAAAAGGCATTCCATCGATTATAAGATTTTCGCCGTTCTCACTTGTAAATGTCCAAAAACAATATATGCACGATTTTTAAACTATAGATGAAGTTCTAACATTATTTCAAGTCCAAGAGAAAGAATTGGTGAAGATTAGGAAAAATTGAATTTTCAAACTTTTCGAATTTTTCATGTTTGACCAAAAATATCCACATTGAAGGCATGGTTGTTTTTCGAAAGTATTTTTGCTGTGTACCTAATGACTTCTACTTACTATTTTTGAAAAGAAAATCCATGACAAGGCCATCTCTAGGTAGAGAAAAAATTGTTTTCTGCATAGAAAAACGATATTTTGGGCATAACTTTTTTCTTTCCGAGTTTTCAAAAATACTTTCAACAGAAAAGTTTATGGAAATAATTTTCCGAACATTTTGAGCCCAATGACATCTCTCTAGCTCGTCTGTGAGCTGAAATGCAGCGTAGCCGGGGCAAAACCGGAAAATTCATAAAAACCGGCTCTGGGACCTATGACCCATATTTTTCGAAAACTTGTGTCTAAGATATTCAAATACTTTAATATGGGTGAAATCAGAAAAATTTTTTTGAAAATGTTCCCGGGGTGGTAATTTTTCATCCACTGACTATCACGATACATGTGATAAAATGTTTTCAGTTTCGCTGTCCAGTATTAGTAAATCATTGTGTGCTAGAAAATCTTCTAAATTTTGCCTAAATAAATATTTATCGGGAAGAATCAGTAGAAACACGTGACAACTATCTTCAAATATGCCCAACACAGTTCTCAAGAGTTTGCTAATACCAACATATAATGGGACACTAAATATGAAGCATTCGGGAACGATGTGGTGATAGACACAGTTTAATAAATCACTGAGTGATATTATCTTATAAATTCTTAGAAAAAAATCGTTTATCGAAAAAGAAACAGTAGAAACACAGACATACTCTTTTTCCAAATGTCCTCAATACTTTGCCTAATCTGTTTGCCAACGTGGTAATCTATCTGCCCGAGCACAATATGCTGAATGGGGCCACAGGACAACAATTAATATCCCAGCGTGAGGGTGTTATCCACGATGCGCTGGTTTTCCTGCACATAACTGCCCTCGGGGTTCTCATTGGCAGTGGGAGTGATAGGGACGACGTAGCAGAGCGCCGGCTCTTCCACTGATCTCTCCACTCTGTAGATGCGACTGAAAAGCATGGATTATTGAGTTGCAAGTCTAAACCCACATCTGTTGCGGCAATCTGTTCTAAAACGGCTATATATCCGTACATGCGCCACACTTTCTGCCTGTATGTTTTTCATTGCTAATGATCAAGAACTCACCGGTTCTTGATCACTTTCGCGATGCAGTAGACGATGATTGAAACGACTGAGATGATCACAACCACGCAGTTTATGATTTGATACGGAGGCATTTCTTCGGCGATCTAAAGTGGATTACATTGAGATTGTCATGTAAAGCTATTCTGTATCTATCGTCCATCACAGAGGTGCTTCAGCATTGAATCAGTTCATAATGTGCGAGAAGCAAAGTGAGGAGAGGGAAGGGGTCGGGGAAAGGGGGGGGGGTTAGATTTTAATCCAAGCTGATTAACGGTGACGGTATCATGTTCAGCAGTAGCATTCACTGAGTCATCAGGGTAGTCCAGAACGGGTGATGTGACCTGAAAAAAGAAGGATGAAAGCTGCAAGGCTAAGCAGGAAACGAGCGGTTTCAACAGTAATAGTTATTTCATCTGTGACGATACTGGTATCAGCTTTCTCAATGCTTTCCGTGACGATTCTAACAGTCGTCGTCGGCATCGAGCTAGTTGATACGACTGCCTCAATGAATGCCCCGATGGTAGTGCGAGATTCATCGAAGCGGGGAAGGCTAGTTACGATGGATGATGCAGAGGGGACTGCGGATTCAGAAGCCTGAAGACGGAAATGAGTAGATAGTGCAGTACACGCTGTGATTTTAAAAACCTGGGTAAAGTAATGATAACTCACCTCATTAACGGCAGGGCTTCTCTCGGTTTCCTCGATTATGACAATGGTGGTGCTCGAGGCGGTCTCGAAGGTAGGACTAGGAACTTTCGTGGCCACTGTCCCGATGGTTGTGAGCGATTCATCGAACTGGGGAATTTCGGTGGATGACTCGCTTGGAACTGCGGGTTCAGTGGCCTGAATTTATGTTGAAAATCGGATATTTGTGTACATTGCAATCTCTAAAAAATAAGAAGACGGGGAAAATGCCAAGTAAACTCACTTCATTATCTACAGTCGATGTTCCCACGGGGGTCTCATTGGTAGTAGAGTGAGGGTCAGTTTCGGATAGAGGGGGCGAGGTTTCCCAGATGATTGTCCCGAGGACTATCTCGATGGTGGGACGAGGTTCATCAAGATTGCGAGGGGGCACCACTTTAGCCGATGAAGATGAGAAAAGAAGGAGAAGGGTGAGGGAGAGTAGATGCATCGGGATACTAGTGACTGGTCAACAGACAACTAATGATTTTGCTTCAATCAGGGACTTATATAGGATACAAAATGGGCGGAGCTTACAACAGCTGTTCAATCGTAATTTTGCTAAGCCAGCGGGCATGCCGAGTTGACCAGAAGTGGGCTCAAATCGTGAGACTGGAAGTGAAAGGTGTATGCTCTCTGTGGCGTCGGACCCACTGGCCGAGCTGATGTACACTGAATTTAATTGAACGCTATATGATTTTTGTACCAGCATCTTCTCATTCCAACCACGTTTTAGAGCATATACTTTATCGGAGAGCAATATGTACAAACACATAAAATCGAAATATATAAACACGAAAAAAAAGCTATCAGAACACGAATCGCTCCTTCTCTCTTGACCCATGCTTCACTGTGAAGAGCCTATTCCCAAGGTCGTTATCGCTTGCTGAAAAATATCATTTGTTTATCATTAATAAAAACCTATTTTTTTACCTTGCACCAGGTGATAGTTGGCAGTGTACTTGAGCCCATTGGGATAAGCTTCGCAAGTACTTGCAAACCACAACTTCTTCTTCATTTGAGGCAGATGCTGAATATTTCAAGTTCATATGATATTCCATTTCTCGGACCTTTCTAAGTGCATCAGCCGAATCACGAGTGAGATAGAGGGGGTAGGTGTAGTTTTCGATGCAGAGATTGCTCAGTCTTCGAGAGAACATTTCTATGAAGATTGGCGCTCATTCGATGTGTTCACAACCGAAGAAGAATCTGAGTGCACTTCTTCGATATTTGGCCCATTCTCCTCCCTTTCCTACCTATCCCACTTGTTTCTAGGTACTTCTCGTTGATTTTTGGTCACACAACCCGGGTAAGGAATGTGCAATGATTGGGGAGGGTGGGGTATTATCGGAAGGTCCAATGTCGCCCTTTGAAGTGGGAACGTGACCAGGGAAGAAGGGTCTTCTCCAGGATCTCCTTGATGCAATAGTGCATGTTCACTTTGGCACCGGGCTTGACGAAAACAAGGGGAATCTTGTCGGCGGAACACACTCCTGCACAAACCATCACTGACTGCGGGTGAGAAACTCGAGAGACGGTTTTGCCTCTGGCGTTGGCTTGCACGGCAAACTGGGCGATCACTCTCGTATTCTGACTATTGAAGACCTGCTCCACAGTGAAGATCTTCTCATCCGAGTAGACAGTCGTAAGATGCTCGGCCATCGCCAGGAGCTTCTTGCATCTCTTCAGTTTATTTTCCTTGTGAATGGCAGTCAGACCATGGCCCTTTCGCATCTTGTAAGGGTGAGACATGAGTCCAGAATGGACGATCTTGCGGACCGAATGCTCGTCAATCCCGAGGTCATGGGCCATATTTCTCATAGATCTCTTGGGATTGCGTGCAACTCGCATCTGCACGATTTTCTTGTGCTTCTGAGTGACAGCGGAGTGAGGTCTGCCCACTATAGGACGGTCCTTAGTCGTGCCAAGCTCCTTGAAACGGCGGACGGTCTTGAACACGGTCGGACGGGAAACACGTAGTTTCTTCGAGATTTCAGCTGGGCTCTCTCCAGTAGTCCAAAGGTCAATAATTGATTGCCGGAACTGGTGGGGTCGAACCATGACTAGGGGAAACTATTTGAAGTGCGCGTTGAATACCTCTTACTATTTGCTAAATGGTGTTATAACATGTATTAACAAGTTTTCAGGAATGATGAAATATTTGAGTTCAAACTTTGTTTCCATACTTTCTCCGCACCTGTAAACGTCCGTATATTACATATATCAAGCAAACTTCTGTGCATTTTTCTGAGTAATTTGCTCGTCATTTCCATTATGAAAAGAGCAGGGCATCATGCCGTTCCCTAGAGTCAATGCGAGCGAACACATCAGAATTTCTCCGCAAAATCATTTACCATGTTTTGCACATTAACAGCGAGTAAATAGAGTTCGTTTTCATGCATAACTTTGAGAAAAAATGATCCGGCAATCAAATGAGCGGGCAACATAACCACACTTATTTCTCCTCAACCAATCTCAAAAAATACATAAAATAGGTACAGAATCTCCTTCAACAAAAAAATTTCCGGACTTAACGATCAGAGGCTAAATGATCAAGGAAACATATCACGGGCATCACGAGCCAGTGGAGGTGTGCGGGAACAATTTCCACTTTTATTTTTTGTTTTGCTTCATATTATAGTGGTAGCATACCCTAGAGACAACTTCTTGAAATTTCTGGGTCCCAGGTCCGAGAACCGTCATTTAGGAATTTTCCGGTTTTGTACCCGGATCTACTGTATTTCAGCTCCCAGATGAGCTAGAGAGCTGGAATTGGGCTCAAAATGCGCGGAAAAATAAGTTGAACAACTTTTATGTTGAAAGGTAGGCCGTAGGATTGCAAGTTCATAAACTATTAACAAAAAACTGAAATTTCAAATAAAAATAAAATCATAGCATCTCGGTAAGGGACAAACCCAGTGAATTTTATTACAGATTATGGAAGAACAAGTCCATACGCGTATAGAAACAAATTGAAATAGGCAACTTCAGGGTGGCCTACGCCCGCTGTATAGCTCTGAATGTTGAAAACCATCAATTTCAAATTTTGAAATTTGAACGCGTATAGAAACAAATTGAAATAGGCAACTTCAGGGTGGCCTACGCCCGCTGTATAGCTCTGAATGTTGAAAACCATCAATTTCAAATTTTGAAATTTGAACGCGTATAGAAACAAATTGAAATAGGCAACTTCAGGGTGGCCTACGCCCGCTGTATAGCTCTGAATGTTGAAAACCATCAATTTCAAATTTTGAAATTTGAACGCGTATAGAAACAAATTGAAATAGGCAACTTCAGGGTGGCCTACGCCCGCTGTATAGCTCTGAATGTTGAAAACCATCAATTTCAAATTTTGAAATTTGAACGCGTATAGAAACAAATTGAAATAGGCAACTTCAGGGTGGCCTACGCCCGCTTTATAGCTCTGAATGTTGAAAACCATCAATTTCAAATTTCAAAATTTGAAATTGACGGTTTTCAACATTCAAAGCTATACAGCGGGCGTAGGCCACCTTGAAGTTACCTATTTCAATTTGTTTCTATACGCGTATGGACTTGTTCTTCCATAATCTGTAATAAAATTCACTGGGTTTGTCCCTTACCGAGATGCTATGATTTTATTTTTATTTGAAATTTCAGTTTTTTGTTAATAGTTTATGAACTTGCAATCCTACGGCCTACCTTTCAACATAAAAGTTGTTCAACTTATTTTTCCGCGCATTTTGAGCCCAATTCCAGCTCTCTAGCTCATCTGGGAGCTGAAATACAGTAGATCCGGGTACAAAACCGGAAAATTCCTAAATGACGGTTCTGGGACCTGGGACCCAGAAATTTCAAGAAGTTGTCTCTAGGGTATGCTACCACTATAATATGAAGCAAAACAAAAAATAAAAGTGGAAATTGTTCCCGCACACCTCCACTGGCTCGTGATGCCCGTGATATGTTTCCTTGATCATTTAGCCTCTGATCGTTAAGTCCGGAAATTTTTTTGTTGAAGGAGATTCTGTACCTATTTTATGTATTTTTTGAGATTGGTTGAGGAGAAATAAGTGTGGTTATGTTGCCCGCTCATTTGATTGCCGGATCATTTTTTCTCAAAGTTATGCATGAAAACGAACTCTATTTACTCGCTGTTAATGTGCAAAACATGGTAAATGATTTTGCGGAGAAATTCTGATGTGTTCGCTCGCTTTGACTCTAGGGAACGGCATGATGCCCTGCTCTTTTCATAATGGAAATGACGAGCAAATTACTCAGAAAAATGCACAGAAGTTTGCTTGATATATGTAATATACGGACGTTTACAGGGTGCGGAGAAAGTATGGAAACAAAGTTTGAACTCAAATATTTCATCATTCCTGAAAACTTGTTAATACATGTTATAACACCATTTAGCATCATTTTGATGCCTTGAACCAGTCTCTAGCTTGACAATGAATCGATATCTTAATTTTTGGCATCAATTTTGCAGCAAGGCTGCAGCCAATGTGCGACCGAGCAGAAACTTCAAATTTTTACTCTGGATATACCTCGGCAATATCTCCAACGTCAGAAAGTTTGGCAAGCTGGAAAAATTCTGTATAAGAATAACGCCTGTTTGAAAAAGTGAAATTCGATTGCGTTATAACTACGCAATCATTTAGGATGCACGTGATGACGCAATATGTGCATCGTATTCATCGATGGGTATGATAGATAGTGCTACAACATCTAACTTCCTAAGTCAAATGCAGAAAACGTTATATGAAAAAGGGAAATCGTATGAATACTTTCCGGCGCTACTGTATGTGTCCTGTTTGCGGTACTGGCTCTCCCTTCTTGAATCTTCGGTGCCAGCATGCTCCCATTCCAACCACTTATTAGAAAATATACTTTATCGGAGAACAATATGTACAAACACGCACTATTGATACTTTGAAACGCAAACAATATGTAGGCTATCAGAAAACGAATCGCTCTTTCTCCCTTGACGCATATTTCACAGTGAAAAATCTGCTACCGAGCTCATTATCGCTTGCTGAAAAATAGCCTTTGTTTATAATCAAGAAAAAAGCTAATTTTACCTTGCACCAGATGACTGTTGGAAGTGTAGTTCAGTCCATTCGGGTAAGCCTCACAGGTACTCGCAAACCAAAACTTCTTCTTCATTTGAGGTAGACGCTGAGTATTTCAAGTTTATTTTGCTTCATCAATATATTTCCGAACCTTCCTAAGGGCATCAGCCGAATCGCGAGTCAGGTAGAGGGGGTAGGTGTAGTTTTCGATGCAGAGCTTGTTCAGTCTTCGAGAGAACATCTCTAGGAAGACGGGCGCCCATTCGATGTCCTGACAAAGGTATCAAATGTAAAGGTGCTTGAGCTTATAGTCGTCTAGAGACAACAACGTTAGATGAGACAGTCTGGTGAAACCGGCTGCGAGAAATGTCTACGTATCCCAGCTGGAACCAAGTGCTTATAGGGAAAGTTAACTTCCGCGGCTGCATATTTACCTCACAACCGAAGAAGAACTTTCGAGAGGCGTCGAATTCAGTTTTCTTCTCTGATTGATAGAGGTGCATAGATTTGACGAAAGTCGATAGATCAATGAGGAACGCCACTGGAAACCTACGTTTTAATGCAAATTGATAACTCGTTTCAAACCTGGATTTACTTTACGAAAGACGAGTTTGCGAAAACTCATGAACAAATGGTCGACTTCGCACTTGATAACGGTTCTCGTGATGACTTTTCTGAAAAACAGGCTCTGTTTTAAAAAAATAATCAAAAACTCAAAATGATAGTGGAAATGAACGCGAAAGTAGAAGAAAGAGTATCGTTTTTTTAAAGTTTTTTTTCTCAAAAATGTATTCGAAATATGAAGCAAAACTTACGCGAAAGTAGAAGAGAGCTGGTCATTGGCAACTTTCAGCTTCTTGAACTTGATTGTCTCCAGCATTGCCGAGATTGTCAGTAGGGTTTCCCTGGTTATGCATTGATTCATGGCCACCTGCAATGGCAAATTAACTTTTAAAAACTTGTAAAATGTATTTTTTACCTTCTCAATTCGTCTTCCTATCGCACCTCTGAGATGCGCCCATGAATTCTCGTCGTCTATCACCGTGTTGAGATTGGCATTGTAGATCTGCACGCAATTTTCTATTCAGAACACAATGCTAACGATATCAAACAAAATATGAAAAAATGATATATTAAATTCCTCACATTCGGTCTGCCAGAAAGGGCGAAGTGCGTCCTGTGAACTGTTGTGTTGGAGCCATGGAGAGGCTCGCGAAGCTTCAGGCGGAGTTCGAACAATGCAGACTTGCCCTTGGGCACATACATGGACACATCGAGCGTAGGGGAGAGAAAGCGAGAAATAGCGCCTGTGAACACGAGTTCCTTTACGAGAGGAACTGTGGCTGGCTGGAGCGCGAAGGAATCGACTTGAGAGCGAAGAGTGCGCGAGGTCTGGAATTTTTTGTATTTGCTCGAAGAGTTCCGAACGATGGTGAAAATGATTCAACACTCACAGCTCTGAGCTGGAACACGGCCTCCGGAACGTATTCTATGATCTTCCAGATTAGATCTCGCGTTAGGAGTTCGAGAGAGGAGAGGCCATCGAGGTAGTTGTCAAATTCATCAGAGTATGTAGAGAGGAGAGTCGATGATTGCCATGACCATGTCGGTGATTTGACAGGTGGCATTATCTCCATTTCGAAAGCTGAAAGAATAAACTGAAACTGATAAACTACAGAGTTTGATGGCAAAGAAAGGGTCAGCAGGGCAGTCTGGTTTTTATCGCCTCTTTTATAGTGAACCGGAAAGCCAAGCACGCGCAAATAGGGAATGGTAAGCGTGAGGGAAAACAATAACAGGGAGATCCTAGCACTACATGACCCCGCGAGGAGAGCCAGTAAAAATGAATGCATAGCCAAAGGCGAACTTTTTTTTGCGTGGTTCCAGAACGATTTCTCACACTGGGAAAGAAACCTAAAAAAGGGGCCAATAATGTGCGACACATTCAAATGGTCTCAAGTATCACGTGTTGTTTTTTTCTCGAGCGAAAAAATTGGGCAGTTCACATTCTAAAGTCGGATGCTTTTGTCGCTCATCGTATTTATAAGACAGAGGGTACGAGGGTGGAGGGCACGTGCTAGTACGAGACAGTACGAGTCAGTACATTGCCAGTCAGTACCAAGCAGAGTATCAGCCAGCGCGATTGGAATGAGCAATGGTCAAAAGCTCGTTCCAAACGCGTATTTTTCTTTATTCTAATGGTTCCTATGAAAAATCAACGATCTTCTAACGAATAACCTTTTTATAGTCAAAGAAGAACGCGCTAGTACGAGTTAGTTCGAGCTATTACCAAGCAGAGTACCAGGGTTGAAGCGTGTTGTGCTTCATTTATCATAATATTCGTATAATTTTCAGAATCGAAAACAGCGATCTTCTCCCTATCAAGACTGGTTATCATAATCAAAGAATTGCTAGTGCCACTCACCCGTCGACCATCGTCGCTTTCTATCTCTGCTGTTTGTGATGCTGACTAGCACGGTGTCCGCTCCAATCCGCATGATCTCTATCACTGGCCGGGGGGGGGGGGAAGCTGTAGCCGGGCTTCTACTCCTCCCCTTTTATATTTTCCATTGGGGATCGATCTGTGTTCATAGTGGAGGCAAAGAGTCATTTATCGCTGGGAATTGGGCGATAGATCAGTGTCTCACCGATCACATTCCAGGGCGGGGGCGAGATGGTATCGAGAATCAGCACGTGTAGAGGGCAATTCGAGAAGACTGATGCATTCCGATTAGATAATTGCTGAGTTACGTAAAGATCATGATAAACAGGTTTGGGTTGAATACATCCTGCTGTTCTCAGTTTTTCATGTGTGGGGCTTCGGTGGAATAAGATAACAATCACTGTTCATAGCGGCCTGAAACGTGAATTAGCCATGAATTTCAACAAAAAATACATATCAGTGCTCTTTACCCTCACGAAAAATCGCTGATAAAAGCAGATAAGATTAGCTTATTTATTGCGAACAATATTTTTCGCAAACAGTTCCCTCATTCTGCTACAAAATACAAATGTCCGTCCATGTATCTTGATCTCTGCATCTCATCGTGGAATGTGGTGTTGGGCTGTGATTCCTTGTCCATTTCATTATATCATTTAGTCATCAGATCCTGTCCAATTCACGTATTCCCGTAAGGAATGAATGCTGCAAAATTGCTTATCAGCGGAAACGGCCGTGAACCGCGTGGACTACATGCTCTCTGCATCACAGCCTCTTTATTGAAACGAATCGCATATAGTGGAGAATGTGAGGTACTCATAAGATAGCCTTCCAGATGAAAGCTAAAAATGGACCGGATCTTCTTGTTTTCGAAGGAATACTTATTGACAGTGTTGTAACCTTCTGATTGAACTAGTGACACTGTGAGTCAGGCGGTGCTAAAAACTGAATCGTGCTATCTGATCATGCGACAAAAACAGGCGCGTACCACCCGATTTGTCTTCTCACTTCCGGCGATGAAATGGTGTCGAATCGAACACTCATCCCTTTTGAAGGCGCGCCGCGGAACGACAATCACTACCAACCTCACCTGAATCCGCTCTAAAAGCCATATAGTAAATTACTACGATGGGAGCAGGAGTATAATGCAAGAAGACTTGAACAAGTCTGGATTGGATCGATATTTGAAGTAGTTACCATACAATTTCTCCGCTATTCCATCAATTCATTCTTTGAACTCTTTATCATACCGTGGAATGCGGCGCCTGTGCTTTGTCAGTCTGCTCCTTTACCCTCCCTGAGTCACCTCGTAACTCCCTCCCATACTATTCCTCTTTCTCACGTATCCCTCTTAGGAATGTAGCCTGTAGTGGCTTTTATCTAGGGAACTAGGCGTGGTTGAAATGTGACCTTTCCGACTACACGGCATGTTTCCCTGACCCCTTGAAGCAAAGATTGAGGATAATTTTGTTAAAGTTGTGGACTCTAGTAAATGGTCTATGAATTTTCACGAGCAATACGTATAGACTATTTCTCTGCAGAGAAAACTGATTCTTCCCTCTTATTCGTACCGTCTAGACCATTTCTGTAAGGGCATTTGGGTGATCTACGCTGGAGTTCTCATGAAGAAGGAAGAGGTACAGGCATTCAAGGCGAAGACAGCTAGCAAGGAGATGAAGGGAAACTAGGATCCCCCTGCAGACCTCTCCCTATCCTCTCCTCGCTTTCTTCAATAACTCCCCCTTCCTCGACCCAAACTGTTTATCCCAGCTTAGTTTCTCAATACGATTCCCCCTCCACTCCTTCCTCTGATATTCTGCCAAAGATTTCTTGTCTCTATTACAACGCCCGATCATTAGTCAATAAGCTACCATATTTTCACTCTATTCTAAAGGTTGAACAACCAGACATTGTGTTTATCACCGAATCATGGCTGACCTCTCGTATTCCTACCTCATTGATAATCGCTGATCTACCATATCATGCTATTAGACGTGATCGCTCAAATGGCCGTGGAGGCGGTACACTTATTGTACTTCGTGACCATTTTCACTACTCTATCCTCGGTTCCATCCATAGTAGTCTTGAATCCCTCTCCATTGATTTGCTCACTTCCTCGTCCTCTTTCATTCGTCTTTGTGTTGTGTACCGACCTCCTAGCTACAGTACGACCCAGACAGAAAACCTCGTTGATGGTCTCTCAGAACTTCTTACCACCAGTCCCCACCCAATCATATTCATAGGAGATTTCAATAGCGACATAATTTCCAGTGCCATTCCAGCCACAGAACAATCACTTCACTCCTTCGTTTCTACTTCCGACCTCAGCCATCTAATCCGTAGTCCCACTAGGATAGATCGATGCATTGATTGGCTACTTGCTAGTGATTCATCCATAGTACACAACCCCTCTGTAATTCCCTCCTTTCCTACATCCGATCATTTTGGTATATCCTTCTCAATTGATTCAAGATGCCTCCCTCCCGCTCAATCGTTAGTTAGAGATTTCGCTCGCGCCAACTATGACCACCTCTCGTCCTTCCTTCTCACCTTCGACTGGTTTACAACATTTTCACAAGCTCCTGACCCTGAGAACATGTATTCTAACTTTGTCTCTGTAATCCACCACGCGATTGATCTTTTCGTACCGTATCACTGCCCTAAGCCTGCTACCCATTCTTATCCCCCTCATATCCGAAAGCTAATTAAGCACCGAAATTCTCTGTTCACAAAGTATAATTTACTCTCAATTCGCCTTCAATACGAGAAGTGCAGTAGAGATCTATTATTCCAAATTAAAAAATGGAACTAATTTTGCGAACATAAAAAACTAAAAAACACTAAAGATCTCTACCGTCACATCCGTACCCTTACCCAACCGAAGCCATCCATCCCCAAACAACTTATTGATTTCTCTCGAAATATCGCAATTAGTACCTTAGACATAGCAAATTCCCTTGCATCCCGATTTGCATCCCACTTCACACTTGATGACGGATTATTACCATCCATTCCCTCCCACCCCTCTTCCTCATATCTAAGAAATGTAGCTTTCTTCCCTCATGACGTGTATAAGGCTTTAAAGCAGCTCTCACCATCATGCTCTACGGGCCATGATAACATTCCTCAGATTGTCTTTCGTAAATGTGCACATGCCCTCTCCCTCCCCCTGTGCGATATTTTCAATATTAGTATGGAAACCGGCACTGTCCCATCACTATGGAAATTCTCACTCATTACCCCAATCCCCAAACCAAACAAGAATCCCCAAGTACCCGACTCTTATCGCCCTATATCCATACTGTCTCCCGCCTCTAAAACAATGGAACGCCTTGTCAAGCATAAGCTTGCCCCTTACCTTTACCGCTCCAATATCATTCCTAATTACCAACATGGTTTTCGATCCGGTGTCTCTGTTCTTACCAACCTTGTGGACTGTGAAAATGACTGGACTTTCGCTCATTCCCGTAAAGAGCAAACTGATGTTATTTACCTCGACTTCTCTCGTGCATTTGACACCGTCCCCTTTCCCAAGCTTATCTCTAAATGCTTGCATTATGGTATTAATGGTAACCTTCTAAATTGGATCTCTGATTTTGTAACGGATAGGCATTTCTCCGTAAGGCTAGGTACCACCGTATCCAAGTCCTTCCCTGTCCTTTCCGGCGTACCACAAGGATCTGTACTAGGGCCTATTCTATTCTCTTTTTATATATCTGATATTACATATGTCATTGCTCCCTTCCCCGATGTGTTTGTGAAAGCATTTGCAGATGACATTAAGATTTATGTTTCCTATTCCAGTAAAACTAAAGCCTCTCGCACTTCCCAATTACAGTATGCCCTAGATGCCATCTATTCATGGACTGTATCCAATCAATTATCTCTCTCTGAATCTAAATGCACCCATCTCCACATAGGTCCTTCTCCTGCTCCTCAATATCTCATTAATAATGTTATCCTCGAGCAAGTGGCCCAACAACGTGATCTCGGCGTCCAAGTACTTCCCACCCTAAATAACTCTGCCAGTATTGATGATCGTGTCCAAAAAGCTACCATTGTCCTGCATATTATGCTTCGTGCTGTATCCGTTAATGATCCCACTATCCTTATCAAATGCTTTAAAACATATGTTCTCCCTCACATTGAATTCGCTTGCCCATTCTGGAACCCTCATATCAAGAAACAGAGTCAGAAGCTTGAGAAAATACAAGAGAAATTCGCTCGTATTCTATACTATAAATGCTTTCCATCTCCATCTTACCCTCTTGGTCTTCCCTCCTATTCTCAACGTCTGTCTTTCCTTGGTATTCAAGCGCTTTTTGAGAGGAGAGTCATTTATGATCTAGTCCTGGCCCGTAGGATCATGTATGGAGACACCATACTCGATAGAAGTAAATTTTTCCTGTTTGCTCCCCTAAGAGAAAGGACCAACAACTTTGGAATCTATATTGAGAAAACCAGATCCACACCTCGATATCATTGTTTTTCTCGTAGAGTTGCTAGGATTTTAAACGCTCTCCCCACCCATGTATTGTTATCCACCAGCATCCCTGTCTTCAAGAAGAGATTGATAACTCTAGAATTTGATTTTCGGAAATATATTTTCCAATAGTATTCCCTCCTTCCACTACCTTACCACATTCCTTCATTATCACCCCCTCCCCCCTTTAGAGATCCCCTGACGCTGGATCTCGGAGCAGAGTCTACCTGGTCTACCTCGAGTGCCTCCTCCTCGATAAAACTCCCCATCAGAACAGACGAAGACAGATGAGACCAGCCGATTGGATCTTCGCATTTTACGATTGCACCTCCTCCCCCCCCATTCCCCCCTTCCTATCGTATTTGACCTCAGTGTGAAGAGAGTCAACTCTCTTGTATCATAACACATAAGTAATTATTCGTCTTTCGTTGCGCCGCCGAGCGTAGATAAAATATATATATTCTTCAGAGCTCTTGCTCATTTCGTGTCACATTGATAACAAGTTGTGGAGTGAACAATTTGACTGAATTCACTATCAAAGGCGCCGAAACCGTATCTGGCAAATCTCCTGCGAAATGAGAGGGGCGCATAAGAGGATCTCATCTCCCTCATTTCGTCCAGAGCGACCCGTCTAGGCTATTTCACTCCAGAGAAATGTTCTAGAAGTCGACACTATTCGCATCATTATGTAACCTTAGTTCTCAGGAACTAGCACATGGAAATAGGGAAACAATAGTATTTCTGATTTCCCGGGTATTTTCCCGAAAATGGCTCACGATTTGAATAAAAGAAGGAGTAACACGAAAAATAGATTGTGTATGTGGAATAGTGGTTATGTGGACTACTGGATCAATCAATTTGAAACATTGGTTCCAGTATTTGTGATTTTCCAAAGTGATTTTCCAATAAACAATGTTGAGTACTCTAATGAAGCTCTTGACACGCAAATTGAGGAAATTCAAATAGTGTACCATTTTCGGAAAATGCCCCGATTGGTTCTAAAACGTCTCCAAGAGCAATTTCATGAGAAATAACTTGACTGGTTTGATTATCGAAAACATAATTCATTAGTTGTGGCACAATCAATCTTCCATACTACTGATTCTATAGTTTATGCTGCGAAATTCCTATCTTTCGAGTTTCCTTGATCTCTACGATCCATTGCCGAATGCGGAATTTGTGCGCATCCTACTCAACACAAATGCCACTCACTCGCAGACATCATCTCGTGAATACTCTTGATGATTCCCAGCTTCCCCATGTTTCTATCTGAGAACTGTAGTAGACACGGTCGTCATTATGCCTGAATGGGTTCGATTCAAAACTGACCTTGGCAACTACATTTGCGTTTCCAATCATCATACGTCGTCATCGCGCGTTCTACAGAAGTACCACAAAATTATATTTTTTTTGGAGAACAACATCATTTCTCTCATGTCGTAATGGTTCCATAAAACGTGCTCACACGATTCTTCGGATTCACGTGTTGAGATTATAATTTCAAGGAAGAAATGTGATGGTTCTTGATTTATTTTTGCTAATCACTCCACATGTTCCAATCAAATTTGTCACCAGACAATGAACCAACAACTGGAGAGAAATGGGCAGGGAAAGGCTGCACTGAACACGAGCAGATGTAAGGTTTATCGGGCACTTATATATGCATTTCCTTTCTGCACTTTTGTAACCATGCATGGTCAGAATACAGCAAAGAAAGGAGTGAAGTCGATGTTAGTACCTCGTACAAGTTGGCACATCTAGCAGCTGTCTACAATGAGAAAATATATTCAAGATATTTGGAGCATAAAGAATTCGAACTTGCAAATCTATATCTAGAATCGTGTACGTGGTTCTTGTGAACTCAATACAGGTTTTCAATGAAAATAATCATGCTATATTCGTGGATTATGATTGGTTCACCATAATTTCGTGTTTACGTAATCTGCCGTATGAACTAGCTATCGTGCGGATGAGTAAACTGGGGTGACTAAAGCATATCACGATATCCGTTTTTTGTGGACTGATCTACCTGAACACTTTCCTCTCGTTTTTGTACTCTATCACCCGAGCCATTTTTGAGCGGTTTTCGCCGAATCCGGCGGGTAAGAGGTCAACCCGATTCCGCCGAGCCTCTCGAAAGATCGACCCGTTGAGCTGATATCCACACTAATGCAAACCCTAGATAACGTTAGTAAGCGCCTCAAAGAACTGATCACATTGCACCATACCGTGTCGGCATCAAGAAAAAAGAAAAAGGGTATAAAAGTGCATTTATTTCTGTCATATTTTCACGATCGAAAGCTTCAATTTCCCTCTAATCAGTGATTCAGATCTGTTATTCCACTTCGCCGGTATACATATTATTCGCTGTTTTCATCGTCTGCATAATGAACCTGTCATTGTGAAATAGTCTCGAGTCTAGTGAATGTTTCTGCAATCGTCTGACTCTCATCGTTTAGCATGCTCTCTAACGGATGAGAAAGTGTGTGGAATGGAGTGAGCAAAACCATTGTTCGAATATTCACCCTCCACTCTCTCTTTTCCGCTTCTCTCTCTATCTCTCTTCCTGGCGAGCTTGACCACCGATGACTTTCCCCGTTATCAATTCCAAGCTTTCTGCATGGCGAAATCGATAGAAAGCATCGGTTTTGGCGCGAAGAAAGAGTGAAAGCCGCGTATTCGATGCGTTTTTTCTTCCGTAAAATTGTTTTTCAAGTGGTTTTCGACTTTGTATTCGATAATATTGCCAGCTGTCTCATCCAATAACTGGTATGCTATTACATCATGACAAATGATTGCAGGTCAACTTGTCAACGAGATGGGATCGAGCGAAGATTATGACTACCTCTTTAAAGGTTTGTGCTCACACATTTGCTGCAAAATATATGTTTTTCGTACTCCAATTTACTTTCCTTCAACATTATGATCTATGCGCTCGCTTAATCCACTATTATCATGTGGTTGGAAATAATGTTGAAATTACAGTTGATCACTAATTATCGATTTATCTGATAATCGGTGCTTGTCGGTTGCGCAATACGTCTGACACAGTGGAGCTCGTTATCTTGCCCCTTTGTCAATACCCCACTCTCTTTCACAATCGCTTTACCAACATGCAAATATTTTTCCGGGTCAAACTCTCTTTTTGAAAACAGATTAATCGGCAAAGGTATTCAAAAATAATTTCATTATTCACATCACTCCAAACCCAATTTTCCAGTTGTCCTGATCGGCGATTCTGGAGTAGGGAAATCGAATCTTCTCACTCGATTCACCCGAAATGAGTTCGACCTCGAATCGGGAACGACCATCGGAGTCGAGTTTACCGCACGAAATATTCAGGTAAGAGTGACAATTGAGAGAACACTAGAAATCGATAAACAATGCTGCGTTATCGTCATTCTGCGCAATATATCGCTACTAGACCGGTCCAAAGAGTAGAGGGAATGAAAAAAATACGGTAACTCTAATTCGAACTCTAATGAACGCAACGATATTGAATGGAAAACAGTGAAATAACTGAATAACGTGAACTTTACTCTGATTTATTTCTGATTGATTTGATGTCTGATTGATTTGGAGTATAAATGTGTTTGTTCGCAGGTTACTGTTTTTTCCAGATCGAAGGACGAACCATCAAGGCGCAGATCTGGGACACAGCTGGGCAGGAGCGATATCGAGCGATCACCTCAGCCTACTATCGAGGAGCCGTAGGCGCTCTGCTGGTGTATGATATGGGTAGGGTAGTTTCTTCCGTTTAGAAGAAAATCGAACTAGGTTGATTTAGATGTACAATGAAAACTGTCTTCCAAAAAAAATGGTATCATTAGGAACAAGAGTACTCTGAATTAGAAATTGGATTACATTCAATGTCTCCGATTCCAGCTTCTCACATAACTTTTCAAAACGTCGAGCGATGGCTGAAGGAGCTGCGGGATCACTCGGATCAGAACATAGTCGTGATGCTGGTGGGAAACAAGAGCGACCTGAGGCATCTTCGGGCAGTTCCCACCGATGAAGCGAAGCAGTTCGCTGAGAGCAACAATCTCTCGTTCATTGGTAACACTTTCTAGATTTTCGCTGTTTTTTTAGTACACCAGTTTTCAAAGAATAATGGCTCTGAAAACTTTTTGCATTTGTAGAAACCTCAGCTCTCGACAGTACGAACGTCGAAACGGCCTTCACGACTATCCTGACTGAGGTTTACAAGTCGGTCTCAAAGAAGCATCTGGGAGGTAAGGCCGATCTTATTTGAGCTTAAATTTTAAATTATTTATTTTTTAAAAAATATTTTTCAAAACAGGTCTCCCTGCCCCTCCTGTTGTCGACCTGGCAGCACCAGAAAAGCCGAAGAAGAAGGGCTGCTGCTCGATCAGCTGAGCAAGCCTCAATCAATGTGTTTTTTGTAAATTAACATGACATGCTTACAAATACGCCATTTTTCCATCTCTCGATCGTTGTGTACCCAGTCTTTTGCACATTAACTTCCGAAACAACATCCGGTCCTTGTGTGATTGGTAATTTTCGAAATCTTTCTGCGTCCGTTCTTGTCCTGATTTTTTGTGTCCGATTGAACACGAATGTAATAAAAAAAACCTTGCAATAATGTCATAAGATAACGATAATGAACTGAAATGGTCTACCATTTGCACAGCATTGAAACTTCAAAAATGAGAAAAAATAGTTTTGTAATTGTTTTTTCATTACGAAGCAGTAAAACAGAAATGTATCAATAAATTAACCATCATCACCCCCTGGTCGATGGCAGAAGGTGCCATAGTCCTTCCCTTACCTTACACCCCACATGCCTTCACATGTATAAAATCTATCTATCTATCTATCAGTTACTACTGAGCAGTTAAAGACATAGACAATATTTCAAATTCATACTGAAGATATCCATCTTCCTCTTCTTTGTCCTCTTTGGTTTGTCCTCCAAATATAGTAAATTACATCACCAACTTCCGCATGCGTCATAGTTTCAGTTCCGTGTCTTCAAAAAACGTTTCATTCCGCACTTTCTATGAATCTCGCTATAGTATAGTTACAGAATCTTGTATGGTACTCATTTCTTATTTTTATTGTGATGACTAGGGTTGACAATTCAAGGATCGTTTCTCACTTTTTTTGATCATTAAATTGCCCGTAACTTAATAAATAGCTGGTAAACATATGGAAGAGTTTGTTCCAATAATTTTAAAATCTTTTAAGGATCATTTTTCTTTTTTTAAACGTGTAAAATGGTTGCCTCCTTCATCAATCCTTCCGAAAGGATTGGCCTATTTGGGCATTGTCATTTCAAAATGGCCATCCTTCCGGAAGGATTGATGAAGGAGGTCACCATTTTACACGTTTAAAAAAAGAAAAATGATCCTTAAAAGATTTTAAAATTATTGGAACAAACTCTTCCATATGTTTACCAGCTATTTATTAAGTTACGGGCAATTTAATGAGCAACAAAAGTGAGAAACGATCCTTGAATTGTCAACCCTAGTGATGATGCACATTTCAATGACAGCATGACATTTTAGTACATAAAGGTTAGCGGCAGTTTCGCATGGGATGTGACTACGATTTCCTTTTCAAAAGTAAGTTGCCACGTTGATTAATGAGGTCTATTTGAATTTAGCATGTGTATCACGAGTCAGTGGAGGTATCCGCGAATAATTTTTTCAGTCATTTAAAATCGGTCAAATATTTATGTCAAGCTATAGTAAAGAGAAGATTTCGGAAGAACTAGGTTGTTTGTCCCAGAGCCGTCATTTAGGGATTTTCCGGTTTTGCTCCCGGTATTACCGTATCTTCGGTTCCAGATGAGCTACATAAATGTTTAGGACATTAACAAACGCAGAAAAATTAGATAAACAACTTTCATGTTGAAACCAAAACGGTAGGATGGAAATCAAAAATTCTGCATTCAAAAAATCTAATTTCGATCTAGAAAAAAAATGTTTTGGCCATCTGCGCGGCGACTTGCAGGGATTTTTATTGCAGATTATGAAAGAACAAGTCAAACTATATCTAAGAAAAATATAGCAATTCAATTAAAAGTGTGCTTCAATTCACATTTTTTCTATCGAATTGTCGAAACTGTCATCTCCGAAAATGAATAATTCAGTTTCGCTGGCCCATTTGCGAATAATGTCCTAGTTCTAGTGTATTATAGTTGAGTGAACATATGTTGAACAAAAACTGTTGATGGAATCCCAGTATATCTCGTTTTCAAAAAATCGAATTTTCACCCTCTGATTTTATCGATTTTACGACGGTGAAAACTACATTTATCGATTTCATTTGTCCAAGTAATCTCTGTAAATCGCTTGAGCTCAGGTTCTCTGAAGGTTATTAAGACCTGTTAAATAAACCTCGAAATCGTGAAATAATAAGCTTGTGATAATGAACATGTCAGAATTTCCTTCGAATCTTCAAATATCTCCCAGAATTATATTTTAAAAATAATGGCAAGCTCAGAAAATTCTGAAAATGTAAGAAAATCATTGTTAAAAAACTATTTATATAAAAAATATGCTCGAAATTTGGATTTTCAAATTCAACGTTACTCGCAGTTCAGCCAATATTTTATGATTTCTTTGACAACATCTCGATTTATACTAGTTATTTCTGGCATATATTTGCAGATTCGAATGAAATTCTGACATGTTCATTATCACAAGCTCATTATTTCACGATTTCGAGGTATATTTAACAGGTCTTTAAAACCTTCAGAGAACCTGAGCTCAAGCGATTTACAGAGATTACTTGGACAAATGAAATTATTGATTCGAATCGTTGGGATAACATCGATAAATGTAGTTTTCACCGTCGTAAAATCGATAAAATCAGAGGGTGAAAATTCGATTTTTTGAAAACGAGATATACTGGGATTCCATCAACAGTTTTTGTTCAACATATGTTCACTTAACTATAATACACTAGAAGTAGGACACCATTCGCAAATGGGCCAGCGAAACTGAATTATTCATTTTCGGAGATGACAGTTTCGACAATTCGATCGAAAAAATTTGAATTGAAGCACACTTTTAATTGAATTGTTATATTTTTCTTAGATATAGTTTGACTTGTTCTTTCATAATCTGCAATAAAAATCCCTGCAAGTCGCCGCGCAGATGGCCAAAACATTTTTTTTACTTCTTCAACCTAGTTCTTCCTAAATCTTCTCTTTACTATAGCTAGACATAAATATTTGACCGATTTTAAATGGGTTTGAAAAAAAATGTTCGCGATGGGGCTGTTTTTGCTTCATCGACTTCTGTTTGGATTATGTTTTATTTTTCAGTATTGCTGATTGGAGAATCGGCTTTTGAAAAGCGGAATCTCCGTTGTCAATTCTTTCGAAACGAGTTGGACCTCGGAACGGGCATGACTATTGGTGTTGAATTATCCGCGTGCAATATTCAAGTAAGCATCATGTTTCGTCCTAAGAAAGTGTTGACAATTTTTTTTTTGAGATCGACGGCTATACAGTGAAGGCTCAAATATGGAACATCACTGGCAACGAACGATTCAGAGCTGTCACTCCAGCATACTATCGTGGAGCACAAGGTGCTCTGATAGTTTATGACATTGGTACGTGTTCTTCAGTTGCTATTATACTAGAAATCACGGCGAGTGCATTATTGTGATCATGCACATTTTAAAACAACAAAAGTGCAAAGGTTCATATTTGAGCATCTTACCAATCCTTTCAACGCGTTGAAATGCGGCTGGCGGAATTGCGAGCTTATTCTGATCAAAATATCCTCGTGATGCTATTCGGGATGAATAGTGACTCACAAAATCTCTGGGCTGTTCCAATGGAAGAAGCGATGCAGTTCGCAGCGAGGAATAATCTATTCTTCATTGGTAAACGTGTTCACATTCGTACATATTCAATGATTAACGATTGCGGAGACATCATCTTTGAATGGCTCGAATGCTGAGGCTACTTTCTCGATTTTCGTGAAAGAAATCTACAAGTCTGCCTCGAAGAAGCACTAATCCTAGAGAGCAGCGGAAAAGATTGGGCGAACTATATATCCCATTACATTATTGTCTTTGTTTTTGTTATGATACTCATTGGATTTCATCGACATTCGCCATTCTCTTTGTTTGAGAGTTGGATAATTACTAACTTCGAATTGCGACTAAATGAATTGCCAGCATAGTTGCCCAACACTGGCGGCGAGATGATTTCAGACCATGAACTCAAATCGAGGGGAGCAGTGCGAAACGACGTATAGGGGGTCATGGTCAAAAAGCGATCGGTAGGTCAATGGTAGGTCAAGACTATGTACCGTACCCAATCGATAGTACAGTACCCCCGATACCGTATGCCACTACCGTAACTCACGAATATCGCAAACTAACTTTATTTTTGAAAAGTTCTGGTACCGTTACCAATCGATTCTACAGTACCCAAGTAACTACCGTAACCCAGTTCCTTGGGTCAGATCCAGTTCCTTGGGTCAAACAAATTTCAAAAATTTTCTGTTATTTTTCTAAAAATCCCAAATCGATAACATAATGATTCTACAGTAATTTGTGTTACGGAAGGATAATTTAATTTTTTTTTGCTCGATTTTGGATTTTAGAAAAATGTTTGACCCAAGGAACTGGATCTGACCCAATGAACTGGGTTACGGTAGTTACTTGAGTACTGTATAATCGATTGGTAACGGTACCAGAACTTTTTAAAAAATAAAGTTAGTTTGCGATATTCGTGGGTCACGGTAGTGGTATACGGTATCTGGGGGCACTGTACTATCGATTGGGTACGGTACCTAGTCTTGACCTACCGATCGATTTTTGACCATGACCCCCTATACGTTGTTTCGCACGGCTCCCCTCAAATCAAGGGGAGCAGTGCGAAACCATGAATAGGGGTTCATGGGGATCGCAGCCGGCGTGGGCAACTATGATTGCCATCACTTTTTTTACATCACTTTTCCGGATTTCTGTAAAGGAAATACTTTTAATTTGCGAGTTCATTCAGAAGCTCTGTTTGTGATGATATTGAATATTGTGCTTTCCTTCTTCATCATGTTTTCCGTGTTGTTCTCCCGGGGTTTTAAAATTGGGCATTTTATTGAGTCACCGTTTCCGCCTCGCACCGTTATCAACAAACAACAATGCGCCGATATTGTGGGATTCCACCAACTGTGCACGAGGAAATTTGAAAATATTTGGCCTTTCTTTATTCTCTACAATATATTCTAGAGTCATAATTCGCCAGTTTTAAAAATATTTAAATTTCTGGAATTTAAAATACTTCTTTGAAATATTATCGTCGAAGATCGATATCGTAGCGTTATCAGATCAGGTGAATCATTACGCTTCTCTTATAGCGATTGTATTCTCGATCGATTACTCACACATAGGCTCGTATGGGTACCAGCGTGAGTGACTACGACTACCTTTACAAAGGCAAGTTTTCTGATTGACTTTGTTTATTGCCATGTATTGTAAATTGATACGCATATATCAACGAATTTTAATCTATGTTACCATCGGTTACATTTTCTTGTATTTTTAGTTGTGCTGAGCGGAGACGCCAGAGTTGGAAAGTCTAATCTTCGGACTCGATTCACCCAAAACTTCTTCGACCTCGCTTCGCGACACACGATCGGTGTTGAATTTTCTAATCGGAGTATTCAGGCATGTAGTTCATCATGTACTTGTCACTGTTGTCTATCCAGATCGACGGGCACACTGTTAAAGCGCAAGTATGGGATACCGCCGGACAAGAGCGGTTTAGAGCAATCACCCCAGCTTACTATCGTGGAGCTCTCGGTGCGCTGGTTGTTTACGATATAAGTACGTTCTTTAATTTTCAGAATTAAATGAAATGGTTGGATTTCAGCTTCTTATGAATCATTCCGAAATGTTGATCGATGGCTGATGGAGGTGCGAGCTCATTCGGATCAGAATATCCTCGCGATGCTAGTTGGGAACAAGAGCGATTTGCGCGCTCTGAGGGCAGTTTCTAGTGATGAAGCGAGGAGTTACGCCCAGAGGAACAACTTGTTTTTCATCGGTGAATACGCTAGCATAACTAATTTGACTACACACAATTGGCATTATAATTTTTCGATTGTACTTGATAAGCGTCAGAAACGTGTTTGCAGCATGAAGGAAGAGTTATTACTTCCTTTTACTTATGAAATTGCAGAGACATCAGCATTGAATGGCACGAACGTCGATCTCGCATTCACAACTCTATTGAACGAGATCTACAAACTGAAAAATAAATCTGGAGGTGAGAGAAAAAGCTCTTCTAAAAGAATTTTGGTTCAATTCAGCCGGAGAAGTATTCTACCCGACAACACCTACCGTAAATATCGTAGCCAATCAGCCGAATCAGAAGAAAAGGTGCTGTTCGAACAGCTGAATAACTTCCCGTGAATTAATCTTTTTTTTAAAAATTGAACTAGCATGAACATTTCTTGATTGATCAAAATCTGTTGCCTTCATTTTTCTGTACATAACAACATCATTCCGATAAGAAAATATAGCTCAACTCTCTTCACTACTTTTCACTAGTGTATAAAACTTAGAATTCATTTGTACAAGCGATACGTCATCGGCCTATGTAGATCATGGGGAGCACTGGGAAGTACGTTGTGAGAGGCGTGATATCGTATATCAATGAAAGAATACATTTCGGCTGTTCAATCTCATTATTAGTCAGCTGTTCGTAGGAGTTTTCACATAATGGAGTGTGTCCCTCCATGTTATTACTGGTTATGAGTATCCAGATTGCTTTGCGGCAAGGCTGACGTGCCTTTTGCCTACATTATCGTAGTATTCTCCATTACCGCTCTCGGATTGGTCGGAAATATCACGTTTTTCATAAGACATTTTAAGTCAAAAAATCTTCATAGTAAGCATCTAATGAAATGCAATTGATGAACGGAATATTAATATAGCAACTTCTTGTTCTTCTCACTGGAATCCACATCATTTGCTGCATATGCGAGATATTTGATATTATCAGGTAACAATTGACTTTCACAGTTATTCGCAATTGAAAAAAACCCTGATGCAATCTCTTTCAGATTTGAGCTTGGAATTCCCCTTACTAGAGTGTCGTGTCTTCAATTCGTTGGTGCGCCCTATGTATTGGCTGCCTTCGCACACACTGTTTTGAATGCGCTTCTCGGATTTGAAGTCATAATACTGCTAGCAAACATAAGCATGTTTGTTGAATTTGAGTATATTCACACATTTTTTTCGTTCAGGTACAATAATTTGAAAGTCTGGTGGTTTCACATTGTCGTATATTCGTCGTTAATTTTTCCCGCTTGGTGCATATATATTTCTTGGGTCCCCAGTGAGGATTACAGAGTGGTAGTGTGTGGTTCGCACACATCGTTGAAAGCCGAAGCCTTGCGAATTCAAACGACAGTAAAATCTTCACATAGGCAACAGTCATTGCTTTTTTCAGATGATTGTGATTATTAATTTTCTCGTCATAATTGAATATGTAGTCATTATAAAGATTTTACTCTCTAAAAGTGAGTAATCGTTTATTAGCTCTGAGATAATGTGGTGATCGCCTGAGAGTAGCTCAAGAAGCAAACATAATATCAGGTTGAGCATAGTTTTGCGCGATTTTGACTAAAGTGCATCCTGACATCTACCATCGTTCGTTGTTGCCCAATCAACTCAGATCTTTCAATGCTAGATAGCATTTATACTCTCTTTAGCGCACACTATCATAGATCTGACCGACAAAGGGAAATAAAACAGCGATGCAGCAAACGTCATGTGACTAACCAAATACATCACTTTTCAAAGGATTATAATTTCTTTTAGAACGGAGATAGGACCCTATGCTAACCAAAGTTGTAAAGCATGACTGGCATATAGTGTACTGGTAATGTTGAGACTGATCAGCCGTAAAGGGCCTACTAGAAATAAGCGCGGAATCAGAATTTGAGTTTTCATGACGATTGTCAAGATGTTTTTGGGGTACTGTATCTGTACCGATAGTTCTTGGGGTTTCAATAATTGATGAATGTGAACTACCTTTCTAGTACAAGTCAAAATTCCATTTGGGAGAGAATGCGGATCTCCATTCATAAACAGGGTTTTTCGGATTTTAGGTGTCCAATGTAGAACATCGAAATTCACACTTTTGTCTTTTTTGTGCTAGCCACGTGTTTTGAAGGGCGGTTCTTTCGTGCTAAAATTAACGAACAACCCATACCCTATCACTCACTAATTAGGAATATTGTGGAGGTCGCTACTTTTCTAGGGTGAGCCGTGCCTGAAGACCCTCCATATCAGAGTTTTCGACATTTTCAGTGAAAAATAATGCAGGTGCAAATGTCACTTTTTTAGATGAGAAAGCCAAGTGGACTCTTAAATATCGTTGCAATAGAGAACCCTGTTGGTAGTTATAACAGCGCCCATAGGTGGCTGTCAGTCTCGTTAATCCGCGAAACATGTGATTTGTTTGAGAGAATTCTGATTTTTCTACAGGGTGTCCAAAAAGTATTGTTACACTTTTGAAACGCGAATTTTTTTAACATGTAGGTCGAGTTGTCAAAACCTGTAATAACACGTTTGAGCCCACCCTTCGGTGCGTTGAGGGAACCTACTAATTAGTTTCCCATAGTCATGGTTCGTCCAAATCGCTATCGTCAAACTATTATCAACCTCTGGACCCTCGGCGACCCCCCAGATTCCATCAGGAGGAAGCTTCGTATTTCCCGAATGACAGTCTATCGCACCATCTCCCGTTTCAAGCAGTTGGGCACTGCGAAGGACCGTCCAAGATCAGGAAGACCCAAGACCGCTCTCACTCAGAAGAACAGGAGAATCGTGGAGAAGAGAGTGAATCGCAATGCCAAACGATCCATCAGGAAGATGGCTAAGGATCTCAAGATCTCCAAAGGATCCGTGTGTGCCATCGTTCATTCTCTTCTCAAGTCCTACCCCTACAAGATGAGAAAGGGCCATGGCCTCACTGATGTCCACAAGCAGAAGCGCCTGGAGAGATGCAAGCTGCTCCTTCAGCGGGCCGATCGTGGGGAGCACTTGACTACCGTTTACTCTGACGAGAAGCTGTTCTCAGTCGAGGAGGTCTACAACAGTCAGAACACCAGGATCATCGACAAGTCTCCTCAGCAAGCTGACGCCAGAGGTAGAACCATCTCTCGCATTGCCCACCCCCAGGCACTGATGGTTTGGGCTGGTGTGTGCTCGACGGGCAAGACTCCTCTCGTGTTCGTGGATCCCGGGGTCAAGATCAACAAGGAGTACTACACCAGGGCAATTCTCCAGAAGGCCCTTCTCCCCTGGTCCCGCTCCCACTTCAAAGGGGCTCGCTGGACCTTCAAACAGGATTCAGCGCCTGCTCACTCGGCAAAAGTGACGCAGGCATGGTGTCGCGCCCATCTGCCCGACTTCATCTCGAGTGAGGAATGGCCCTCGAACTCCCCCGATCTCAACCCTCTGGACTTCAGCATTTGGTCAGTGTTGGAGAAGGAGGCCTGCTCTACTCGCCACAAGAACCGCGATTCCCTCAAGGCAGCCCTTCTCAAGGCATGGGAGAAGATCGACGTCCCTTACCTGCGGGCCGTCATCGACTCGGTCCCTCGTCGTCTCAGAGAGGTCATCGCGGCCAATGGAGGCCAGATCGAGTGATCGTGCATTGTTATGTTCATATGGTCACTGATAAATACTGTGCCCCGTTTGAGTTGTCTATGTTGCTTTTAAAGAAAGATACATGGTTTTATCCGTGTAACAATACTTTTTGGACACCCTGCAGTACCCGTGATTCATTGACCTAAGTACCCGTGATTCATTGACCTATACGAAGCGTATACTGAATTCCACAGCTCTCTCATTTTGTTGCTAGGTAGTGCACGCGTCGGGCTTCTGAACAAACTTTATGAGCTTCTATCGAAAAATTAATCGGCAAAGTACAGCACTTTAACACGTGTATCATGAGCCAGTGGATGGAAAATCACACCCTCGGGAACATTTTCAAAAAAATTGTACCAGATTCGTCTCTTATTATAGTGTTAAAAAACTCCAGACGTAAGATTTCGAAAAATATGGGTCATTTGTTCCAGAGCCGGTATTTAGAAATTTTCCGGTTTTGCTTCCAGCTATGCTGAATCTCAGCTCCTAGATGAGCTGGAGAGATGGCGCTGGGCTCAAAATGTGGCGAAAATTATTTCCAAAAACTTTACTGTTCAGTGCAAAGCGATCCGACATCAAATAAAAACGAGCAGTGCGAAAAACCACTTTAGGCCACAAAACAAAAATATTTTCCCTATCAAGGAGTAGAGTAATACAGATTTTTAATGCAGATTATGAAAGAAGAAGTGTAAGTGTACAATATGAAAATATAAAAAACAAATTCGATCTGCCTTCAACTTGGCATTTTTTACACAAACATGCCACTATGAAGAAAAAGTCGAAAAAAATGTATTTTTGTGAACTCTGATTTTTCTTCTTTAAGAGACCGTCCACCAGAAAACGGAAAAGGGTCACGGTTGGTCAAAAAATGGATTTCCTCCATACTTTTTTCCTGAAGTAAGGGACCAAAGTTAGGAACGCAGGCACCATTGGCTAAGGTCTGGGATCGATTTCGAAATTGTTACAGTAACCCCTCATTTTTGGGGGTGAAAAAATTTGTTTCCGAAAAGTTACGTTTTAATAGTTTTTCCGGTGTGTTTTCTCACGTAGATAACGAATTTCCATGTGAAAATGGTCATAAATGAGATACAAAAAAGTTAGAGCCAAAAACTAGATTTTCGCGATCCAAAATCCCACATAAACGGTCATAACTTTCTTTAAAAAAATAATGCTTTGGGTGAGTAGCATTTTTCGAAAGTTCATCATATAATACACCTATGATAATTTTTACAGAATTTTAAAAATACCTATTCGTGCTCAAATGTCGGTCCGAATTTGACACTTTGGCTAAAATTCGTTAAAATGTCTTGATATTTTCGAACGTATATATTGTTTCCAGCCTCCAGTCACCTTCAAATTTCAAATAGAAGTCTTTCTAGATCATATAAACATGTTCATATGCAAAAATAGCCAAAATGGAGAAATTTTGAAATTTCGATTTTTCGACCATTTTGAGCGAAAAAATCGAAATTTTAAAATCTTTTAATTTTGACAATTTTTGCATATAAGCATGTTTATATGATCTAGAACGACTTCTATTTGAAATTTGAAGGTGACTGGAGGCTGGAAACAATATCTACCTTCGAAAATATCAAGACATTTTAACGAATTTTAGCCATAGTGTCAAGTTCGGACCGAAATTTGTGCACGAATAGGTATTTTTAAAATTCTGTAAAAATTCGCATAGATGTGTTATATGATGAACTTTCGAAAAATGCTAATCATCCAAAGCATTATTTTTTAAAGAAAGTTATGATCGTTTATGTGGGATTTTGGATCGCGAAAATCGAGTTTTTGGCTCTAACTTTTTTGTATCTCATTTATGACCATTTTCACATGGAAATTCGTTATCTACGTGAGAAAACAAAAACTATTTAAAACGTAACTTTTCGGAAACATATTTTTTTACCCCCAAAAATGAGGGGTTACTGTAACAATTTCGAAATCGATCCCAGACCTTAGCCAATGGTGCCTGCGTTCCTAACTTTGGTCCCTTACTTCAAGAAAAAAGTATGGAGGAAATCCATTTTTTGACCAACCGTGACCCCTGCCCAGGTGTTACGTTCTCTCGTGGATGGTCTCTTAAACGCTCAAGTATGGTTGTTGGTTAAATGTATGAGTGAAAATCGTCTTTTGGGGGCATCGTTCTTCAAGGATGAGCACGCCGTGCCAAGATATTTCGAAAATTTGCAAAATTTTTAATAAAACATTTTAATTGAAAAATATGAGTAGAACCATGTTCCAAAAGACAATTTTCAACTCATGCTTTTCACCAATAACCATATTTGAGCGTTTAAAGAAGAAAAATCAGAGTTCACAAAAATTCATTTTTTGACTTTTTCTTCATAGTGGCATGTTTGTGTAAAAAATGCCAAGTTGAAGGCAGATCGAATTTGTTTTTTATATTTTCATATTGTACACTTACACTTCTTCTTTCATAATCTGCATTAAAAATCTGTATTACTCTACTCCTTGATAGGGAAAATATTTTTGTTTTGTGGCCTAAAGTGGTTTTTCGCACTGCTCGTTTTTATTTGATGTCGGATCGCTTTGCACTGAACAGTAAAGTTTTTGGAAATAATTTTCGCCACATTTTGAGCCCAGCGCCATCTCTCCAGCTCATCTGGGAGCTGAGATTCAGCATAGCCGGAAGCAAAACCGGAAAATTTCTAAATGCCGGCTCTGGAACCAATGACCCAAATTTTTCGAAATCTTACGCCTAAAGCATTGTACCACTCTAATATGGACAAAATCAGGAACAACTTTTTTCAAAATGTTCCCGCACTCCTCCACTGGCCCACATACACGTGTTAAAAGAAAATCAATATTTTTCCGAAAAATCCAAAGTTATGCAGACTTTGTTAGAGATATTAGCTCTAGTTAAAATATATTATTCTAAAGGTTGAACATGTCCCTATATATCGACATCAGGGTAGCAGATGGTTATTTTAGCAAAAGAAACTCCGCGAACTCAAAGTTGATAGCCAAAATCGCGCAAAACTTTATGCTCAACCTAATAATAAGGTCAAACTATCCTCAGTGATTGTGATGGTTGTTTTTACTTGCTCATGGTAAGTTGGACAATGAATGTTTGTAAAGAATCATTTCTCCAGGTTCTTGTCTACTCTCATAGTTTATTTCGCTCAGCCAATAAGCCACTTGCTCAATACTAAAGTCACTCATTTGAATTTTATGGCGGTAAAATATTTCGTGATTTATGTCATTCATTGACTATGAAGATAATCACTGCGATGCTAGCCTACGGTCAGACTCATTACGTGTACTTCTTCATCAGTTCTGCCAATCGGAAAGCATTTCGAAAAAGAGGTTAGTTCAATTAATTCTGAATAATTTACAAAATCTCGTTCAGGGCCGATTGCATTATTCGTTTCCAAATCATCCACAACATCAAATGTACAATTTGTCGTGAACAACATATAATTGTTCCCTTCACGAGTCCATGCTTGTCCCTGCATTGAATAATACGAGAAATTTTAAATAAATCAGTTATGTTTAATGGTAATGTTGTGATTTGCAATGCAATATACAAAACATACAATTGTCTTCGACATCATGCGTGGATGTCAAATACTGTGTAAACAACAAAAGTACGATAAAGTTCATATTGTCAACACATTTATTCGCGAGTATTATGAATCATGTTCGAGGAAGGATACCGAGAACGCTGAGCAGGAAGCCGAGGGGATTGCTGGCGCAGTCCGAGCCGATTGCAATTAGCTGAAGATTGCCATTAATTCTTTGGACCGTCTTACATCACCAAAAATTCCCTCGAAATGCGTCTGAAACCTACATAAAATTTAAATACACACATGAGGCCAGCAGAGTGAGCTTACCTGTTGAAAGGCTGGGTCGGAGAAGAAAGCTTGGAATCTCTCTCCGAATGTGAATCCGAATTGAAAAGAGTTGCTAAGGATCACTGGAAGATATTGATTTGGTGGAAGTTGGAAGATCAAAGATCAATAGATAATCGTACCATCGCAGAAATGGCATTCATTGTAGCAAGGGATGTGAGAAGCGAAGGCGAGCTGCGTGATTTCAGAGCAGTTCGTGATTCCCGCCTGAAAAGAGAAGTAAGAATTCGCATCTCAAAAGTGCAGCTATCTTACAGCAATGATGTGGTCTCTGACGTAATTGGCCAGGCACGGTTTCGCGCAATCGATGAATGCCTTGCCATTCGGGAAGAACATGCACCCTGAAATGGAGAAGAGGATTCAGAAAATATAACTAGTGCTTTTGAATCAGTGAGTTCATACTGTTATCGACGAAGTTCCTGCAGATGGGGTAGCCAAAGTTGAGGGCGTATCCACTGTCCCCACAGTGAGTTGCATTCTCCAGCTGAACGCAATTGAGGATTCGCAGGAGTTGGAGTAATTCTGGTCAAACCTCCAGATATGCATTGCAGTCTGAATCTGAGTAGTCGTACGACGTTGAATTCCAGGTGGACTTCTTTGGACATTGCCCAGCTTTGGCGGAGGAGGCCAGAAGAAGGGAGAGGAGAATGAGCGAGAACATGCCGATGATTTCTCACGAAATCATCCGATTTTAATAGTAGTTTTTTTTCCGAGGATGAAAGGCGGGGCTACAGCAGACATTGTGCGGGATATGGAGAGTAGGTGAGAGCTTTTCGGTGGTCCAGGCCAGATCAAAGGTTGGCCGCGGGATAACACATATTGTAAGCCGATTGTCATATGCTCTGCGATGAAAAATACGAATAATTTTGATCGAAATGAGGTCGTCGAAGTAAACAAATGTGATCGCATAGTAAGGAATATTTTATTTTATTGTCGATGCACATTAAATTCTCCGAATTTTCACCCATTTACTCTTTCGCTGCCAATACTCTGCAAAAGAAGACCAAGAACAGTGTGCGCGAGTCATCTGGAGATTTCGTTCGATAAACCCCGACCAGTCAGTCTCATTTTCTGAGATGTACAGTGAGTGACAGTATAGTCCAACTTTGGTACAATTTAAAGAAGGAGTGTCAGCAAAGTTGAACTTTTGACTCTGCCATAACCATTACCTAGCCCACCCTCCAAAGATCATAGCGCGGGCTAGGAGGGTTAACAACCATCGGTGCTTCGCATCAGCTGTTTCATGATCGGAAGGGTGTGGGTTCGATTCCCCCAGTATTTTGGCATATCTTCAAGATATTTGAATTCCCGCACTTTCCTTAGGGTACAAGCCTCCTTGACACGCTGCCATCTAATGATAACTCGGTTCAAAATAGAGACATGAATGTGAAATTTTCAGAATCTCTTATGGTTATGCAAAGCTAGGTCATGGAGATGACAGCGTTAAATGATATTCCTTCTTTAAACAGCCGGAGGGAATATTAATTGGCCTATCACCCGTCATAATCCCCATGTTCTCTTCATAAAACCTCTTCGCGAAGCAACCTCCCTTCTACAGGAAATATTCGCGATGCGTGATTACTGGGCCCAATCGATTTTTGAAATTCTCTGGAGTCAGATGTTTTCATGGCAGTGATGAAAAACACGAATTCACTACAGTGACAACGAAGTAGAGAAGTGAATTGAAAAACATACATTGCAATAACGAGGTTCATATTCAAAAAATCATCGAATACACAGTGTTGCTGTCAAATCATGTGGCTTTATTGCATGTCAACTTCAATTTCTGGAATCTTTTGCATATTTATCGTAGATAGAAATCAAGACCACCACAATATCACTCCATTATAAACCACTATTTCTTACAAAGAAAAATGAAAAGTCATTCGGCGATAGTACGGAGGTAATCCGATTTTTTTAAAAATCCGCTAGATTAGACTACGCGAGGTGAAACGTCGTGAAAATTATAATTCCGCGCACTCATTTCTTTTCAGAAGGGAATCATCGACGTCGCTATAACCAGTGTCGATTCTCCAATGAGTTGCCAATTTTCGATTAATCTGTGATCATTCCACTGTCCATCCAATTTGTATCGTGCAGTCGTTTTCGACAAAAAATTTCGACGCATTCTTATCAGAAGAAGCCTTTATACAGGTAAGCTGACAAAATGGTTGGAAATGTGCCTTGATTTTCATTGATTTTGTTGCATGAATAACTCACAATAAGCATATGTGTAGTGAAATTCATGTGCGCATGCCAAATAATGCGCTAACAATCAGCATAAAATAAATTTATCAATACTTTTCTTCATAAGTAGAGCTCATGCCTATTGCAGGATAGTCAGAGCACTGAGCAGGAAGCGGAGGGGATTGCTGAGGCAGTCCGAGCCAACGGATATTGTCTGAAAATTAACATGCAATCTGTAATTAATTAATTGTGTGTAATGGAGCGAAAAAAAACAAGGAGAATATGCACTCATATTTACAAATATTTTCAACTTACCTGTTGAAAGGCTTCATCTGAAAAGAATGCGTCGAATTTCCTCGCAAAAGTGATCGTAAGTTGAGGAGTGTTGTCTAGGACCACTTAAAGGCATTGGATGGAGAGTTGAAATATCGTCAATCGATAATCGAGAACTCACTATCACAGAATCCACACTGGTTGTAGCAAGGGACGTGCGACTCGAATGCGAGTTGCGTGATTTCAGTGCAGTTCGTGATTCCCTTCTGAAAAGATACTACAATAATCTGAAAGCATCGCCTTCTTACATTAGTGATGTTGACAGTGACGAAATTAGCCAGGCACGGTCTCGCGCATTCAATGAAAGCTTGACCATTCGGCCAGTACATCCACTCTGCAATGATCGACTCGGAGGAGAAGCTGACTTGGCGTGAGCTCGGATCGAATCGACGTGATAACGCTACTCGGTTTTGCCAAAGCGTAGACTTAGAATTATTTTGAATCGTCGAGATCAATACCATCGCTGACGAAGTTCTTGCAGATTGGTTCGCCAAAGTTCTTCGCGTATCCATCGGGGCCACATGGGGCTGCCTTTTCCAGCTGAAGAAAACCACATTTTCGAAATTTATTTCACAAATATTGATAAATTGTTGATCAAACCTCCTTATATGCGTTGCAGTCCGAGTAGTCGAGTTCTTCGGCAGCGTAGGAGGCAAGGAGAAGGGAGAAGGCAACAACACGAATCATGATTATGATTTATCCCAGACTCATCCGCTTTTTAAACAATTTTTTTTCGAGAGGCGGGACATCAACATAGAGAATATGCGAAAATCAGAGAGGGAATGACCATTTTTTCTCTGATTGGGGCCAGATCAAAGGTTGTTCACTGGATATTCTGTAAGCCGCTTGGCAGATATTTTGCGATGAAAATGAAGTATTAATATTAAAGTGAGTATTGATAATATCAATCTATAATACTGATACGGTAGCTCGAAGTCCGTTTACAAATATGATCCCAGAGTATTTGCGGGTTTTAAAAGTTTTTTGCAGTACTGTAGATCGACGGTCTTTACACTAAGAATTGTTAGGAGATGTATGAAGATCTTTGACATTCACTGAAGTCACCACCTGTGTCATCATTCTTTTAATAATTTTTTGACGTTGCCCGCTTTTGAAAAATACAATCGCTTTCCCCCGCATGACGCATGGCACTGCCAGCAAATGTGAATTCGCTACATTGACAGAATTGTAGTGAATTGAATTGAAATGAATATCATGTGAATACGTCCCACAACGATCCAGATAATGCATTACTATGGAATACAGCCGCATGACTTGACATGGTTGAAATCACAAATACAGAATGTGACTCTGATCATGACCAATCAGTTGTCTTTATTACTTTTCGTCTGATACATCCGAGCGAAATTTATCGTCATCGCAAATTAAAACAATCACAATAACACGATCCGTTGCATTCTGTACCGTGAGAGAAAAAGTGATGCACTAATATAATACTACAGTAATCCGATTTTTTTACAATGCACTGGATTAAGCTCCGCGCGGAGATATTTCATGAAAACTAGCATTTAATGTACTGTACTGGACTAGAAGGACATTCGTGAATACAGTTGAACGATCGGCTTAAAAAGATCATTTGAAAAGATAAGAGTTAATATTTGAGCTAGTGAACGCCATTTTAACTGTCCGGTCTCATTTAGACGGAGAATGCATGCCTTGATGAATTAGACATGCATATAATTTCGCTTTCTTAATTTTTTCTCATTTGCATAGTAAGTGCAAAAAAGGGAAATAGATTGTACAATTCTTATCAAATTCAAGCGAAAATATCCTCAATCCGATCTCCTTGAGTTATTGACGACATCTTTATCTGCCCGCAATAGTTTTCTCAATTTTCTGGGAGCTTCATCTAGATGGCAGTATGCATTATCTTGAGTACTAGACTGCGATTGCACAACGGAAATGAACAAGTACATGTAAACAATGGCTAAACAAAACAAATTAATTTTAGGTTGGGTCACATGTGGAAGACATTGAATATACTCAGCAGAAATCCGAGGGGATCGCTGAGACATTCGGCGCCAACTGTGATCACCTGAACATTCTTATTCATTCTTTGATCGGTACAACTTGTTTTACCTGCTGAATGGCGACTTTGGACAGGAAGGCTTGTATTCTCTTCGAGAACGTTATCGAGAGTGGCACGATGTTGTCGAGAACCACTGCAATATATCGGCTGAATTCGTGCTATTGGTGATATTCTAAGTTCGCAAAATACACATGTATGCATGAGTCGGCACTTTTTTCACAATTTCAATCAAGAATCACTAACTATCGCAGAATCCGCACTGGTTGTAGCAAGGGACGTGAGAGGCGAACGCGAGATTCGTGATTTCAGTGCAGCTTGTGATGTCCTTCTGCAAACAGACAACACCCTTGATTAAGCGTAGGCAAATGTGAACCGACCTATATAAATTTGTTTGCAAACTAATCTAAGTTCTCCCAATTAATCAAATCATTGTTCTTGCTGTAATAACACAATTTAAATAAAGAAATTGTATTCCCCTGAAAACAGAACTTCAACTCAGCCCACATTCGAGATGTTGGCAGTGACAAAATTGGCGAGGCACGGTCTAACGCAGTCGAGGAAGGCTTTGCCGTTCGGGAGGTACATCCACTCTGCAAGGAACGCCGATCATAATGATAGATTTAGTCGAGAATCGAGGGTTCTAGCCTTCATTCCGAATCTACCGAGATCAACCATTGCAGAAGTCAACGTTTCAAACAATAATGGCATTCCCACCATCTTTGATGAAGTTCTTGCAGATTGGGTATCCAAAGTTGAGCGCGTAACCATTTGGGCCACACGGGGCAGCTGCTTCCAGCTGAAATATTTCAGATGGAAATATCGAGATATATTTCGGTCGTTCTGAGTTGAGGACGCACGTCTAAATACCGCGTGAAAAAAAGGGGTCCGTGATGTTTACGGTGAAAATTTCTTTTTGGAAAAAAATATATTTACGAAGATATTTCGTTTTGAATTAGTCGAACCTCCAGATATGCGTCGCATATTGAGTAGTCGAGGGCCGGTTCGACGTAGGCGAAGAGGAGCGAGAATGCGACACCTCGAATCATGACGATACTTTCTCATGAAATCATCCGATGTTTTATAGTGATTTTTCCTCGGGCGCCAGGAGGGGCAGGAAAGCATAGACAATGTGATACTAGGAGAGTGACAGTGCACTTTCCTCTGGTCGAGGCAGATCAAAGGTTGGCCACAGGCTACCACATATTGTAAGCCGATTGTCGCATGCTATGCGATGCGAAAAAGAATAATTTATTTCGAATTCGCTTACAAATGTGATCGCCGAGTATCGATTTTTTTCTGTACGGTAGATTATCTTTTTTTCTGTGTTTTCACTGAGTATTGCCACATTCTTTCAGCTTTGGGAAACGTGTCACATGTCATCATTCCTTTGACCACGTTTTCACGTTTTCTGCTATAAAAAACTCCCCCCCCCCCGCATGGGGTGACGAAAAATATAAATCCACAACATTCATAGTTTAGTGAATTGAATGGAAAGTAATATCGTGGTGCGTAGTTCGTCTCGGCTGCTCCCAATTTGTCTTTTTTCTTCGTGAAAATTAGAGGGAACAAAATTATTCTTGGCGACGCAGGTAAGGAGAGCGGTCTGACCGCATTTCTAAACATTATTTGTTCAAATGATCGGGAAACTAAAAACGGTTTTTTCGGCCTCGGCCATTTCCTTCACAAACCACTGTACAACATGTTCAAATTTCAGCCGTAATTTTGCCTAAAGTTTCGAATAAAGGAGTCTGAACCGTTCACACTATCATTTAGAGGATATTAAGTGGACATATCGATAGATCTAGAAAAATTAGGGCGGGTCAATCAGAGCTCTATCTCTCACTGCAATCACGATATGCGCTCTCAAAGTGGGAGCATCCGAGATCCGACCTGATGTATCACCAATATGAGATACACACAATGATACTTTGGGGGAGTATCAGGCATAATTCAGGATGGCGAAAATTGATCATTATAGAACCCATTTCACGATTTTCCCTCCATTCCCTGACTCATTTCGAGTATCTCACGAGAGGCGTGATATACAAAAGTTAAAGTGGAAATCAATATCAAGATTTGGTGAATTCAGAAAAGTGTCCCTAGAGGCGAAAAGTCATTCCCTAGGAGCATTGTGCTAATCCGATTTTTTTCTGCGCTGGATTACGCAACGCGATGCGAAGTCTCGTGAACATTACCATGGAAAGTTCTGGACTATAGGGGCATTCGGGAGCAAAGATTTAAAGAAATCAAAGAACGACCAACGATGAGATATGTTGTTGAAATCATTCGAATTATTCGCAACACTCCTCACTCATTCAACTGTAGGACAGATATAACATCTCTCTCATGTGCAAGGTACTCATTTTTTTCATTTTTTCATATTTTTTGATCGTACACAGCATGAAATAAAAAAAAAACAATAATTATAAGAAAGAGAGCAAAATGGATTTCACTAATTGCACATTTGTTACTATTAGCTTTACAACAAATTTTAATTTTCCAATCAGAGCACGAGTTCAATGAAATATTGCGAATGCCTCCACACGGTCTTCGAAGATGATCACGTATCAAATATTTTATCTGTTCACAATGGTTCATCAATCTTACAGGAGTGATTTATCTAATTTGTAGAATGACTTTTAGGTCTTGATCACAATCCAGCATCGATTATTGTATCTGCCCGCAATGGTTTCTCAATTTCTAGGAGAGAGCTGTATCTGATTCTGTATCACACTCACTATCCGGAGTCATGATTATAATTTTACAAAGATGCTGGAGAAAGATACAGTACTAGTAACTTTTTCTCAACGTTGCAAGTCGAAGATGATGAAGATGCTGAGCAGGAAGCTGAGGGGATTGCTGAGGCAGCCCACACCAACCGTCACCACCTGAACACTCATAGTGACGGATGATAACATACTGGATGACAACCAAAAATGAACCATTCGGCTCTGTCTGAATAAGCGGGGCCGTAAAAAATTCTGTCAGAATAAACGGGGCCGTTGAAAAAATCAGTCTGAATAAACGGGGCCGTAAAAATATATATCTGAATAAACGGGGCCGTAAATTTTAGTGGCGGGGCCGTAATTCGGCCCCGCGGGGCCGTAAAATTGGGCTATCGGGTCGTGGTTTTTTTGTTCGAAAGTAAGTCTTAGTGCATAGGGATGATGTAATTTCATAGTTATGATGCAATAACGCGTCTGGTCAGCATAGTACGCATACAAATGGTCAGTAAAGTTCAGGGAAGGTGTCCTTCGAAGCCACATGGGAAATCACACCAACAGATACACTTCATCATTATGGCGTAATATTTTGTCATCTTAAGCTATAATTTGTCATTCTTATGCAATACTTGTTTTTTCGCTGTTTTTACGCTTAAAAATGGTTTTTCTGTGAATTTACGAAGGTATGAGTAAGATATATTACTGCGAAAAAAATATTTACAAGAAAATATATATCAAAATTGAATACAATGAATGCCTCAGGCTATATATCTTGGTTTCCTCCCTCCTCTGACTATAAATGGCGCTCTTGGTGGCTTGGAAATAGGCGCTGCAGGAGTAACAACATAAGCCATGGTCAGGTTTCTCGTAGGGTAACGCCTTGTGGGAACGGCAGCCGATGCGGGTGTTGGTACAGGGACACCTCGAGAAGGGAATGTTGGGCGAGGAGGGAGAGTAGGTCTGGGATTTTGGACTGGACCGCCTCCAGAAGCAAGGGCGATGGCGTAATCGGCAACAAACAACTGTGAACTAGACGCTCAGGAGCGCTGAGAAACGTTTTCAGCTTAAAAAATCAGCGAAAAAAACAAGTATTACATATGAATGACGCAATATTACGTATGATGATGAAATATTACGTCATAATGACGAATTGTAGCTGTTGGTGTGATGTCCAATGTGGCCTCGAAGCACACCTTCCCTGAACTTTACTGACCATTTTTATACATACTATGCTAGCCAGTAGAGACCGTCTAACAGCTTATCCGTTTGACGATTGATCAAAATTGAAAATCATTCGCCTCACTCCGTCAATCGACTGACTGGTCAATCGCCTACTTTTCCAATCGACTAATGAAAATAGGCGATTGATAGACGATTGAATTATCCTTTTGGGCAATCGGATAAAGGCCGGACAATGGCTTCGATTGAAATCGAGCGGCCACTCGATGAAATGAGAGAGGGGAGAATTAGTCGATTGAGGATTTGATTTCTCACGTCGTCAATCGACTAACAAAGGATAGGCGATTGAACCATTCGCCTACTCATTTAATTATCCGTTTCGTCAATCCGCAGGCGATCTCTACTAGCCAGACACGTTATTGCATCATAACTATGAAATTACATCATTTCTATACAATACGACTCATTTTTGCATGAAAACTTTATAGCCCCGTTAGTTCATTTTACGGCCCCGTTAGCCCATTTTTCGGCCCCGCCGCTATTTTTACGGCCCCGCCACCAAAAATACGGCCCCGCGGGGCCGATGAAAATTTCATCGGCCCCGCTTATTCAGACAGAGCCAACCATTATGTAGAACAGTCGGAGAATCATTTTTGAAACTTTGGGAACCTATTGTGAAAGTTCTACGGGTCCATTTTTTGGTTGTCATCCACTAGGTTATCATCCGACGGTGATCGTCCGACCCAGTACCATAGTGACTCATTATCTGTCGTACTATGGTTGATTCCTTTCTGTAGCATTGTAACGTTGTACCGTATCTCCCGTTGTACCTCTTCTAATTGATCGTGAAATCATGGAGAGTCCAACGTTGCAACGCGACCACGAATACCCAATCCCATAAAAACTCCGTTCACCTGTTGCAGGGCAATTTCGGATAGGAAGGCTTGCAGTCGCTGAGCGTAAGTTATCGAAAGTTGAATGATGTTGTTGACTACGACTGCAAAATGTACATGGTTGGAGCGTGGAAAATAAGTTCAGATGCAGCACATGTAATATGTTTAGCTACAATCAAGCCAAAGACAATGCAAATTCAATTTTAGATGCTGAATAACCGACCGCCGCAGAAGCCGCACTGGTTGTAGCAGCCGACGTGAGAGGAAAAGGCAAGCTGAGTGATCTCGTCGCAATCCGTGATGCCCGCCTGAAAAGGAACAACTGATCATGTGCCCATGGTCATCATCATCATCGAAAACCCCAACTTCACCAAGTTTCAGAACATCGTCAAATGTGTTATGCTGTTCAAACATTTCTGTTTTGTCACAAGTACGGCTTCATATCAGCCATGATTGAGCAACACACTAATAGTTTATAGGACGGAAGCCCGCTGACATTAGTGATGTTGGCAGTTACGAAGTTGGCGAGGCACTCGCGGGTGCATCGAAGGAAGGCCTTGCCGTTCGGCAAGTACATCCGCTCTGTAAGGGTCGAGAATCGCAATAATCGGATGGGTGTTGCACCCTCTTGCCCAGTATTCCCTGTCTCTCTCTCTTTCTGGCTCAATGGTGATATTTTAATTTATCAACATATTTAGAGAATCAGCATGTTGGCGTCCAGATGACTATGGGCCGATATTGTGTTCACATTCTACGATCTGTCAACTAAATTTTTCCCGTTAACAATTTCAACAATACCGTCTCTAACGAAGTTCCTGCAGATCGGGTAGCCATAGTTGAGTGCGTATCCATTCGGACCACACGGTGCCGCGGCTTCCAACTAAAATATTTCATTTCAAACCATCAATACTTATTTCTCCGGGATTTTTATTTGATGGAGGCCCGCCGAAAATTGCACGAAATAGGGCCAGGACGCCTTTTCGGAACCCCTCTTTTCCGAGTGGTTTCGAAACTATGGGCGCCTCATACCGGTCATTCTTAGACATTGAATTAGCATAGTTTCCATCACACCTGCAGGTATGCATCGCACACGGAGTAGTTGAGTGATTGGAGTGCGAATGCGTCGGGTGCGGCCGGTATTTGGCACATGAGTTCGGCGACCCGCTCGAGTCCAGGGTTCCCTGTTTCGACTGGTGGTGCTGAGTCCGCGTGGGCGAACAGAACGACGAATGCAATAACACCAAGCATGATGATGCTTTTTCACAGCCATCTTCCGCTTTTTATAGACATTTTTCATTGAGGGCGAGAGGCCCGCCCCGGCTAGGGGGAGACAATGGCAAATTGGGAGTGTGAGCAGACATTTGACCCTGGTCAAGACAAGAGCAAAGGCTTGCCACTTGAAAACATGCATTGTAAGCCGATTGCGTGTGTTGTGAAAGTGTGGAATATTTTGTATCCGGGAGTTCGTCGAGTAGCGTACTGGATGTTTGCTCTGGACAAGAGTACGGTCATTCGAGCCAGCAGGTCCAACGAAAGCAAGTTGCTCTCGCCGATTGGAGAGGTGAGAGGGTACGTAGATTGAAGATGATCATTTCTGGTAAAGCCATGTCTTGAAAATGTGCGTAGTATTAGACATTTGTACTAATGCGATCTGAAATTCTACAACAGACAATTGGAAACTTGGTTCACTTGATGTATTTCCTTCGATCATGTTTTTCAAGCATCCAATATTTGAAAAAAAATGCAATAAATATCCCCCGCACGCTGGTATGCTACTGACGCAATGATTCTATTCTTAAACATTGACAATCTTGTTTTGAATGTGCGCATCCTACGTAGATCTCGCAATAAGCATGAGCTGATATGACCTACACGAATTGGAAATGTAATTTTGTAGAATCCATTTAAATTATCATTTTCTATATTGCCGTCCTGCTTAGGGTTGGCGTAGTAAATCAGATTCCGAGATCTCGTAATTATTTGAGTACAGTTTTCATTTTTCTGGAAAAAAATGTTCTCTAAAAAATGCAAACTCAACTATGCTCCCAGAGACTAAAAACTATATTGCTAATGCCATCACTAGACTCACTGATATGGCTAACAACAGTAAAATGATATATTATCACACTGCAAGGATTACTTGGAGCGATGTGCCGTGAAAATTAACATAGGATGTACGATAGTGCAAAATAGAAAGATCATATGACGTAAATCTTGCCAAAGTCAAGAAAGTATGTTGTGTTTCATCGGATCTCTGAATCCGTTTACATGTACTGAAATTGGAGTAGTGATGGAAATTCGTTTATTCTTTACTAGCCTGGCTTGCCCCCGCCTACGGCGGGGGCCCCGTCCTAGCTAATTTCAAAAATTTAAATCATAAATCTGACCCACGGAATAATGGTTGACCCATGGCTAATTATCGATTGGTATACGGTAGTTGACCCAATGCTAATTATTGATTTGTATACGGTAATTCAAAGATCAAAGGTCAAAATCATAAATCTGACCCACGGAATAAGAGTTGACCCATGGCTAAGTATCGATTGGTATACGGTAGTTGACCCAATGCTAATTATTGATTGGAATACGGTAATGGTCTGATGTCTTTCTAACGTCATCAGCCCTCCTCTCCCTATTTCGCAATCCGGTCAGACGGAGTCACACTGCGCTTTATATATAGGTATAGATGTTCACACTATATCGACCTCGATTTTCCACTTCTTCGCCACGGAAGTGGAAAAAAGCGATACCGCGAGAAGTGCACTGTTGCATTAGACAGACTTCATGTGCCCCACACCCATTATCAGAAAATCGAACTCGACAGTACCTTTCGACATCGAGAGATGCTCCAAAACAGCGAAACGAGAAACGGGAGAGTGAGTGACCATTTTTCTTTTGTCAAGCCAAGTTCAAAAGTTGGCCACTGGATAACATATTATATTTTGTTAGCGGACTGCCCGATGCTATGAAAACATGAAAAAGTTTTGTCGAAGTGTAGTGCTACAAGAATACAGTGGGGAGAAGTTCATTCACGAATGTGATCGAAATTCAACGCATGATTTGACTCCTAGTCCCGAATCTAATCAAAAGTGGTACTAAAAACGCATATAATTGATCGGATTCTCGGAGCTACCGATGTAAATAGCTAGATCTTGCTTTCTTTCACTCTGCCCACATGAAAATAAAAATAGATTTCCCCCGCAATCTCACATGGTGCTGATCCAATATATGAATTCGCTTTGTTGCCACCGACGTCAAAGAAGCATCGAAAACAGATTTATTAGAGCATATCATAATGGCAGATCGAAGCAGCCGATAAACCGTGATGTCACTAGCTCTGAATCGCGTATCATCATCGAATTCTTTTTGAATATATTCGTCCTACGCAGATATCGCAATAACCATGACTCTGATATGACGTACACGAATTGGAAAAGTAATTTTGTAGAATCCGTTTCACTTCTCATATTCTTGCTTGCCATCCTGCTTATGGTGCGTTTATCGTCGCCGACCCCCCTCAGGTCAGAATGACTCGTTCAGGGGGTCAAATGGTGAGAAATGAGGGGTCAAATCTCCTCTCCAGGGGGGGGGTCAGAGTGAGCGTTTTGAGGGGTCTGGAGAGGGGTCAAATTGAGCTCGGAGAGAGGGGAAATGTATTCAAATGAGATTCTCTAATATCAGCGTGTTCGGAATGAAACATATTTGATTTTGTGTGAAAAGGTCCTTCTCGGAAATATTGATACAGTGAAACCCAACTGCAACATTTCCAATTTCGAAAATTATCAAATATGTTTCACTCCGAACACGCTGATATTGAAGAACCTCATTTGACTACATTTCCCCTCTCTCCGAGCTCGATTTGACCCCCTCTCCAGACCCCTCAATACGCTCATTCTGACCCCCCTGGAGAGGAGATTTGACCCCTCATTTCTCGTCGTTTGATCCCCCTGGACGAGTCATTCTGGCCTAGCAATGAGGGGGATCGGCGACGATAAACCCACCATTAGGGTTGGCGTAGTAAATGAGATTCCGAGATCTCCTAATTATTTGATTAAAGTTTCCATTTTTCTGAAAAAATTGCAATGAGTTCTCTAAAAAAATACGAACTCCACTATGCTCCGAGAGACTAAAAACTATATTGCTGACACCATCAGTAGACTCCCTACCTGCCAGTAGTAAGCGGATATATTGTCACCTTGCACTGATTACAGGGAGAGATGTGTCGCAAAAATTAACATGGGAGTTACTGTAGTGCAAAATAGAAATATCATATCACACTGTTGCCAGCCCTTTACCCCATTTCGTCCCCTCCCTCGCAACTTCTAGGCCTCTCGTAGGCGAATTGCGTTTGGGAGTGGGTGTTGTTCTTTGAACAACAAGCAACTTTCTACTATTCTATTATATTCAATTCTATTCTATTCAATATTATTAAAATTATAAAAAAATTATTTTTTTAGCATTGTTATCACCTATATTAAAATACATATCAGGTTGGCGCGAAAGTCTTTGTCCATGGTTTTGTTTTAACACTGATCGTCGCAAGTGCGCTTTGGTGCTCCCTCGTTCCTAGTGAATAACAGACGGTGATGGGCCTTTATAGTGAACAACTCCCTATTCCCTTTCCTTCAGTCAAGCTCTAGTGGAGAAACGATGTATGTTCCTGGTGATACCCACTTCCGACACGTTATGATATACCTCTCTCTATCCTACACCACAATGAAGGATTCGGAGACCCTACTAACGAATGTTGTTTATACACATGCCCTCTCTTCAACACCTTCAGGAATTGGATCCATCGTTTCGAATAAGCCGACTTTTCCCTCAATGAATGGGAGTGGTCTTGTAGACCTCGTTAGTTACATTTTGAGATTTGAAGAAAGCTGCCTAAACGGACCCATTTAAATGTGCCCTTAAAATGTATAATGCACTTAGAGTCCACCATAGCGTTACCAAGGAACGCTTGAGATCTCTAGGAAATAGGAAATTTATCGGCCGATTCATACCCTATGAACTGATCCAAGCCAGCCATGACCGTCGAGCCGATGATTCCATTACTTTTCTCATTGTCCGATGTGGGGGTCGATGGCTGGAACGGCTCGAAACGGAGAATGAGAAGTGGGTCATTTACGATAACAACCACATGTGAGCTTAGCGGGTTGGAGAAGGATGGGCTCCTCAGGGTGTCCCCAAACTTGACCTGCACCCAAGAAAAACATGATGCTAATGTGGTGGGGAGTGGATGGCGTGATCTTCTCGGAGCTACTCCCTGAGGTCACGGTATTCACCGGGGCCAAGTACGTTCCACAACTACACAATTTCAAGTTGTAAGTCGACCGCTCAAAGCTAAACGACACGAAAGTGTATAATCAGTAAAATGACCCCCGTCCCCAGGTCTCCAATCAAGTCAAGCAGGAACTGGCTGGATATGGATGGATGGTTCTCCCACACCCCCCGTAGTCTCCTGACTAGACCCCGTCTGATTACTGGCTTTTCAAAGACCTGGCCCTTGTTCTTATAGATAGAGCATTCAATTCCCGTGGAAGTCTCGAGTCTGATCTCAAGCAATTCTTTGATTCGCACCCAGGCGGGTTCTAAAGGGAGGTGGTCCATACATTGCAGGTACATTGTGCGCATATTGACAATAATGAGGACAACTATATTTGAACTCATGCATTTCCTTTCTTCAAGAAATAAAGTTTTGAAAAATGGACAAAGACTTTCGCGCCAACCTAATACATTCTTTCACATTTCTTGCTATAACTCCGTCATCATTAATTTTCTCGACAACTCGGCAAGCCGTAGCATAATACTTCACTATTTCAAGAAAGGACCGGTGTTTCAACTTCCCTTCGATCCCATAACTCTCGACCTCCATCCGGGAATGAGTTCCCATAAACACCAACACCCTTCTCACAATTCATTCTTCAAAAACTCCGCGCATAGGCCTTGTCTTGCCTTTTGCAACTTACTTCATTACACTTCCTATCATTGTTTCTTCAATAAATATTGCCCATAATATTTTTATATAAATACCCTCATATATTAATGTCAACATTCCACCGAATGTCCGTCGATCGACTTCATAGTAAGGGATGGGCATCCCTCATACAGCCCGCTAAAAACACAGAAAACGCATCCAAATTCATTCATTCTTCTAGATTCGTTAAGAGAGAGTGTGGGAGCAATCTCGTCACTCTTGGGGAACATACTTCTCATACCGGTTGTCCCTGTGGTCAAAAGCGGTGTCGAATTTGTCCTAAGAACAATTTTAAAATAGGAGTGACTAGCAACATCACTAATGATGTTTTTCTTACCAACAAAAAAGAAGATGATCACTGCATGAATAAAAATGTGGTATATTTAATAACCTGTACTGTTTGTGGCACAGTATGTTGGTGAGACTACCCAAGCATTGAAAAGTAGAATCTCTCAACACAGCTATTCGTTCGAGAAAGATCATCTTCATACATTCCTCAGTAAGCACTTCAAAGAGGCATCTCATAATAGACATTCATTCACTGTAGATATTCTAGATCATGGAAAAGATAAACCTGAACTTCTCCAGAAAGAGCTAATGTGGATTAAAGCATTAAATACAGCATACCCCCTCGGCCTCAATGATTCCATCAAACACTTTGGATATATCTCGGAAGGAATAAACCCTCTCGAAAAATCCTCTCACCCTTATCAGACATTTCCAATTTCTGAACTCCCCAGAAATCGTAGAGGAAAAAGAAAGCGAATCAGAAGAAAACCTGCATTTAAGTGCAAACTTTCAACATCTGAGATTGTTGACAAGATTGAGAGTATAGAAACACGTGAACTTTACATCTTCGGTCGATCTCTCGCACATCATGACATTAAAAAATTGGAAATATTCACAGCCTCTCCCGACTTACCTACTTACCCATGAAAATAAATATTCACAGCCTCTCCCGACCTACCTACTTACCCATGAAAATAAATACAAAATATTTTCAATTATTTGTCCACATTACTGGGAAAACAAGAAAACGGAACAGAGAAATAATCGCCCGAAAGCAGTCGTTAAACTACAGTACTTCGGAAAATTCATGGAAAGCCTAAAATTATCCAGGATTTTAAATTCGAATTGCATGAAAGACATATATTCTGAAATTACTGGTGCCACAGATAATATTCCTCATGTTCAAGTTGCATACTCACTTCAACCTTCGACATCAGCCTATTTGTGTAACTACGGTAAATTCCTTAGAAATATCGATTCTACAGATATTCGTCAAATACTCAATTCTCCATGCAATTGCAAGAAGTACAGTGAATTCGTAGATCCTCACTACAATCACGTCTGCTCTGGTAACACAAATATAGTTCGAGATCTGGATCTCCGTAATATCTTCGAAAAAGGCACTAAATTCCGAGTACAAAACTAGACAGATCCCCAAATAATAAAAGAAGCTATTCGTGAATCTTGTGAATCTCTATTGTCAGGAATGCTGCGTCGATATCGTACTAATAAAAATAAAATATGCAAAATCAGAAAAGAGTTCATGAAACACTATCCAACAACCTTGAAAGAAAAATGAACTTCAGTCAAGATTTGCATAACATTGATCAAAATATATTGCGCAAGGTCTCAGAACTCCACAAAGACTTCGTGATCACAATGGTTGATAAAGCAGCCGGTAACTACGCCTTTACATGTAAAAAACTATATTTACAGTTCATGGAAAAAGAAATGAACACTCAAAACGATGGTGAGAGAACATATGAACTGAAACCTCAGATCTGACCTACAGTAATCAGAAGCAATCATGAAAGATTCACGAGAAGTTTTGGGAATATACCACAAACAGAAGGTAATCTTCCAAAAATATACGGTATTCCAAAAATGCACAAAAATCCAATCAAATTTCGGTTCATAACCGGTGCTCACGATAGTACGCTTAAACCGTTATCAATCGAACTACAAAAAATCCCCAAATTTCTACATGGACACTTCAGGCGGTATTGTGATAGCATAACCAGCCATGATAAAATAAATAGATTTTTCTCAATTCAAAATACATTCAAGGTAGTCCAACAGCTGAGCACAGTTCACAATCCTAATTCAAAAATATTCTGCGCTGACTTCTCATCACTATTCACGAATTTACCTCATGATGTAGTGAGAGAGAAACTTTATTTTCTCATTGATACTCTTTTCAAAAACGCAGGATCCGAATATCGTAGTCCATGGAAATTATGTACGATATGATAGAAATAATGCAAGTACCACTGGAAGGTCATATCACAAAGTTGACGTTAAAGGTATTATTGATTTCATCCTTAAAAACTCATTCGCATACTATGGTGGCCAATTATACCAACAGCATAAAGAAATACCCCAAGGAAATAACGCATCACCTCAGATTGCGGATCTAACTTTAGCAATTATGGAGTACCAATATATTCGTAACAATATGAAAGTTGGTCACACCTTAGCCTTTTCCTTGAATCGTACATTCAGATACATTGATGACCTATTCCATATCTCAGAAAAACGCAGCGAATTTATGAGAATAACTACAGAAATGTACCACCAGTCGCTCACATTAGAACAGACTAATTCTGGTCCCCGTCAATCAGCTTTCCTGGATCTGTCAATCATTGTCAAAAACAATGGAAAGGTTCAAACCTCATTATATAATAAGACAGATGATTATTCATTCTCAGTGGTTAGATATCCACATTATCAATCAAACATTCCACGATTTATGGGAGCCAACACTTTGCACGGAGAAATAGTGAGAATCTACCGTAACTGTTCTTCCGTCGAACATTTTTTGGAGAGGCTTCGTAAAATAGTCAAATACTTCATAACAATACAGTATCCCAAAAACATTGTATTTTCTCGAGTTTACAAATCGCTTAATAAAACACAAACTATATCGCTCAAATATGCTGTTCCAAATAGTGAAATGAGTCTTCTCATAACTAATGGTATCTGAGGATTCACCACACCCACATATTCTTTCCCTCTCTCACATATCCTTCCCTATCTACCGAGTCGAATCGATAATGTCCATTCCCTTCTCTCTCTGGCGAGTCCAATCGATTGTACCCTCTTCCCTTCCTCTCTCTCCCTGTCTGGCGAGTCCAATCGATTGTACCCCCTTCCCTTCCTCTCTCTCCCTGTCTGGCGAGTCCAATCGATTGTACCCCCTTCCCTTCCTCTCTCTCTCCTTCCCTCATTCGATAAGACGATCGAACGAAGACACCCTTCCTCATTCATGTTTTGTTCTAATTTCATATTCGAATTTCGTCGCGTTGTTTGTTGTCAGTTCTTCTTCCCCATCCTTTATCTAACTATAACTTTATTATTCAAACCATCCTTTTGACTAGTTTCTTTTGTTCTCCACTTGCAACGGGCATCGTACTGACGAGGTCCACCCGTTGTGAGGCGGGTCGGTGTCTGCGACCCAGGACCGAAACACCAACCCGTTCCATTCTAGGAAGTCCACATTTTACCCTCCCTTACTCTCTTTTTACTCTCTTTTTACTCTCTAGTACTCTCTTTTTCTTTCCCTCATTACTGATTGCATTCTTAATTAGGGTTGGCGTAGTAAATGAGATTCCGAGATCTCCTAATTATTTGTTTAAAGTTTCCATTTTTCTGAAAAAATTACAATGAGTTCTCTAAAAAAATGCGAACTCCACTATGCTCCGAGAGACTAAAAACTATATTGCTGACACCATCAGTAGACTCCCTACCTGCCAGTAGTAAGCTGATATATTGTCACCTTGCACTGATTACAGGGAGAGATGTGTCGCAAAAATTAACATTTTGTTTTTCATCGGAATTCTGAATCCGCTTACAGGTATTGTAATTGGAGTGTTGATGGAAATTCGTATATTCTTTCACATTATCTCGGCATATCGCACGAAAGAGTCCCGAATGTCCACTTCTTATATATATATATATATATATGTATATTTATGCTATTTCTTTTGCGAAATAACGTGGTCCAGCTCTGCTATAATTTATGTTGAAGAGAAGTAAAAGGATACGGTAGTGAGATGTCCGTTCACAAATGTGATCGAAATTCAGCGCATGATTTCACTCCTAGTCCTGAATCTAATCAAAAGTTTACCCAAATGGCATAAAAACGCAATTAATTGTGATTGAGATGATCGGATTCTCAAAGATGCCGACGTAAATATCTAAATAGATCTTGATTTCTTTCACTGTGTCCACACGAAAATAAAAATAGATTTCCCCCGCAATCTCACATGGTGCTGATGTAATATATGAATTCGCTTTGTTGCCAACGACGTCAAAGAAGCATCGAAAACAGATTTTACTGAGCATATCACAATGGCAGACCGAAGCGGCCGACAAACCGTGATTTCAGTCGTTCTGAATCGTGTGAACATCGTCGAAAACGACTTCGAGCAAGTTCGGCATAATTTCTCACACCAGGCAGAACTGACCATCGTAACATCGGCACAATTATTCGTTCCATGCTGTTACTTTATTATTAGATGTGAGCATATTTATCGATTTAGTCACCGGACTTGTTCAGTTCGTCTCATATATGAAGGAATCCGAATGATATCGCGCCAAGAGGAATATTTATTATCTGAATTACTATTGTTACACAAACGCATAGGACGCTGCGTTCAGAAATACGATCGATTTAGATCATTGTTATCTAAAAAATCAACCACTAAAAGATATTACTCCTTTGACGATGCCCGTGTAGACTCTCTGCACTAGGTCGACAATAGTGTGGATCGTCCAGAATACGAGACCCGATATGGGCAGAGGAATCCCGTCGTCTCTCTTCCCTCGAGCAAGAGGTTCCGCTAAAGTTAAAACAGTTTCAAGTTGGATGATTCCGTTACTTATCGAGTTCAATAGAATTTATGTACTACTCACTCAAATTGCCGTCCAACTCGCTCTGATCCATCTGAAGTGCAGGAACGAATATTTTCAAAGACATATCACACCTACCAGTAGAACGGGCGCGTCTTCTTCATCTTGAATGTTGTTTTCCTGAGAGTATTTATCCGCCGTAGGTACTGACATGATTTGTTGCGGCTCTGAAGGGAAGATTTATGCGAATAAATGTTGAAGGATAGTAGCTGTCACACCTTGTTTGCCTATTTCGTGATCGACCTTTGATGTAGCGACATCCGTCTTCGTGAACTTATGTTCCGTATCAAAAATAGGTAATGAAGATACGAGAGATATTACAGTGGCAAGGAGCAAGAATTTTCCGCTATATTTCATCCTGAAACATTGAATGAACAGCAGGGAAAGTGAACATAATTCTAGCGGTCATTTAATCGCTATTTGAAGGGATTGATTCCGCGTTCATTTTGACGTGCTGAAAACAGAGTGACTGATCATCAAGACCTTATCGGACTACTCCGTGGGAACACAAACAATGCCGTGTCCGTACTTATTTTCCCATATTTCACTTTGGAATGTGAAACATTCCAAAAGATTCTGTAATTTAAAAATTTGAATTTTTAGCCAAAAAGTCGGGTTCCGAAAGTGTATCAGCCTTTATCGGTGACTTAAATAACAGTGCGATCAAAAATGAGTGCATATGTATGCAATGTGTCCCGGATCGCAATTACATAATATCAAGCAGTAAACGTCGTTCTCGAGTGCCATATCACATCATATATGAAGTAATCCAAATGATATCGCGCCAAGCGGAATGTTTATGATCTAAAATTTGATCTAAAAGTGTTCTTTCGGAATGAAATTCAAAAATTAGAATTGTTTCAAAGATAATAAATACGAAAACATTACCCCTTTGACGATAGCTGTGTAGATAGTTTGCACTAAACTGACAATCTCGTGGATCCTCGTGAAAACGCGATTGGAAATCGGAAGAGAATTTCCGTCGTTTCTCTTTTCACGAGCGAGTAATTCAGCTAAATATTGCAAACAAATATATTTCCGAAAACATTTAAATAATATAATTTATCAAAGCGCTTACTTATGTTGCCGTGCGACCCGTTATGTCCGATATGAATATCATAAGACTTTTTTTGATGAACCCTATTGTGTAGAGCGCCTTCATGATCGTTCTCAAACGACGATTTGTCAGTCGTTGATTCACGAAAAATCTCATTCGGTTCTAAAGTTAATATATTGTATGAAGTTTCCACTATGTTTACCACTTATGTTCCCTGTCACAGAGTTAGTGAAATCAGTCGAGGTCAAAATATGCTCGGTATCCGAAATCGGAAAAGGTGATATGAGAGATATTCCCATTAGCAAGAGGAAGAATTTGACGTTTGATTTCATCCTGTAACTGACATGATGATGAGAGAAAGTACGAACGCTGCAATCAGTTACATACCAGCAATCACTACATATAACGATTGATTACCTTTCGACGTGTTGAACGAGTAAAAAGAGTCAGTAAGACCTTTTCGGCCTAGTCTGTGGGAAAACAAACTACATTCCGAGTACAGTTAGGGATGCGATTAGAAAAATGTTAAAATGTGCCTTTTTGCAGTAAAGCATGTTTGCATCCCTTCACAAACCCTCCCAAAAAATTATCTATGTTTGCATCCCTTCACAAACCCTCCCAAAAAATTTATCCTATTGAAAGCAAAATTTTTAATCGACGAGTCATAATCTCAATGTTTGTGCATTTTCTGTGTCTGATGCTGATAAAAGTTCACCGGAGAATCGAATACTCAAAAATTCTAAGAATGGCAAATTGCTCATCACATTCATTTTTTCACGCGTTTTGTTTACGTTGGTCCTCATGAAAAGAAAAAAAGCGGGAAAAGTCAAATGAACAGTACATATTCGTATTATATTGGGAAGACGCGAAAGTAATGCGCGTCTTTTCAATTCATTCACTCACTCGTGCCCTGCCAGGGGGTATGCTACGTGGTTCTCGTGAGGGAACAATAGAGTTTCAAATTGGGCATATTGCAGCATCCTTTTCCATAATTTATTCCTTTAAACTCTATTTTACGCGTTGATCACTTACTTATTTTTTTACCTGCGGAATTGCTGTAATGCCAGTTAGCTCTAATACACTTTACAGGTTTAGAAACATGGACCCTCCACAACAGCATAAACGCAGAAAACTGTCAGTAAATACTGGCGAAGTAGCCAGTAGCTCTCCAATGGAGAAACTGCCTCGCGAACTCCATTGGTACATCATGGAATACGCGTCGGAGTCGCTTTTCTCACTCAGAGCCGTTCGTTTCTACGTCATATCGTTTCCGAAAATTGATACCGAAAATTGAATTCGTTAATATTCAAAATAAAAATCTCTGTATTCTTTATTATTTTCAGACTTCTAAAATTCTTCTATCAAGAGTGGCCGAATATGCTAGAGAGAACCTGAAATCACCTCTTGCGACGGAATTGGGATTCGAAGGGGTAACATCGTTGTCACAATATTTCATATAGAATTTTCCTTTCAGGACAATACGCCATTCATCACGGCCAGGATAGTAATTCCCATAGCCAATATCAGCCTGTTCGAGATGCGTTTACGATCTCGAAATCCACCTTTCAACTTGCACAATTCCATAGAGCGCTTACATCTAAGATCGAAAAGACCGTATTCAAAGCCTCTTCGAGGTCCTAGTGTGGTGAGTGCAAAGAGTCACCAATATATGAAAACATTTTCGAAAAATTGAGCCCACGTGTGATTTTTTTCGTAAACGGTTGCTATTCATAATCTTTTTTTTCAGTTGTACAGTGTAAAGTTTGACGCAGCAACGTACTACATCGGCACCTGGGAGTACATTGTGGAGTGTATGGGTTATCACGTTTCGAAAGTTTCCATGCATTATTGTGAAGCGGGGATTATTGAAGCGGTTTTCAAACTACAAGAACATGTTCAGTTTTCAAAACTGAGAGCAACGTATTCAGTTCTGACACAACAAGTAATGTGAGTGATATTTTTGCCACATTTGCTAAATTATAAAATCACATAGCTTACTTGCAGTGACAACCTTTTGATTACAACCAGGGAGCATAACGTTGAGCACGTTTCACTAACTGCTGACAAAGTGGCGGTGGTAAATAAATGTATGCAATCTCTTCGTCTCTTCATGTTTCAATAAATACGTTTTAGCGCAATTCTTAATGGATTTGTCATCTATGGTGCGATCAATTAACATCAATTCGTCTCAAGAATATTATGCACGCAAGCCATTATTTGGAATTGACAGGGCTGATTGGCCCTCAATTATAATTGGACTGTTCAATAATAAACTTGACAAGTTGCAAATCAAAAACACTGCAGTTTTACATTGCCCTGCTGCTGATACTCTTGCACAGGTATTGATTAACGAAACCTGTTCATGTGTTCCGATTTTGAATTAAAATGAAATTCTTTAAAAGTTTTTTATGCATTTCAGGAGCTTCTTTCTATTGGAAAGAAAATTTGGTTCACTACTACTCTTGGATTAACTGGTTGCTTGGACTACATCATGAATGAGCACTCTGTGGAAGGTGATGATGATGATTTATAATTGTGAATTTATGCAAATTTTTTTGCAGCTTATCCAGTTTCTCCTGAACATTCGAAAATGACAATCATTCATCAATCGAGGACCCATGAGACATGCGACTTCTGAATGTCCTAATGATTAATTCTCGAATAGATAAATCACACAAATTATAATAGGTACATTGCCATATTTCAAACGTATTTACTTTTCTTTCATTGGTATCGCATTAATTTAATTTTAAAAAAGATATTGTGCCGTTGCACTGATATACGTTTTTACACTAATCAATGAAACGTATTTCTTCAAACTGTTGATTAATGTGAGTATAAAACCTGAATACTCTGTTCTTCTAGCATCATTAATTGAATGTAAAAATATTACAAATCCTTGCAAGAGTTGCCCTATTTTATAGCAACATAACTTATTTTTCTCATATTATTCAAAACAATTCAATCAACAATATAATCCCCCACTTTCCCTATTCGAAATCCAATTATCGATCCACACAAAGGGCATTATCCAATTCGTGCCACGTCATTCTTCACTCCTCCATTTCGTCATCGATCGCCCTCCCCCTCCTTCTCCATTCATTCTCTACCTTCTCTCTCGACGGCGACGGTTGGTCCTCTCCTCTTCCCTCGCCCCTGCCCTCCCCGGAATCCGAGGAGGGGTATCGTCCACCTCCATCATCACCCCAACCACAGTTCCTGATCGCCAACTGACCTTTCTCCGTTACAGTAACTCTCGCCCCTGCACCCACTCTCAAGACCTACCACATAGACACAACCAAGGAGCGCACAATGATCGCCGGAACCGGAGCCAATAGAGCAGGTATACTGTAGCTGTGGTACCGTACCATGGATATTGCAGATGTGGTACCTTACCAGATATTTTGTGGTAATGTGGTACAGTATTCTGATTTTAGAACTTTGCCGGGACAATTCTTCGTGCGGCGACGCCACTGAGGACAGTGCCAAGTATCTCGATGAGCTGGTCAAGGTACGGTACCTGGCACCCGGAACCATGAACCAGGAACTTGTAACAAAAGATCAAAGATCATACTCAGGACATGCGTGAGCTCAAAGCGCTCCCCGGCGCCTATCCCCACGCGCTGCGCCTTCTAAACGAGGAGATCGATCGCGTATGGTACCGTACCCTGAGCCTTCCTACCGTGATACCGTATCCTTCAGGTGCGTGCTGTACCCGGGCGGACCCACCACTGCCAGTCAGCCCTCGGCGCCTACCGTACCGTCGCTGATCCCGCCCTCTACCGTACCCCTCCCGCTGTTCTCATCCACTGTCGCGTCGCTCTTCAACGCCGCCCAGCTTGGCGCCGCCACCGTGCCCACTCTGGTTCGTGTCTCAGCGAACCCGGGATACTATAACCATACCGTATCCTCAGCGAGACACGTTCACGCCCACCACGCCCCGCACGACCAGCCAGCACGAGAACATACTCGCCGTTCAAAGGTACTACAGTACTCCGGCACCAATATCTGGTACCATTATGGCACCATCGGGGTACCGTAGGCACCCTGATACTATAGTATTCCTTGCAGAGCGTACGCAGCACTCGTCGGCTCGCACATCGACCCCCTCGAGGGAGGAGTCACCGTGCAGGAGAAGATCCCCATCCCCTACTTCCCGAGGTATCGTACCACTGGTGCCAGTCTGGTACCGTATCCTGTTGCCTGGCACCGTGCTACAGCAACCCGTCCAGGTGCAACTTCATCGGGCGCATTCTCGGGCCGCGGGGCATCAGCGTGAAGCAGATCGAGAGTGACACCGACTGCCACATTCTGGTGCGCGGCCGTGGATCTGTCAAGGTAACGTACCCCCTTGGTTCCATCCTGGTTCATCCGTACCCATGGTATCATCGTGGTTCCAACCTTGGTTCCATTCAGGACCCGGTGCGCGAGGCTCGCCTGCTCAATCACCCCGGCTGGGAGCACCTCACCGAGCCGCTGCACGTGCTCATCAAGGCTACTGACGTCTCTCAGGTACCGTACCATCCTACCCCCGTCACCCTGCCCCTTCTAGGCTGCGGCCGAGGTGAAGCTGCGTGGCGGCGTGCAGGCCGTCTCCAAGCTGCTCACTCCCTCCAACGATGAGCACAAGCGCCGCCAACTCGTCCAGCTCGCCATCATCAATGGTACCGTAACCTGGTACCGTACCTGTGCCTACAATAGTACCGAAACCCGGTACCGTACCTGAGCCTACAGTGGTACCGTAACCCAGTAGCGTACCTGTGCCCACCATGGTATCGTAACCTGGTACCGTGCGACGATACCATATCCTAATCTCGTTCTGTTCAGGAACGTACCGCTGTGAGGACGCGAACGCCTAGCCGCGCGCCGCCTACAATCGGATACGTTTTTGTCATGTTGTATTGCGTTGCTAAACAATTGTATTGTTTGTCGTGTGCATATATATGAAACGAATAACGACAATAAATGAATACAAAAAGACAAGAATAACGACAAGGCAAGGGTTAATGAACTCTATGGTGATCTTGAATATCACTGAAAAAGTGATAACAATATACGATAATTCCGATAACTGTACTTTCCAAATTACAGTTTGTCTTTCTCTTATCCCATAATGCTGTTCTTCAGAATAGTTGACTTGAGTGATCATTAAAAAACTTTCATTAAAACTTTCATTGGCAGAGGTGAGATGAACCCAATACTACGATGACTATCTCAGGGCGCAACCGCAATAATGACACCGCCTATAAAACGCGGCCTTTGAAGTTTACCGATCACTCAACCTGCGAATAAAGATGACATAGTTGAGACTAAACAGGTTCGGACATGATTATAATCGGACATGAGTATAAATACTTCTTAGTCACACTCAGCTTTATCATCCTGAAATCTGGCTATAAAACCCGAATTACTGATTCACATCACCGTTTCGATCACAATTTGTCGCCCCTCTGGTCCAGAACATTCGACACCTCCTGAAGACATGCGATTCGTCCTACTCGTCCTACTGGTTGTTCCTGCTGCATTGGCTGCGAATGAGTGCTACGATGGAGTGATCGCCGATGGACAACCGGCCCCGACACCGAAGGATTGCCCCACGGATTTCTGTTATACGGTGAATTACAAATATCTTCGAAACAATAACATGATCGATTGTTTTGATGATGTAAGTCTTCTAGCTCGACATCAAACTGGGCGACAAGAAAAGTGTCGGCAAGACGTGTGGTGATCTCATTTGCACTGTAAATTTTATTTAATCTTTATTTCCCCTGGAGCATCGAAACATCACTCATAAACACACATAAATGGAGTGTATTCTTCTGAATGAATGTAATGACATTTCAGGCCGAAGGCAAGGAGAACAAGGCGGGTGGGTACTGCTGTAAGGGAAATCTCTGCAATGCTGCTTCCGGTAGCTCGCTACTTATGACGATTCTGCTGGTGATGGGCGCAGCCTGGATGAGTAGATGATGATGTCGCCTTACCAATGCAAATTGTTCATTTGGATAAAATCTTGCTTACAACTTGTTAGCACTGAGAGTGTACCAGCCGTGTCAAAACGTGTAAATCCCGAACTTTTCTGCATACAAAAATCAAAGGCGAACTTTAATTGTTGGGTAGTAATCGCAACTGGGAATTTGAAAGCAACACTCGATTTTCCACTCTCACGTTTCCTCAACTACGAATTTTCACAGCTTGCAGTCCCACTTTACCAACGCATTACTTTTCACTGGTTTTGCCACAGTTTTGAAACCGATCATTCCTCTACCCTCAGCTACCAACCCATACTTACTTTTGCTTCCCTACTCCTGTAATTACCCGAGTTTGAACTCCTATTCGCCGAATTTCGTGAATTTCGTGAAGTCAAAGCCTGATTTCATTTCCACTCCCACTCCTTCTTATTTGCACTGATGCTGCGGGAAACGGATTTTGTCGACTATCCCATCACTATTAACCCTATCTTCGAGAAAGTTTACATCTACACCCATTCTGCAACGGGTAATCAAACAATAGATTCCTTTAAAGTATAGTAAGCTTTCAGGATTCGTCGCCATATCCTTTAGTTGTCTGGTAGTCTACCTCGTCAGTTTCAAGAGTAAATTCCTCGGCAAGGAATACATGTATTGCCTACTCGTTCTCAAGGTCAGCATTGTCATGTTGTATCGATCAATAGTTTCTCCCAGCTCTTCTGCTTGCTCTTTGATGCCAATTCAACCATTATCTTTCTCCCCTTCGTCATTCTTCCCTGCAAGGGTTTCATCAGCTTGGGACTCGGACACCTAATCGGGATTTCCGCGCGAGCGGGACTGGTGAGAAGCTGATTTAGTAGAGAAAGGTCCGAAGAGTCGATTTCCGATAGAAAACAGTATGACTCGGCATGCCGCATTATTCCGCCTTTCGTTAGGAAGGCGACTCTACTGGACTTTAATTTTATTGCGAAATATTAGATGATCTATTCAGACAATCTGCGTATCAGCACTGTCCGGCATCTGTTCATGGTTCAACTGTTGCCTCTTTCATCGACACCAAATGATTATGCCCTATGATCACGCGCTAAAGGTTGGCAACGATACCACACTGAAAACTCAATTATCGACGAAAATTCTATAGAACGGCAAGAAATTGTTAGGCGTTCAAAATCGTGCCTTTTCTCCCTATAAAACAAATCATTTTCATTTTTAAAATTCACGTCCTCATTTACAGCTATCCAGTCGCAAGTCTCTTGTCGTCTACTTTATCATGAACGCCGTAATGTTCATCAACCCACTCGTTTTCCTCTTCACTTCGAAAAATGACATTGAGCTTCAGCGTCCGATTATTAAAAACGTATTCATTGACTTTTATCTTATTTCCATTTGATTTTGTTCAGTCTTCAATGTCGTGGTTACTCGACAAACCTTCATTCAAAATTTTCACTGAAGACAACACTCCCGCAATGATGCGCTTCCACTTTCCGTACACCATGGTTTGACTTATCAGTGTTTTCAACTAAAAAATTGACATTATCAGCTTACGTTTGCTTTATGTACACTAACGACGACTTTCTTGACGAGACACTCGATTCGGTACGTTAATCAATTTTCCGAAATTTTTTTAAAAATTTAATATTAAATATGAGAGTAATAGATAAGCATTTCAGAGTTATGAACTCGCGCCGTGAGTCTATCAGCTCTGCAACAATCGCACTTCAAGAGCGACTCATCAACAGCCTCAGTTTACAGGTAATTTGTATTGTCTGTCCCAACAAATCTCTAATTGTTGTCACTTTTGTTCTAATGTGACAGATTTGAAATATTTAACTAATTGTTTGATTGGTATGCTGTACATGTGCTTATTTTCTCTATTTGTAGGTGCACAAATAGAAACTAAATTTTCAGATGACCGTGCAGAGCGTTGGCGTCAGCGGTCCTGTCGTCTACTGGGTCATCTGCCTATTCACTCACTTGATCACACCGGGTATGTGATAGGGTTGGCTATTCGGAGCAGAATTACAATATCGCAATCATGCCCTCCTCATATTTCACAATATGCGAGGGGATTGCGATATGCAATTCTGCTCCGAACAGCCAACTCTACTATGTCATTTTTCTTTGTTTTCAATTTGTTAATAATTTTTGAAACTTTTAGCAATTTCAGAAGCGACAGCGGCCGTTTTTCTTTTCCTGCTTATCACATCGATCATAAACTCTGTATACACAATTGTCTCGACGAAGAAGTACAAGTAGGTTGTTTAAAGGTTTTCATACACTCCAATATAAAAAAAACCAATAACACAATTTTAATCTTTCAGAACGGTCATGCTGCGATATTACCACTCCATTTTTCAAAGACCAAAGGTACTACTTTCTTTTTAGATTGAAGCTTCTCGTACTGCCAAAATTACATTTCAAATTAACACATATAGTTTTCGCAGGATCATCCCTCTGACAGTCCCCAGCAGTTCCATCGGTCCGTGCTTCCTCGAGCCTCTGTTGTCTCGCAACAGTTTACTTCATATGTACGGCCATCCGTAGATTAAAAAAGAAACTGATTAGAAACTGATTTGCAATGTGTAAACTGGTAACAACGCATTATATTTTGTGTTCATATTTTTCAATCAAAGTGGAATCGAAGTTGGATCAACTTGTGCTTGTCGTTGAAACGCAAAATCGCTGGTATTGAGATTTTGCAAATTCATTTTCTCTTCTCGCACGTTCTCCCGTTACTTCTCTACACTAGTAGTTATCTGTAATCTTTCAGTGATCATGGTGAGATGTTCGTACACAACAATTACTGAAATCATCATTCTCAGTTGCCCATTTCTGAGGAATCATTTCCTTTGATAGTCAATTTCTAGTCATAACAAAATTGCATTATGAGTTGAATATGTGCATACTATTCATGAGTACGATTTATTCACAATTGAATCGCAACCAAGCAAAGATATAGTGTCCTTGGGCGATGAATCGTATCCGCCGAGATCCAAGTCCCCATTTTAGCAAGGCTGAAACAAAAATCAAAGTAATTCTATAACTTTTTGATTTCTAGGAATTAAAGGAGGAGTAAACTCAAAATTCAATTTTTGAAGCTATCATATGCACTGCCTAGAGCTCCACAACGATAAGAAGCTCCGAAATTTTCACATTGATATCTCCTTTAAGAACAGAGTTATAGCTAGTTGGCTGGGAGCCAGAACAGGGAAAGCTCAGGGAAGGGGGCGAGATATCACGCGACTTGGAGAGAGTGCGTCCCTAGGTGAAACATATTCCAACAGGGCGCGCATTTGCATTTACTCCTCCTTTAACTTGGAGCAATGGCACCTTTAGCAAGGCATGCACAACTCTTGCCCGATCTAATAACATGTTGAACTTACTCCAGTGGAGCAATCTCCGATGCTGATGATGTCATCATTAGCGAAGGCTCCCATAACGATCATCGAGAGGAGGAGAAAGATGAGGAAGGAACGGGAAGACAACATCCTTAGCGACTGTAGAAATATGATTTAGATTAAAACGCTTTACCAGAGAGAAATAAGGGCAATCCGATCACATGCGGCTGCTCAACAGTGTAATTCGGCGGCAAAATCTTTGTAATCGAAAGTAAGAAGAATACAAATTGGAGGAAAAAAGGTGAACGCATGACTTCAGTTAATTCGCATTACGAGAGCTAAAATAATAATAATACTTTAAAATAGTGGAAAGGAAGCTGCAAAGAAGCTTTCTCGTCTCTCTCCTTAGGAGTGGATTGGACGCTTAAGTAGTCACAACATTCCTTTGTTGGCCCACTTGATGTGATCTATGAGATGTTTCGATGATATCGAACAGCAGCGTTGACCTCGACTGGTCCCCCTATTCGGTTAACTGGGTGGGAGCTGCACAAACACTATCACAACTAAAGCATACGTGTATTTTGTCAGCAAAGTGGGTATGCTTTGCTCCTATCGAACAGGTGTGGAAAATATTGCCGAGGCGAATCTGTAAAGATGGGGTTGTTTAGAATTTGCAATATTTAAAAATATATGCGATGGGAGTGATGAAAAGGCAGCCACTACACTCGTCAATTTAAATTGGCCTATTTGTATCAAAACGTGATGGACGCACTTAACTCGTTATTATTAGCAAACTCTCCAAAATCGGAGTTTTCAATTAGCCGGAAGCAGTAATTGTCCTCTCCTTTTCCTCGAATGTGCTCACTTCTTCGTCTTCTGATCATTGGAGAAACTTTGAACCCGGCAATTACTGAATACTCCCGTCTCCATTTTCTTGTTGGAACTACATCGCGTACTTTCGTACAACTTACCATCGAAAAATGCTGCGCGAAACCGAATTCGCAGATTATCCAATCACTATCAGCCCAGTATTCGAGAATATCTTCATCTATGTTCAGTCTATGATAGGTGAGAACAATAGTTTAGTCTCAAGTGTGTAAAGTGTTTTCCCCAGGATTCATTGCGATAACACTAAGTTGTTTCGTTATTGTTCTCATCAGTTGCAAAAGCACATTTCTCGGCAAGGATTATATGCGTTGTCTCCTTACACTAAAGGTATGTGGTCTTTAAATGGCTACTCAAGATCTCATCTAATAATTCTGTGAAAGAGAAGGTACTCCGAGTGAAGAGAACATTTACCTACGAAGCCGTTCATGTGATCATTATTTAAGTTCTTCTCATTATTTTCCGATGTGACAAACACGATAATTCTTCTTCCATTCGTGTTGATCCCTTGCAAAGGCTTCTACAGTATGGGAATTGGCCCTCTGATCGGAATTTCTGCGACAGGAGGATTGGTGAGAGCATTCCCACAATTATGATAGCCAAATCACTATTTCAAAAAATACATAAAAACGAAGCTGATTACGGAACTTTTCAGACGTTAAGCGTGACCGCGCTCTCTGGCATCTGTGTCTGGTCAACTGTTGCCTATTCCATCGGCATCAGATGATCATGCCCTACGACAATGCACTCAAGGTTTCGGAAATATTTTGAAAATCGACTTGATAAAAATTAGAGTATTCAAATCAAAAACATATTTGAAGATATCCACACGGAAATCACTTCTCGTCTATTTCATCATGAATGCTGTCATGTTCGTCAATTCTTTCATCTTTCTCTTCACTTCTGAAGACGATGCTGAACAGCAGAGATCCATCATTGAAAACGTAGGTCTACACCAGATTTCGAAGAGATTGAATACTCGCACTCAATGAACTGTAAGCGCGACGCGAATTAACGAAAAAGTCCTTTTGTCTATTAACTTTTTAGTTCAAGCGCTTTAACAATCAAAAAAGAGCGAAGCTTTTTAACCAAAATTAATTGAGTTATGTAATTAAAACTTCAAAATTTGATTAGAGAGGCGGGTACTACCAGGGGGAGAGGGGGGGGGGGGGCGTTTTCGGATGGACCCAGACTCCAGCCTAATCAACTTCTCTTTCAGTCTACGATGTTATGGATACTTGAGAAACCATAGTTCAAGATATTCACGGAAGACAACACTCCCGCAATGATGCGCTTCCACTTACCGTATACGATGGTTGAAATTGTTAGTTAGTGTTTACAAAACATACAATTTTCAGATAACTTTCTTTCTGTGTACACTCACTACGACCTTCCTGACCAGTCACTCCGTCCGGTAATCAACATTTATCTACATAAATTCATATCTGCTGTATTTTCATGTTGATGAAAACTCGTACGGAAACCCTCAGTGCAGCCACTATAGCCATGCAAGAAAGGCTCATTCGAAACCTGAGCATTCATGTAATACTTAGACTTGTATTCCGAAGACTTGTTTTGCATTTTAAATTAAAATTGTATAGGTCACATCTTTCAAATATGCAACCTGTGATACATACCGCAAATTGCAGATGAACGTACAAAGTTGCGGTGTTGGCGGCCCTATACTGTTCTGGGTCATTTGCTTGTTCTCACATGTTATTGCATCTGGTCCGTATGTTTTCTTAGTTTATTTGTTGTTTAATATTTTCAAACTTCGCAATTCGTGCTAATCATTTTATGAAAAATTAGTTGTTCAGAAGCCACGGTGGGAGTCTTTATCATGATGTCGATTACTTCAATAATCAATTCCGTATATCTAATCGCTTCGACTAGAAAATACAGGTAAGACAGCTACAGGGGGGGGGGGGACAAAAGCACAACGGACAAAAGCACAACAATTCACCATTAATTTGCGATTGGACTTTGCTACTTGGGAGTTCCTTCATTGTAACCAATATGTGCTCCCCTACATTTGCATATGAAAATCTTCTTGCTAGGCGATCATGAGTTTTACTCGTCACCAATGACCAGGGGTTCATGGTCCAAAATTGAACATTTGAGTGGAAAATCATGCTTAGATAATCACCAAATGCCGTAACCACTCAGTCACCATGTTACTAGTTTAGAGTAGTTTCTGGGGTATTGGAATATCGATTGGTTACGGCATCTGGTGATTATCTAATCAAGATTTTCCCCTCGAATGTTCAATTTTGGACCATGAACCCCTGGTCATTCATGACGAGTGAAACTCATGATCGCCTAGCAACAAGATTTGCATATGCAAAAGTAGGGGAGCACATACTAGTTACAATGAAGGAACTCCCAAGTTGCCAAGTTCAATCGCAAATTAATGGTGAATTGTTGTGCTTTTGTCCGTTGTGCTTTTGTCCCCCCCAGCTACATGGGACTTTTGATAGGTTGGTCCGTCTGTAAAGTTAGGCCGTTATGAAGAACAAAATCGTATATTTTACAGAATGGTCGTTCTCAATTACATTCGACTATTATTTGGCGGATATAAAGTAAGTTTAACTGTTAAAATGCATCATCTGAATAATAACAATATTCCAATATGAGATTGTTAGCTTAAGTCTCTAGTTTTAAAGAACTACTGAAAGGAACCATTTATACCATTCTATTTGAATCTCAGGGGATTCAAATAAGCGCACTATTAAGTTTCCTGTTTCAGGACCACTCATCAAACAGTCCTCAGCTTTTCCATCGTTCGGCTGCCCCTCGAGCCTCGGTCATCTCACAACAATTCAGTGTTCTCGTGCCCTCGATGGCTAAACGCAATTGAATTGATTTTAGTTTTTTTAATACAATTATCTGATAAATACGATATTTTAGAATGACGACTGTCGAAATGGCTAAATCATAGGTGGTTTATGTCAACTATGTATTGTACAAATCACAATAATGAATTCATTGGGTGAATTACGTCATCGACATTTGAAATTCCACAATTTATCATCGCTGAAAAATATATTGTCATTAAAAATGTAAACAAAACAAGAATGGAAACGGTAGGGATCGATCGAAAACACTAGCAATCAAAATGCATAAATATTCGGGGCATGTATGACTAGCGTGCACACGTAGCAAAGGCAAACCATAACTGATTGTAGCACTTGAGAAAGATGAGTTTCCCTGGCAGAGGTGAGTGAAGGGCTGAGTTGAGTATGCACACCTCCTCAGTTCACGAGATCAGCCTGTCCCATCGGCTTGAGATCGGGCGACACCTAATGGGAAATTATTTGATTATTCGATGTATCTTATTGGGAAATTGTTGACTGATATATTTTCAGGTAAGTTTCAGGTGCGCCTTACAAACAAACGCATACGCAAGGAAATTCTCTATCGTATTGTTTGAAATATTTACCTAAATTTCCCGAAACATAAAATGCACTTATAATATGTCAAAATATGACAAAGTGAGGGACGAGAACTGACATTGAACGAGCATCCAGTTGCCTTGACGATGTCATCGACAGTGAGATCCTTCCTCACTTCCATCAGAGTGAGTCCCTTCTCACGATCTACATCGAATACCGCCTGCAAGATTCTCTTCCTCACTGAATCCTCTCCTCTCTAACTGAACTAGACTTCAAGAAACGATACCACGGTCTCTTCATTTTGCACGTTCTTTCGCCCGACGAGAGAGTGCGGCAAATGAAGAGACCGGGACTCGAATGGTTTACATTTCACTGACCATATCAGTGACGATTCTGCTGACTACTTGCTTTCCAGTGAGAGGCAGACCGCATTCCTCAACGATCTTGTGCTCTCCTCCCTTAGAAGTGTGCTCCATCGTGACGATTACTCTGGATCCCGGAGCAGAGACGAGATCCATCGCTCCTCCCATTCCCTTGACGATCTTGCCCTGAATTATACTCAGCGATTACCTGGTAATTCCTTTTTTAATATACTTCGAAGGAAAGACATATTCCGTCTTCGAGGCTGGTTTCGCCGAAAAAGTACTGTTCATCCCCAACCCTCTCTTTCCTTTTATCATACAAACTCTCAAGACCGCTTCAGTTGCAATAGAGTAGTGGTATTAATAGAACTGAACCGTACAATCTTCTTAATGTTAGAGTCTACTCACGGGAATCATCCAATTGGCGAGATCTCCGTACTGGGAAACCTGCATGCCTCCAAGAAGAGTGATGTCGATATGAGACCTGAAGTAATGCATCCTTCTCTCATTCCAGCCCTTCATTATTAGTCCATCTCGTGTTACTCGCCCTCTAGCCCTCTAACTTGTAATAATTTAATGGAAAACGTGGAACAATGTCAAGCTATTTTACAGCCGTCAACACACGACTACGCTAGGCGGACAACGCTTCCCTGCTGTCTAAAGTGCTTCTAGGGAACGTTACCTTTCGTGATCGAGAACACTGCCCTCACTCACCCTCTAATCATGGCGAAGCTCTCATCAGATCCCACGATGGCTGCTCCGGGCAGGAGAGTGATCGGCTCCTTCCCGGCATTGATAAGATCCGCGTCTTCCTCTCCTCTCATGGGGTACGGTCCCTGCATACCTCACTTAGAGCGGAATTATCGATTTTTAAGACGGTATAGGGGGCTTGGGCAACTTTTGAAGGGTTGAATAGGATATTCAATACGATCACTTGCGAATGGTATACTTCATTAACTGACGGACACTTCGCGACCATTACAAGTCAGATACACTTTTACCGGGATCCTCTACCTCTTCAACTCACCACTCCCAGAATTCCATTCTCGCTCTGCAGAGTAACGCCAACTCCCTTCGGAATATAGTTGGGAGTGAGCGTAGGAATACCGATACCGAGGTTAATGTACCTGAAATTTAGATGTCTTCCATATTATTCATAGCTTCTTTCGGTGATAGGTCGGATGATGACCTTCCGGAAAAAAATCAACGATTTACCCTTCAAGAGTTATTGACAGTTTGGTAATATACTGCGAAAATACTATAGAGGAATCTTATTTTAAGTTATTATCCAATGGTGATCATCTGACCTAGTACCTCCTTTATCTCACTTACATTCCATCTCTGAATTCGAGAGCAGCTCTCCTCGCGATGATTTCTCTCTTCTTTCCAGCGGAAGTCGCTGTATCCTTAGATGAATCCACCGAATCCCTTCAAATTTGACCATTTTCACCTCTTCTCACCTCTATTCTCCTTGCTCTCCCTTGCAATGCAATTTCATTCATATTTGGGTAATTTTCGGGTTTTACAGTGTGCTAAATAGCTGATAAGCTATGCAAGGCAGCTGAAACATACCAGAAATCAAAATTTACATACAATTGCCTAAAGAGAGTAGCCACATTTCCCAATTCCTCGTTCTCCCTCACCTGAACATGGGTCTCTCGATGGGTTTCTTGTAGTTGGTTCCCTTCACAATCCGATGGCAGTAGACTGAGGGTACATGCACTTCATTCGGTCCGATCTCTCCATTCTCGACGATCTCCTCCACTTCGACGATTGTCACCTCAACTCGTTCATTCAAATTGCATTGATAAGAGATGGCAAAGAATTTTAAAAAATCTCAACATGGAAGAGCGCATTAACAATCGTGGTTTGTTTTCGACATAACTAGCAACGATGCTAGCTTGTTTACCTTGGCAGCCTTGCACATGGGCGCATTGAAGTTGCCTGCGCTGTGTCTGCAAATCATTTGGTTTGCGTATGTGTATTCGTTTTTTTGTGTTTGTTTGTATGTTTGTTTCCTATTTTTGTGCTGAAATCACAGATCGCCAAGTAAAATCATCACTTCAGCCCCCACCTGAATTGTATATTTCCCAGCTTATCAGCTCTCCACGCCTTGATGAGGGCGAAGTCTCCCCAGATCGCCTCTTCCATAACGTAGTTGATTCCGTTGAAAACACGCGTCTGAATATGAATGAGAGGGATAATCGAATCTTAAAACTAAAAATAACTATAAGAAAAGTAGGTAGATTGAACTCAGGGTTGGATTGTCGTGTTTGCAAAATATTGCTTAAAATGGGGAGGGAAGAGGTTCGTCCTATGATAAGATGGTGCAGACTCTGCACTGCAGAGTAAACCGAAATTTAAAGGGAGAAGCCTAAAATCTTAATGGGGGAAGGGCGGCAGTAATCCCAGAAGTGCCCATGACTAATACCTCCTTGGGTGCACTTGCAATCTGCACTTTTCCCTTCTCATTCGGGTCGTATTTGATCGGTGCTCCTCCTTCCTGGATCTGAGTGCCGTACCTGCAAAATATGATATCACAAAGAGGATACCGTACCTAGTAGGTAATCAGGGAAATCCGAAAATCAGGGAATTCAGGAATTGATGAAACAAGAAAGTTTAAGCAGCATAGCGATACCGTACCCAGTGGGGGTGAAGAATGCAGGGACTCCTGCTCCTGCCGCACGAATACGCTCAGCCAGAGTTCCCTGCATGTCAACATTCATAAAAAGTATGAATTAAAAACGAATTTACCAAACAATTTTAAAAAAGTAACGACAACCAACCTGAGGAGTGAATTCCAACTCGAGTTGACCAGAGAGATATTGTCTGGCGAATTCGGCGTTCTCGCCCACATAAGAGGAGATCATTTTCTTGATCTGTCGTGTCTTCAGTAGCATTCCCAGGCCGAAATTGTCCACTCCTCAAAGATGTCAACTTGATAGCACCATTTGAAGAAAGAATTGGCTCTTCCTTAGCTAATGTCCACCCCCTCTCACTCATCTAGCCCAGTAAGTTCCTGGTTTTCCTCACTGAGTGGGGAACTTTGGGAAGGGATGGGAAAAGGGAGGTATGGTGGCCATTAACCGCAGAAGCGTCAAACCATCGAACCGGCATTGTTAGAGACACACGTCAGCTCCTTCTGGCCAGTCGACGCGAGTGCCTCGATGAGCTTCTCGGGGATTCCGCACAGACCGAACCCGCCTACGAGAAGTTTCGACTAAAAATCCAGCAGCCATAATGGTTAGAGTTATATATAAGAGACGTTCCACGAGAAAACGTACTTCCACCACGGATGACTTTTTTGCAACCCCCCTCAATATTTTGTTGGTGAAGTTCCCGTACCGAGTGCTGATATTTGGCGCAATATGAGTGGCTCTGGTGCACTTTCCGAAAAATGCCAGACCAAGCCCAAAAAATATCGGAAATTTCAAATTTTCAAAAAGTATGATATTATAGGTTTTTCCGGAGTATTTTTTGATGAAAATAACGAAAAAGATAGTTTGGAAACCGAAAGAGGTCGATCAGTGGTCGAAAACCAAGATTTTCGCAGTTTTTTGGCCGTCCTGAAAAATTTATAATGTCATAGCCATTTTGTTATTGCATTTTCGGAATCTACATGTAAAACTACCCTTTAAGTCAAATTTTCGCGCAATTTTATCAGTGCGCCCGGAACTTATGGTCAAGCAGGTGTCAAATCGATGTTTAATGAGTTATTACATTATTTTTAACTAATGCCAAATGAATTTTGGTACATATTATGAACTATTCTATCGAAAATGCAATGCAATTCGTCAAAATCCGACTTTTTTAGGATTTTTTTCGATTTTCAAAGTTGCGTAGAAATCGAATTCCAGCATCAACCTTATATTGATTCGGTTATAATTACCTGAGATTGTCCCTAGTTCATTCTCAAGCAATTTGGAGAGCATCTGAGAAAATTTTATTTTTTCGGAAAAATTGCCCTGCCTGACTAGGCATGAAAAAATGAAGAAAATAAAATTTTCTCGGATGCTCTCCAAATTGATTGAGAATGAACTAGGGATGATTCCAAGCTGTTACACATGAATTAGTGTAATGTTGATGCTGGAATTCGATTTCTACGCAACTTTGAAAATCGAAAAAATACTAAAAAAAGTCGGTTTTTGAAGAATTTATTTTCGATAGAATACTTCATAATATCAACAATAATTCATTTGGAATTAGTTTGAATTAATGTAATAACTCATTAAACATCGATTTTACCTCTGCTTGATCGATGCGAAGCATAATTATAGCCTCAATCTTGCGGTACACGTAGAGCTAGAAAATCGAGTTTACAAAAAAATTCAATTTTGAGAAATATGGCCTGTAACTGCTTCATCCAGGTCTCAAATGAATCAAAACCATATAAAAATAAGATGGCGCATGCAAAATAGTACTAATGAAGCTCAATTCACAAAATTAGACTTCACTTTTCCCAGAGTGATCAATGAGCGTGCCTTCTACTGGGAACCATAAGTTCCGGGCGCACTGATAAAATTGCGCGAAAATTTGATTTAAAGGGTAGTTTTACATGTAGATTCCGAAAATGCAATAACAAAATGGCTATGACATTATAAATTTTTCAGGACGGCCAAAAAACTGCGAAAATCTAGGTTTTCGACCACTGATCGACCTCTTTCGGTTTCCAAACTATCTTTTTTGTTATTTTCATCAAAAAATACCCAAGAAAAACCTATAATATCATACTTTTTGAAAATTTGAAATTTCCGATATTTTTTGGGCCTGGTCTGGCATTTTTCGGAAAGTGCACCAGAGCCACTCATATTGGGCCAAATATCAGCACTCGGTATGGGAACTTCACCAGCAAAATATTGAGGGGGGTTGCAAAAAAGTCATCCGTCGACCCCTCCCAAAAGCTACGTTTTCTCGTGGAACGTCTCATAAAACTAACTCCAAGAAAACACAGGGGAAAAAAGTACTATGAAAGACTATTGCAGATCAATATTATAATAATATCTATATGAGAAAATTACCTTGTCAGGAATGTCCTTGACAGCTTCCTCGGCACTCTCATATATTTGCGCGTCTTTCACTCCGCTCAGAGAGAGGCATCGATGAGAATTCTGCAGTCAAATCCTTATCAATTCGTGATCAGATAATCATCATCCAGACAAATAAGGGAGATGAAATGTGTTAGAGATACTGTTCCTAAGGATTCGTCTACGTAGGTTTGCTCAATTCTCTCAGATAATCACTCAAACGCTCACCTTGAACAGGTTGAGCACGATTAGTCGGTTCGAAGTTCCCAGTGACATCTGGAAGTTACGAATAGTTGGAAGCTCAGTTTGTGTGCACGTGGGAAATGATGGGAATTCCAGTAAAGCAGTGTGAGACAGCGAGAGTGCGACCGAACGAGTGAGAAAAGACGAAACAAACGAGCGAAAGAGAGGGACAATTGGGTACAGGTCGAAACGCTGGTAAATCGCTATAATAGAGGAGATAGTCGAGGAGGGCTCCGTCAGTGTGATTCTTCGTGACCTCGAAGTCTGGCTAGTCCCGCTGCAAGAGGGAGAAGTAAGAGTGAAAGAATGAAGAGGCTGTCTATCCCTCACTCCCCTCTGCTCTCACCACGTGTTGCCTCGTCCCTCCATTTAGTTCACTGATCACACTCCACTGACTCTCTTCTCCCTCGCTTTTCTCTAGCATCCCTCTAATATATCTAGCAGCATCTCTCACTCCCCACTTCATTGTTCACATTTCAGTACTCACTGGTCAAGCACCACGTAGCTTAGGTGCACAATTGTCATCGCGTTTTGATTCTTTGCGACCACCTTCGCTCGAAAAGCGTGATTCTCGAAACCTACTCACCTAATTTTACATTGAATTGAATAATTGTATGTTATTTGATGTAGGAAATAATTGATTCTCCAAATATTTGTACTAGTCAATACCGACTAAGACGGTAGGCACAATTTATCAACATACATTTACATTACACAACTCAAAGGGACTGGCTGGTTCTCGAAGTTTACTACAATTTCAATCGATCTATGAAATCTCTATAGTTAAAGCTAGATCACCAGGAGTACAGTCATTTCCTGAGGCTGAAGGGTGAAAATTTCAGTTTTATGCTGTGATTCCTGATTGGCCTTCTAATCGTCAAGGATTTCAATAAGCATTTGCTTCAGTGATGGCTTTTCCGCATATTCGGGGCAGATGTGCTTGTGCCCCCACAACTTAATAAAAATATTTTAGGAAAATGTGAATGTTCGCACGGTCAAGTAGGATGCTCAATAATTAGTTCTTGCTAATCAATTTCCTAAAGGACGCCAATAATTGGATGGACACATACCTGAACTGCCGCGCAATACGCGTCCATGTGAATTCGGCACTTTTTGGTAGCTGGAACGGCAGCTAGACACGCGCAAAAGACTTGATCGCACTCTTTCTGGCGCACTTCGCACGAGTCATAGCAGATGTCATGCTCGATGCAACACCGATTCATTGAAACAGGTCACAGTTATCGCTAAATTAGCGAAGTAATTAGTTAATTAATTAATTATCAATTTTAGTGGAGTTGATCAATTGTTTGTGAAACTGACCTTGTTCCTGCTCACAATTAATAGTGAGCAACCAACCGACGAAACTACTGAATCGACTTGTTTTCGGTCCGCATTGGTACGATTGGTAAGGCATTGACTGTGAGAGATGAAGGAAGACGAGATAGCAGATGGATGTGCCAATCATTCTATTGTAGCCGAAGACGGAGGAGAAATTCGAAGTGGATGTCCTACTATTTTATTGAATACCGCTCGTGGTGGGCTTACTTATACGCATTTGCAAGGAAAATAATACGATTGATTAGTCATCACAACAAATTAGCGGTTCGGGTATTAGTAACCGAATAGTTCGTTTCAATCTATATCTCCCCCTTTTCACCCACTCTTGCTCCCGCTACCCTCGGCTCGAGCCTTTCGCTCCATCCTCCCTCTCGCGGGCGCATTGTGCAGAGAAGAAGAACATTTCACTGTCTGCACTGCACTGTTCATTTCCCTTGCATTGGCTATTTCCCAGTGCCCTTGATACAGTTGATTACTAATCGAGGCGTAACACAATACAATGCTGACTGGAAAAAAATCTCCGTTGAGAACGATAAATTGAATTAGCGACAAAGATATTTGTAATTAATTAGCAACAGAACAAACCAGATCACTGGTATGCATAGAGAAAATTGTCAAGTAGCGAAATTATTTGGCATCAACATCAAAATCACACTTATGACATTGTCATACACAGAATTATGAATCCTACAGTAAAGGGCGACATCGATGAAACATAATTGACGGCATCTGTCTGACTCGGATTCTTTTGATCATCGTGAGGAAATACCTCATACTGGATGAGTGGGTTATTCGATTTTACATTTGATGGCGATGATTGATATTGAATTGGTAAAATAGGAAATTCTGGAGAAGGTAGAACAATCGGTTTCATCAATTCGAATGGATTCTCTGCATACTCGCGGCAGATGTAGTTATGCCCCAACAACTGAATACACAATATTTTAGGAAAAAGCGAATTTTCAAAAACAAATATGACAAAAGATGCTCACTTTGACTGCGGAACAGTAAAGGTTCGTGTGATTCTTGCACTGGGGAGAGGAGGTGACTGAGGAGAGACAATCGCAGAACACTTGATCACACTGGGATTGGCGCACTTGACATGAATCGTAGCATGCGTCGTGATCGATGCAACACTGATTCACTCAAAAATATGATATAGATGAGTATATGTTAAAACTTTATGGTTTTGATCCGAAGTGAACATAAATGGTACGTAAATTTGATGAAAGGACACACAGACGTGATGTTATCGTAATATGAAAAAAATATAGTTCAAGTGAGCTATCTGACCTTGTTCTTGCTCGCAGTTCACTGTGAGCATCCAACTGACGAAACTACTCGATCGAATCTTGTCCGGTCCACATTGATAAGATTCGAACGGAATCGATTGTAAGGAGGGATGGAGGAAGATGAGAAAAAAGACGATAAGGAAAATCATTCTACAGTTGTGGAAATTGTGAAATATTGATTGTAGATTGAGAGAAAATGAAGAGGAATTCGAAGTGGGTGAAAGGGAAAATTTCATGCCACCAATCGGATTACCTTGCGTGCATTCAAGCTTAAAAATACCAGTCAACATTAAATGCAACTGGTCAGAGCACGGAAGAAGCATTCAATAGAGCGGTTGATTTATATGACCAATGTATCTCATGGGCAATAGTTGTTATTTCACATGAAGCTGTTCCTCAATGAGACATTTGGTACATAGACGGGAGTTAAATACATCATTTATTGAGCATCAGACTACGAGTAGCAAGACAATCACTGAAAAATCAATGTCCCTAAGACTTTTCTTGTAGAATAGCCGATATTTTACTATGTGATCTGCACATGGGACAATACCACTGCTTATAGTCGCTACGAATCGAATCAAAGAGCATCTGATACATACATTGTTCACAGATCGTGACCACAAGAGAGGATAATTCGAGTACTCGGAGATTCGCACATGCATATGGGGCAAGAGCGTGAATTGTGATCCACGAATAGTCTCTTGAAGGAAGTGGGCGTACGACAGGTCGGACACGAGTCCGTTCCTTCCCTGCACTCGCTGCAGAAAGCGTGGCCGCAGAATTTAGAGAAGTAGAGCTCGTGCGAATTTTCAGTGCGACATCCGTGACAGGAGTAATCGTAATGACGATCACTGAAACATGAACAGTTTGTAGAAATTCAAACCGAAAGAATCGTTGGCTCTGTACGGATATGGGGGAACATTGAGATTATGGGGGGACTAATGCATTTTTCTCTACGGATATGGGAGCAATGAGATTATGGGGGACTAATGACTTTTTCTGTACGGATATGGGGGACCAGTGAGATTATGGGGGACTAATGACTTTTTTCTGTACGGTAATGGGGGACCAATAAGATTATTGGGGACTAATGATACCATGTTCCGATACGTTTCTTTGTGTTCGACTTGCATTACGTAACCGTGAGTCTAAGTCTCTCTTCAGATGAATATTATATCAGTTAAGTGGCAAAGTGCTCCCCGGCCTCACGTGGTACCGGTTGTCCTTTAGAGAACCCATCTTCCCACAATGGATCCAACTGCTCTTTTTTGATGATGATGCCGATGGTGAGGACGATCATCATCATGAAGAGGGTGTTGATCAGCACATTGAGGATCAACATCAAGGTGAACACACCGAGCAAGTGGTAGCTCATGAGGACCCTTCCGGAGATGAATCGAAACGAGAGGAGGACATGAAGAACATCAGTAGTTGATCAATGTTAATCCTCATTATCGAGATCATCATCAACCGGAACAGTTGGATCCAATGTGGGAAGATGGGTGCTCTAAAAGACAACCGGTGCCACGTGAGGCCGGGGAGCGTCACGTCATCCAAGTGATAGAAGATTCGTCAGAATACAGCCTTACAAGGAGAGGTCGCGCAATGTATATGGAGTTTCTAAACGAGACCTAGCGCATTCAAAAGAGGAGACAATTCTAAGAACTTCAAATTTGCGGAACGCTCATGTGGAGCTCTGGGCAGTATGTGAGTTTATGGGAGTTCAGGGACATATCCTCAAAAATTGCATGTTCCCCACTATAAGTAGGGACCACAAGCTCCGCCCACTTCCTTCTGACATGATTGCCCCTCGAAAGCAAGATAGAACAATCACAGCGTTCATTCTTAACCAAATTACTTGATCAAAAAAGAATTCGAAAGCTCTCCCGTGTGCTTTCAATATTTCACTATTCAAAAAACAGTTTTTGCAGCTGTCGTGTTGAAAAATCGAACTTTGTAGCGCGATCTATCGTTTTCCCCAGATTTTTGTTATGCGTGATCAGTAAAATTATGATACAAGGTTTGAATAGTGGAATTATGATAGCCAGCAACCATTCAAACAAGTTGGTGAAAAGAAATCAAAAAATATTCATTTCCCTGTCTGTGATTCTAAGTAGACCAGTCGGTGCCTGTGCTAAAATATCGCAGTCTTCCTCTCTCCCTCTCCTCCCTCTCCTCTCGCCTGTTTCTGCCCCGGCGTGAGTAGAGAGCGCGCGCTCTAAAGAAGAGTACGCCGGTTCGTTCTCTCTCCTTACCTCACAGGGGCAAGGAGCAATCGGGAAAGGGCGGAGCCCTGCTCAAATTTTTGGCGATTTGACCAGGGGAGGGTCGGAATAGGCTCCGCCCCTCTCTCCATCGTCTCGTTTTCCTACCGCTCTCTGTTGACACCTTTTCTCGTACTTTATGAAGTCTAGTGTGATTCTGAGAAAATATATCGACAAACGGCCAAAAGCATGATCTTATTTGGATCCCAGTGGGCAGTTTGAGCATCGTTAGGGCGGCATAGCTTCATTTCGGCTGTAGCCCTTGCGGTCCCTAACTATAAGCCCACATCACCACATGAACGTTCCGCAAATTTGAAAACAACAGAAGTTCTTTGAATTTTCTCCTCTTTCGAATGCGCTATGTCTCTTTTAGAAACTCCATATACATTGCGCGACTTCTCCTTGTTAGACTCACGGTTACGTAATGCAAGTCGAACACAAAGAAACGTATCGGAACATGGTATCATTAGTCCCCAATAATCTTATTGGTCCCCCATTACCGTACAGAAAAAAGTCATTAGTCCCCTATAATCTCATTGCTCCCATATCCGTAGAGAAAAATGCATTAGTCCCCCATAATCTCAATGTTCCCCCATATCCGTACAGAGCCGAATCGTTTATTGAGGTAGTTTAACGAGACTTACTTATTCTCGTTATCTTCTCTCATTCCATCGACGACCTTCTGAGCTGCGTTGAGAAAATTAGGATCTTGAAGATCAATGTTTGCCCAACAATTGTCTTGTAACATTTTGGGAAAAACTGAAATATACAAAATTAGAGAGTGAAAATAAGCGTACGCTAATATGATATTAATAAAGAAAGATTGAATGATGACAGGTGATGTGGAAATGGATGCTTCCAAGTAAGGATGGGCCTTCCGACCTCTGTGGCTCAGCAATGCCACTAGGTAAAGAGAAGTAATTGATGTGACTTTAGAATGGTACGCTCGGGAAGAAACATTGATGCGTGCGCTCGGTTTCAATGATCGATTCGAGTGAACAGAAAATTCGGTTATTCAAAGTAAAACTATTGTACCTTGAAAGCAAAAGTTTATTCAAATGTTTGGTGAACAGGTCGTCTTTACGGGAAAAGTGTAATTAAAAATGCTAAAGGTAAAACTTCAAAAACTAAGGACTACTTCATATTTCCCTGTTTCATTGCAAGTTGATTAGGGATAAAGTATTAGGTTTTCGGGAAAGTCTTTGTCCATTTTTCAAAACTTTATTTTTTGGGGAAAGGAAAAGCACGAGTTCAAATATACTTATCCAGATTATTAACAATATGTGCCCAACGTGCCTACAAGGTATGGATCCCCTCCCTTTAGAACCTGCCTGTGCGCGATATCAAAATGCAACTAACGCGGTCTCCCAGATCGATCTCATTCATTGAGGGAAAAGTCGTCTTCTTCAAAGCGATGGGTCCAATTCATGAAGGTATCGTAGAGGGGGCATGTGTGTGATAAACATTCCTCAGTAGGGTCCCCGAATCCTTCATTGTAGTGTAGGATAGAGAGAGGTAAAGCAGAACATGTCGGAAGTGTGTGTCATCAGGAACATACATCGTTACTCTACTATAGCTTGACCGGAGGAGAGGGAATGGAGAGTTGTTTACTATAAAGGCATATCACTGACTGTTATTGGCTAGGAACGAGGGAACGTCAAAGCTCACTTGCGACGAGTAGTGTTAAAACAAAACCACGGACAAAGACTTTCCCGCCAACCTGATATACAATTGAGAAGTCGTTGAATTTATCGCTTCAATGAGCTTGATATTTCATGGTTTAGTAAGGAAATTACTTCAAATTGAATATAAAATGTTGTAGTTTGCAAGGAAGCATGTCATGATACGTATTTTTTTAATATTCGTGGAGTAGGTTAGACCGGCTGGACCTCCAATGATCTGTGAATCTGATAAATCAGACTTGCTTACACGATCGGAACAGTCTCCGAAGAAAATAATAGGTTCTTGAGTGGCACAATGAGCTCTTGCAACGATAATTATAAAGACGATGATGAGAACGATAAAAGAAGGAACAGGAAGTCATTATATGTCTGCAAAATTTGTGAAACAGATTCCTGAATATATTACTTCCATGCCGATTGTCCAGATGGATTTTCCAGGTGTGCATGGAAACATACCGAAATCATGTTACGTGAGGAAAAACACCGCAGATTTAACATAATTTTTTCAATCATTTCTGAGAAATACATCTCTTTAAAAATTAATCTCGATCTGATGAGATGTGGAAGGACGAACACCTACTCTAAATGTAAGGTCTGAACCCAACAATTAATTTCCGTAAATCGTTTTCATGTCTCAGCTGAATATTGACATCAACATTTTGCAAAGTGGAAAACATTTTGAAGATGATATTTTAAATCTTAAAATTTCACTGATCCGAATCTTTCATTCGTCGTTATATTGTTGTGCAGCAATAACATTCTGTAGGTGCAGATTATATTTTTTCACAAAAAATATGGTGCGGTTATAATGTGGGGTTCGAACTCATAAAATATTGTTATGCCCATATAAGTCATACGATTTTACACCCTTACGCGAGGCGTGCTATTGAACGGAACTCAATATTAATGCTGTGATGCCTCAAGGATGATTCTTCTAAGCAAAATGTTAATTTGATCCAGAAATATCTGCTTGAGATTCGGCTTCTCGGCATACACAGGGCAGATGTAGTTGTAGCCCAGTATCTGAAAGTTAATCGTAGTTTGTTTTAGCTTTCTGTTAAGAATTGCTACATTCCTCAGTGATTTTCACAGTATTTCCAGATCTTATCAAACATAATACATACCTTGACAGTAGAGCAGTACGTGTTTGTGTGAAGCCTGCACTCAGTAGATGAGGGGACGGATGAAAGACAATCGCAGAACACTTGATCACACTCAGACTGAGGCGTTTGGCAGGAGCCATAGCACGCGTCGTGATCGATGCAGCACTGATTCACTCAAGGTGCATTATTCATTTTCTGTGACACTATTCGAGATCATCTATGTACATATCTAATATATTATAGCACATGTTTTCGATAAGTTTTACCAAGATTCTGAGACATACTCTACCGTAGGAGTTATTATGAAAAAACTGGCCTTGCTCCTGCCCGCAGTTCAGAGTGAGAATCCAGCTGACGAAACTGCTTATCCGAATTTTTGTCGGTCCACATTGATAGGATTCGAAGGGAACGAATTGGGATGATAGTTGAATGAAGACGAGGAAGTGGAAGAGGAGGGAAATCATAGGGAAGTTGGTGGTAGATAGTGAAAAATGGATTACAGAGCGACCGACAACGGAGGAGGAATTTGAAGTGGGTGGATGGGTTATTTTGAATGCAAAAAATCGGATCAGCTGGTGTGCGTGTGTGTGGCAGCCAATGATTGAGATCATGTTACTAGCAACTAGTAAACGAACACTTGATCGCTGGCTCGCTTTCTGAAACCTCTTCTCCGTCTTTCGATATTGTCCATTTCCAACTCGTGAAGAAACATGTCTTGTATATTTTCAATCGGAAGGAAATGGAAAAGAGCATACATAGCAGGGAGATCATTGGGATACAGAGTAATAAATTTGCTATATTGGATCAAAACGTTTGTTGGCATTCTCAGTTTCAGTCAAAATAAAATATATATGAACGGTTATTTAACTTTATTGGTCGCTTACTCCATAAGATAACAAAAATGTGCCTAATCAGGGCAGTTTTAATTGAAGCGTCAAATTATTAATGTACAGATCAAACGATGGCATCCGTTTCTTGTGTTGTGCATGTCGTTTCGATCGATTGACACGCTGTCTCTTTCGCTGATATAGTGAAGATAAGTGTCCAAGTATGCAGGAGAAAGGGAAAGGATAATTGCAATCGAAATGACTAAATGAAGGGGCAAATTAGAGCTAAGGGTGAGCCATTTCTTTCAAACTTTTGGGTACTGTGTAGCCGCTACACGCGAAGATAGCGGAACATTCGAGTTGCTTGTATCTGTGGAGTAATGCATCACAGATGTATTGGGACTCCTGGTTGAATTATATTTTATGTGGAAAATGTTCAGAAACTACGAAATCATTGCATAATGGATTGGTGACAAGTCGTCTCTCTTCGTGAAGCCATCAGGTGATCACGTACCCCGCGTAGGTCCAATCAGTTCCCGCAAAATTACACTCCAATGTGCCAGTAACCTGCGGCGAGCCGACCAGTGGAGGAGGGGCGATCAGCTGGCCATTAAACTGAAATCAGGTAGCTGTTTTGTACATCATCTGTAGATGGTTCCCTCTAAGAAAGGGGACTACTCGTATGATCGCCTTGAAATTCCTTGGCGTAAGACAAAACATCCATAAAATAACCCCCCACCCCTTCCCATCTATACCCAAGTCAACGGACCTCCGTTTTACGACACTAATTAACTATGATATCTCGAACAGAATAAATCATTGAATGGAATTGATTGGAAAATTTGAAGGCCGAATTCGCACCCTTAGTGTTACTGCGAGACCTCCGCCATCGCAAGTAATTCTTCGCACGGAGCACCCGGAAACGACATCTGGCACGTCGGAGAAGGCGAGAGTGACTGTTACCAAGGAGGAGGCACACTGACGGCAGGCTGAAAATGACCAAACATGCGGAAATGGAATATTTATATTAATTTGATTCGTAATCATATTTTTTCTAGGCTGAATGAGTTAGGAATTGTTGCCTGCGCTTAGCCCAGTCTGAGAAATAGAGTAGAACGAAAGGGAAATTGCAAACATCAACAAAATCCGGAAGGTAAACGAAAAGTGAAAGCAGACATTAATAAAACTACTCAAACGATCTTCCCTCTCCAGAATGCATTCTGATACAATATTTAATTTCACGAACGCATGAGCCCCGGCGGGTTACTGCCCGGAGTACGCAGACACGATTCGAGCTGAGGAATGAGTGAAGAGAGTAGCAGTAGGAGGAAGAATATCATCCTCCTAGGGGTAGATCAGGAGGATAAGCTAGGTGAAAAGGAAGAGGGCGATTTGCTCGCGAGGGAGGGGCTGCGTACTGGATAAGTGCACCTGTTTTCTAATGATGTTTTCATGCACGTTTAGCCAAATGAGCTCGAGCATTTTTCTTCTGACTTTCGCCTCTTATTTGGGAAGCATATAACGTAAATCAGGAAAATGAATTCACTTACCGACGGAGGTCATAGGAGATATTTTTAAAAATTATGTAGACTTTTTTTTTTAAATTTAAGTTTCTAACACACTCGAATACAACGTCACTTGAATATGCTTAGTTACTGAATGTGTGTGGAACAGTGGGAAGGGTAAAATGGGATATACGAAATATAAAAGGAAAACGATACATAGCTAAGGGAGAGCATTAGGCTGTAACGTTGGGTCCATTGTAGCCATCACGAACGATTAATCATATATTTTGTGAGCGATGAGTCTGAAATCTTCCATTTTCGGCTCATGGTTGGTATCCTATAAAAATGTTCGGGAACGGAGATGCCAATATGCATAGGTGAGAAGCAACGATAACGTCCTTAGTCTCATATTATGCCTCAATCAGGTGCAATCCGTGCTTGTGATCACGTATCCTCCGTACGTCCAAGCAGTGCCAGCCGTGCTGCACTCCAAAGTTGCAGTAACCACTGGTGGGCCGATAAGAGGAGGCGGCGTGATCAGTTGTCCATTGAACTGAAATCAGCTGTTTCAAGTTATCGAGTGTCAATTATGAGTGTTCTACTGCATTTGTGCATTTGTGTTGTGTTCTAACTTCCTCCTAGTCCATAATTTTCATTCCAGGCTCGCGATAAACCTCCCGTAAAATCTGGTCGAATTACTACCCGCAATGTTGCCGTGAATCCACCATCGCAGGAGACTCTCAGCACTGAGCAACCGCTTACAATGTCAAACTGTTTGTCTAGGTAAGGAATATTGACGGTGACCGCGGTCTGTGAGCACTGACGACACACTGAAAACATCAAGCGCGAAATAGATGATAATCGGTATTCATGTGTTATGGAACCGAGAAAGCGAGGGTTGCAAAATTGAGCTTAACCTTTCGTTCACAAAATGCCTAGCGAAAGTTCGTCGAAACGTCGCGGAAAGTGAAAGCGGACCCGATTGGTACTATTCAACCGATCTCCTCAATGAAGTGATAATAGTGTATATCACGTACACATCAGTCCTGGAGGATTGCTGCCCGGAGTACGCATGCACGAATGTAGTTGGTGTATGAACGAAGAGAGTAGGACGAGGAGGGAAAGAAGAGGGAATCCCATCTTCTTGGGGTAGATTAGTTGGATAAGCTAAGTGAAACGGAAGAGGGCGAATAACTTGCGAGGAGTGGGTTGAGTACTGGATAGGTGCACCTGTTTTCCCCTGCTGATGTTGCTTGGCTCTAATGTAGTGTTAGTTCTCAAGAATGGATAAAGAGTGACAGTTACCACATTGTCTTTTTTCAGTAAATCGCATGGCATTTAAATCGAGTAGTGTCAATGCTCAGATGTTATTGAAATAATTATTGAGCGTAAACTAGGTTAGAAGCAAAGACAGCGTTCATCGCCTCATCTTCTTTCTCAATCAAGTGCAATCCGTGCTTGTGATCACGTATCCTCCGTAGGTCCAATCCGTGCCTGCCCTATTGCACTCCAAGACGGCAGTAACCACTGGTGGACCGATTAGAGGAGGCGGCGCGATTAGTTGTCCATTGAACTGAAATTATGTGTATCAAGTTAAACTGCATTTTCGATGATTCTAACGTCACTCCGCCTAGTTTAATTAACATTCCAGGCTCAATATAAACTTCCCGTAAAATATGAAGATCGAATTCATACCCGTAATGTTGCCGTGAATCCACCATCGCATGAGACTCTCAGCACTGAGCAACCGTTCACTGTGTCAAATTGTTTACCTACATAGGGAAGGTTGACGGTGACCGCGGTTTGTGAGCACTGACGACACACTGAACGAGAATAAAACATTGATCAAAAAGATGATGAAAGTTGAAAGGATGGTTTTCTTATGCGTCCATGTGTTCTGGAACTGCGTTCGCGAGTAATTTTTGATTAGGTGAGATTGCGACATCAAAAAAGGAAATATGTTTATCATATTTTTTTGATTGTAAAATGCCTAGCGAAAGTATGGCGACGCGTCAGGGAAAATGAATGGCCCTCGTAGGTCTCGGTAAATATAGTTGATATCACGAACACATTAGCCCCGGCGGGTTGCTGCCCGGAGTCCGAATGCACGAATGTAGTTGGTGTATGAACGAAGAGAGTAGGACGAGGAGGGAAAGAAGAGGGAATCCCATCTTCTTGGGGTAGATTAGTTGGATAAGCTAAGTGAAACGGAAGAGGGCGAATAACTTGCGAGGAGTGGGTTGAGTACTGGATAGGTGCACCTGTTTTCCCCTGCTGATGTTGCTTGGCTCTAATGTAGTGTTAGTTCTCAAGAATGGATAAAGAGTGACAGAAAAAACGAATGGTAATTAGAAAGGGTGTTAGTTCTCATCTTTGTTCCGTAAATGGCATGGCTTTTGTATCGACTAGTGTCAATGCTCAGATGTTATTGAAATATTTATTGAGCGTAAACTGTAAGATACGATATAAGAAACATACACAAGTTGAACATCTGGACTACAATTATCAAGTATTTACGTGTTTTCGGATGGTTTGATTACTACTTCTTGCAGGACCACCGGTCTTGCTTCTGTGCGACAGAAGGGGCAAGATATCTCTTTGTCATTCTCAATGTAGTGTATGAAGGCCATGGGAAAGACGCAAGAGCAGCAAGCCAAGTGGCCGCATCCGCTGAAGACACTGCGTTGATAAGGGTGGTCGTTGTAGCATATGAGGCTTTGGCGGGAGCACTGTTCCTCTTCGAAGATATGGACGAATGTTGTTCGCTTCGAACAGCGAGGAACCGGACAGGTATGAGCTCCCTCAGAGCACTTAGAGCACACAGCATGACCGCACGATGTGGAGAGGAAGCGACGATCCGGAGAAGCAGAGTTACATCGGAGACAGGCGCGCGAGAATTGGTCGCCCCTTTCTTTGCTGAAATTGTGTTGATTTTTATTTCTTGTAAATTATCAATATCCTATTTCAAATGTTTAATCAAGCTGGATCATGATACTCACCTCAATTCATCTTTGAACCTGAGAATAGCCAAGAGGGAGTTGTATGCCTCACGAACAGCGGGAGACACGGGCATTGCGAGCTAGATGATGATAAAATGATTGAGACTTGAATGAGTGATGCAGACTGATGAATCGTTGAATGGAAGGCACTTGCCGGAAGCTTCCGATCTAGCGGCCATAAATCCAGAGGCGGTACGGAGGGAGGCTTCCAATCAGAGGCTCTGATCTTTCTTGGGTAATGAGCTATGCCAGGGGGCTTCATTAGAGTTAGAGGAAGATGAATAGCAGACGCGACTTTATGACAACTATGAAATAAACATTTTGAAATTGTTTGCTTGTGATTTCCCAAATAAGATAATATCTGGATATTTTTTCGATATCCCCATTGTTCAAATATCACGCCTCTCATTGGAGAATCGAGCTGCACCAGGGAATGGAGGAAAAATAGTAAAATGTGTTCTAATCGGTTTTGGGCATCATTAGTCATGTCTGACCACCCCGCAAAGTCTCGTTGTGCAAACTTCATTTTGGGGCTCCCTACGCCGTGCATGATCTCGGCAGCTCTCACTTTGAGAGCTCGTAGCCCGGTTAGATTGAAAGATAGAGCTAAATTGACCTCTGAGTGACCCCACCCATTTTTCTAGCTCTATCGATCTATCTAGGTTATATCATATGAGTGTTAGTTTGCACAGTGGTACAGTTTTATCTCCTTTTCTCGAAAGTGTAGGCAAAGGCGCAGCTAAAATTTTACATATTTTGTGTAGTTTATCGTGGGCTGTCGAATGAGTGGCTTGCGATGAGAATATGGGGGGAGAAACCGAGTTATGCAAAGTTTACTTCCAAGGATCATTTGAAGTTATTTTTCAACACGAAACTGGGAGGGAACCAGATCATTCTTGGCGAAGTAGGCGATGAGAGCGGTCTGCATTGATTATCTTATGGAGTAAAATTATTTCAAATGATCCTTGAAAGTAAACGGGGCATAACTCGGGCTCTCTCTCCCCCCCCCCCGATATTTTCATCGCAAGCTACTCATTCGATAGCCCTCGATAAACTGAACAAAATATGCTAATTTTAGCTGCGTCTTTGCCTACACTTTCGAGAAAAGGAGGTACAACTATAGCACTGTTCAAACTAACAATCAGATGATATAACCTAGATAGATCGATCCGTTTTTAAGTTGGCCTATATTGGGAGAGTTTAAAATTACATGAGTTTGTTCCTCAGTCTTTGCGAACTGTAAATACCCACTGAATCAAAATTGTTCGCTCTCGTCACACATTTTCAAGCAATAATAATCATGACTTACTGATACTTTGCCAGCATCACTAGTTATTTTTCTTGCTAATGTCGAGGCATACTGGAAGATGTGCAGAGCAAATGCAGGATTCCGGTTTAAAATGGAAAGTTGGCTGGGCAGAAACTTGGGAAATTTCGATGTGAAGAAAATCGGATTTTCGAAAAAGCGCCAAATTCGGTGTTTTTCAGCTTCATTTATTTCCACTGGGATAAAATAGTCATAAAATGCTCAAAACTGATTTGAAGTCACAGTGGATCTACTGAAAACTGTAGACAAGCTTCACAGAATACACGCATTTTCATATTTCGCGATTCATAAACCTGCTTTACCACCTCTATTTTTTCCTGAAATTATGTACCTAGGGGTAACTTTTAACGTAGAATCGAATGATCATGGTTAAAAGTACACAGCTATTGAACCTTTTTCAGGCCGGCGAATTTGAAAATTCAAATGACTTTTTTCACAGATGAGCTAGCCTTTCACTTTCAGCAGTGAAAATGCTTATCTCATCGAGATCTTTCAGAATTACTATGCATTGACGGGTTTGGATAAGCCGTTCAAAAGTTACAAAAACTGACCACCTGGCAACAGCGCGACACTGGAAATTAGGGGTCAGAGATACGGCTTTCTAAGGTCGATTTTCGAACTCTACGTGAAAAGATACCCCTAGGGAGATCTTAAAATCAGCACTTGATTTTTCGTTGTACGGCCTGTAGGTGATATTGCTCGGTTCTCTCAGATAGTCACTCATATTACTAGCAATAGGTGAACGATCACAAGTTGATCGCTGGCTAGCTTTCTGAAACCTCTTCACCGTCCTTCGATATTGTCCATTTCCAACTTGTGAAGAAGATTATGTTGTATATTCTCATTCGGAAGGAAAAGGGCACACTTCGCAGGGAGATCATTGGGATTCAGCGTTGTGTACATAGTTGCCGCGACCAACGATTAATAAATTGGATAAATCAGATTAAATCGTGTGTTGGCATTCTCATTTTTAGTCAAAATGAAATATATCTGAAAAAATGGTTCTATAAGATAAAAAAAAAGCCTCAATTGAAGCGTAAAATCAATAATAAGTGCTGTCTCGTTCGCTGTTATAGTCAAGATGAGTGTCCAAGTATGCAGGAGAAAGGGAAAGGATAATTGCAATCGAAATGACTAGATGAAAGGGGAAAATTAGAGCTAAGGGAGAGATATCTCTTTCACGAGCTACACTTTTGGGTACTGTGTAGCTGCTACACGCGAGGATAGCGGAGCATTTGAGTTACTTGCATCTGTGGAGCAATGCATCACAGATGGGACTCCTGGGTGAATTACATTGTATGTGGAAAATATTCAGAAACGACGAAATCATTGAATAATATATCAGTGACTCTTCCCCCTTCTTGAAGCAATCAGGTGCAATCTACGCTCGTGATCACGTACCCAGCGTACGTCCAATCCGTTCCCGCAAAATTACACTCCAAGGTTCCAGTAACCTGCGGCGAGCCGACCAGTGGAGGAGGGGCGATCAGCTGGCCATTAAACTTAAATCAGTTGTTCAGGTTCAATAGGTTGCAGTTTCCCAAATCATATGCAGATGGTTCCCTCAAAGAAAGGGGACTACTCCGTATGATCGCCTTGAAAATCCATGGCGTAAGACAAAACAACCCACAAAATAACCCCCCTTCCCCTCTATACCCAAATCGACGGACCTCCGTTTTTCACCAATTAACTATGATATCTCGAAAGCTCTCCCATGAACGGAATTCATAATTGAATGAAATTGAATGGAAAATTTGAAGCCCGAATGCGTACCTTTAGTGTTATCGCTAGGCCTCCGCCATCGCAAGTGATTCTTCGCGCGGTGCATCCGGCAACGACGTCTGACACGTCGGAGAAGGCGAGAGTGACTGTTACCAAGGAGGACGCACACTGACGGCAGGCTGGAAGAGAACAAAATTTCAGAAATGGAACAGTTTCGATATTTATTGATTTGCAATCATATTTTTTCCGAGACTGAATAAGTTAGGAATTGTTGCCTGCGCGCAGCCCGGTACAGTTAGAGAAATATAGTAGAACGAAAACGAAATTCCAAACTTCAATAAATACCGGAAGTTAAACGAATTGTAACGAAAAATGAAAGCGGACACTAATGCAATTATTCAAACGATGTTCTCTCTCCAGAATGCATTCTGGGACAACATTTTATATCACGAACGCATGAGTCCCGGCGGGTTGCTGCCCGGAGTACGCAGACACGAATCGAGATGTGGAATGAGTGAAGAGAGTAGGAGTAGAAGGAGGAACATCATCCTCGTAGGGGCAGATGAGGGGGATAAGCTAAGTGAAAAGGAAGAGGGCGATTTGCTCGCGAGGGAGGGGCTGTGTACTGGATAGGTGCACCTGTTTTCTCGTGTTGTTTTCATGCACATTTGGCTAAATGAGCTAGAGAATTTTTCTTCTGATATTCACCTTTTATTTGGGAAGCATCGAACGTAAATCAGGAAAATGAACTAATTTACCGACGGAGCTCAAAGACATTTGGGATCTTTTTTTGTTTAGAAGTTGTAAAAAGAACGAAGTTTCTGAGTTTCTAACACACTAGAATACAACGTCACTTGAATCTGCTTAGTTACTGAATGTGTGCGGATCAGTGGGAAGGGAAAAGGCGATGTATCAAACGAAAGGAAAATTAAAAGGACACATAGCTAAGAGAGAGCATTAGGCTGCAACGTTGGGTCCATTGTATCCATTTTTATCGATTAGTAATTTGTTTTTTGTTGAGTAAGACATCTTCCGTTTTGGGCTCATGGTTGATATGCTAAAAGAGTGCTCGGGATCGGAGATGCCATAATGCATAGGTTAGAAGCAAAGACAGCGTTCATCGCCTCATCTTCTTTCTCAATCAAGTGCAATCCGTGCTTGTGATCACGTATCCTCCGTAGGTCCAATCCGTGCCTGCCCTATTGCACTCCAAGACGGCAGTAACCACTGGTGGACCGATTAGAGGAGGCGGCGCGATTAGTTGTCCATTGAACTGAAATTATGTGTATCAAGTTAAACTGCATTTTCGATGATTCTAACGTCACTCCGCCTAGTTTAATTAACATTCCAGGCTCAATATAAACTTCCCGTAAAATATGAAGATCGAATTCATACCCGTAATGTTGCCGTGAATCCACCATCGCATGAGACTCTCAGCACTGAGCAACCGTTCACTGTGTCAAATTGTTTACCTACATAGGGAAGGTTGACGGTGACCGCGGTTTGTGAGCACTGACGACACACTGAACGAGAATAAAACATTGATCAAAAAGATGATGAAAGTTGAAAGAATGGTTTTCTTATGCGTCCATGTGTTCTGGAACTGCGTTCGCGAGTAATTTTTGATTAGGTGAGATTGCGACATCAAAAAAAGGAAATATGTTTATCATATTTTTTTGATTGTAAAATGCCTAGCGAAAGTATGGCGACGCGTCAGGGAAAATGAATGGCCCTCGTAGGTCTCGGTAAATATAGTTGATATCACGAACACATTAGCCCCGGCGGGTTGCTGCCCGGAGTCCGAATGCACGAATGTAGTTGGTGTATGAACGAAGAGAGTAGGACGAGGAGGGAAAGAAGAGGGAATTCCATCTTCCTGGGGTAGATTAGTTGGATCAGCTAAGTGAAACGGAAGAGAGCGATTAGCTTGCGAGGGGTGGGTTGAGTACTGGATATGCACCTGTTTTCCCCTGCTGATGTTGTTTGGCTCTAATGTAGCTTTAGTTCTCAAGAAAAAGCGAATGGAAATGGATAAAGAGTGACAGTTACCACATTGTCTTTTTTCAGTAAATCGCATGGCATTTAAATCGAGTAGTGTCAATGCTCAGATGTTATTGAAATAATTATTGAGCGTAAACTGATAAGATACGATACAAGAAACTTACACAAGTTGAAGATACTAAGTGAATGTATCGGGACTAAAATTGTCAATTATTCATTTGTGTTCAGGTGATTTGATTACTACCTCTTGTAGAACTACGGGTTTTGATTCCACACGACAGAATGGGCACGTGATCCCCGTTCCATTCTCAACACAATTCACATAAGAAATTGGGATAACGCAAGCGAGATGAACTGCAGGCGAGATGACCGCATCTGAAGACACTGCGCATCCAAGGCTGATCATTGAAGCAGATGAGACACTGACGGGAGCACTGATCCTCTTCGAAGATACGCACGAAGGTTGTCTGCTTTGAGCACTCGGGAACTGGACACGATTGGGCTCCCTCAGAGCACTTAGAGCACACAGCATGAGCGCACGATGTGGAGAGGAAGCGACGATCCGGAGAGTCAGAATTGCATCCGAGACAGGCGCGCGAGAATTGGTCGCCCCTTTCTTTGCTGAAATGGTGTTGATTTTTATTTCTTGTAAATTATAAATATCCTATTTCAAATGTTTAATCAAGTTGGATCATGATACTCACCTCAATTCATCTTTGAACCTGAGAATAGCCAAGAGGGAGTTGTATGCCTCACGAACAGCGGGAGACACGGGCATTGCGAGCTAGATGATGATGAAATGATTGAGACTTGAATGATTGATGCAGACTGACGAATCGTTGAATGGAAGGCACTTGTCGGAAGCTTCCGATGAAGCGGTCGTAAATCCAGAGGCCGTAAAGAGGGCGGCTTCAAATCAGCGGTTATGATATTGCACGTGTAATGAGCTATGCCAGGGGGCTTTATTAGTGTTAGAGGAAGAGGAATAGCAGACGCGAGTTTATGACAATTATGAAATAAACATTTTGAAATTGTTTACTTGTGATTTCCCAAATAAGATAATATCTGGATATTTTTTCGATATCCCCATTGTTCAAATATCACGCCTCTCATGGGAGAATCGAGCTGCACCAGGGAATGGAGGAAAAATAGTAAAATGTGTTCTAACCGGTTTTGGGCATCATTAGTCATGTCTGACCACCCCGCAAAGTCTCATTGTGCCCATTTCATTTTGGGGCTCCCTACGCCGTGCATGATCTCGGCAGCTCTCACTTTGAGAGCTCGTAGCCCGGTTAGATTGAAAGATAGATCTAAATTGATCTCTGAGTGACCCCACCCATTTTTCTAGCTCTATCGATCTATCTAGGTTATATCATATGAGTGTTAGTTTGCACAGTGGTACAGTTTTATCTCCTTTTCTCGAAAGTGTAGGCAAAGGCGCAGCTAAAATTTTACATATTTTGTGTAGTTTATCGTGGGCTATCGAATGAGTGGCTTGCGATGAAAATATGGGGGAGAAACCGAGTTATGCAACGTTTACTTCCAAGTATCATTTGAAGTTATTTTTCAACACGAAACTGGGAGGGAACCAGATCATTCTTGGCGAAGTAGGCGATGAGAGCGGTCTGCATTGATTATCTTATGGAGTAAAATTATTTCAAATGATCCTTGAAAGTAAACGGGGCATAACTCGGGCTCTCTCTCCCCCCCCCCCGATATTTTCATCGCAAGCTACTCATTCGATAGCCCTCGATAAACTGAACAAAATATGCAAATTTTAGCTGCGTCTTTGCCTTCACTTTCGAGAAAAGGAGGTACAACTAGAGCACTGTTCAAACTAACACTCAGATGATATAACCTAGATAGATCGATAGAGCTCGAAAAATGAGTGGGGTCACTCAGAGGTCAATTTAGCTCTATCTTTTAATCTAACCGGGCTACGAGCTCTCAAAGTGAGAGCTGCCGAGATCATGCACGGCGTAGGGAGCCCCAAAATGAAGTGTGCACAATGAGACTTTGCGGGGTGGTCAGACAACTAATTATGCCCAAAACCGATTTGAACACATTTTACGCTTTTTCCTTCATTCCCAAGAATGGGGAATTTAGCTCGATTCTCTCGTGAGAGGCGTGATATTATTCTGCTGACAATTTTCTGAAGAGTTGCAGACAACTTTCATACTATGTCCTCTGGCACAGCTTCATTCGGCAAAATAATGAGATATGTTGCACCCTTTAATCATTTAATCGTGTTTAGTTCTACAACAGCTGAATTGAGAAATGAAATGAAAAAAAAATACGAGCAATATGAAAACATGAAAAGAAAAGTACAAAAATGGAAAATACAATCAAGTGTTTAGAAATGAGCGATTTGTTCGTTTTTGTTGTTGTTGGCAGATGGATCGACTAAGTATCGATGGACGAGCACAGTGCGCTCCCTCCACTGAAGTTGAAGTATTCGATCAATGATTGTATATTCAAAGAATCGTACCAAGCGATGTATGTCGTGTTATCATTGGCTGAACTCATCCACCACATTATCCACCATCTCTGAAAGCTAGAGATCAAAGATCACTGCATACTAAATTACCTCTTCGCTCCAGATCTCGGTCAGGTAGAGGAAGAGGAAGGCTAAGAAGCATATCGAGGGGACAACCAGCACAGCGCACACGAAAATCAGCTTCGTATTATTACAAACTCGCGGACAACATCCATCTTCATTCTATAAGGAAGTTCAATGAACCATTAAGATACGAATGCATTTTCAGCGCCCTTTTTGTCATGCTTTCAACCATCAACTTGAGAATATCTCGCGAAAAAAACTGTTATTTTGTGAGGTTTTGAATATTGAATTGATATTTTGAGAACTTATATATTTGTCCAATATATTTGAGAGTTTACAAACATTTTTCTCCAAAAAGAAGGAATCGATGGAATTCCCTGAATTCGTAGATGATCTTGAAATCGTTACCTCGTAGGGCAGTTCAAAAGCAGTCTTCATTCACTGCATTTGTAAAATTATGACTTCTAAGTACACACGAAAACAGCAATTGGTTGTGCGTGCAAGAACAAAATAACTACGAAATATGGGCAACATTATAAAATAGTGATTGCCAAGAAACTCAAAATGAAAAAAATAACAAGAAACTCGGAAACGAAAAGTGTCAATCTGCCAATATTCCGCTTCGCTCGGCCATGTCAGTGAAATAAGCCTACAATCCGATCAGCATACGAGGAATTCTCGAATATCAATTCGGTGTTCTGGAACGGTACCCCTCTAAAAGCAAGTCATGCCTTTCCTTCGCCAGCATTTAGTTTACCGAGAACCATTTTGATGAGTCGGCATTGTGATCAAAGTTAAACTCTATTGTGAAATATTCAAACATTAATTTTGCCATTTTTTGTCATTGGGTTCGGATGTAAAATCTCAATTGTGATCGCCATTACTTATGTTATTTTTTCTCAATATTCCGTGGCCACACCTTTATTCCGCCCTATTCTCGTGGACGCGAAAGGGAGGTGATGGAGAGAACGACAATAGACAGTGTGAACGATAAAGAAGAGAGTGAGGTGTTATTGAGAGTTGACCCGGAGTAAACCAAAGGCGAAGGATAACACGAAAACACAAACGTTAACATGATATGAAATAGAATCAGTCATTTTTTTACAAAACATTTTAGTTATTTATAGTTACATCTACAAGACTATTCTCCATTTTCCAACTAAAGCCGATGAGTCTAATGGTACATTCATCGAAACGAATGCTAATCGATAAATGATCGAAAATGTCATTTGAGCGGCCAATGAGCTCAAGCTGAAAATGAATTATGCCTCTTTGTTTGGGTAGAAATTAGAAACCTCTCGACATGCGCTACCAGCCTGGCTTTCCTCCGACATTCCATATTTTCGCAACCATCTTATAATTGTGAAGGAGCTCGCGAGAAAGTGAACTGATCGTTTCCGCGCAGATTTATCGATGATCTGGAAATTGTACATTAGAGCAAACAAGACGGATCTCCGAGTTTCGAAACAAATATATTTTAACATTTCGTTAAAAGGGAATGAGTAATTGAATTGCACAAACCTCGATCGTTTTCTCCAATTCATCCGAAGTTATTGGTACGTGTTTCACGTAGATGTTCCTGTGAGTCTCGATAAGTTTGAAGAACAAAGAAGTGTAAAGCTGCCAGGGTTCCTTAAAAAGATCACATGCCTAACTCCCCTAAGTTAACTCAAACTTACATCTAACCGCATCTCACTTCTCGCCCAGATGCTTATCGTGCTTATGGGAGGAAGGGCCAGAAGTGCCTCGTCTTCGGGAAGGAATAAAAGGTCGAATGTGCACTTGCTTTTTGGGAAATCATTCATAAGTAGGAGAGAACTACAATGCAAATAATTATTGGTTAATTTCGTGTGTACTTTCTGCTCCTTTCGTGCACAATAAAGTATGGATAAACATATGAAAATGCTCACTTTTCAAATCCTTTCTTAGTCCTGGAAACCAGAATTAGCTCTTGGATGATAAACTTCTTAGTAAACGAGCGGACGAAATCTAAGCAGAATACATCACCGTCACACTGCAAACTGGCATAATATTTACTGCGATCACCGTCGGATGGCAACCTACGGGATGATAACCAAAAATGGACCATTCTGTAGAACTTCCACAGTAGGTTCCCCAAGTTTCAAAAATGATTCTGTGAAAGTGCTACAGAAGGGTTCATATTTTCGTTATCATCCAGTAGGTTTCCATCCGACGGTTATCATCCGACTTATTGCGCTATGCAAGGGGCGCTATCTTACTTCAATAACAGCGCTCTGGATTGAGATGCGACTGAACAAGAGAGGCGCCACTTGTAGTATCTGCTCCGATCGTCCTTCTTCAGAATCAATATCACCGAACGAGTGATCATCGATAGTTATCAACTTCTGAATTGAATTGCTATTATTGTAAAAGTGGGGTGCTCTTTTACCAACTCATTTGAATTTTCAGCGTATTTTTATCTAAACATATTTCTCGAACAATAAGCAAACAACAAGCAAAATGTTTATCAACTGAAATGAAACTTACTCGCTTCCGATTATTCCTATCGAAATCCGGAATGATGCGTGCATTCTCGAAACATCCCGCATGAGAGTTCGCAACGAGTCGCTCGAATGCGCTGAATAATTCCATTTGTGTGGCTCCCATTCACTGAATAAGGATGAAAAGTATTCGCAACTAAAATGGAAGATCGTGCAAAATGATGAAGTGACCCAGATTACGAGCGTTCGAGTGAGCGGATCCCCGGGGCCACAGTTGAAAAGTTCCTTAAAACGAACCGGCAAGTCAGTCTGGCAGCCATTCGATCCTTCATAGTCATCGTTCGCATCAATTTCCTGAGAAAAACGTCGGGAAGAGCGAGCAGATCCATTGTGAACTGATGTGTGAAGATGGGAAAAGAGGAGAGGAGGTGACGAACACGTGGGGGCGAACAGTAAACACCGTGGCGCGGGGCGACAACAAGCGGGTCTCTTTGCTCTCCCTCGCGCCATTGCATGTTGTTTCGGACACTCTAGTGGGCGAGAGAATAACACTTGACGAGTGGTGCGGAAGCGTGGGCAATGCTATCTGGCGCAGCATCGCGCAGCTTTCTATGCTGGCAATGCGTTGATCGATACATTAGATACTTAGGAGTTGGCCAATTACGAGCAAAGATCTGTTACGTATCTCGTGCTGTGTTCACTCTCGAACGAGGATCTCCAATTGAATTGGCATGTTTGATTGTTACTATGATATTTTATTCCAGTGTGAAAGCTGGTTTCGCATAAATATTATTTGTTTCTTGGAATCCTTTTCTGATTAGATGACAGAGATCGGCCCAGCCTTCGTAGTCGACTGTTCGCTGTAAACTGACAGTTGTGTTTTTTTAGAAATCATTGGATTGAACGCACACTTCTCTCCTCGTGATTTCCTTGAAGTTGCAGAAAATGATGCTCTTGACGAAACTGCAAATATTTGGTTTTTACTTTTAATCATTCATTGATGTTATGTAGACTCAGTAGGTCGGCCTGGATGAGTTCCTAGCACGCTTCACAATTGTTGTTTGACGAAGAAGGTATCGGCAATAGCAATAAAAATAATAAATTCAAATTCCCTCCCGTTTGCTAGCCCAGCCACGCAGTCTCTCTCCATTTCCTGTACTCTCTCGGCTGAGTATCGGAGTGACCTTGAGGTCGCGTCTCTTTCCCTAATCGATTTCTCCATTCTAGGTTTTTCCTGGGAATAGATGTTCGTTTATTGATTTTCTAGTACTTTTCCATTGTATACGAGTTGTCGCGAGCAGCCAATTGTACCCTTTCCAGCAGAGTATGGGAGAGCCTTCGACGTCTCTACGACGTATGGGAGAGCCTTCGACGTCTCTATGGATCCCAATTTGATGGAGGAGAAGATGAATGAACTCATGGAGGAGATAGTCCAGAGAGTCAAGGACTCCGCCTCCCCACAGCAAGTGATGCATCAAGCCCCTTTCCACGCCCTCGCGGCGCAGGGTCTTCACAAGCAGGCGCTGTTCAACGTGTCTATCCTGAACTGCATGGAGGAGGCCAAGTCTGACACTGCCAAGCTTCAAGCAACGATCAACTTGTTAGTTGACCGCAACTCCCTTCTGGAGCTAGCAGATAAGAACCCGAAAGCGTTCGACCTAGCGGACACGATGAAAGAACTCGAGAGTGCTTCGTCGTCCTCCTCCAACCCGTCCTCTATGCTCCATTCATTGCTCCTGGTGCAATCTCTGTCCCAGAGCAATGATCGAAAGAGGAGAGCCCCGTCCCCTACTTCCTCTCTTCCCCAGCCCTTTCGGCAGAGGGCGCCGGCCTTTGGCCAACCCGGCGCCCAATCGTCCTACGCCCGCCCCCCTCCCCTCTTCGACAGGCTCCCTGCTAAGGGCAGCTCTTCTGGCAGCCAGGCAAGTTTCGCGCCTGTCTTCTGCCGCCTCTGCGGTCAGTACGGCCATTACAGCTACTACTGCACGATCGGCTCCCGAAGGTACCCCACCCCCAGCCCCCTTTCTGTCCTTGTGTAAGCATATTGATTTCTGGAGAAGTATTGGCGCTTCAGATTTCTCCCTGGGTGTAATCGAGAGGGGATACCGACTTAATTTCCATTGCAGTAGAGATTCAATCATCATTCCAACTGCAGATAATCGGGCCAGCTCAGTGAGGGAGGCGCATTTCGTGTCCGGCGAAGTCGCTCGTCTCTTCGCCTCGGGGGCGATTGAGAAGTGTGAGAAGCCCTGTGTCGTCTCCCCTCTATCAGTTGTCCAAGGTAAAAAACCCCGTCTGATCCACGACCTGAGCGTCCTGAACCTCTCTCTCCAAAAAACCAAGTTTCGTATCGAGGACCTTTCCTCCGTTTGGTTCTCCCTTCCCCACGACGGTTATATGGTCATCTTTGACCTCAGGAGTGGCTACCACCATTTGTCCATCGCGGATCGCCCGTTTATGGCATTTTCTTGGGAGGGCGTCATCTACCAGTTCGCAGCCATTCCCTTCGGTCTTTCCCCCGCTCCTTGGGTGTTTACCAAGGTATTTCGATCGTTGGTGAGAGTGTGGAGAGAGAAAGGCATTAACGTAACTCTTTATCTGGACGATGGACTGATCCTCGCTCGGACTAAAGAGGAACTAGAGAGAGTGGTGTCTATAGTGAGAGCGGACTTGGAGAGAGCGGGAGTTTCAATAGCAGAGGAAAAGTCCCATTGGTCGCCCTCTCAAGTAGGCTCCTGGCTAGGATTTGAGATAGACCTGAAGGATCGCGTGGTCCGTGTTTCCCAGGACAGAGTGTCCACAGCCTTAGAGAGGCTTCAACTCCTTAGAGAGGAGGTTTCCCCGACGATTCGAGATCGTAACCGCGCGGTCGGTTCCCTGATGTCAATGTCCCTCGTTCTAGGCGATGCCAGTTCCCTCCTCTCCCGCTCCCTCCTCTCCACGATTGCGGCAGCCCAGTTTGCCTCGCTCTCCCCCAACACCCGCTGCCCAATTTCTGCTCAGGAGCAAGGTGAGATAGATCAGTGGATAAGAGAGTTGAGAGTCAGAGCAGAGAGAAGCTTTGGAGAAGCTCCCTGGATCTTTGACGTGAGAATCGAAACTGATGCCTCTGCAACGGCCTTGGGGTTGTTATCAAGAAGGGAGAAGCGATAGTATCTCAGACGTCCCGGAATCTTTCACCGATAGAGAGATTGGAATCGAGTACGCAGAGAGAATTGAGAGCAGTGGAGTTTGCTTACCACTTTTGAGAGGGAATTGCATGGGAAGTGCGCCCTGTTCTTTGGAGACAATCAGAGTGCTATGTTGATTCTCAGAAAAGGCTCAATGAAACCTGAATTGCATGCCATTGCAAAAAAAGTGGAAGAGACTAGGGTCAGGATAGGTGCGAAGTTCAAATTCAACTGGGTTCCGAGAGAGATGATTCCTGAAGCGGATTTGGCCAGTAGAGATGTGGACTTTGATGATTGGTCCCTTCAGGATTGGGTGGTGGACAAGGCCTTTAAAAGATGGGGAAGACCGGGAATCGATCTATTCGCAGATGATTCCAATGCTAAATGTGAGAAATTCGTTTCCAGACTCCCGGCAAGATTTGCCGTCTCCATCTATGCCTTCGCCGACCCCTCCCGATGGCACTCTTCAACACTTCTGTGGTGCGTCCCTCCTCCATCTTTGGGTTGTAGAACCCTTGCCTGGATGAGAGGGGCGAGGGCCAGGGGAGGCCTTCCCTATTGGACATCCCACCCCATCTTCCCCTCTCTCTTCCCACCCGACCACGATCCCCCGTTTGTCAGAGATTTAATCATGTTCCCTGAGGGTAACCACATCCTCGTTCCCGGGTCGTATGGACAAGGTCCCATCTCTCGACCCTACATGGATTCCCCATTTTGCCTAATCCTCATCGACTTCTTTACCTTTTTCTAGCCATTCCCGCCCAGGATAAAGCCGATACCTAATGAGTCAAACTGCAGTTATCACGTATGGAGTTTACGACAGAAGTGATAATTGTTGTTTGACGAAGAAGGTATCGGCAATAGCAATAAAAATAATAAATTCAAATTCCCTCCCGTTTGCTAGCCCAGCCACGCAGTCTCTCTCCATTTCCTGTACTCTCTCGGCTGAGTATCGGCGTAACCTTGAGATCGCGTCTCTTTCCCTAATCGATTTCTCTATTCTAGGTTTTTCCTGGGAATAGCCCGCCCTCCCGCCCAAATAAAACCCCCCCCCCCCTCCCTCCCAAATACAACCCCCCTGGCCTTCCCCTCCCCCCCCCCCGTCTGCGAGATTCGAAGAGAGTGGTAGAATGATATCATAGTCACCATAGGCAGTTGTTAATTTTTTCCAGGTGAGAAAGGCGAGACCCTGCGTGCGCTCTCCGAGAAGATTCCGAGAAGATTTCAAGGGTCGACTCCAGCTTTTCATCCGTGCTTGGTGGAGTGACCGAAGGTGATCGAAGGTGATCGAAGTGATCGAAGGTGATCGAAGTGATCGAAGTGATCGAAGTGATCGAAGCTCAGGGAGGCGCCCTCTACTTGTAGCCATTGTCCCCTACCCTCTCTTTCTCATCTCTCTTTTAGCTTGTTCTCTTGTACCATCTGTGCCATTGACTTCAGCCCCCTCCCTTTTTCCTCTCTTCCCTCGACATTTTGATGTTGCGTTTTCTCCTGACCATTTTTTACTGTTTGTTCGTTGTGATCGTCTACGATCAACCTTAGTCTCGTTGATACCATTGTAAGCCATTCCCGCCCAGGATAAAGCCGATACCTAATGAGTCAAACTGCAGTTATCACGTATGGAGTTTACGAAAGAAGTGATAAGAGACAATAACATGTTGAGGGTTGCTTCAGCTCGGCGGGAAAAGCGTGATGCCATCAATAATTGTGAAAAATAGCTCACTCCTTGTATGGTTTCATGCAGTAGAGAGTGATCATCGGGGCGAGCAACGCCATGAATGCAACTGCCTACAAAGAGCGTGATTATTTGAAAGACCCTCAAATTCTCGGACATTAGATGGCATTGTTGTCAATAATTAAACACGGACTTCCATGGCCTCTCGAGAAATTACCTTTCCTTATGCATCCTCTTTCGCCAACTTGACAAGGGAAATTAAAAGAGTTGTTTCTTGTGTCATGCCTACCTCCATGACCAGGTGCTCCTGGACTGGCGAGCAGACGATGTCAAACTGGCAGAGACCGTAGCTCCCAACTGCCACACTGAAGAATATTGGCAGAATAGACTGGAGGGTTAGCACCTGTAACTCGCATTTTATTGAAGGGGTACTTCGGAAATACAATACAACGCAATACTTCCAATTCGAGTAATAGCGTCTAAATTGCATAGGCCGGTCTAACGCTGAGGAAGTGAGGGGGAATGACAAGACAATTTTAATTTAAACAAACTAATTTCGCACTCTACAGCGCAAGTACTCACCCTCGTCAGCGTTTTGTGCATATCCGCTGTTCTTCCACTCATCTGTGTAGCGTGCGCCGTGAGCTTCGTTAGCATCTCAAGGAATTACATGGCTGGCAAATCGAGACCGCTCTCCTCTTCGCCTGATTCCATATGCCTAGTCTCGAATTTCCAACCATGATAAGGGCCATCTTTCACCAGATTGTACCCAAACTCCAGAAGGCGCTCATCTTGAGCTAATAAAATATGTATTAGTCCCCCCATTCACTGCTCATTGATTTCACTTCGCTGGCACTCATCTCAGTATGTTCAGTCATAATATTTTCCCCGTTGACAGCCGACTTGTTTTCACTCTGGAAATGCCGCCATTAGCTCTACCTTTCTCCTCACGATGAAGATGACGACGAGTGCGGGTCCGATCGTCTGCGTCATTGCGATGATCGTGAAGAGCGTGCCGACGGTGAAGATCGAGGCGTGGCCTGCGATGGTTGAGCACTAGGTCGGATGAGAACTATTGCGTGATATATCATATATATATCAAAGATGGCATGAAACAATAGTTCTCATAAAGCGTAGTGCAGCAATGTTTGATTATATCACGGGGCAAAACTGCACTTGAGCTGCACTTGAGCTACTGTGAGGTCCCCTATACAGGGTCTAACGAAAATCGATGAGAATTTGGGGCTTAGCTTTTCCTGTGGAGAAACATTGCGATTCTACGATGAGACGCGTGATATTGTAGAGTTTACGTCATCCTTCCTCATTCTGACCCCAACATTGATTGGCACTGGGTCGGATGAGAACTATGACGTCGAGTTGAGTTAATCTTTGATTTTCGATTCATGGCTATTCTTGTTCATTAGTGTCTTTTATCTTGCCGATGATAAGAGCCACTGATAAACACAGTGAGAATTCTGATCATCTCTTGCGTTGACAAATTCTGATTCTCTAACGTACCTTCGACGACGTATTCATCAAGGATGTACTCTGGTCTGAGGATTCTCAGCTTCGCCCTGACCTCTTCGGGATCGTCGAGCATGAAGATGTACGTCGTCTGAGCGAAAATGTTAAGTATTTATAATCGTGCGTAATCCCTTACGAGAATCATCAGATTGGGTAGCGATACTAGCAAACAAGCGGCGAAAACAGCCTTGTCGCTCGGAGTCGGCCTGGGAAAGAAGCATGATTAGTGGATAATTGAAGAAATAATTATTTCGATGAAATATGTATTTATTCTCAGGAAATGAAATGCAGGGAATGGGCTAAATTTACCTTCCTAGAATGTAGAGACGGTATCCAAAGGAGCAAGCGATTAGGAATAGAGACTGCGAGAGAGTCGCGAGGAGAACTGTGTAGAGGGCGTGACAGAAGAAGCCTGAGATCAAAGATCTGAAAACATTGTGCGGGGTTTTTTCATTGTATACCTGAGACTAAAATACACGGGCCATCGTAGACGTAAGAGAGGACATCTCGGGCCGGGAGCACTCTTTAAAATATTATGGTTGAAAGCGAAGGAGCTAGTCTCGTTCCTCGGAGGTTCCTCGGAATAAAGATGCAATAATAAATATTGGCTATATTTTCTTCATTCAATATATTATTTCGCTATCGAAAGGAGGTTATGTCGATTAAAGACAACGCAACTCGAATTTCGAGCTCTTGCCGACTAACCTGGGCATTGTCAGTATCATCGAAGTTGAGCTGAGTAGATCAATGATCGCAGAGTTGAGAAGCAGTACTTTGTAGGATCTACAAAATCTCGAGTATTGATTTATTCTTTTTCTTACCCTCTTTTCAATTTTTCTTACCACTCTACCAATCAAGAAAGTTTGTTGAATGAAGAGATAAATATTTAAACCTCAGAGTCCTCGGCGACTTCAGCACCACAGCCAGAAAGAGAAGAATGTTGAAGATAATAGCGAAGGAGTCGACGATCGAGTGGTGAATGATCGTTGCGACGTCGTGAGAGGGCAGAGGGGAGGGGAGGACGTGCATATTACTTGAGAGTTCAATAATGACTGCTCAGCATCCGAGAAGAAGAGACAATAATACAAAGATCAAGAGCGATCTAAAGGTCACTTCGAATGAGGAAATTGATTGTCAAGGAGGAATTGAGCGACGAAGAGGGGAAATGACAAGCATACTGAAGATTACCGGAATGATGGTTGAGCCGTGAATTCAACTGGCATTCATACATGTAAAACGGGAAAAAAATCAGTCACATCTGCATTAATTTCGATGAATAGAAGTGATTATGTTGAATATATAGCAATTTCACACGCCTGCGAAATATATGGAAATGGAAGAAAACAATCTAGGGGAAACTTATTTTTTTCTACGAATATGGTATTCCATTGATCTTCAAGAGACCTGAATGTGGACTAACTCTGATCCAAAACAGAGAGTCAGGTGCATGGGAAAAGCTTTTACTCGGAACTTTGGACATTTCCAGCAATCGCTATGCCAATTTCGAAATGAGCACATGCCATTCCACGTGCACTACGGAAATTTGAGGGACTTTATATCTGCACACTTTTTGAAAAGCAGTAAATTTATATACAATTATTTTAGCATAACTGAGTATTGATTTTTTCAGAATTATTAAGTATTGAGAACAGTAGTTGGGGTGGTATGTGTACAATATATTGTCTTAGGAAACTTATTCGCAAATCCAGAAAATTCTAATCACTCGCTCTCTTGGTCATATGGAAAGCATATTTATTGACTCCCTTGAGTCCATCGTAAAATCCCTCCTGCACAAAGACGAAAATGTAGTTGAGGATGTCTCTCCAGAGCTGGAAAGGACATTCGATTTATCCCTTTCTTGTTAGTAAGTACTGATGACAAAATGGTCCCGGCAACCTTCTCTCCCGTTATAAATGAAGTTTTCAATCTTGCATGACAACCCGTTTTGACAGAATTACTATCACCTAGGGTTGGCATTTTGTGACTAGGAAACGAGACTGCTACACCTCCCCCTTCAATTTCGTAATCCGAGGAGAGGAAGGCGTAGCGGTCTCGTTATCTGCTCTCGAATTGCCAATCCCATTAGCAACCTCGATAGCTCGTGTGCGTTCTTCTGGCGACAGCGTGCGAAGAGTGAGCATCCTCGAAGTGAAACCAGCAGTGCACGATTCCTGAATAATACGTAAAAGTAAATGTAAAAATAGTTATTTTTAGTATCCTTTCAATTCGCGGAGCAGATTATTCCCTTTCAATGCATGCGTATGGCTAGCATTTGTATGCCTTTCAATTGAAGACCTACTTTGTTCCTTGTCTCATATCACCATTTGCTCAGTAACCTTTCCACTCATTTTTCAATCAGAAAAAAATCTTGCAGTGTTATTTTTTACAATGACAGGGAGTATCCAAAACAAAGTATTGATATCTGAAAAGCACCTGGAACGTGTCCCAGAATATCGGTTCCAATGGAGGCATGTAGAGGACATGGCGTCGACCCATCTTGTAGAGGTACGTCTCCAGTTTGTTGCGGTCCGTAACAAATTGCAACGCCTGCTCGACCGTCTGAATATAAAACATATTGAGATAGTATCTAATAAAGATACCTGTTGTAAAACATCGTCATTGGAAATGGTACCTCTACTCTTCTTGTTTTAATGAGGCCTGATGAAAAAGACCCGTTATTGAAATTCCAATAAGCATAGGGAATTGCATTAACAGTGTAATTATTTGAACCCCCGAATAAGCAAAAAAATAATGTGCCTGAATGAGTCGGAGTGCCTGAATTTTGAACTCTGGCTGCAGAGAAATGTCGAGTCCGGCCTTTTCGTACGGGGCGATCCAGGGAAAGAGCGATTTGGCTGCCTCAGCATGAGGGCCTTTGAATAAATGCCTGAATAAGGCGAGTTTTATCGAGCAATTTTCATTTTCATTTAAATGCACTTGTTCAGCGGATTAGCGGATTTCGCAAATTGTTTGGCAGTGGAATGAAGTTTAAAAACTGTTTAAACTTAAATATGCGAACATGTATATCCTCGAGCCGATAACGAATTGCTGCTCGAAATCGTCAGTCCATGTACGACGGAGAAGCGCGTGGTCTTCGGGGTTTGACACCCAGTCGCTCAACTGAATTGCGAAACAAATTATCAAAAATGATATAAAAAACAAATAGACTCAAATCTGAATTTCGAATTCCTTCATTTCACTGGAAAATGTGAAACTTTAATTTCTTACTTTAATTTCTTTCACTTTCCTTCGGTACATTGCTCGTTGGGGATTCTGCGACGAATGACTACAATACAATCGATAAAAAATGCAAACTACGATGGCTATATTGGAATACGCGAATGAAGATATCTTTCTCAGCTTTTCTTGGTATCTCACTTAAATACTCACGATTGGCCTTTATTTTGTCATCAACGACCACAATATTGGTCATGTGCTCACAATCTATTTCTGCGACGATTTGGGTATTACTTAACAGATCTTGGTCGTTTAGCTCGTGCAATATATGTGTGTAGTGGTTGCAAAAAAGATCAATGTTATCGTAAGCATGATAACCAATCATGGATATCCACGACACGACTAAAATCTAAGCAATACGAAATTTATTATATGTACAGTTTACGTCTCGCATCACACAAAAGGCATTGGGGATACTTTAGGGAATAGGAACACGATCTGTCATAGATGTAAGTGCAACAGTGTTGTGAACGTGATCGACGAGAACGCGGAGGTGGTACGCAAATTCTCCCCGGGAACGAAGAACATCAAAACACGGGCAGATTCGAAAAGTGTATGTCCAATGGAAGGACGGGCATACAGCGGAGGTGGATAACGAAGGAGCAATTGTATAAGCGAAAAGACAAATGTCAAGCACTGTTTCTAAATTGTCATCAGTTTTCGGTGAGGAACTGGGTTGTGCAAAAATTGTACGATCTCTTCATTCCGCATACTCTCTCGCCGGTCAGACAGTGCGAGAGAGTATGCGGAATGAAGAGACCGTAAAAGTTTTGGTGGGGAAAGAATAAGACACTTCAATTGGACTAGCTTATTGCGTTTCCCATTCAGATGACACTGCGTGCATTTCAGCATTGTTTCATGCTTATTGTATACCATGTACGACTCATCGCAAATAATTCAACCTTTCAACATTTAGAAAGTTCGTTTTCGAATGGCCCATGTGAGAAGTTCGTGTCGCCTCAAAGTTAGAAGCATCAACTTCATTGCATAAATACGCCAAGCAAATCTACGAATAAAAACATCATTTACATTAGTTTATTTATATTCATGAAATAAACATATATACAAATTAATGAGGACATCGGCGCCTCGATTTATTTAAGTGATACTTATCGATGATCCGACGAAGGCTGAAAAGTATTGTTTATTACCTTTTTGGATCTTTTTGATCTCATTATAGAACTACACTATAGAGCAATACTAGTGCGCGAGTGTGTTATCTGCACCTTCAGTCTTTGTAGCATTTGTTTCTAACAATAAGAAGTATATTGTATCTTGTAATCAGGAGAAATCAGGGCACTGTTTTGAATAACTAATAGATCAAAGACCAACCTTGCCGTAGCATACATTATCCTTTCCATATTTGGTGTAATGCCCTCTTGCCTTATATACTATGCACAATTAAAATTGAGATTGGGAGGAGGAGTACATTGCGAGCAACCTGAAGAGAACAACGATCAGATGGAAAAGAGCTCAATAAACAAGAAATATTTGAATTTCTATGAATTGCAAACTGACACTAGAATGGGATCGATCCCTGAGCAAGTCAGATCATTGTTTTCGCTCTTCAGTCCATTGTGGGTAGTCAGACTTTTCTCGCAATCTACAATTGTGATTCGAATATCGAACTATCGAAGCAGCCGACCATAGCATGTTTCACGTGTTCTTTTTCAAATTTAGCGATTTGTTCAGCGACATCCTTTGCATCCCAACCTGCAAACTAATATTGATCTCTTTTATTTTTGACGATGACGAACCTTTCGTGGGATCACACTCAAATTTCGTGGCAGTGTAGAACGGATTGCCATTCGCACTGGTTTTAAACCTGAATGAATATGATTAGTTCATCAATTAAAGATGACATCGTACGTAGTGTAATGAAGCGTGTCTTTGCACTCAACAGTGTACAGATTTGGGTTCGTCTGATCGTACTTCATCTGAAAACATGAGCTTTTATTCTAAAACAATATTGGAAGATCGAAAAAAGCTTGTATTTATTGAAAACTATGATGCAATTATTTGAAAAATATTTACTTCGAGATTCCCAGCTGTTGTCATTTGAGAGCCATCTGATTTCACAAACTGCTTGTCACACTCTGAAATTGTATTTGTAAATAATAATAATATTATTTATAAATAAAAAAAATCCTCAGTAACTCACTCAAAATACAATCTACATCAATTTTCGTGGATGGGTCTTTTCGTTTTACATCGATCGTGGGCGTTGAAGATTCTCCCGTCACGGCGTTCTGGAAATAATCAATATTATATTAATCAATAATTGAAAACCACCTTGAACGCCTTCTTAGTGCATTGAATCGCCGTGTATTCGAGACTTTTGGAAGAACGCTCATAGAGAATTTTATCCTTATCGCAAGTGATTGAATCGCCAGTGAGTTTAGGCTGGAATTTATTGTAATGATGTCATAGTTTTGGAAATGATATCTATTCCATCCGGTGAGACACGAACCGGTACAAAGTCTACACGACCAGTGCAATCGGAATTGATGAGGGACAGAACGCAACCTAAATTTCGGATTTTAAATGATTCGTTGCTGAAAATTGCTCACTTTCGACGCACTTTGCAGCAAATGTATAGCCTTGACAGTTGAAGTCGATCGGAGTGTTGAAGTCGATCGGAGTGTTAGCACCGCCTCATATTGGATCAATTTGGTCAGAATATTGATTGAAAGGGAGATTGATTGACCTGTCCATACCTTGGCATTACTGCAGACGAGATCTTCCAATGTAGTCAATGGAGTGGGCGAGCTTCCAATTGTGTAACTGTGCATGTCCAATTACATCCTCAATTTCTCTCCTTCATTTAATGTGATTTAGACTCACTCCAAATCGAGTCAAATTGGATAATCCATCGGCGAGATAAATTTTACTAAATTTGGATTCGCGTCCTTGAATACAAAACAAGCCTAAAAGGAAAATACTTTTCATTCTGTGAACAGGGATAAATCACTGTATATTGTAAAAATGGAAGGGAAACGTACGCGTTTTTCGGTGCACGTTTTAAACATGGGAATTTCGGTGCTCGTTCCCTCTGAAATGTATCTGCTAGCGCACAGGACAGCACGATGATCCGTTGTCTATTCTCAATCCTTACCCGTGTAGCTGTATGGGATCTCATTAGCAGAGAGAGCGACGAATTCTCCATCCCCTTTCCTCCATCCCCTTTCCTCCATCCTCTTTCAGAGCAGTAGAGACCAGTGGCACCCTGCTGTTTGTCCTCCAGGCTGAAATCGCGATTTATTGATCTAATCTAACGAATAATTAATAAACATGCACCTACTAGATATGGGTAAGCAGTGGATGATTGTACTCATTTGTTTAACGATTGAGTAGCCTAAACAGTTTCCATGAGAATATGTTTAATTTGAACGTGGCTACATCCTGGATCTTCTTTGAGATGGCTTTAGGTCCCGCTGCCTTTGTAACTGTGCATTCTAAAATACCGAGTCAAACCAATAAATTATGGAATGGATACGTGGGTGAAATTCGATTTCATCAGATGCGAGGTCCTAAGCAGATCTCCCCTTGAGTTCCAATTTGTGCTTCGCAATTTTGTACAATTCGAGAGCATCCAACGCCTGAATTGTGCGATAAATTTTTAGAATATATATTTTTAAAAATAAAATCACTGACGGGATCATCGCCATTCGTCGACTTAATCGATTACTTCTCAAAGTTAACTTTCAGATCTCTTCCTTCTTCGATTTTTTTGATCGTAGCTGAAGAGAAATTTGTGTTTGTCTTTTTTTTTCAGCTGCTGTTCCACCTCCTTTCCAAACTTGAGCATCTCCCATCTTCTTGTCGCAGTCAAACTCCGCAGCTCCAATGGCAAACTTTCACTGGTCAGGATTTTCCTTCCATGCCAGAGCCAGTTTCCACTCTTTCGATTCTCTCGTACTACAATCAATATCACTTATATATAAATAAATATATTTCATAATTGCTCAAAATTCCTCACTCCAGCTCAATTCCCAGTGTGTGCGGCTCGCGAAGATCAGGCAATTCGGATGGTATCGCGCTGATTTTATTCAAATTGGTCGGATTGTCGTTCTGGTCGAAGGTGTAGCAATGATCCTTCTGGAAAGCTGACAATTAGGAAAATTCCGGGAGCCGATTCAAACCGTATCGGTGCACTTGCTGTACATGGGCTCACTCAGGAATACGGGAGGATCATCTGTGAATCAATAAAGTATCAGGAAAAGTTAGGTTTTTAGGGTTAGCTTCGCATCTTCATACAGGGTGTCCAAAAAGTATTGTTACACGGATAAAACCATGTATCTTTCTTTAAAAGCAACATAGACAACTCAAACGGGGCACAGTATTTATCAGTGACCATATGAACATAACAATGCACGATCACTCGATCTGGCCTCCATTGGCCGCGATGACCTCTCTGAGACGACGAGGGACCGAGTCGATGACGGCCCGCAGGTAAGGGACGTCGATCTTCTCCCATGCCTTGAGAAGGGCTGCCTTGAGGGAATCGCGGTTCTTGTGGCGAGTAGAGCAGGCCTCCTTCTCCAACACTGACCAAATGCTGAAGTCCAGAGGGTTGAGATCGGGGGAGTTCGAGGGCCATTCCTCACTCGAGATGAAGTCGGGCAGATGGGCGCGACACCATGCCTGCGTCACTTTTGCCGAGTGAGCAGGCGCTGAATCCTGTTGGAAGGTCCAGCGAGCCCCTTTGAAGTGGGAGCGGGACCAGGGGAGAAGGGCCTTCTGGAGAATTGCCCTGGTGTAGTACTCCTTGTTGATCTTGACCCCGGGATCCACGAACACGAGAGGAGTCTTGCCCGTCGAGCACACACCAGCCCAAACCATCAGTGCCTGGGGGTGGGCAATGCGAGAGATGGTTCTACCTCTGGCGTCAGCTTGCTGAGGAGACTTGGCGATGATCCTGGTGTTCTGACTGTTGTAGACCTCCTCGACTGAGAACAGCTTCTCGTCAGAGTAAACGGTAGTCAAGTGCTCCCCACGATCGGCCCGCTGAAGGAGCAGCTTGCATCTCTCCAGGCGCTTCTGCTTGTGGACATCAGTGAGGCCATGGCCCTTTCTCATCTTGTAGGGGTAGGACTTGAGAAGAGAATGAACGATGGCACACACGGATCCTTTGGAGATCTTGAGATCCTTAGCCATCTTCCTGATGGATCGTTTGGCATTGCGATTCACTCTCTTCTCCACGATTCTCCTGTTCTTCTGAGTGAGAGCGGTCTTGGGTCTTCCTGATCTTGGACGGTCCTTCGCAGTGCCCAACTGCTTGAAACGGGAGATGGTGCGATAGACTGTCATTCGGGAAATACGAAGCTTCCTCCTGATGGAATCTGGGGGGTCGCCGAGGGTCCAAAGGTTGATAATAGTTTGACGATAGCGATTTGGACGAACCATGACTATGGGAAACTAATTAGTAGGTTCCCTCAACGCACCGAAGGGTGGGCTCAAACGTGTTATTACAGGTTTTGACAACTCGACCTACATGTTAAAAAAATTCGCGTTTCAAAAGTGTAACAATACTTTTTGGACACCCTGTAGAGCGTACTCTCATGTTGGTCAGATTAGAGAGTGCAGAATGTCATTTCTTGCGACACCATCCCTAATTGATTGAATGGTTGGCTTGTCTATAATCTATGTTCATTCTGACGTCGTAATCTCTTCCCCTCGTTCGATTTCGCAACATACGTGTGAGATGCGTTAGCGAGGTCGACTGGCCAACCCTAATTGACAGTACTTACCAGGGTAGCAAAAAACTTTCTGCGTGAGGAAATTAATGCCCGGAATCAGTACTCGACTCTCATCTCGACAGCCTGGAAATTTTGGAAGATTGCTAAGGGTAGTAAATATCGATTTCAACCGCCTTCCGAACAGAAAACAACGCTTTTCTTCGTATCGAAATCGTTGAGGCTGGAAGATGTTTAATTGTGAGGGAATATTCGGTCACAAATATAGTTCGTGAAACGAAATCAGGATATTTCCATTCTCCACAATCTCTAGACAGCGGTAGAGGGACGAGAGTGTAGAGAATGAAGATATTTCTGTGTCGTTTATTAAATTCTAGTCTCAACTCACAAAACAAGGTCATATCGTCCATTGCACGAGAACATGTTGTTGGAGACTTTCGTCGGCTAAAATATCTCTTAAAATCTTGAAATATTCAAAAAATCACAAACCACTTTTCTCTTCTCATGAGGATAATCAGTTTGTTCGCACTCTGAATTAAATATTTGTGTAAATGAAAATTGAAAGTGTTGTCGGCACCTTTGAAGAATTCAATTTCCTCTGATTCAATCTTGGCTTGTCCCTTAAATTGAATGGACAACTTTGCTTTCAATGTCTCGTAAAATTTCAGGGCGTCAACTTTTATCTATACAAACCAATCTCAATTATATTTATCGTCAATTCACGATCGATCTCACCGTATTAATTCCACTCGTCGCAGCGATACTGTACTGCTCGAAAATGAGCGACTTATCCTTGCGGTCTGTACCAGTTTGCACTTGAGCGATGTCTACTCCTGGAATATTGATAGATTAGTATTCGTTTTCACCCGATGGAGAATCTTCAGGGATTGAAACAGAAGAGTGCATTATGCAAGTTCTTACTGGAAACAGTTATGAAATGATGTACATTGGGCAATTTTTTTTGTAAACAAATCCCCTTTAGTCTGCTTGGCGGCTCCTTTACTACCGCATGAAACAGCCAGTGTTCCGATCGAAAATGTGCAAGTATCGTCTGGAGTCGCAATATCCTTCCTCGAGCGAGCAATAGTCAATATCCACTTATTGTTGTCGGTCTTGCTGAAAATATGATATTAAGAAAACTTCATCTTGCCACTTCAACATTTATGAGAACAAGGAGGTAATATTCAGTTAGCGTTCAAAAAGTTTCAAAGCATTATTTTTTTAATCTATTTTTTCAGCCAGAAGTGTGCAATGTAACAAAACATCCAATATAACCTCCAAACACTGAAATAATCTCCAAACACTCACTCCAGTTCTATGCCTTGCGGCTCAATCGGTTCAATTGGTTCCGCATTAATCTTGTCGAGCTTAGTGGGGCTTAGTGGGGGTTCGACAGTGCAGCATTCCTGCACAAAGATTGGAAGATCAATATGGAATCCGAAAGCGAAACCATCTTGTCGCAGTGTTTGAACATCGGCAGAGGCTTCGGCGGGTCGTCTCAACATTATCACATTTTCTATATCCTAGGCCTAGGCATCTCACTTGTGTAGCAGTAAGCAGTATGCTTTCCGCTTTCCGGGAGTAAGTTGTGATCCGCGCCGCGCCATCCTTAAATAATCAATATCTTATTCAGTGTTTCACAATCCAATCCACCTTTCTGCGAGCAAAACGCAGCTTTCATTTTTTGGTCAATGCCATTGATGCTGGAAAATGCGATAACTTGATATTAGAGATGTGAACTCACAATAAGAGATTGTTATATTGGTCTGTGCAAGAGTACATGTTATCCACTAGCTTAGCCTGACATAAACGTATTAAATGGAGAGAACTACAGATTTGGGTTACCTCCTCAGCAGTCTTCCCTGGTTTACCTTCCGGAGGACTCGGATCGCAGTCAGCTGCAAACAATTCACTATGTTTTTGTACTGCGATCGCTTTTCTTCTAACAACAAATTTGGAAATTTGTCAAAACAATGCTGTGAGAAATCCACTGTGAGAAGGCATCGAAACAAACCTTTGAAGAAAGCAATGTCCACTGATTCAGCGTTTGTTGCTACATCATCCTTCAAAACTATCTTGCCCGTCGGTTTCACATATAGTTGGAGTGCATCAACGACCTGAGAATAGATTATTAATTTTATATTTTTGGGCGAGGCACAACAACAAGGGAGAAGCAGACGGAGATGGAGCTCGCCCTCGACAAGATCAAGTGGGACGTGATTGCAGTGCAGGAAGCAAGGATTGTGGGTTGTGCCTCGTTCAATCTTACATCCTCAGGCACTGTAGTCTACCACTCGGGCGGGCCCACTGCTTCCCATGGCGTCGCATTCTTGCTTCGACCGCACCTTGCGCGCGGAGCGGTGTTCATTGGCCTCTCCCCTCGTCTGGCCACTCTCCTCCTCCCCGATCTACGGCTCTTCCTGGTCTGCGCGTATGCTCCCACGTCTTCCTACGATGACAACGCTTACGATGACTTCCTAGACCAGGTTGAGACTGCTCTGCAGAGTGCGCCCAGAGGCCTTATGTCAGTTCTAGTCGGTGATTTCAACTGTAGAGTAGCGAGGGAACCTGGCAATGAAAGATTTGTCGGTAACTTCGCCTCTCCCACACCGAACTCACGCGGACGCTGTTTCACTGAGCTCTGCGTGAGGAATAGACTGCGCACCCAGAACACGTTCCCCAAGAGACGGCACGGTCGAATCTGGACATGGCGATCCCCCAACGGCTCCTCATTCCACCAAATTGACTACGTTGCAGCGCCCACCACAGCGAGAGTAGTCAATTGCGGAGTCATTGGCCGGTTTGAGTTTGACTCCGACCATCGCCTTGTCCGGATGTGCCTCTGGCTTTCACGGAGACCGCGGCAATGAACTGTTGGAGGAAGCGCCAATCCCCGCCTTGGATCTCGAGTGGAACACGGAAGCTCCTAGCGATGCGGCATCAATTGCAATCCAATCCCCAAGGAACTGTCGCCTACTCAGTTGCCTGCAAAGCTGCCCGGACGAGTCTCGTCGATGACATCAGGAAGCGAAAGGATGCACAAGCACGGCAAGCAGCAACCATGGGAAGGAGCATCGTGAAGAGCATGCTGAATCTGCACACCTCAAAGAAGCGCCTCCTCGTCCCCGACCCTGTCACTGGTGCTCTCTCTCAAGCAGCCACCGAGACAGCTGTCCAGCGCTTCTTCGAGGATCTCTACACCCCTGCAGTTCAGGTCCCACTCACAATCCCCCCTCATCCACCCGATCCTCTTCCGCCCTTCCTACCCGATGAGGTCAGCGAAGCGATGTCTCTACTCAAGTGCGGTCACTCCCCCGGGTCGGATGGCATTCTCCCTGATATGCTATTCCACTCGCGACACCACCTCGCCCCCATCATCGCTGATCTCCTCAACTATCTGGTAGAAGATGAAGCCGTCCCACGCGATTTGACCGAAGCAGTGGTTACTCTTCTGCACAATAAAGGAGATCCCACAAACGTCGGAAACTTCCGCCCAATCTCTTTGCTCACCGTAACCCTGAAAACCATGACCAAGGTGATTCTGAAAAGACTCGAGGGAGTGCTCGAAGAGACTGAGTCGTCAACCCAAACCGGTTTCCGGAATGGGTATAGCACCCTCGACAACCTGCATTCCATCAAGCAGGTCGCAGAAAGAACCTCGGAATACGGTATCCCGGTCTATTTCGCATTCGTCGACTTCAAGAAAGCATTCGATTGCGTGGAATGGAGTGCATGTTGGCAAGCCCTCTACTCGTTCGGAGCCCATCCTACCCTCGTCCACCTGCTGCGCCGCATCTACGAGTCTTCCTCTACACTCATCAAAGTAAACGAGGAACTCGTACCAGTCACTGTGCGAAGAGGAGTCAGGCAAGGGGATACCCTCTCCCCTCGTCTCTTCAATGCAGTGCTTCGCTCAGCCATGAATGACATCGACTGGGAGAACGATGGGATTCGAATTGATGGCAGAAATTTTTGCCACTTGGAATATGCCGATGACTTAGCCCTTGTTGCGAAGTCTCGCCCGGAAATGGAGAGAATGCTGAAAAAGCTGATGGACGCTTGCAGTAGAGTTGGTCTCGAGGTGAATTCAAATAAGACCAACCTACTCACTTCCTGTACAACAACCCGAAATCCAATCATTATCAACAATCTACAGTTCGATTTCGTTGAATCAGCCACCTATCTCGGAGGGAAGATCAGTCTCCCACTTGATCACTCTGACGAGATCGAACACAGGATTCGACTAGGGTGGTTCGCCTGGAGCAAGCTCTTCCATCTGCTGTCCTCCCGCCTTCTACCCATCAAGACCAGGAGAAGAGTCTTCGAGAGCTGCGTGACGGCTACCGTACTCCACGGAAGCGAAGTTTGGGCACTGAGGGCGAGTGAGAAAGAGCGGCTGAGTGTTACCCAAAGAAAGATGGAGAGGAAGATGTTGGGAGTCACGCTGAAAGATCGCTGGAGGAATGAACGCGTGCGCGGGATCACGAAGCTGAGGGATTGGATCGAGGAAGGACTGAAAAGGAAAGCGCGCTGGGCCATCAAGGTCAGGAGAATGGGACTAGAGCAGTGGAACCGTGCCACTACGGTGTGACAATAGGAAGCGCCCCCCTGGAAAGCCTCATGTACGATGGAGAGATGATTTGACCCGAGCTATTGCCAAACACTGGTGGAATGCAACTTATGAAGAGTACCGCCCCATCCTCATCTGAGCACCTATTGCCTGACATGATAAATTGATTGATTGATTTATATTTTTATTCCGAATTTGAAGGTCAAGATCTGGAAAATTCTCACCGAATCTCCATTCTTCCCAGCGATTTCGTACTTTTCGTATTTGATTTCCTTGTCGTCCACTCCGTCTATCAATCTCGTCAAAGTCACTGAAAGTAGCCAGTCTTGCGTATTTCTATCATAATCCTTTCATCCAACCTCCGTCAACATCTTGCTGTTGAGCGGCTCCCGTCCAACAAGGGAATTCGTGGCCTCCAATTGAAAACTTGCACTGTTCGCCCCCAGTTCGAGCGATATTCACGATCCATTTGTTCAGATCCGACGTACTGAAATTTTGTCATAGTTAATAGAAAACTGTTTGGAAAATTTGTATGTGAACATACTCCAAATCGATGCCGAGTGTGCCAGTCGGGGTTGTCGAATTTGCAGTAATCTTGGAAAGCTTCAGAGGAGCAGACTCTTCCAATGTATGACATTCCTGAACGGTTTATTCAATTTGCAGAGCGTTCTCCAACTCTTCGAACCTTTCGTCTCATTTATCGAACATTGGAATAGCGCCTGAGAAGAAATATTGATTTTTCTTATTTTAATTAAATGTGAAATATACGTGACCCGTGACTCAAATCTCACCAGAATAGCAGAAAACAGCCTTTTTGCGAGCAGTAAACAGCTGCTATTGCACCTGTTTTCATACCACCGAGGCTGGAAAGGGAGAAGATAAAGTAAAGAATTTTAATACTTAGAATTAAGCTTTAATATTCGAATTAAAAACCTACAAAATGATGTCGTTATCCGGATCTTCACATGTATATTTGTAATTCGCAGAATTTTTCGTCTGCAAAATATTATGTTTTGACATTACAAGGGAATTGAATGAAAATTTACACTACTCACAATCGTGTGGCCTCTCCCTCCCTCATAGCCCGACCACCCCTATACCTTTTCGTTTCGAATAGTTATTATTTCTGAAATAATTCACGTAAAATTATTTGTATTATTCTCTAAAACCGGAACTAATATTTACAAATTAAAACCCGTTCTCCGTAAGACTGCAGTGAACGGGGGTATGGATGGCACAACTCTGCCAAAATAGTCACACGGAGCTCATACTTTGGGAACATGACACCTCGGACCAAATAACTTTTCAACCGGAAGCGTGACCTGAAATATCGATTTTTGACCTTCCGAAATAGATTTTTCAAATTTCAGATTTCGATGGCGTGCTATAGCGCATTCGAAAGAGCATAAAAAATTATGTTAGAAACAAAAAAAAGGAACCATAATCCAACAACGTTGACGTCAGATAGGGCTCGAATTGTGAACTTTTTCATCACTTTTGGTAGATCGTGGCATGAATGCACATGAAGCCATAGGTTCCACATCTTGGATTGTTCATATTGTGTAGTTTTTAATGCTGAATAAAATGCACTCTTTGTTAGAGTGGATTTTTACGCTATAAGGACCGAAAATCGCGTTCAACGATGACGCACTTCGTGACATTTTTTTTACAAACTTGAGATATCGATACCGTGCAATAGCTCATTCGAAAGAGCATAAAAAGTTAAATCCGCACCTGCAAGGAAATGTGAATCCATCAACGTTGACGTCTTTAATTTGACAATGATAAGTACTTCTCATTTTACTACATTTGAGATCGATGCTTCATTTGTTACGGATTCACTGCCAAAACAAATATTTCTGTTGATGTTCAGTGTGGGCCAAGTTCATAAATGAGTGTATTTTATGATCGGCCTTTCGCAGCGGACCTGATTCACATGGTGTATTGTGATATCCGAATGTCATACTTTTGGGATGTGACAAAATAATTGCCATATCTTAGTTCTCCATGGAGTGCTGGGCCAACACGTGAGCAGTTCAACTATTTGTAGATGCACCTTTGCCTTTTTCTTGTGGTCTCAATACCAATTGGATCGGCTTGAACCAATGTGCGATGGATAGGGTATCCACGCACTCAACGAACACATATAATAATATATTAATTAGGCGGCAACGAAAAACAGGGTAGAGCAGAATCGAAAATTTGGATATCTAACATTACTTTCTGGACAGCCTGATACAAATCACTCAAACGGTGGGTATGCATACTGTTTCGCGTTTTCGCTGAAAAAGCATATTTGTAAAAATTAAATTATGCATACTTCATTAAAATACAACGAGCGACAATCCTTACAACTTTGCATCGATAGGCGCGCGCACTGCAACGTTGCAATATCGATATCGCATAGTCGTCTCTAGTTTCGATCTAGCTGACTGCGCTCTAAGAAATGGTTGTTCAGGCATCTATCTTGCCGCCAACGTGAAAAGTGAATTCGCGGCAAATGACATTGAGAAGAAAGTGAAGGAGTTAAACGATGGTAGTAACTTTTAATTATATTTTTCGTAACCCATGTCAAGAGTATTTTGATGCAACAAACTTTATTGCAGCAAGGATTCGACAGGTCCGGTCGATTGAGCTTCCCGATAAGACGTTCGGTATCGAAGTGGTCACTAAGACGATATTTGTAAGTTTATCTGCAGTTTCATATTTTATTTGTTTCTGTTATTTTATCCGAAAGTTTATGTTTTCGAATATTCGTTGTTCGCCCGGCACGGCCATGACCACTGGCATAACATCCTTTTTGGGCTTCTGTATTACTCATATTTACAACATTTTGTATGTTTGCTCGCAGGACTCAGTGATGCTCATCAATGATCCGCCAAAAGTGAACAATGCGCCCATAGAATTCTTTCGCCCAAAGCAGGGTATGTTATTGTCCATAAAAACACACCCACATCATGTGGTGTTTTCCTCAACAAGATATTATTCATTATTATGATGAATAGTTTATACCATGCAAAGCTGTAATCCCATATAGAAGATGTTTTAGTGAATGCCTTCGTCCCGCTGCAGGCTGGAGGATATTCAGTGAAGGTGAAATGTCCCGGCCATTTCTCGTGTGAGTTTGCTAGTAACATAAAGTTTAATTTTTTTATTGGTATATAATTGTTCTATGTACTAGGTTGGTGAGAAAGTAATGTTAGATTTGGATGATGGTTTTTGAACCCCCATAAAATCCTTGCCGTTAAAGTTCTTATGCTAGCTCGAAGGCATATATTAAGGGTCGACTTGGCCAATGTACGCATATGTTTGAATCGCATAATGCTTTTTGGGTATCCTGGAAAATGAAGCTTTGTCAAACGTGAAATTTTCGCACTTCTCTAAGCATGTTTGTTGGATCTCATATTTTGAGGGAAAAATAGCAATTCATTCTTACATAGTGAACTGTGAAGTCCATAGGCAGTTCTTTCGAAAAACATGTCTATCGTCGTTCAAGCCTCAACATAGCACGATTTACACACCATTGAATCCAACCCTGGCCAAGGTAACACTTCAAAAATGATAATAATTCCTGCATTGAAGATTATTCAAACTGGCTTCTAAATACGTGCGCTTGTATTGTACACTATGTTGCTACATATTGCGTGAAATTATTTCAAGTTATGCCTTTTCTACTTCTAGAAAAATTAGATTCTCCTTATCGTTGAATTAAGGTCAACATAGTCAAAATTTTGACTTTTGGTGGACAGTTAATGAATGCATTTTCTCAAAACGGAGTTAACCCCTGACCTAGCCCAGACGAATACTGATATATAAAGAGTAGCTTTAACAGTTAACCACAAAAGTTCGGACTTTCTACCAAAGCTGGAAACATAGAGTTTTGAAATATTCGAATTTCGATGATCAGATTTCACTGTCTGGACGATGAATTGTACATGTTTTTGATAGAATCATTGTATGCCCTCATTAATATATTTTTAAGCTAAAAGTGGAAGGTGCTTTTCATTTTACTATATTTGAAATCGATACATTAATTGTTACGGATACACGGTAAAAACAAGCATTTTTATGGATGTTCAGTTATTGTCAAGTTCATAAATGAATGTATTTTCTAACAGACCTTTCGCAGCAGACCTGATTCAAATGTTGTATTGTGATATACTTAGGTCTCACTTTGCGGCTGTGTCAAAATATTTGCCCTATCCTAGCGCTCCATGGATTGCCGGGCAAAAACGTAATCAGGTCCACTCTCTGTTGATGTACCTTTGTCATCATTCTGTGACCTCAATACTAATTGGATAAGCTTGGAACAATGTGCTATAGAAAGACTATCCATGCACTCATCGAGCATGCATAACAATATGATAATCAGGCGTACGCAAAATACGAGGAAATCAGATAATCACAAATTTGAAAATCTAACATTACTTTCTCACCAACCTGATATTAGGCTGGTGCAAAAGTTTTTGCCGATTTGAGTTCGGCTTCGAGAAAATTTCCTGATCCAGTAATCAAAGAGGCATATCTTTACCTACGGGCGCAGCACTTTTCAGCACTAGGTTTATAAAGCGCGATTCAGAATCGACAATTTCTAGTTTATTACAAAATACTATCGGCTGATGACCGCAATAGGAAACTAACCATGTGCACGCACTCAATTTGACTTCCCGAGAGAATTATCCCATGACACACTTTGCCAAACTCGGCTGCGTCACTTTTCTTTTCGAACATTAGAATTGCGAGTTTTTTACTTTAAAATTAATCCCTTTTTGTTTAATTTATCAGCAAATGAAAATATAAACATTGGGTCTCGTATCAGGAACTTGTCATACTCACCTCATCGAAGTGCTTTCGAATGGCACCCGAGCATTTCACCAATACTTCATACATATCATCTGAAAATGATCAGAATTTCAAATTGTCAATCTATAATATCAAAGTTGGTGAGAAAGTAATGTTAGATTTTCAAATTTGTGATTATCCGATTCCCCCGTCTTTTGCGTACGCCTGATTATCATATTGTTATGCATGCTCGATGAGTGCATGTATAGTCTTTCTATAGCACATTGGTCCAAGCTTATCCAATTAGTATTGAGGTCACAGAATGATGACAAAGGTACATCAACAGAGAGTGGACCTGATTACGTTTTTGCCCGGCAATCCATGGAGCGCTAGGATAGGGCAAATATTTTGACACAGCCGCAAAGTGAGACCTAAGTATATCACAATACAACATTTGAATCAGGTCTGCTGCGAAAGGTCTCTTAGAAAATACATTCATTTATGAACTTGACAATAACTGAACATCCATAAAAATGCTTGTTTTTACCGTGTATCCGTAACAATTAATGTATCGATTTCAAATATAGTAAAATGAAAAGCACCTTCCACTTTTAGCTTAAAAACATATTAATGAGGGCATACAATGATTCTATCAAAAACATGTACAATTCATCGTCCAGACAGTGAAATCTGATCATCGAAATTCGAATATTTCAAAACTCTATGTTTCCAGCTTTGGTAGAAAGTCCGAACTTTTGTGGTTAACTGTTAAAGCTACTCTTTATATATCAGTATTCGTCTGGGCTAGGTCAGGGGTTAACTCCGTTTTGAGAAAATGCATTCATTAACTGTCCACCAAAAGTCAAAATTTTGACTATGTTGACCTTAATTCAACGATAAGGAGAATCTAATTTTTCTAGAAGTAGAAAAGGCATAACTTGAAATAATTTCACGCAATATGTAGCAACATAGTGTACAATACAAGCGCACGTATTTAGAAGCCAGTTTGAATAATCTTCAATGCAGGAATTATTATCATTTTTGAAGTGTTACCTCGGCCAGGGTTGGATTCAATGGTGTGTAAATCGTGCTATGTTGAGGCTTGAACGACGATAGACATGTTTTTCGAAAGAACTGCCTATGGACTTCACAGTTCACTATGTAAGAATGAATTGCTATTTTTCCCTCAAAATATGAGATCCAACAAACATGCTTAGAGAAGTGCGAAAATTTCACGTTTGACAAAACTTCATTTTCCAGGATACCCAAAAAGCATTATGCGATTCGAACATATGCGTACATTGGCCAAGTCAACCCTTAATATATGCCTTCGAGCTAGCATAAGAACTTTAACGGCAAGGATTTTATGGGGGTTCAAAAACCATCATCCAAATCTAACATTACTTTCTCACCAACCTAGTACATAGAACAATTATATACCAATAAAAAAATTAAACTTTATGTTACTAGCAAACTCACACGAGAAATGGCCGGGACATTTCACCTTCACTGAATATCCTCCAGCCTGCAGCGGGACGAAGGCATTCACTAAAACATCTTCTATATGGGATTACAGCTTTGCATGGTATAAACTATTCATCATAATAATGAATAATATCTTGTTGAGGAAAACACCACATGATGTGGGTGTGTTTTTATGGACAATAACATACCCTGCTTTGGGCGAAAGAATTCTATGGGCGCATTGTTCACTTTTGGCGGATCATTGATGAGCATCACTGAGTCCTGCGAGCAAACATACAAAATGTTGTAAATATGAGTAATACAGAAGCCCAAAAAGGATGTTATGCCAGTGGTCATGGCCGTGCCGGGCGAACAACGAATATTCGAAAACATAAACTTTCGGATAAAATAACAGAAACAAATAAAATATGAAACTGCAGATAAACTTACAAATATCGTCTTAGTGACCACTTCGGTACCGAACGTCTTATCGGGGAGCTCAATCGACCGGACCTGTCGAATCCTTGCTGCAATAAAGTTTGTTGCATCAAAATACTCTTGACATGGGTTACGAAAAATATAATTAAAAGTTACTACCATCGTTTAACTCCTTCACTTTCTTCTCAATGTCATTTGCCGCGAATTCACTTTTCACGTTGGCGGCAAGATAGATGCCTGAACAACCATTTCTTAGAGCGCAGTCAGCTAGATCGAAACTAGAGACGACTATGCGATATCGATATTGCAACGTTGCAGTGCGCGCGCCTATCGATGCAAAGTTGTAAGGATTGTCGCTCGTTGTATTTTAATGAAGTATGCATAATTTAATTTTTACAAATATGCTTTTTCAGCGAAAACGCGAAACAGTATGCATACCCACAGTTTGAGTGATTTGTATCAGGCTGTCCAGAAAGTAATGTTAGATATCCAAATTTTCGATTCTGCTCTACCCTGTTTTTCGTTGCCGCCTAATTAATATATTATTATATGTGTTCGTTGAGTGCGTGGATACCCTATCCATCGCACATTGGTTCAAGCCGATCCAATTGGTATTGAGACCACAAGAAAAAGGCAAAGGTGCATCTACAAATAGTTGAACTGCTCACGTGTTGGCCCAGCACTCCATGGAGAACTAAGATATGGCAATTATTTTGTCACATCCGAGAAGTATGACATTCGGATATCACAATACACCATGTGAATCAGGTCCGCTGCGAAAGGCCGATCATAAAATACACTCATTTATGAACTTGGCCCACACTGAACATCAACAGAAATATTTGTTTTGGCAGTGAATCCGTAACAAATGAAGCATCGATCTCAAATGTAGTACAATGAGAAGTACTTATCATTGTCAAATTAAAAGTAAATTTCTGTAAGAAATCAATACTTCTACAAAAATAGGTAGCTTTCATCATCCTGGCATTGAAAATTGATCATCGAAATTCGAATATTCGACAACTTCCTGTTTCCAGAATTGAATAGTATATAACTTTGTAGGTATCTGGTAAAGCTAATCTGTATTTATTAGTATTCGGCTTTGCTGGGGAAGTCAGGGGATAGCTAACTTTTGGTTAAATGTATTCATTCTCCGAACACCAAAAAGTGAAATTATGGCTATTTTGACCCTTAATCAACAATTCTGAAAATCAATTGTTTCTAAAAGCTGAAAAGGGATAAGTTCAAATGTTTCTCAATATGTAGTGTACCACATAGTGTATCATGTAAGCGCACGTATTTAGAACCCAGACTGAATGATCCTCGAAGCAGGATACATTATCGACGGAGAAGTGTTAATCCGGTCGGGTTTGAATTCAATAATGCATAAATCACGTTATTTTAAGACAGGAAGGGCTTTATACCTATTGTTCGAAATAACTGCCCATGAGCTTCAAATTCCACCATATGCGAATTTATAGTTTGTATTGCCTACAAAATTCGAGAGGCATGAAATATTTTTAGAAAATTTTGAAAATATCACATTTGGCAAAACTTGCATTTTCCGGTTATCCAAAAAGCCTGAAGCGATTCGAACAAATAAATATATTGGCCAAGTCAACCCTTAATATACGCTATCGAGCTAGTTTGAGATCGTTAATGCAAAGGATTTTACGCGGGCTCAAACATCATGATCGAAATCTACAGGGTGTCCAAAAAGTATTGTTACACGGATAAAACCATGTATCTTTCTTTAAAAGCAACATAGACAACTCAAACGGGGCACAGTATTTATCAGTGACCATATGAACATAACAATGCACGATCACTCGATCTGGCCTCCATTGGCCGCGATGACCTCTCTGAGACGACGAGGGACCGAGTCGATGACGGCCCGCAGGTAAGGGACGTCGATCTTCTCCCATGCCTTGAGAAGGGCTGCCTTGAGGGAATCGCGGTTCTTGTGGCGAGTAGAGCAGGCCTCCTTCTCCAACACTGACCAAATGCTGAAGTCCAGAGGGTTGAGATCGGGGGAGTTCGAGGGCCATTCCTCACTCGAGATGAAGTCGGGCAGATGGGCGCGACACCATGCCTGCGTCACTTTTGCCGAGTGAGCAGGCGCTGAATCCTGTTGGAAGGTCCAGCGAGCCCCTTTGAAGTGGGAGCGGGACCAGGGGAGAAGGGCCTTCTGGAGAATTGCCCTGGTGTAGTACTCCTTGTTGATCTTGACCCCGGGATCCACGAACACGAGAGGAGTCTTGCCCGTCGAGCACACACCAGCCCAAACCATCAGTGCCTGGGGGTGGGCAATGCGAGAGATGGTTCTACCTCTGGCGTCAGCTTGCTGAGGAGACTTGTCGATGATCCTGGTGTTCTGACTGTTGTAGACCTCCTCGACTGAGAACAGCTTCTCGTCAGAGTAAACGGTAGTCAAGTGCTCCCCACGATCGGCCCGCTGAAGGAGCAGCTTGCATCTCTCCAGGCGCTTCTGCTTGTGGACATCAGTGAGGCCATGGCCCTTTCTCATCTTGTAGGGGTAGGACTTGAGAAGAGAATGAACGATGGCACACACGGATCCTTTGGAGATCTTGAGATCCTTAGCCATCTTCCTGATGGATCGTTTGGCATTGCGATTCACTCTCTTCTCCACGATTCTCCTGTTCTTCTGAGTGAGAGCGGTCTTGGGTCTTCCTGATCTTGGACGGTCCTTCGCAGTGCCCAACTGCTTGAAACGGGAGATGGTGCGATAGACTGTCATTCGGGAAATACGAAGCTTCCTCCTGATGGAATCTGGGGGGTCGCCGAGGGTCCAGAGGTTGATAATAGTTTGACGATAGCGATTTGGACGAACCATGACTATGGGAAACTAATTAGTAGGTTCCCTCAACGCACCGAAGGGTGGGCTCAAACGTGTTATTACAGGTTTTGACAACTCGACCTACATGTTAAAAAAATTCGCGTTTCAAAAGTGTAACAATACTTTTTGGACACCCTGTAAAATTACTTTCTGGACAACCAATACTTCAGAAATTTTCAGCAAGCGAGAACGACGCGACGTAAAATTGGGGGTTTAAATATTTCATTCCCCCCCTCATTCCCTCTGGAGGTTGCTACGTTTCAAACCTCGTATAGCTGTCCCTAATCGACACCGGAAATGTAGAAATGCGTCCTATGCCATTTTTATCATTAGTTCACATGGCGCAAATAGCAAACAATACTCCTTATATTATACAGTCTGAGGTTGTCAACCATGATGTAGTTGTTTTCGAAACCTGATCAGCCCCCATTAAAACTCACCATGTACGTTTCCGTCTGCGTCCACATATGACTCGTCTGTAGTTCTGAAAATTGGATTTGTATTTATTTAAACAAGTGTATAAAGGTTAAAAAAAATATCAAATGCTGACCTCGGGCTGCGATGCACGCAAGAGTCTGTTAAGCTCGCATCGCTTACTCATCACGGTCTTCGTTGCACGCAGACCTCTTAATTCATCTTCCAGTACTGATCTCTCGTCCTAAAATGGAACATTTTTTCGGATAGTTCGTATTTACTTACTTTGATTCTTGCTGCCTCCGCCCTCAGTTCAGCAATTTTTTGTTGTCCAAACTTGACTTCGTTCTCAAGTTGAGACATTATCATATAGTTTGTGTTGAGTTGTTTCCTCAGCTCAGCAATCTTTTTCGTATTTTTCTCTAGTTCCCTTTTCTTTTTCTTCATTAGCTTTCTAGTTTTAGTATTTTCGGCGTCATCCCTTGTCAATTCAGTCTCTATTTGCTCCTTTTCAGTCTTCGCCTTTCTGAGTTTCTCCTTCAATTCCGCGATTTTATTATTGATGCATCTAACTCGTTCTTCCAGTCGCATCACTTCCGCTAACGACATGGACATATCTTGTCTCACGCGTTGTGCGGTCGACTGCGGCACAGCGAGTGACGCGGCTGCTGAGGAGGACGTAGCAGCAGTCTCTGCTTCAGCTGCGCGTAATCCAGCTTCGACGTTCTCCTCGTTTTCGATCTGCTCTTGAATGCTGTTCTCTCTATTCAAATCCTGTTGATTGTTAACATCCCAGGACTCGATCGGTTCGTCAGTCTCTTCAGCCGGAGGATCCCTGCTGGGCGTGCTTTGGGAGGCGATGGCTGGCTGAAATATCGCTATTTTAATTTGATAAATAAATTACCACATGTATCACGAGTCAGTGGATGCAAAATTACCACCCCGGGAACATTTTCAAAAAAAATTGTCCCTGATTTAACCCATATTATTGTGTTAGAATACCCTAGACATAAGTTTCCAAAAAATATGGGGCATAGGTCCCAGAGCAGGTTTTTTGGAATGTTCCGGTTTTGCACCCGGCTACGCTGTATTTCAACTTCTAGATGAGCTAGAGAGATGGCATTGGGCTCAAAATGTTCGAAAAATCCTTTCCAGAAACTCTTCTGTTGAAAGAATGTTTGCAAACCCTGAGAGAAAAAATTTATTTACGAAATATCATTTTTTATGCAGAACAAATTTTTTTTCTATCTAGAGGTGGCCTTGTCATGGATTTTCTTATCAAAAAAGTGAAAGTTAACCAATTGAATTTTGAAAAGGGAAATATATGGCACGTGATTTTTTTATTGTACAAAACGGAAAATGAATCCTGATTGCAATGCGCAGTAAGCGCAAATGGTTTCACAACGCACTTTGTAGATATCTAATGAAACAGACATTCTTTTTATGATTACTGCTAGAGAAAGTATTGATCAAATGAAGATGATAAATGAAGATGACCTGAGGCGCACTCGAGGAAGGTACACTTGCAGGAGAACCACTTGTGGCTCCAGTGGTAGCATGCACATTCGTTACCTGAAACGCATATGAAGGGTAACTAATTGCATTCTAAAGACGGAAATCTAAGTTTTTTTATTGCACAGAAGGGAAAATGAATCCTGATTGCAATGCGCAGTAAGCGCAAATGGTTTCACAACGCACTTTGTAGATATCTAATGTAAACAGACATTCATTTTTATGATTACTGTTAGAGAAAGTATTGATCAAATGAAGATGATAAATGAAGATGACCTGAGGCGCACTCGAGGAAGGTACACTTGCAGGAGAACCACTTGTGGCTCCAGTGGTAGCATGCACATTCGTTACCTGAAACGCATATGAAGGGTAACTAATTGCATTCTAAAGACGGAAATCTATGACACCTTAGTGAGTGTCTTTTATTACACAGAAGGAAAAACGAACTCTGATTGCAATGCGCAGTAAGTGCAAATTGTTTCACAACGCAGTTTGTGGACACCCCAATACATTTGTGATGTATTGGGGTGTCCGGAAAGTTTTTTGGAATATTTTTTTCGCAAGAACGTATACTCCACAGCAACGATTGTCCATCACAAATGCCAACAATATTGAATAGATCAACCATTGCCCAATCACACATACCATGAGAGTTGCATCAGCTGCTCTCTCCTGTTTTTAACAAAGGTTTACGTAAGGGGTACTGTAGTGATCCACCTACACGTTTGCAACTTTAATTTTACTCCTGTTCAAGAGCGTGTATATTTTATTACTCTAACTATCTAATTTGTAAATACACGATCCCGCATTACGTTCAGTGTGCTTCTCGTATGTCACTGATTTATATTTTATGATCGCTGGCTTTCATTACTGATCAGACTAAAAGGGAAATGACAGGTTCTTTCTTTGTGAGATCAAATAAAATCCAAATTTCCGTATGCGTTATTTGGGGATATTTAGTGGTACTCATTATTACTTTGTTCATGGAACATTTGGCGAGCTTGGAAGGAAATATAATATTAATATTTTGTTTGATCATGAAATTTCATCGAAAATGTTGCAATTGTGATTCAGAAATATTTTGAAATATTGTATTGTTGCAGATATTACAGTTGACCGATTCCTTCCAAATTTGATATATATATTTTTAGAAATTCATGGATTATAAAAGTGTGGGGAAACTAGGATGATTTCTTTAAGAAGAAGCCTTTTGCAAAAAAAAATTGGCGAAAACGTGATTTTTGGTTACAACAGTATCCATTACATAAACCTTTGTAAAAAAACAGGGGAGAACAGATGATGGAAATTACAGGGTACATGTGATTGGGCAATGGTTACTCCATGCAATATCATTGGCATTTGGGATGGGCATTCGTTACTGTGGAGTATACGTTCCTCCCAAAAACTATTCCGAAATCTTTCCGGACACCCCAATAGCCCAATAAACAGACATTAATTTTATGATTACTGCTAGAGCAAGTATTGATCAAATTAAAATCAGCAATAAACAAACCTGTTGTTCTCGCGATGCCGTACCAGATGTACTTGAAGATGGAGGGGGAGGATTATTTCCCTGAAATGTATGTGAAAGTTAACCAATTGAATTTTGAAAAGGGAAATATATGGCACGTGATTTTTTTTATTGCACAAAAGGGAGAATCCTGATTGCAATGCGCAGTAAGCGCAAATGGCTTCACAACGCAGTTTGTAGATATCTAATGTAAACATACATTCATTTGTATGATTACTGCTATAGAAAGTATTGATCAAATGAAGATGATAAATGAAGATGACCTAAGGCGCACTCGAGGAAGGTGCATTATCAGGCGAACCACTTGTTACTCCATTTGTTGAAGTGGTAGCATGCGCATTCGTTCCCTGAAACGCATGTGAAGGGTAACTAAGTGCATTCTAAAGACGGAAAACTATGACACGTGAGTGAGTGTCTTTTATTACACAGAAGGAAAAACGAACCCTGATTGCACTGCGCAGTAAGTGCAAATTGTTTCACAACGCAGTTTGTGGACACCCCAATACATTTGTGATGTATTGGGGTGTCCGGAAAGTTTTTTGGAATATTTTTTTCGCAAGAACGTATACTCCACAGTAACGATTGTCCATCACAAATGCCAACAATATTGAATAGATCAACCAATGCCCAATCACACATACCATGAGAGTTGCATCAGCTGCTCTCTCCTGTTTTTAACAAAGGTTTACGTAAGGGGTACTGTAGTGATCCACCTACACGTTTTCAACTTTAATTTTACTCCTGTTCAAGAGCGTGTATATTTTATTCCTCTAACTATCTAATTTGTAAATACACGATCCCGCATTACGTTCAGTGTGCTTCTCGTATGTCACTGATTTATATTTTATGATCGCTGGCTTTCATTACTGATCAGACTAAAAGGGAAATGACAGGTTCTTTCTTTGTGAGATCAAATCAAATCCAAATTTACGTATGCGCTATTTGGGGATATTTAGTGGTACTCATTATTACTTTATTTATGGAACATTTGGCGAGCTTGGAAGGAAATATAATATTAATAATTTGTTTGATCATGACATTTTATCTAAATTGTGGAAATTATGATTCAGAATTTTTATATATTGTTAAAGCAGTTGACCGATTCCAAATTTGGTATAGATAGAAAGTAAAATTTTGGATCTTGAGCAAAAACACGCGATCTGGCATGTTTTCGGCGAAAAAAAGCGCGATATCACGTTCGCGATTTTTGAAAATAGAAATATTACATAAACCTTTGTTAAAAAAACAGGGGAGAACAGATCTTTCCGGACACCCCAATAGCCCAATAAACAGACATTAATTTTATGATTACTGCTAGAGCAAGTATTGATCAAATTAAAATCAGCAATAAACAAACCTGTTGTTCTCGCGATGCCGTACCAGATGTACTTGAAGATGGGGGAGGATTATTTCCCTGAAACATAAGTAAAAGTTAACCAATTGAATTTTGAAAAGGGAAACCTATGACACGTGAGTTTTTTTATTGCACAGAAGGGAAAATGAATAATGATTGCACTGCGCAGTAAGCGCAAATGGTTTGACAACGTAGTTTGTGGATACAAAATGTAAATATATCATATATTGTTATTATTCCTGCTAGTGTAATCATTGATCAAATTAATAAAGGCAAAAAACAAGCCTGAGTGCCTGCATCTGTGGGCCCCGAAGCCGTCGAGGAGGAGGCTGTCTGAAATGTATATGAAATTATTCAGTAAAATTCTAAAAAAAAGAAATGTATGAAAATGAAAACACGTGAATGGCATATTTTCGTAAAGAAGTAAAAATGAGTTCTGATTGCAGTTCGCAGTTAGTGCAAATGATTTCGCTGCCTAAGTGGATGATATTATTATTGATCATGTGTGATAAAATGAACAAGTGAATGAAAACACAAACATTCTCTGGCGGGGTTTCCTTCGATCTCTTTGGAGCAGGTCCGATCGAAGACGAGGATGACGACTGTAATGAAGACTGTAAAAATTAAATGGATGTTTAAAATTTCGAATTGTAGTCCTGTTGATGTAGGTAGTGTATTTATGAACCATAAAAGTGTTCATCTAAATGTCACGTGTCGATAAGTAATGCGTGCTTTATTGAGTTGAAAGTCTCATCTGAAAGGGATAGGTCGTTTTGCTTGAATTTAGTTTCTCTAGGTCTTTATCAATGAATCGATCGCATGGAGCAATGAAGATATGGCCTGACTCGCTTCTATACTAGCTTCTAGTAGGAATTACATTCAATACCAATTCTCAAGTAGTTGGGGTCGGCGCAAGAGAGACGCGCTCTATCGATGAGAATTGACTCAGAATGGAAATGAGAGAGCGAGAGACTCAATTCCCGGATCTCTTATCTGGTGATTTCGAACGATTTCTTGGCACGCATTCTTGAATCTCTAATGAATAGAGTGGTGATGAATATCATACAAGCCCGTTTGCCTAAGAATCGAGGACGAATTGGATTGGATGTAGAATCAGCCGCGCTGCTTCTCTTGGAATTTCCTCCTCGTCCACGTCTGAAATTCAAAACATATTTATCGATTTCAGAACAATATAGCTAAATACGAATAATTTAATTTGGAAAAGGAGTACAGAGCTCCAATAAAACCCTTCATAAATGAATATCTATTGGCATTCAGTTGTTCAGCGTAGATAAAAACGAGATTATCAAGGAGCTTACGTCATTATTTGTGTGAAATGAACAGGTGTTGCGATCCTGGAATACAAAATGTTAACATCAATACATTGCAGTAACTGGTACTCGAATTACTTGAAAAAACAGTAACTGGTACTCGAATTACTTGAAAAAATATCGTAGCTTACTTAATCTTAATCAAAGGTAATAGTGAATTAATTACTCTTGCGCTAATTACGCGGGTATTTAACTCTAAACAATTGAACCTGAACTGTTGATTGGGTGAGCGACACATTTCACTACTACTATTATTATATCGAATTAATCCATCGCCGCAATGTCGATAAGCGCAACTTCATGAGACATAATGAATATTTAAAGAGGTTGCCGCAACGATTTTGTTATGTGATCTTTCATTCCCCCCTTTGAAATTTTACATCTCACATGGGACTGACCGGAACTCAGATGTCGCCTTCTATTTCCTTTGGTGGATCCCCAAGGAACTCAACCTTTGCAAAGTTGGCAAATTATTATGATATTTATGCGAATTATATAATTTAAAACAATTGGAGTTGCGTTGTCAGCCGCTATCACTCGTGTATATTACATCGCTTTCAATTTTTCCTGGTGTGCAGTGCAAGTGAGATATTCTCAAAGAGTGGTTTTTTGGTTCAACCACGCCAATCTTCAATATTTTCTGATCATCATTTGATCTTTGATCTCTATATTTGGTTTTAGAATGAAGCCGATACCAGAAGATTATCTGAGCAACCCGCATTGTGCCAAGCAAACTGAATCGGTGGCTTGCATTTCAAGGCTCGAATGACGAGAAATGATGTGCATATCCAAACAATTAAATGACCTTCAATATTCAGTTTTCTACTTGTCATTTGTTTGCATTTTCATTTGTCAAGTCTAGTCGAGCTTCTCCAATTCAAACCCTTCAGTGCATTTTCATCCTTCCATCTCCTAATCTTGCTCGATTCATAGACGTCTTTTCGGAATAAAGCGACCATCGATGATGGTAGCTTTCATTGGCAAAAAAGAACGACCCTCGATCTTCATTTTGGACGGATTTATGATCATTTAAGTGAGCGCAATTTGACTGTCGAAAAGTGATAGTACCATGTTTGACCTTCTGAATCTCGACGATGACGACAGATATCGAAATTATGACGACGCAGTTTTGAAGAGCATCATTCAAAGTACTTATAACCAAAATTATAGCGGGATAGGACAAACTTGAATAATACCGCCGCTGACCCCCCTCAAATGGTCGATTCTCTCGCGATTTGCCTCATATTCAATCGCTCCAAAAGTTGGGAATCCGTTCTTCAATACATTGTGAACATTCCTATGGAAAAACCAGATTTTTACATAAATTTTGCACAAAGTTATGATTGTCCAAAAGTGGTCATGCAAAAAAAGTGATTTTTGTATGCCCTGAGGGCAAATTTCGAGATATTGTTTTCATATTCACAGGATCATCTATACTCATGATGGTGATCATTTTGATGGCTTGAACCAGTCCCTAGCTTGACCAGAAGCCGAGATCTGAATTTTCGATTTCGATTTTGCAGCATGGCTGCAGCCAATGTGCGACCGAGCAGCAACTTCAAAAATTTTCGCTAGGTAGTACTCAGTCGTATCTCCAACTTCAGAAAGTTTCGCGAGCTGGAAAAATCCATGTAAGAATAATGCCATTTTGAAAATGTACGCTTTGATTGCGTCATCACTACTCAACGAATGGGCAGTTTCGTCATACCCCAATATCATGGTCATAATCTCCAATGAATTTGGTACAACACACCATAACATCAGAATGGTGCCTTTCCTGGGCAAAAAGTTACAAAAGATTCAAAAATTGTCCACTGACTTTCGGACGGTACTGTAATCTCAGCAGCCGCGAGCGGTTAGCGAAACAAACGGTCACTCACTCGCTTCGCGCGTTCTCTTGACACTAGTTTCGTGCAAGTTAGTTGGATGCTAATCGGATATACGTGATCAAAAAACCATTTTCAAAATCCTCGCACGCTGATCATTGATGGTATGCAAAAAAAAGAAAAATAAAAGGTTAAGAGAAGCACAAATAAAGATAGCCAATGGTCGTGTTTGAACCACCAATATCCACCGTTCCAGCGTATCTCATTTCCACTACACACCAGCAGCGGGTGAAAGCTGTGCAACCATAGGTGTCCAGGAAAGGCGGCGAGGCTGCATCCTGCTGCATGTAGGACTTGCGACAAGTTCACAGGCAAAAACCATAGGTAGGTTATCGTAGGTCAACAATAAGTACCGTACCCAATCGATAGTACAGTACCACCAAATTCCGTGTACAGGTACCGTAACCTACCATAACCCCGAATATCACGAATTGATTTTTTTTCAAAAAGTCTAGATACAATACTTAATGGATATTACATTATCCCAGGTACCATACACCGCTACCGTAACCTAGCGTAACTCCATATTATCGCAAACTAACTTTATTTTTAAAATGTCCTGGAACCGTGCCCAATCGATTCCCCAGTACCGAAGTACCTACCTTAACCCAGTTCCGTGGGTCAGCTCCTGTTCCTTGGGTCAAACATTTTTTAAATTTTTTTTAAATTCCAAAATTGGTCGTAATATGATTCTTCAGTAATTAAAGATACGGAAAGATATTTTAAAATAATTGTATGCTCAATTTTGGATTTTTATTAAATTCTTTGACTCAAGAAACTGGATCTGACCCACGGAACTTGGTTACGGTAGGTACTTGGGCACTGTGGAATCGATTGGGCGCGGTTGCAGGACTTTTAAAAATGAAGTTAGTTTGCGATAATCGGGGGTTACGGTGAAATACTTATGATTACAGTTAAAAATGTCGAAAGTGTTACACAGAAAATGCGACCAGCGGATGGAAGACGAGCGAGGAGAGAGGAGTGAGACGACTGCTCGCCACGAGAGAGAAGGAAGGGAGTGAGGGGAGAGGAAGACTCTCTCTCTGCCTCTCTCACGTGGGCAATTATGCAGAATGGAATGGACTTTGGAAATAGCACGTGTTTTGATTTCTCACGTTTCTCTCCCCTCTCCTTCATCCACTCTATCCTCTCCACTCTCTTCCCCCTCCTCTCCTCCCACAATGCATTACTGCAGTTGGAGGTTTGCATTTTTTTTCATTTTCTGCATATGAATAGTTACGAAGTATCATTTTAATCCGCTTTAAAGTACTCGGTTACGGTATCTAGACATTTCGGAAATAAAGTCAATTCGCGATTTAGGGTTAGTGCAGGTTACTGTAGGTTACGGTATCGGTATACGATATGTGGGGGTACTGCATTATCGACTGAGTATAGTATCTAGACTTTTTGAAAATAAAGTATAATCTGGGGTTACGGTAGGTTACGGTACAGGTATACGGTATATGGGGGTACTGTACTTCCTCCTCCATTCATTCGATCGTCGTCTCTCCACCGAGTGCGGTTCTCCACCCTCTCCTTTCCCCTTTAGCCGCGTACGTACCCTCCCCTCCCCTCCCCTCGCTTGTCCTCGCATTCCTCCTCCCCTCCCCTCACCTCCTTCCCTTGCCGAGGTACCGTAACTTCCACTAAACATCCCCATTCCAGAGCCAGCCGTGGGAGCCGTTCATCCATCCCCAAGAAGGACAAGTCTGTCGCCTCTTCAATTAAGTTATACTGTAGGCATCGTACCCTGGCACCGAACCCTTCCATGATACCCTACCGTACCTCTCCTACCGTCCCTCCCCTACCGTACCCTCATAATCACCTCTGCAGGTCGTAATGCGTGGACGCAGAGGTGGCATGCAAGACAACAAGCTGCCCTCAAGTGCGTAATAGCTACAGTAAACTCCTGCCTACAGTAACCCTCTCCTTTGCAGTTTTTCCTCCTGGTCTGTGTTACCTCCGATATCTGAAATAGCTGCGAGTCATAGACTACCTCACGCTGGAAATAATTCATCCAACGACAGCACGCTCAGAAAGTATCGTATATCTTCTAAAATACTCCTCTCCTACCGTACCCCCTCTCCTACCGTACCCCCTCTCCTACCGTACCCCTCCCCTACCGTACCCCTCTCCTACCGTACCTGCTACCGTACCCCTCCCCTACCGCACCCCTCACCTAAGCCGCCCCTGACCTACCGTACACCTGTCCTACCATACCCGTGGGCCCCAGCACCATCATCCCGTACCCTAGGCTCCTACCAATTCCCACCAATCTGGCAACTCACTGAATCATTTTAGTAATGTACCTAAATGTGATCTTCACAACAGTACCCCCTCCCATCGACCCACTGTTCCCTTGTTCCATACTTAGTCTTAAACCTAATTGATATTCAGGCTCAGTGGTCCATTTAATTTACATAACAAACGGTTTTATTGACGAATAAAAGTATTTTGCACTCACGTGTATTACTCACCCTCTCCATTCCGCTCACTCTCTCATCCTCCTTTGTCTCTGCACTCTCTTCATTCGCATACTCTCTCGCCTCCTCCTCTCTCTCCTTCTCCTCCTCCTCCACTCATTCGATCCTCTCCTCTCCACCACGCGCGGTTCTCCACCCTCGCCTCTCCCCCTTAGCCAGGTACGTACCCTCCCCTCCCCTCCCCTCCCCTCGCTTGTCCTCGCATTCCTCCTCCCCTCCCCTCACCTCCTTCCCTTGCCGAGGTACCGTAACTTCCACTAAACATCCCCATTCCAGGGCCAGCCATGGGAGCCCGTTCATCCATCCCCAAGAAGGACAAGTCTGTCGCCTCTTCAATTAAGGTATACTGTAGGCATCGTACCCAGGCACCGAACCCTTCCGTGGTACCCTACCGTACCTCTCCTACCGTCCCTCCCCTACCGTACCCTCATCATCACCTCTGCAGGTCGTAATGCGTGGACGCAGAGGTGGCATGCAAGACAGCAAAACTGCCCTCAAGTGCGTATAAGCTACAGTAATCTACTGCTACAGTACCCTTCCCTTCCTACAGTTACCCTCTCCTTTGAAGTTTTCCCTCGTCGTCCGTGCTACCCGCCGTTATCTGAAGCAGCAGCGAGTCAAGGACTACCTCACATTCGAAAGCGAATTCATCCGACGACAACGCTCAGAAGGTACCGTACCCCTCACCTACCATACCCCTCACCTACGGTACCCTTCACCTACCGCACCCTTGACCTACCGTACTCCTAGCCCACCATAAACTGACTTACCGTACAACTGACCAAATTTTTTATATTTTTTTGACTATTTTCATTGACAAATAAAAATACACAAGCGTATTAATCACCCTCTCAATTCCTCTCATTCTCTCATCATCCTTAGTCTCTGCACTCTCTTCATTCGCATACTCTCTCGCCTCCTCCTCTCTCTCCTTCTCCTCCTCCTCCACTCATTCGATCCTCTTCTCTCCACCGCGCGCGGCTCTCCACCCTCGCCTCTCCCCCGTCACTCGGACCCTACTAACCAGGTGAATACCCTACCCCACTTTCCTCCCTCATTCAGGTACCGTACCCTCCAATTATCATCCCCATTCCAGAACCATCCATGGTTCATCCATGCCCAAGCCCTATCATCCACCGTACTCCTCTTCTTCCGTACCCCTCCCATACCGCACCCCTCCCATACCGCACCCCTCCCATACCGCACCCCTCCCATACCGTACCCCTCCCCTGCCGTACACCTCCCCTACCGTACCCCTCCCATACCGCACCCCTCCCATACCGCACACCTCCCATACCGCACACCTCCCCTACACCCTTCCCCTTCCGTACCCCTCCCATACCATACCCTCCCCTGCCGTACACCTCCCCTACCGCACTCCTCCCCTACCGCACTCCTCCCATACCGAACTCCTCCCCTACCGCACTCCTCCCCTACCGTACCCCTCCCCTGCCCTACACCTCCCCTACCGCACTCCTCCAATACCGCACTCCTCCCCTACCGCACTCCTCCCCTACCGCACTCCTCCCCTACCGCACTCCTCCCCTACCGTACCCCTCCCCTACCGTGCCCCTTTCCTACGGTACCCCTCCACTACCGAACTCCTCGCCTACCGTACCCCTCCCATAACGAACTCCTCCCATACCGATCTCTCCCATACCGTACCCCTCCCATACCCCTCAAATACCGTCCCATGAGAACGCCCCGAATGTACCGTATCCGTGATCTTCCGTACCATGATACTAGGCCATAAACTCTTCCGTTCAGGACATCGGTCGTCTCGAGTCACAGGTGCAAGAGATCAAGGAGGCTGTCGAACTAAAAGATCGCCAAGGAGAGTGCCCTTTTCATCGATGATGTCGACGCTGTTACGACGAAGGGAATCTTCACGAGCAGCAAGGGAGAACAGGAGGTACCGTAATCCTACATATAGTTCCTTGGGGAACTGTAGGAATAATGTAGTGTACTGTAACGTCTCGATCCACGTGCAACGTACGCTGCTCGAGCTGCTCAATCAACTGGACGGCTTCGACTCTCGCGGAGATGTCATGGTAGCCACGCCCCTCTGACTCCCTCTAGCCCCGCCAATCTTCAGGTGATCATGGCGACGAACCTCACCGACTCGCTCGACCCCGCCCTAATTCGCCCCGGCAGAATCGACAGAAAGGTACGGTAGCCAATGGGTACGGTCTACCGTATCCCAGCACCCACTGCAATGTACGGTTCCCACGTTGAAGGCCCGACTTCAAGACTAAGCTAAGAGGGCAAACTCTAGGGGGAAACAAGTGGACAAGGACGTCGTTTGAGGTAAGATTCTTTCATTAAATTGACATTTGATCTTTAACATTCTGAATGCAGCAGGTTCTTCTCGACAACCCGGTGATAAGAACGAATGCAAATGTGCTCCTGAAGAATGCTGATCAAGGATGGGAAGCGAGGAAATCGATCGAGGACTACGGATTACGTGAATGCCACATCTCTCCATCCTCTTCACCTCTCTTCTCTTCTCTTTCCATTCATCTTCCATTTATCCATTCTTGCTCCCCTGATCCTCTAGCTCCTCCTTAGTTGTGTCTTTAGTTCTTTCTCAATCTCTTCCAAAATAGTTACCCATATTGTGCTATGGCTTGAGCTCTGCTATTTCCTCGGGTATAGTCGCAAAAGTTTCGACTTCTGTGACTGTAGGCGAGTCGTTAACGCTTGGCTCGCCTGTTCAATGGAGGTGCTGTTGAGGATATCCAAACGCATTCACACCACTATCTTCTCTATCCGTTCAATTCTCCCCTGATCCTCTAGCTCCTCCTTAGTTGTGTCTTTAGTTCTTTCTCAATCTCTTCCTGAATAGTTCCCCATATTGTGCTATGGCTTGAGCTCTGCTATTTCCTCGGGTATAGTCGCAAAAGTTTCGACTTCTGTGACTGTAGGCGAGTCGTTTCCGCTTGGCTCGCCTGTTCAATGGAGGTGCTGTTGAGGATATCCAAACGCATTCACATCACTATCTTCTCTATCCGTTCAATTCTCCCCAGATCCTCTAGCTCCTCCTTAGTTGTGTCTTTAGTTCTTTCTCAATCTCTTCCTGAATAGTTCCCCATATTGTGCTATGGCTTGAGCTCTGCTATTTCCTCGGGTATAGTCGCAAAAGTTTCGACTTCTGCGACTGTAGGCGAGTCGTTACCGCTTGGCTCGCCTGCTCAATGGAGGTGCTGTTGAGGATATCCAAACGCATTCACACCACTATCTTCTCTATCCGTTCAATTCTCCCCTGATCCTCTAGCTCCTCCTTAGTTGTGTCTTTAGTTCTTTCTCAATCTCTTCCTGAATAGTTCCCCATATTGTGCTATGGCTTGAGCTCTGCTATTTCCTCGGGTATAGTCGCAAAAGTTTCGACTTCTGTGACTGTAGGCGAGTCGTTTCCGCTTGGCTCGCCTGTTCAATGGAGGTGCTGTTGAGGATATCCAAACGCATTCACATCACTATCTTCTCTATCCGTTCAATTCTCCCCAGATCCTCTAGCTCCTCCTTAGTTGTGTCTTTAGTTCTTTCTCAATCTCTTCCTGAATAGTTCCCCATATTGTGCTATGGCTTGAGCTCTGCTATTTCCTCGGGTATAGTCGCAAAAGTTTCCACTTCTTTCACGCAAAAGTTTCCACGCAAAAGTTTCGACTTCTGCGACTGTAGGCGAGTCGTTACCGCTTGGCTCGCCTGTTCAATGGAGGTGCTGTTGAGGATATCCAAACGCATTCACACCACTATCTTCTCTATCCGTTCAATTCTCCCCAGATCCTCTAGCTCCCCCTTAGTTGTGTCTTTAGTTCTTTCTCAATCTCTTCCTGAATAGTTCCCACATATTGTGCTATGGCTTGAGCTCTGCTATTTCCTCGGGTATAGTCGCAAAAGTTTCCACTTCTTTCACGCAAAAGTTTCCACGCAAAAGTTTCGACTTCTGCGACTGTAGGCGAGTCGTTACCGCTTGGCTCGCCTGCTCAATGGAGGTGCTGTTGAGGATATCCAAACGCATTCACACCACTATCTTCTCTATCCGTTCAATTCTCCCCTGATCCTCTAGCTCCTCCTTAGTTGTGTCTTTAGTTCTTTCTCAATCTCTTCCTGAATAGTTCCCCATATTGTGCTATGGCTTGAGCTCTGCTATTTCCTCGGGTATAGTCGCAAAAGTTTCCACTTCTTTCACGCAAAAGTTTCCACGCAAAAGTTTCGACTTCTGCGACTGTAGGCGAGTCGTTACCGCTTGGCTCGCCTGTTCAATGGAGGTGCTGTTGAAGATATCCAAACGCGTTCACACCACTATCTTCTCAACCCTTTCAATTCTCCCCTGATCCTCTAGCTCCTCCTTAGTTGTGTCTTTAGTTCTTTCTCAATCTCTTCCTCAAGTGTTCCCCATATTGTGCTATGGCTTGAGCTCTGCTATTTCCTCGGGTATAGTCGCAAAAGTTTCGACTTCTGTGACTGTAGGCGAGTCGTTACCGCTTGGCTCGCCTGTTCAATGGAGGTGCTGTTGAGGATATCCAAACGCATTCACACCACTATCTTCTCTATCCGTTCAATTCTCCCCAGATCCTCTAGCTCCTCCTTAGTTGTGTCTTTAGTTCTTTCTCAATCTCTTCTTCAACTGTTCCCCATATTGTGCTATGGCTTGAGCTCTGCTATTTCCTCGGGTATAGTCGCAAAAGTTTCGACTTCTGTGACTGTAGGCGAGTCGTTACCGCTTGGCTCGCCTGTTCAATGGAGGTGCTGTTGAGGATATCCAAACGCATTCACACCACTATCTTCACTATCCGTTCAATTCTCCCCTGATCCTCTAGCTCCTCCGTAGTTGTGTCTTTAGTTCTTTCTCAATCTCTTCCTCAAGTGTTCCCCATATTGTGCTATGGCTTGAGCTCTGCTATTTCCTCGGGTATAGTCGCAAAAGTTTCGACTTCTGTGACTGTAGGCGAGTCGTTACCGCTTGGCTCGCCTGTTCAATGGAGGTGCTGTTGAGGATATCCAAACGCATTCACACCACTATCTTCTCTATCCGTTCAATTCTCCCCAGATCCTCTAGCTCCTCCTTAGTTGTGTCTTTAGTTCTTTCTCAATCTCTTCTTCAACTGTTCCCCATATTGTGCTATGGCTTGAGCTCTGCTATTTCCTCGGGTATAGTCGCAAAAGTTTCGACTTCTGTGACTGTAGGCGAGTCGTTACCGCTTGGCTCGCCTGTTCAATGGAGGTGCTGTTGAAGATATCCAAACGCGTTCACACCACTATCTTCTCAACCCTTTCAATTCTCCCCTGATCCTCTAGCTCCTCCGTAGTTGTGTCTTTAGTTCTTTCTCAATCTCTTCCTCAAGTGTTCCCCATATTGTGCTATGGCTTGAGCTCTGCTATTTCCTCGGGTATAGTCGCAAAAGTTTCGACTTCTGTGACTGTAGGCGAGTCGTTACCGCTTGGCTCGCCTGTTCAATGGAGGTGCTGTTGAGGATATCCAAACGCATTCACACCACTATCTTCTCTATCCGTTCAATTCTCCCCAGATCCTCTAGCTCCTCCTTAGTTGTGTCTTTAGTTCTTTCTCAATCTCTTCTTCAACTGTTCCCCATATTGTGCTATGGCTTGAGCTCTGCTATTTCCTCGGGTATAGTCGCAAAAGTTTCGACTTCTGTGACTGTAGGCGAGTCGTTACCGCTTGGCTCGCCTGTTCAATGGAGGTGCTGTTGAGGATATCCAAACGCATTCACACCACTATCTTCACTATCCGTTCAATTCTCCCCTGATCCTCTAGCTCCTCCGTAGTTGTGTCTTTAGTTCTTTCTCAATCTCTTCCTCAAGTGTTCCCCATATTGTGCTATGGCTTGAGCTCTGCTATTTCCTCGGGTATAGTCGCAAAAGTTTCGACTTCTGTGACTGTAGGCGAGTCGTTACCGCTTGGCTCGCCTGTTCAATGGAGGTGCTGTTGAGGATATCCAAACGCATTCACACCACTATCTTCTCTATCCGTTCAATTCTCCCCAGATCCTCTAGCTCCTCCTTAGTTGTGTCTTTAGTTCTTTCTCAATCTCTTCTTCAACTGTTCCCCATATTGTGCTATGGCTTGAGCTCTGCTATTTCCTCGGGTATAGTCGCAAAAGTTTCGACTTCTGTGACTGTAGGCGAGTCGTTACCGCTTGGCTCGCCTGTTCAATGGAGGTGCTGTTGAGGATATCCAAACGCATTCACACCACTATCTTCTCTATCCGTTCAATTCTCCCCTGATCCTCTAGCTCCTCCTTAGGTGTGTCTTTAGTTCTTTCTCAATCTCTTCCTCAACTGTTCCCCATATTGTGCTATGGCTTGAGCTCTGCTATTTCCTCGGGTATAGTCGCAAAAGTTTCGACTTCTGTGACTGTAGGCGAGTCGTTACCGCTTGGCTCGCCTGTTCAATGGAGGTGCTGTTGAGGATATCCAAACGCGTTCACACCACTATCTTCTCAACCCTTTCAATTCTCTCCTGATCCTCTAGCTCCTCCGTAGTTGTGTCTTTAGTACTTTCTCAATCTCTTCCTGAATAGTTTCCCATATTGTGCTATGGCTTGAGCTCTGCTATTTCCTCGGGTATAGTCGCAAAAGTTTCGACTTCTGTGACTGTAGGCGAGTCGTTACCGCTTGGCTCGCCTGTTCAATGGAGGTGCTGTTGAGGATATCCAAACGCATTCACACCACTATCTTCTCTATCCGTTCAATTCTCCCCTGATCCTCTAGCTCCTCCTTAGGTGTGTCTTTAGTTCTTTCTCAATCTCTTCCTCAACTGTTCCCCATATTGTGCTATGGCTTGAGCTCTGCTATTTCCTCGGGTATAGTCGCAAAAGTTTCGACTTCTGTGACTGTAGGCGAGTCGTTACCGCTTGGCTCGCCTGTTCAATGGAGGTGCTGTTGAGGATATCCAAACGCATTCACACCACTATCTTCTCTATCCGTTCAATTCTCCCCTGATCCTCTAGCTCCTCCTTAGGTGTGTCTTTAGTTCTTTCTCAATCTCTTCCTCAACTGTTCCCCATATTGTGCTATGGCTTGAGCTCTGCTATTTCCTCGGGTATAGTCGCAAAAGTTTCGACTTCTGTGACTGTAGGCGAGTCGTTACCGCTTGGCTCGCCTGTTCAATGGAGGTGCTGTTGAGGATATCCAAACGCATTCACACCACTATCTTCTCTATCCGTTCAATTCTCCCCTGATCCTCTAGCTCATCCTTAGTTGTGTCTTTAGTTCTTTCTCAATCTCTTCCTGAATAGTTCCCCATATTGTGCTATGGCTTGAGCTCTGCTATTTCCTCGGGAATAGTCGCAAAAGTTTCGACTTCTGTGACTGTAGGCGAGTCGTTACCGCTTGGCTCGCCTGTTCAATGGAGGTGCTGTTGAGGATATCCAAACGCATTCACACCACTATCTTCTCTATCCGTTCAATTCTCCCCAGATCCTCTAGCTCTTCCTTAGTTGTGTCTTTAGTTCTTTCTCAATCTCTTCCTGAATAGTTCCCCATATTGTGCTATGGCTTGAGCTCTGCTATTTCCTCGGGTATAGTCGCAAAAGTTTCGACTTCTGTGACTGTAGGCGAGTCGTTACCGCTTGGCTCGCCTGTTCAATGGAGGTGCTGTTGAGGATATCCAAACGCATTCACACCACTATCTTCTCTATCCGTTCAATTCTCCCCAGATCCTCTAGCTCCTCCTTAGTTGTGTCTTTAGTTCTTTCTCAATCTCTTCCTGAATAGTTCCCCATATTGTGCTATGGCTTGAGCTCTGCTATTTCCTCGGGTATAGTCGCAAAAGTTTCGACTTCTGTGACTGTAGGCGAGTCGTTACCGCTTGGCTCGCCTGTTCAATGGAGGTGCTGTTGAGGATATCCAAACGCATTCACACCACTATCTTCTCTATCCGTTCAATTCTCCCCTGATCCTCTAGCTCCTCCGTAGTTGTGTCTTTAGTTCTTTCTCAATCTCTTCCTCAAGTGTTCCCCATATTGTGCTATGGCTTGAGCTCTGCTATTTCCTCGGGTATAGTCGCAAAAGTTTCGACTTCTGTGACTGTAGGCGAGTCGTTACCGCTTGGCTCGCCTGTTCAATGGAGGTGCTGTTGAGGATATCCAAACGCATTCACACCACTATCTTCTCTATCCGTTCAATTCTCCCCTGATCCTCTAGCTCATCCTTAGTTGTGTCTTTAGTTCTTTCTCAATCTCTTCCTGAATAGTTCCCCATATTGTGCTATGGCTTGAGCTCTGCTATTTCCTCGGGAATAGTCGCAAAAGTTTCGACTTCTGTGACTGTAGGCGAGTCGTTACCGCTTGGCTCGCCTGTTCAATGGAGGTGCTGTTGAGGATATCCAAACGCATTCACACCACTATCTTCTCTATCCGTTCAATTCTCCCCAGATCCTCTAGCTCTTCCTTAGTTGTGTCTTTAGTTCTTTCTCAATCTCTTCCTGAATAGTTCCCCATATTGTGCTATGGCTTGAGCTCTGCTATTTCCTCGGGTATAGTCGCAAAAGTTTCGACTTCTGTGACTGTAGGCGAGTCGTTACCGCTTGGCTCGCCTGTTCAATGGAGGTGCTGTTGAGGATATCCAAACGCATTCACACCACTATCTTCTCTATCCGTTCAATTCTCCCCAGATCCTCTAGCTCCTCCTTAGTTGTGTCTTTAGTTCTTTCTCAATCTCTTCCTGAATAGTTCCCCATATTGTGCTATGGCTTGAGCTCTGCTATTTCCTCGGGTATAGTCGCAAAAGTTTCGACTTCTGTGACTGTAGGCGAGTCGTTACCGCTTGGCTCGCCTGTTCAATGGAGGTGCTGTTGAGGATATCCAAACGCATTCACACCACTATCTTCTCTATCCGTTCAATTCTCCCCTGATCCTCTAGCTCCTCCGTAGTTGTGTCTTTAGTTCTTTCTCAATCTCTTCCTCAAGTGTTCCCCATATTGTGCTATGGCTTGAGCTCTGCTATTTCCTCGGGTATAGTCGCAAAAGTTTCGACTTCTGTGACTGTAGGCGAGTCGTTACCGCTTGGCTCGCCTGTTCAATGGAGGTGCTGTTGAGGATATCCAAACGCATTCACACCACTATCTTCTCTATCCGTTCAATTCTCCCCAGATCCTCTAGCTCTTCCTTAGTTGTGTCTTTAGTTCTTTCTCAATCTCTTCCTGAATAGTTCCCCATATTGTGCTATGGCTTGAGCTCTGCTATTTCCTCGGGTATAGTCGCAAAAGTTTCGACTTCTGTGACTGTAGGCGAGTCGTTACCGCTTGGCTCGCCTGTTCAATGGAGGTGCTGTTGAGGATATCCAAACGCATTCACACCACTATCTTCTCTATCCGTTCAATTCTCCCCTGATCCTCTAGCTCATCCTTAGTTGTGTCTTTAGTTCTTTCTCAATCTCTTCCTGAATAGTTCCCCATATTGTGCTATGGCTTGAGCTCTGCTATTTCCTCGGGAATAGTCGCAAAAGTTTCGACTTCTGTGACTGTAGGCGAGTCGTTACCGCTTGGCTCGCCTGTTCAATGGAGGTGCTGTTGAGGATATCCAAACGCATTCACACCACTATCTTCTCTATCCGTTCAATTCTCCCCAGATCCTCTAGCTCTTCCTTAGTTGTGTCTTTAGTTCTTTCTCAATCTCTTCCTGAATAGTTCCCCATATTGTGCTATGGCTTGAGCTCTGCTATTTCCTCGGGTATAGTCGCAAAAGTTTCGACTTCTGTGACTGTAGGCGAGTCGTTACCGCTTGGCTCGCCTGTTCAATGGAGGTGCTGTTGAGGATATCCAAACGCATTCACACCACTATCTTCTCTATCCGTTCAATTCTCCCCAGATCCTCTAGCTCCTCCTTAGTTGTGTCTTTAGTTCTTTCTCAATCTCTTCCTGAATAGTTCCCCATATTGTGCTATGGCTTGAGCTCTGCTATTTCCTCGGGTATAGTCGCAAAAGTTTCGACTTCTGTGACTGTAGGCGAGTCGTTACCGCTTGGCTCGCCTGTTCAATGGAGGTGCTGTTGAGGATATCCAAACGCATTCACACCACTATCTTCTCTATCCGTTCAATTCTCCCCTGATCCTCTAGCTCCTCCGTAGTTGTGTCTTTAGTTCTTTCTCAATCTCTTCCTCAAGTGTTCCCCATATTGTGCTATGGCTTGAGCTCTGCTATTTCCTCGGGTATAGTCGCAAAAGTTTCGACTTCTGTGACTGTAGGCGAGTCGTTACCGCTTGGCTCGCCTGTTCAATGGAGGTGCTGTTGAGGATATCCAAACGCATTCACACCACTATCTTCTCTATCCATTCAATTCTCCCCTGATCCTCTAGCTCCTCCGTAGTTGTGTCTTTAGTTCTTTCTCAATCTCTTCCTCAAGTGTTCCCCATATTGTGCTATGGCTTGAGCTCTGCTATTTCCTCGGGTATAGTCGCAAAAGTTTCGACTTCTGTGACTGTAGGCGAGTCGTTACCGCTTGGCTCGCCTGTTCAATGGAGGTGCTGTTGAGGATATCCAAACGCATTCACACCACTATCTTCTCTATCCGTTCAATTCTCCCCTGATCCTCTAGCTCCTCCGTAGTTGTGTCTTTAGTTCTTTCTCAATCTCTTCCTCAAGTGTTCCCCATATTGTGCTATGGCTTGAGCTCTGCTATTTCCTCGGGTATAGTCGCAAAAGTTTCGACTTCTGTGACTGTAGGCGAGTCGATACCGCTTGGCTCGCCTGTTCAATGGAGGTGCTGTTGAGGATATCCAAACGCATTCACACCACTATCTTCTCTATCCATTCAATTCTCCCCTGATCCTCTAGCTCCTCCGTAGTTGTGTCTTTAGTTCTTTCTCAATCTCTTCCTCAAGTGTTCCCCATATTGTGCTATGGCTTGAGCTCTGCTATTTCCTCGGGTATAGTCGCAAAAGTTTCGACTTCTGTGACTGTAGGCGAGTCGATACCGCTTGGCTCGCCTGTTCAATGGAGGTGCTGTTGAGGATATCCAAACGCATTCACACCACTATCTTCTCTATCCATTCAATTCTCCCCTGATCCTCTAGCTCCTCCGTAGTTGTGTCTTTAGTTCTTTCTCAATCTCTTCCTCAAGTGTTCCCCATATTGTGCTATGGCTTGAGCTCTGCTATTTCCTCGGGTATAGTCGCAAAAGTTTCGACTTCTGTGACTGTAGGCGAGTCGTTACCGCTTGGCTCGCCTGTTCAATGGAGGTGCTGTTGAGGATATCCAAACGCATTCACACCACTATCTTCTCTATCCGTTCAATTCTCCCCAGATCCTCTAGCTCCTCCTTAGTTGTGTCTTTAGTTCTTTCTCAATCTCTTCCTCAAGTGTTCCCCATATTGTGCTATGGCTTGAGCTCTGCTATTTCCTCGGGTATAGTCGCAAAAGTTTCGACTTCTGTGACTGTAGGCGAGTCGTTACCGCTTGGCTCGCCTGTTCAATGGAGGTGCTGTTGAGGATATCCAAACGCATTCACACCACTATCTTCTCTATCCGTTCAATTCTCCCCTGATCCTCTAGCTCCTCCGTAGTTGTGTCTTTAGTTCTTTCTCAATCTCTTCCTCAAGTGTTCCCCATATTGTGCTATGGCTTGAGCTCTGCTATTTCCTCGGGTATAGTCGCAAAAGTTTCGACTTCTGTGACTGTAGGCGAGTCGTTACCGCTTGGCTCGCCTGTTCAATGGAGGTGCTGTTGAGGATATCCAAACGCATTCACACCACTATCTTCTCTATCCGTTCAATTCTCCCCTGATCCTCTAGCTCCTCCGTAGTTGTGTCTTTAGTTCTTTCTCAATCTCTTCCTCAAGTGTTCCCCATATTGTGCTATGGCTTGAGCTCTGCTATTTCCTCGGGTATAGTCGCAAAAGTTTCGACTTCTGTGACTGTAGGCGAGTCGTTACCGCTTGGCTCGCCTGTTCAATGGAGGTGCTGTTGAGGATATCCAAACGCATTCACACCACTATCTTCTCTATCCGTTCAATTCTCCCCAGATCCTCTAGCTCCTCCTTAGTTGTGTCTTTAGTTCTTTCTCAATCTCTTCCTCAAGTGTTCCCCATATTGTGCTATGGCTTGAGCTCTGCTATTTCCTCGGGTATAGTCGCAAAAGTTTCGACTTCTGTGACTGTAGGCGAGTCGTTACCGCTTGGCTCGCCTGTTCAATGGAGGTGCTGTTGAGGATATCCAAACGCATTCACACCACTATCTTCTCTATCCGTTCAATTCTCCCCTGATCCTCTAGCTCCTCCGTAGTTGTGTCTTTAGTTCTTTCTCAATCTCTTCCTCAAGTGTTCCCCATATTGTGCTATGGCTTGAGCTCTGCTATTTCCTCGGGTATAGTCGCAAAAGTTTCGACTTCTGTGACTGTAGGCGAGTCGTTACCGCTTGGCTCGCCTGTTCAATGGAGGTGCTGTTGAGGATATCCAAACGCATTCACACCACTATCTTCTCTATCCGTTCAATTCTCCCCTGATCCTCTAGCTCCTCCGTAGTTGTGTCTTTAGTTCTTTCTCAATCTCTTCCTCAAGTGTTCCCCATATTGTGCTATGGCTTGAGCTCTGCTATTTCCTCGGGTATAGTCGCAAAAGTTTCGACTTCTGTGACTGTAGGCGAGTCGTTACCGCTTGGCTCGCCTGTTCAATGGAGGTGCTGTTGAGGATATCCAAACGCATTCACACCACTATCTTCTCTATCCGTTCAATTCTCCCCTGATCCTCTAGCTCCTCCGTAGTTGTGTCTTTAGTTCTTTCTCAATCTCTTCCTCAAGTGTTCCCCATATTGTGCTATGGCTTGAGCTCTGCTATTTCCTCGGGTATAGTCGCAAAAGTTTCGACTTCTGTGACTGTAGGCGAGTCGTTACCGCTTGGCTCGCCTGTTCAATGGAGGTGCTGTTGAGGATATCCAAACGCATTCACACCACTATCTTCTCTATCCGTTCAATTCTCCCCTGATCCTCTAGCTCCTCCGTAGTTGTGTCTTTAGTTCTTTCTCAATCTCTTCCTCAAGTGTTCCCCATATTGTGCTATGGCTTGAGCTCTGCTATTTCCTCGGGTATAGTCGCAAAAGTTTCGACTTCTGTGACTGTAGGCGAGTCGTTACCGCTTGGCTCGCCTGTTCAATGGAGGTGCTGTTGAGGATATCCAAACGCATTCACACCACTATCTTCTCTATCCATTCAATTCTCCCCTGATCCTCTAGCTCCTCCGTAGTTGTGTCTTTAGTTCTTTCTCAATCTCTTCCTCAAGTGTTCCCCATATTGTGCTATGGCTTGAGCTCTGCTATTTCCTCGGGTATAGTCGCAAAAGTTTCGACTTCTGTGACTGTAGGCGAGTCGTTACCGCTTGGCTCGCCTGTTCAATGGAGGTGCTGTTGAGGATATCCAAACGCATTCACACCACTATCTTCTCTATCCGTTCAATTCTCCCCAGATCCTCTAGCTCCTCCTTAGTTGTGTCTTTAGTTCTTTCTCAATCTCTTCCTCAAGTGTTCCCCATATTGTGCTATGGCTTGAGCTCTGCTATTTCCTCGGGAATAGTCGCAAAAGGTTCGACTTCTGTGGCTGTAGGCGAGTCGTTACCGCTTGGCTCGCCTGTTCAATGGAGGTGCTGTTGAGGATATCCAAACGCATTCACACCACTATCTTCTCTATCCGTTCAATTCTCCCCTGATCCTCTAGCTCCTCCGTAGTTGTGTCTTTAGTTCTTTCTCAATCTCTTCCTCAAGTGTTCCCCATATTGTGCTATGGCTTGAGCTCTGCTATTTCCTCGGGTATAGTCGAAAAAGTTTCGACTTCTGTGACTGTAGGCGAGTCGTTACCGCTTGGCTCGCCTGTTCAATGGAGGTGCTGTTGAGGATATCCAAACGCATTCACACCACTATCTTCTCTATCCGTTCAATTCTCCCCTGATCCTCTAGCTCCTCCGTAGTTGTGTCTTTAGTTCTTTCTCAATCTCTTCCTCAAGTGTTCCCCATATTGTGCTATGGCTTGAGCTCTGCTATTTCCTCGGGTATAGTCGCAAAAGTTTCGACTTCTGTGACTGTAGGCGAGTCGTTACCGCTTGGCTCGCCTGTTCAATGGAGGTGCTGTTGAGGATATCCAAACGCATTCACACCACTATCTTCTCTATCCGTTCAATTCTCCCCAGATCCTCTAGCTCCTCCTTAGTTGTGTCTTTAGTTCTTTCTCAATCTCTTCCTCAAGTGTTCCCCATATTGTGCTATGGCTTGAGCTCTGCTATTTCCTCGGGTATAGTCGCAAAAGTTTCGACTTCTGTGACTGTAGGCGAGTCGTTACCGCTTGGCTCGCCTGTTCAATGGAGGTGCTGTTGAGGATATCCAAACGCATTCACACCACTATCTTCTCTATCCGTTCAATTCTCCCCTGATCCTCTAGCTCCTCCGTAGTTGTGTCTTTAGTTCTTTCTCAATCTCTTCCTCAAGTGTTCCCCATATTGTGCTATGGCTTGAGCTCTGCTATTTCCTCGGGTATAGTCGCAAAAGTTTCGACTTCTGTGACTGTAGGCGAGTCGTTACCGCTTGGCTCGCCTGTTCAATGGAGGTGCTGTTGAGGATATCCAAACGCATTCACACCACTATCTTCTCTATCCGTTCAATTCTCCCCTGATCCTCTAGCTCCTCCGTAGTTGTGTCTTTAGTTCTTTCTCAATCTCTTCCTCAAGTGTTCCCCATATTGTGCTATGGCTTGAGCTCTGCTATTTCCTCGGGTATAGTCGCAAAAGTTTCGACTTCTGTGACTGTAGGCGAGTCGTTACCGCTTGGCTCGCCTGTTCAATGGAGGTGCTGTTGAGGATATCCAAACGCATTCACACCACTATCTTCTCTATCCATTCAATTCTCCCCTGATCCTCTAGCTCCTCCGTAGTTGTGTCTTTAGTTCTTTCTCAATCTCTTCCTCAAGTGTTCCCCATATTGTGCTATGGCTTGAGCTCTGCTATTTCCTCGGGAATAGTCGCAAAAGGTTCGACTTCTGTGACTGTAGGCGAGTCGTTACCGCTTGGCTCGCCTGTTCAATGGAGGTGCTGTTGAGGATATCCAAACGCATTCACACCACTATCTTCTCTATCCGTTCAATTCTCCCCTGATCCTCTAGCTCCTCCGTAGTTGTGTCTTTAGTTCTTTCTCAATCTCTTCCTCAAGTGTTCCCCATATTGTGCTATGGCTTGAGCTCTGCTATTTCCTCGGGTATAGTCGCAAAAGTTTCGACTTCTGTGACTGTAGGCGAGTCGTTACGGCTTGGCTCGCCTGTTCAATGGAGGTGCTGTTGAGGATATCCAAACGCATTCACACCACTATCTTCTCTATCCGTTCAATTCTCCCCAGATCCTCTAGCTCCTCCTTAGTTGTGTCTTTAGTTCTTTCTCAATCTCTTCCTGAATAGTTCCCCATATTGTGCTATGGCTTGAGCTCTGCTATTTCCTCGGGTATAGTCGCAAAAGTTTCGACTTCTGTGACTGTAGGCGAGTCGTTACCGCTTGGCTCGCCTGTTCAATGGAGGTGCTGTTGAGGATATCCAAACGCATTCACACCACTATCTTCTCTATCCGTTCAATTCTCCCCTGATCCTCTAGCTCCTCCGTAGTTGTGTCTTTAGTTCTTTCTCAATCTCTTCCTCAAGTGTTCCCCATATTGTGCTATGGCTTGAGCTCTGCTATTTCCTCGGGTATAGTCGCAAAAGTTTCGACTTCTGTGACTGTAGGCGAGTCGTTACCGCTTGGCTCGCCTGTTCAATGGAGGTGCTGTTGAGGATATCCAAACGCATTCACACCACTATCTTCTCTATCCGTTCAATTCTCCCCAGATCCTCTAGCTCCTCCTTAGTTGTGTCTTTAGTTCTTTCTCAATCTCTTCCTGAATAGTTCCCCATATTGTGCTATGGCTTGAGCTCTGCTATTTCCTCGGGTATAGTCGCAAAAGTTTCGACTTCTGTGACTGTATGCGAGTCGTTACCGCTTGGCTCGCCTGTTCAATGGAGGTGCTGTTGAGGATATCCAAACGCATTCACACCATTATCTTCTCTATCCGTTCAATTCTCCCCAGATCCTCTAGCTCCTCCTTAGTTGTGTCTTTAGTTCTTTCTCAATCTCTTCCTGAATAGTTCCCCATATTGTGCTATGGCTTGAGCTCTGCTATTTCCTCGGGTATAGTCGCAAAAGTTTCGACTTCTGTGACTGTAGGCGAGTCGTTACCGCTTGGCTCGCCTGTTCAATGGAGGTGCTGTTGAGGATATCCAAACGCATTCACACCACTATCTTCTCTATCCGTTCAATTCTCCCCAGATCCTCTAGCTCCTCCTTAGTTGTGTCTTTAGTTCTTTCTCAATCTCTTCCTGAATAGTTCCCCATATTGTGCTATGGCTTGAGCTCTGCTATTTCCTCGGGAATAGTCGCAAAAGTTTCGACTTCTGCGACTGTAGGCGAGTCGTTACCGCTTGGCTCGCCTGTTCAATGGAGGTGCTGTTGAGGATATCCAAACGCATTCACACCACTATCTTCTCTATCCGTTCAATTCTCCCCAGATCCTCTAGCTCCTCCTTAGTTGTGTCTTTAGTTCTTTCTCAATCTCTTCCTGAATAGTTCCCCATATTGTGCTATGGCTTGAGCTCTGCTATTTCCTCGGGTATAGTCGCAAAAGTTTCGACTTCTGTGACTGTATGCGAGTCGTTACCGCTTGGCTCGCCTGTTCAATGGAGGTGCTGTTGAGGATATCCAAACGCATTCACACCATTATCTTCTCTATCCGTTCAATTCTCCCCAGATCCTCTAGCTCCTCCTTAGTTGTGTCTTTAGTTCTTTCTCAATCTCTTCCTGAATAGTTCCCCATATTGTGCTATGGCTTGAGCTCTGCTATTTCCTCGGGTATAGTCGCAAAAGTTTCGACTTCTGTGACTGTAGGCGAGTCGTTACCGCTTGGCTCGCCTGTTCAATGGAGGTGCTGTTGAGGATATCCAAACGCATTCACACCACTATCTTCTCTATCCGTTCAATTCTCCCCAGATCCTCTAGCTCCTCCTTAGTTGTGTCTTTAGTTCTTTCTCAATCTCTTCCTGAATAGTTCCCCATATTGTGCTATGGCTTGAGCTCTGCTATTTCCTCGGGTATAGTCGCAAAAGTTTCGACTTCTGTGACTGTATGCGAGTCGTTACCGCTTGGCTCGCCTGTTCAATGGAGGTGCTGTTGAGGATATCCAAACGCATTCACACCATTATCTTCTCTATCCGTTCAATTCTCCCCAGATCCTCTAGCTCCTCCTTAGTTGTGTCTTTAGTTCTTTCTCAATCTCTTCCTGAATAGTTCCCCATATTGTGCTATGGCTTGAGCTCTGCTATTTCCTCGGGTATAGTCGCAAAAGTTTCGACTTCTGTGACTGTAGGCGAGTCGTTACCGCTTGGCTCGCCTGTTCAATGGAGGTGCTGTTGAGGATATCCAAACGCATTCACACCACTATCTTCTCTATCCGTTCAATTCTCCCCAGATCCTCTAGCTCCTCCTTAGTTGTGTCTTTAGTTCTTTCTCAATCTCTTCCTGAATAGTTCCCCATATTGTGCTATGGCTTGAGCTCTGCTATTTCCTCGGGAATAGTCGCAAAAGTTTCGACTTCTGCGACTGTAGGCGAGTCGTTACCGCTTGGCTCGCCTGTTCAATGGAGGTGCTGTTGAGGATATCCAAACGCATTCACACCACTATCTTCTCTATCCGTTCAATTCTCCCCAGATCCTCTAGCTCCTCCTTAGTTGTGTCTTTAGTTCTTTCTCAATCTCTTCCTGAATAGTTCCCCATATTGTGCTATGGCTTGAGCTCTGCTATTTCCTCGGGTATAGTCGCAAAAGTTTCGACTTCTGTGACTGTATGCGAGTCGTTACCGCTTGGCTCGCCTGTTCAATGGAGGTGCTGTTGAGGATATCCAAACGCATTCACACCATTATCTTCTCTATCCGTTCAATTCTCCCCAGATCCTCTAGCTCCTCCTTAGTTGTGTCTTTAGTTCTTTCTCAATCTCTTCCTGAATAGTTCCCCATATTGTGCTATGGCTTGAGCTCTGCTATTTCCTCGGGTATAGTCGCAAAAGTTTCGACTTCTGTGACTGTAGGCGAGTCGTTACCGCTTGGCTCGCCTGTTCAATGGAGGTGCTGTTGAGGATATCCAAACGCATTCACACCACTATCTTCTCTATCCGTTCAATTCTCCCCAGATCCTCTAGCTCCTCCTTAGTTGTGTCTTTAGTTCTTTCTCAATCTCTTCCTGAATAGTTCCCCATATTGTGCTATAGCTTGAGCTCTGCTATTTCCTCGGGAATAGTCGCAAAAGTTTCGACTTCTGTGACTGTAGGCGAGTCGTTACCGCTTGGCTGGCCTGTTCAATGGAGGTGCTGTTGAGGATATCCAAACGCATTCACACCACTATCTTCTCTATCCGTTCAATTCTCCCCAGATCCTCTAGCTCCTCCTTAGTTGTGTCTTTAGTTCTTTCTCAATCTCTTCCTGAATAGTTCCCCATATAGTGCTATGGCTTGAGCTCTGCTATTTCCTCGGGTATAGTCGCAAAAGTTTCGACTTCTGTGACTGTAGGCGAGTCGTTACCGCTTGGCTCGCCTGTTCAATGGAGGTGCTGTTGAGGATATCCAAACGCATTCACACCACTATCTTCTCTATCCGTTCAATTCTCCCCTGATCCTCTAGCTCCTCCTTAGTTGTGTCTTTAGTTCTTTCTCAATCTCTTCCTCAACTGTTCCCCACATTCTGCTATGGCTTGAGCTCTGCTATTTCCTCGGGTATAGTCGCAAAAGTTTCGACTTCTGTGACTGTATGCGAGTCGTTACCGCTTGGCTCGCCTGTTCAATGGAGGTGCTGTTGAGGATATCCAAACGCATTCACACCATTATCTTCTCTATCCGTTCAATTCTCCCCAGATCCTCTAGCTCCTCCTTAGTTGTGTCTTTAGTTCTTTCTCAATCTCTTCCTGAATAGTTCCCCATATTGTGCTATGGCTTGAGCTCTGCTATTTCCTCGGGTATAGTCGCAAAAGTTTCGACTTCTGTGACTGTAGGCGAGTCGTTACCGCTTGGCTCGCCTGTTCAATGGAGGTGCTGTTGAGGATATCCAAACGCATTCACACCACTATCTTCTCTATCCGTTCAATTCTCCCCTGATCCTCTAGCTCCTCCTTAGTTGTGTCTTTAGTTCTTTCTCAATCTCTTCCTCAACTGTTCCCCACATTCTGCTATGGCTTGAGCTCTGCTATTTCCTCGGGTATAGTCGCAAAAGTTTCGACTTCTGTGACTGTAGGCGAGTCGTTACCGCTTGGCTCGCCTGTTCAATGAAGGTGCTGTTGAGGATATCCAAACGCATTCACACCACTATCTTCTCTATCCGTTCAATTCTCCCCTGATCCTCTAGCTCCTCCGTAGTTGTGTCTTTAGTTCTTTCTCAATCTCTTCCTCAAGTGTTCCCCATATTGTGCTATGGCTTGAGCTCTGCTATTTCCTCGGGTATAGTCGCAAAAGTTTCGACTTCTGTGACTGTAGGCGAGTCGTTACCGCTTGGCTCGCCTGTTCAATGGAGGTGCTGTTGAGGATATCCAAACGCATTCACACCACTATCTTCTCTATCCGTTCAATTCTCCCCTGATCCTCTAGCTCCTCCGTAGTTGTGTCTTTAGTTCTTTCTCAATCTCTTCCTCAAGTGTTCCCCATATTGTGCTATGGCTTGAGCTCTGCTATTTCCTCGGGTATAGTCGCAAAAGTTTCGACTTCTGTGACTGTAGGCGAGTCGTTACCGCTTGGCTCGCCTGTTCAATGGAGGTGCTGTTGAGGATATCCAAACGCATTCACACCACTATCTTCTCTATCCGTTCAATTCTCCCCAGATCCTCTAGCTCCTCCTTAGTTGTGTCTTTAGTTCTTTCTCAATCTCTTCCTGAATAGTTCCCCATATTGTGCTATGGCTTGAGCTCTGCTATTTCCTCGGGAATAGTCGCAAAAGTTTCGACTTCTGCGACTGTAGGCGAGTCGTTACCGCTTGGCTCGCCTGTTCAATGGAGGTGCTGTTGAGGATATCCAAACGCATTCACACCACTATCTTCTCTATCCGTTCAATTCTCCCCAGATCCTCTAGCTCCTCCTTAGTTGTGTCTTTAGTTCTTTCTCAATCTCTTCCTGAATAGTTCCCCATATTGTGCTATGGCTTGAGCTCTGCTATTTCCTCGGGTATAGTCGCAAAAGTTTCGACTTCTGTGACTGTATGCGAGTCGTTACCGCTTGGCTCGCCTGTTCAATGGAGGTGCTGTTGAGGATATCCAAACGCATTCACACCATTATCTTCTCTATCCGTTCAATTCTCCCCAGATCCTCTAGCTCCTCCTTAGTTGTGTCTTTAGTTCTTTCTCAATCTCTTCCTGAATAGTTCCCCATATTGTGCTATGGCTTGAGCTCTGCTATTTCCTCGGGTATAGTCGCAAAAGTTTCGACTTCTGTGACTGTAGGCGAGTCGTTACCGCTTGGCTCGCCTGTTCAATGGAGGTGCTGTTGAGGATATCCAAACGCATTCACACCACTA